>CM067519.1:12741406-13397332 GCA_034509495.1 Acestrorhynchus altus
AGAGAGAGAGAGAGAGAGAGAGAGAGAGAGAGAGAGAGAGAGAGAGAGAGATAGACAGCAAACAAAGAGAGAGAGATGCAGGGACAGCAGTTTAAAATGCATATAAAGTAAATGTGGCGTTTCAGCTGCATCAGTTTTGGAAAACCAGAATCAATAATAAAGGTATGATCTGTAAAAGTCCAACAACAGTGGGTTCTTGGTTTGGCTCTACAGTTCTAGGGGTAAAAATAACCCTTTACACTTGTAAAATTAAAGGTGCAACAGAGGATTATTTAGCCATAGAGCCACAGTTTAAAGGTTCTCTATCAAGTCACACTCTCCACTCTCAAAGCTCCTTTATTTCTTTCTAATTTATTTCTTTACAGAACCAAAACTGGTTCCTTAAAGAACTCTTTGTAGTACCTTTATTTGTAAGAGTGCATGTGGAGGTTCTTTAAACTTCCAAAGGTTCCGTACCCTAACACGTCTGCAGAAAAAGTTCTTTAAAGGACCATTACTGAAAGATTCTTGGTGTCAGTTCTAGATATTCGTGATAGTCTGTCTCCTGATAAGTGCATCTGCTAAAGGAATAAAATGTAGACCGTAGAAGGAAGAGGGATGATTTATGGACGTGGAGGTGACGATGCATCTCCTAACTGGCTGCTAGGACGCACTACTCTCATGTCCTTGCAACTGCTGACATCAGCGTTACCTCTCCTGACTGACCTTGCAGGGAAATGAATACCTGCACTATCCTCCGCATACATGCAGCAATGCGGCTAAAGGGGGTGGGGTGAATATTAATATCTGCTATATTAATTACTGTCAATAGGCCTGCATTTCTTTGTTCCTGTGTAATATGTCATATCTTCACACAGTTTATTGAAATATTAATATGATTTAATGCATTAATGTATCATATATCACTCAGATTGTCATATTTTAGGTTAACAGTCACGGCTGCACGTTGGCAAGAACCTGGCAAAAATGACGTTTCACAATAAAGGGCTTTTTGATTCAACATATTGTGATACTGATATCAAAATTATATATTCCAATTGAAATTAGTTTTTTCAAATTTGTTTTTGGATGGAAGAAAGATAAAGAATAACAAATAAAACATGGCATAAACATATGCATAAAATCTGAGTTACTCAGTCAGATGAGTGGGTTTGCCACAGCTGGCATTGAGATTGGGGCCGGTTGTGCCAAGGTTAACCTGAATAAAGAATAATTCACAGCTGCTAATGAGAGTAAATGCAGTTTTGAGTACACATTAATTGTGTTGTGACATGAGCTGCCTGCGTGTGTTGACATTTGTGTCGAGTGCAGTGTGTCACGCTGCCACATGCGGTTTCAGTGTTGTCAAGCTGAATGACACCAGCATGTTGCGTCCCAAGTGATTTGCCGCCCTATAATTGCACCCCATGCGGAGTGACAGCTATGATACCCGTCAGTTCAAATTCTTATTCACACGAACGAGTGAAAATGGCCCAAAGCGAAACCTGTATAAATATTATAATGAATGTATTATTTTCTGTATTAGAGGCCACTTACTATCAGACTGTTAAGTATGTTACTGTGATATCTCTGCCCTTATGGATGGAGATGGTTGGTGTAACAGTAGAGGAGGCAGGGGATGGGGCAAGATGGAGGCAGATGATCCGCTGTGGCGACCCCTGAAGGGAGCAGCCGAATAATATAAAGCTCACAAAAATCTGAATCTCAAGTTATTATTAGAACATTTAATTTCATTTAATGAATAATTGCTTATCAGACAGTATCAACATTAAATAAAGGTTTGATGTAAATATGTCACTTTAACTGGAACCACAGTAAACATATTCCATTCCACTGTACAAAGCTAAGCTGCTTCAATTTCTGCACTGGAAATGGTATGAAGTCACCCAGTAGCAGTTTACTGGTGGAGCGCAAACCCAGACATTGACAGTCAAGATTATTTTACCAAATAATAATTGATTGATTTCTCAAGTTAAAACATTTTTGATTAGATATGATTATTAACTGGAGGTCTCTGGAAAACAGGTCACTCCACATGATCAGTTTCTCTGATTTTACTTTTTACAAGCCTGTGTTTGAATAAAATGAACACATTAATTTTGATTTATGAAGCATTGCCCACATTTCCCCAGAATTCCTAATAAAAACATTGCTCTTCAGAGCGTTTATTGGCAGAATTGACAACAGCTATGGCGCTATTTTATTACCAAAGCTTGAGTGCATTTTTTATGCAAGAGCACCATTCATGCAAAATATAAATGTGCTCACTCAAAATGACCTGGCCCTTACTGAAAACTGGCTTTGCCCATGTGCACACTCTCAGATCTCTCCTGCTCCAGTGTGATCACTCTTATAAAAAATGCTTTGAACTTTTGGCAGTAAAATTGCATTATTTGAGGTTTAAATATTTGGTATAAAGTTGATGTTCAGTTGATGTTCATATTGAACAAAAAGTGCAAATGTTTTAACTTCAATCAGTATTTGGTGAAATAACCTTGATTGCCAATCACAGCTTTCATGTCGGTGTATGATCTCCACCAGTCTTTCAAACCGTTGGCTGACTTGATGTGGTTTGTGGAGCAGAAATTGAAGCAGCTTAGCTTTGTATGATGAATGGGTGAAAAAATCATTCTTTCTGTGTTTGTTACTGTTTCAGGCTCTTTCCATGTCAAAACACAGCAAAACAAAGACTTTTCATCAAATTCAAATGATTATAACCTACTGCTTACAAACACAAATGTAGCATCAGGCTACATCCTGAAGCTTCGCAGCAGTGAGGTGCAGGAGAGAGATACTGAATATAAAATGACAGCATGTGTCTGTTATTGATGACTGAAGCTATAAAGGGTTGCCCTACACCTATACACTCTAATCTATGTTAATGTGACGTTAGACCTTAATAAGCTGCCTGCATCACAGTGTGCTACAGCGTGCACTTGAGCTTCAGCCTGCCCTCGTCACCTTGACATGTGGTGGTTTGTAGTAGAAAAAGGGAGGGGCGGGGGCAGTTCTGGCCAATGGCAACGGCGGTAATTGTACGTGTCTGTTGCCTGAAGGGCAGAAAGGGCCGGTGCTGATGCGGGGCCATTCAGAGGAATTGGAGCAGGAGTACTTGGAGCAGTAGCTGTAGCCCAGAGCAGGGCTATTGATTCTGCACGGAGGGTGTAATTAAATTTGGAAGGAGGTATTGGACCGCGGATGAGGTTGGGGGGGTTGTGAATACATTATCATTGATGATGAAACTGGAGGTTAGTGGAGGACAGGGGCATTGAGATCAGTGATAGAAGTGATCATGATACTGTATGTATAATATAATAATTATATATATATATATATATATATATATATATATATATATATATATATATATATATATATATATATATATTATAGATATTTCATTTCCATCTGATTGGCCTGATGCCATGGCCCATCATCACTTGCTGTTTTCAATCTCTGTTGCTAAAAATATGTAAATAGTATATATGGGAAAATAAAATCATCTGACTAGAGTTAGTATTTCTCATGGTGGTGTTTGTCCTCCAGACATTCTAGCCATAGGGCATTCAAAGTATCATGGAGCATAGGAATAAGGCAAATAAAGGTAATAAAATATACAGCTATGTATAGCTGTTCGTTTGCTGCATGCTGGACTAATAAATGGGCCACTGCTTATAAAATTGAGGAGGGGGTGTGTGCAAAGAAATAATAGAAAAAAGGGAGAATAAAGGCTCAGAGGAGATGTCACGTGTCATGGACAGACGTCTGGAGATGTGTTTTGGTGGGCCTTAGAGTTAGAGGAGGCTATTTTTGTTAAAGCTGGTTTCCCGATTGTGCTGCTGTCCAGAGCCTTAGCCTTCCTCAATCCCATCTGACCGGCCTGAGGCCATGGCCCTTCGCCTGGTCTGGCCATTCGGTTTATTGAACAAAGAAATGGCTCTGACATAAAACCAATGCACACGACTGTCCTGCTGCTGTTATTACAGCGCTGTTCTTTTTGCTTAATGTGCCCGTCTGCGTGCTTATTTGTGAGAGAATGAAACCTCTCTCTGAGACAAGTGTGTGCGCCTTTGAGCATATATGTCTCGTGAGACCTCTATCCTCATCTGTTGTGTTTTTGCATGTGTGTGTGTGTGTGTGTGTGTGTGTGTGTGTGTGTGTGTGTGTGTGTGCGCGCATTTTGTCATTATGGAAGAACTCTGTGTTCCTCCTCTAATATGTGGCGGCTCATCCCTGTGTTAGTTCTCCAAAGCAGACAGGATTGCATAAGCCTTCACAATCCCTGGCTTTAGCCATAGGGCATGAGGATGACAGGCTTGCGGCTGGATGGAAAACAGTATTATTTCCCTGTCACAGGAAAGAAATACCTCTCTGGATCTTTGACAAACACTTTGGCGAGGGTTGGGGTTGGGTGGGGGAGTGGGGGGTAAATAAATACTTTACAATCCACCCAAAAAAGCTTCCCTTTTATTCACTAATGAATAAATGTGCACTGCTTTCTGAAACATCTTCTCATACTGGCTTGTGTAAGCTTGATTTACCACACATTGTGGATATTTTTAATCACCAGAGCAATGCAGTCTTGACCTACCTTTTATTATTAAACTGATTCATGGTGATATGCGCAGCCTTTGTCTTTCTCTTGATCCCTGTCCTTCTATGACTCTTTACAACACTTGATATTTTAATCACATTATCCTCGGGCACACTTGCTTCTCGGGTGCTCTCACTTCTCGGATGCCGCTTTGTGATGCCTCTAAGGCCGCATAATTCTTCGCCGCCTGCGCCTCTTCGTTCAAAGCTGGAAGCACACTACTCGAGTCTTCCTCTGTGGCATCCTGGGAGTGAATTGGATCTGAGGCCAGTTTTGCTGCTTTGTGCTTCTGTAAAGTATACCTTTGACAGTCTCCAACTTTATATCTTCTCAGCAGCACACAAGTGCACTGCACTGTGGGACAGCATACTGAGTGCTAACCCAGCTGACCCCAAGTGATGTGATGTCTGTGCCTCCAGGCCCCACATGTCCTACTTTTTTCCTCCCCCAGATTTGGAATACAATTTAATCTTATTTTCTTCAAATAATTTACAGCCCAGATCAGCAATTGTTCAGACAGTGCCTGGCAGCTTGGGACTAGTTCTAAATTTCCCAATAAAGGGAAAAGAAGAGTTCATGCACACATGTTTGTGGCAAATATTCTTGGGCTGTGACTGACACCTTGATCACTGTATTTAACTGTGTGAATGAAGACAATTTTTTATTATTTTATTTATTTTTTTAAATAATTAATTTTTTTTTTTTTATAAAAGTTTGTCTTTGGGGGTGTGAGTGGATCAGACATAGCGGTGCAGTGTTTAGACAGTGTTCTTTGACTGTCCACTCCATTAGACACACCTACATTGTTGCTCCACCTTTTACCATCAGAGACAAATGATCATCAGTTGCTGCATATTTTGGGTTGGTGATCCTCTAGTCCTTCATCAGTGCTCACAGGACGCTGCCCACAGGACACTGTTTGCTGGATATTTCTGATTTTGGGATTATTCTCAGTAAAGCAGTGAGACTGAGGGGTTTAAACACTAAGCAGCACTACTGTGTCTGATCCATTCAAGCTAGTGCAACACATACTAGCAGACCACCGCCATGTCAGTGTCACTGCATTGTCTCAAATAATACCTTCTCCTTCTACGCTATTGATAGTTATAGTCTGACTGGTGTGGTGGCTGAAGAAGTAGTGCTTGTGAGGAATTTGTCCCCTCACTTAGCACCAATACAACATACATTTTAGTAGTGTTCATTTCTGCTCTACTCACTCTTTATGTTACTACTGTAGCCATGGATAGTTAATTAAATGTTTTTCTAGAGAAACCAGATGCACTTCTATATTTTTAATTCATTTTGAATCCAGTGTCTCATTTCAATCCAGAGTCTCCCATAATTCACTATGTCCATAGCCCCTTGGATCTGCAATCTATAACTATGGGGTAACAATAATTACCAAAAGCTGCATTGGACATGTATGTTTTAAGCCTACATTTGAAGATTGTGACTTTATCTGAGTCCTGATAACTGAGGAGAGAGCCCATGTATGGCTTTATATGATAGTAAAATAGTTTTATAATCTATACAGAAGTCAATGCATTGCTGATTATGTTTATATTTAATCAAATTTTACCAAAAATATATAATAATAATAATAATAATAATAATAATAATAATAATAATAATAATAATAATAATAATAATAATACACATTTTTTGAACCAACTGAAGTCCATTGAAGCTCAATGGTCCATTGAAGTCCATTGAAGCTCTTAACAGTGGAAGCTAATGTCATGTCTGTTTATAACTGTGCTTAGGGGTAGCATGAGAAGTGTGAACGGTAATGGCCCTAAAATAAAACCTTGTGGTGTTCCATATTTAATTTCAGTGTGATTAGGAGATAAACAGTTTACCTGAACAAATTTAAGCTGATTGATTAAGTAAGATCTGAGCAACAAAAGGGCTGTTCCTTTGAATCTTTCTAGGAGAATAACATGAGTTTTGCATCAAATGCTGCACTTAAGTCAAGCAGCACATGCAGGGACACATAGCCTTGACCCAGCAATGAAAAAGAGGTTAATGTTGGCAATGTTTTTATGGTGGAATGTGGTGTTAACCTTAGGTCTGGTGCATCCAATGTCTTCCAAAATGTTCCACATTTGACTCATCAATCCATCCATCCATCCATCCATCCATCCATCTATCCATCCATCCATCCATCCATCCATCCATCCGTCCATCCATCCATCCATCCATCCATCCATCCATCCATTCATCCATTTTCTTCTGCTTTATCTGGGGCCGGGTCACGGGGGCAGCAGTCTTATCAGGGATGCCCAGATTTTCCTCTCCCCCAACACCTCAGCCAGCTCCCTAGAGGGACCCCGAGGCGTTCCCAGGCCAGCCAAGAGACATAGTCCCTGGAACTATGTGCCTGGAACACCTCCCCGGGGATACGTCCAGGGGAATCCGAAAAAGATGCCCGAGCCACCTCAACTGGTTCCTCTCAATGTAGAGGAGCAGTGGCTCTACTCTGAGCCCCTCTGAGGATCTCAACCTATCTCTAAGGGAGCGCCTGGCCACCATGCGGAGGAAACTCGTTTTGACTGCTTGTATCCGCGATCTTGTCCTTTTGGGTCATTACCCACAGTTCATGACTATAGGTGAGGGTGGGAATGTAGATTGACCAGTAAATTGAGAGCTTTGCTTTTCGGCTCAGCTCCTTCTTCACCACGATAGACCGATACACCGACTGCATGACTGCGGCGGCAGCACCAATCCGCCTGTCAATCTCACACTCCCTCTCACCCCCACTTGTGAACAAGACCCCGAGATACTTGAACTCCTCCTCCAGGACCTTCGACTAATGGCCGAATTCGTCTCTCCAGTACCCTGGCGTAGACTTTCCCGGGGAGGCTGAGAAGAGTGACTCCCCTATAGTTGGAACACACTCTCCAGTCCCCCTTTTAAAACAGGGGAACCACCACCCCGGTCTGCCACTCCAGGGGCACTATCCCCGTCCGCCATGCGATGCTGCAGAGACGTGTCAGCCCACACAGCCCAACAGCATCTAGAGACTTGAGATACTCTGGGCGGATCTCATCCACCCCCAGGGTCCCACCACTGAGGAGCTTACAGACCACCTCAGTGACTTCGGCCCAGGTGATGGGCGAGTCCACCTCAGAGTCCTCAGCCTCACCTTCTACATTGGAAGATGTGACGGTGGGGTTAAGAAGATCCTCAAATTATTCCTTCCACTACCCAATGATATCCCCGTTCGAGGTCAACGGCTCCCCACCCGCACTGTAAACAGTGTTGGCAGGGTACTGCTTCCCCCTTCTGAGGCGCCGGACGGTTTGCCAGAATTACTTCGGGGCCGACCAATAGTCCTTCTCCAAGGCCTCCCCGAACTCCTCCCAGCTCCTGGTTTTTGCCTCCTTGACCGCCCAAGCAGCAGCACGCTTAGCCCCTCGGTACCTGTTGGCTGCGTCAGAAGACCCAGAGGCCAACATGGCCCGATAGGTCTTCTTTTTCAGCTTGATGGCATCCCTTACTTACTTGATGTCCACCACTGGGTCCAGGGATTGCCGCCCTGGCAGGCACAGCAACCTTATGCCCACAGCTCCGGACAGCCGCATCGACGATGGAGGCTGAGAACCTGGTCCACCTGGAAGCTCTCCCAGAGGTGGGAGTTGAAAGCTTCCCTGACAGGAGGCTCAGCCAGATGTTCCCAGCAGACCCGAAGAATACATTTCAGCCTGCCAGGTCTCTCCAGCCTGCCCCTCCGCCAGCGGATCCAACTCACCACCAGGTAGTGATTGGTTGACAGCTCTGCCCCTCTCTTCATCCGAGTGTCCAAGACATAGGGCAAGAGATCAGATGAGACGATAACAAAGTCTATCATTGATCTCTGTCCTAGGACGTCCTGGTGCCATGTGCACTTATGGACACCCCTATCCTCGAACATGGTGTTCGTTATGGACAATCTGTAACTAGTGCAGAAGTCCAACAACAGAACACCGCTCGGGTTGTGATCAGGGAGGACGTTCGTCCCAATCACCCCTCTCCAGGTGTCACTGTCATTGCCCACGTGGGCGTTGAAGTCCCCCAGCAGAACAACAGAGTCCCCAGTTGGGGCACTGCCCGAAGGCGCAGAAAGGCGACCCTCTCGTTCACTGGGGTAAACTCCAACACGAGACGGCTGATCTGGGGAGCTATAAGCAAGCCCACTCCAGCCTGACATCTCTCTCACCCTGGGCAACTCCAGAGTAGTGGAGGGTCCAACCCTTCTTGAGGAGTTGGGTTCCAGAGCCCAAGCTGTGCCTGGAAGTGAGCCCGACTATCTCTAGCTGGTAACTCTCAACCTCCCGCACAAGCTCAGGCTCCTTCTCCCCCAGCGAGGTGACATTCCACATCCCAACAGCTAGCCGATGTGTCCCGGGATCGGGCCGCCGAGAACCCTGCTCCTGACCGCCACCCAATCCACAAAGCACCCGACCATCTGTGGGTGGTGGGCCCACAGGAGGAATGGCCCATGTTTCCTCTTCGGGCTAGGCCCAGTCAGGCCCCATGGGCAAAGTCCCAGCCACCAGGCGCTCGCTCCCGAGCCCCAACCCCAGGCCTGGCTCCAGGGTGGGGCCCTGGTTGCACTGTACCGGGCGACGTTGCAGGGCCTTTATTCTGATCCTTTATTGGGATTTCAAACTGCTCTTGGTCGGGCCAATCAACTTGGACCTGTTTGCAATGGGAGACCCTGACAGGGGGTAAAAACCCCCGGGCAACATAGCTCCTTGGATAATTCTGGCACTCGAAACCCTCCACCACAGTAAGGTGGCAGTTCAAGGAGGGGAACTCATCAATCAACAAAACATTTCATCAATCCACAAAATATTATCCAAAAAATATCTTATGTGTCTTGTGTAGCCTTTATCTTAAAAAAAATAGTTGATAGATGATTTAAATGTGATAAATATGGAAAAATGTACAAATAGAGTACAAATAGCTTTACTGCATGTATAAAAATCCAACAGCAGTAAAGAGAGGTCAGTGCAATGATCACTGTGACTTGGATCATATTGTGTGCTTGAGTTGCTGGTGACTTGTGTGAACCTGGCCTACAAAGTCAATCTGTACCTTTGAAAAGGATTAAACTTCATTTGTTGCAGTACAGGATTTTTGCTACAGCTTAGTGTCCAATTTCTGACTACTGTTGCACTTGGCTAGTTATTTTTGGGCAATGAACCAGTTTGAACCTAACAGTGACAATAATGTATTTAGAAACTTTAGCAGCACTACAGGGCCTGATACACCCATATCAGTACCACACACAACTGTTCCACTATCATGTCTGTTTTGTTAAAACTGCCCCAACATCCCAAGTAATGAGATCATTAGCATTTATGACCTACAATATAAGGTTTACAAGAGAGGCTGAAATATTGCATGGGCTGTCATTGCTACAGTCATGTGAAAAAATAGTTAAACCCATGAAAATCTTTGTAACATTAATATTTAAACAATTAACATTAACATGTAACATGAACATTTAAACAATATTGAGAAATATTGAGAAATAAACATTTAGGTAATTTAACTAAACACTGATGGTTTAACTGTTCTATAAAGATGATCAACCTGGCCAAGC
Organism: Acestrorhynchus altus; assembly: GCA_034509495.1. Lineage (NCBI taxonomy): Eukaryota > Metazoa > Chordata > Actinopteri > Characiformes > Acestrorhynchidae > Acestrorhynchus > Acestrorhynchus altus. Next base: position 12,751,591 of record CM067519.1, read on the forward strand.
TAGACAACCAATATCCCAAGCATGACCAGCACAACCAAAATGGTTGACCAATATGTCTAGTATAACCGAGCTGGTCAACCAATATGAACAAGTTCTTGTCAACCAGCATGACAACACTTATCGACCAGCATAACAAACCATGAAAAAAATCAAATGCAACTTAATCTATACTATACATTGAGCTGGTGAAAAAGTTGTTTTTGCATGGATGACCAGCTTTTTAACCAATTTGACCATCAAGGACCAGCTACCGATCAGCAGGGTTATTACTAATTAGAATCAGGTGAATCAAATGTTGAAGTGAGTGTACAGAAAGAGGTTTTAAAAGATTCAAGAACAATTAGAAATCAGACATTCCACTGCCTGACCTGACCATGTAAATGACCATGTCAGGCTATCCTAGAAAGTTCAGCCCAAGAGAACAACACAAGCTATGGTCTCCAAAAATTCAAACATGTAATTCCTTACAGGAAGTTTTACGACAGCTGACACAGAAAGTACAGCATCTACCACCAGAAAGAGACCAAAGAAGTTTGTTACAATGGGAGGAGAAATGTCATCATCACCTGACATTTTTGGTCTGGTTAAATTGAACTGTTTCTTTTTTTTTTTACCCTTGGTGCAAATCATTTGGACAGGTGTGAATACAGCAATTGCACTCAAATGTGAGCTGTCATGTCTGTCTCTTGTCAGTCCTGTCTCTCCTGTCAGTTTCCCATGTGCTCCTTATCGCACGGTTTGTGTTTGTTTTGTCATAGGCTCCTCGCTCGTTTCCCCCATTACAACCTGTGTCTAATTTGTTTACCTGCCCCCTTATTAACCTGTCCCAGGTGTTACCCCTGTCACTTAATATTTAAGACCTGTTGTACCATCCTGTCTTTATCAGTCCACTGTTATACTGTTGTGCTGCAGTAGTCCTTTGTTGTATTGTCTAGTCACTGTTATAGTTATCTAGTTAATGTTACTGCTTGTGTTTAGGTTTGCTTCTGTTAGTCTTTGTCTTTGTATATTTTAGTTTCTGTCAGTTTTGTATTTAGCATTGATCAGTGTATTCAGATTGTTTAGTGCTTTGTGTCACTATTAAACCTACAATCCCTGTGTTTGCTTCCGCACCCTTCGTCATCTCTTCTGTCTGCTTGTTCCTGACATGAGCCTAGACAACTGCACTGAGACCCTTCAGTGGAGGTGGTCTTGGGTCTGCTCCCAAACAAAGTCTGGAATGGTTAGTTTATTAAATAATGAACCACACAACTATAAGGTGTAATCTGTAAGTTTGAGCTAAACAGTTCTGCAGGTGTAATATAAACTGGTATATTGGCCAGATAATTGTTACAGCTATGAAATAAACTGCACAGAATTCTTATTTGCTTTCTTACTCGAACAAGTATGACCAATAAGCAAAGAGAATGTTGTCACATGATTTTGTTGTGACACATATTGGTTCACTTACCCTTTTCCTTGTGTGAAATAATTCTAACCACCTGGGAAAAGGCTTATAAGTTTACAAAATCATTAACTGATTTGAACCAAAGCTAACAAACTAAAGGTGTGAAAACATTTGAAGATTTGAAGATTTTTTTGCATGATCCAGTACTTAAGATACATGGATCTAATAAAGTAGCCCATAAATTGAAGCTCTAATGAGATGTTCAGGCTAGAGTGGACAGACAGTGTCTAAAGCAGTTGTGTAGTTTAAATGGTTTACAAGGTTTTTGAGAATAGTGGCACCTTGTAGAGTGTGGTAGTTCAATGGAATGGAATGTGAAAGAAACTTTTAATGGCAGTCTATAAGTTCTGCTGTTTCCATGGGAACATCCTAGTATTTCATCTCACCACCCTTGACTTGAGTTGTTTTTTGTAACATTGGCATTCATGTGCACAATAGGACCACTCCCCTCACACGCACACTCTTCCAGCAGTTGATTGAACTAAGTGGGGGGTTCTCTGTTTCACATAGAGACATAATCTTCCCTGGCATCTTCTTGTGGAGCTGCTCACTGCATCTTTAATGATCTCAAGACTTGGGTGCCGAGTCGCACATAGAGGTGACAGAATGACAATGTACAATTGATGACGCTCTGGTTTTGTATGCTCTCATGTTGTGTGGTAAATAAAATGTGATATGTGAGTGACAGACAGTTGCTGAGGAAAAAGACTTTGTCTTCGTCCTCTTTGCTGTGAAATGAGAGCAAGTGTGTGTGAATGCTGTGAACCCACTTAAGCGGCATTCATTGCCCAGCCCAGACAGAAGACAGCACATGCTGTGAATTATTGAACCACCTTCAGTTTTCATCACCAAGAACTGCAAATCAAAAGTAGGGGGGCCTCGAAGCAACCAAGAAAGACAGCAGCCCATATAGGGTCATAATGATCTATACCTTTCACAAGCTTTTCAAGTCCAATCTCAAGGCATTTTTCCATTCAACCTATCTATGAACCCTTGTTCTGCCTGTCAAACCTCAAAAGTTTGGAGGTATAGCAAACCTATGAGGGGAATAAGGGTCTCAGTGGAGTTTATATGTCATATGTCCTCAGGTGTCTGAGCTTGCACAGGTCTCCAGATGACTACGGCTTTGACAGCTGTCCCTATCACTGTGCTGTCACTTTGACACACAACCTGTCAATGGGGGAGGGGGACTTTTGAGTTTTCATAAACACAACCTTGGTACTTACTACATAACAGTAATTGTGAAGCCGTGAAATATGCAAACACATCCAGACACACTTCCAGTTTAAATACCATAGAACTGAATTTGAATGCTAGGCCTTGACCAACTCATTAGGTCTCATTAGGCAAGTCAAGCTTTTTGATTAGGAATTGCCAGCTGACAATTTTAAATCTATGGGTACACCATAAAAGGTTGTATGTTGAATATTGCAGAACCTGAAGTATCCTGCATTGAAGAGTGAGTAGAATGAAACAAACGAAAATTGAAACACTAAAAGCTGTTTACAGATATCTACCAAAAGAGGGGTTATTAACAAAAATGGTATTTAAGCATGATTATGTAGCAACCTTGAAAACATTTAAAAAGCTTTTGCTAGTTGTCCCATGCACCCATGCCAAAGAAATGAGTAAAATGGGAAGCAAAGGGTTGGTGGTGAGTGTGAAGCTGTTTGACGCAATGGTGTTGTGAAAGTGATGGGTTATATAGGCTAAGTGGGAAGAGACTGGGGCATGAACCATCTCCCAAAATTGTTATATTATAGTAGTAACTTTGATGACTCATTGCCTTAATATGGCTGTGGCGGACAGTCCAGGACAGGACAAGGCCTTCACTAAAGAGGCAAAATGAAAAAAAATACTGTAGTAGCTCCATACTGTCCAAGTACAAGTAAGGATTGCTATTTCCAGCAGCAGTGGATATGTGCAGAGTAATGGTCAGTTAAGAAGCAGCAAATACTGTAAGCTCACCACTGTCCAATGAAACAGTAGGCAGAAGAACCAGTGACCTCTCTTTTGACGTAAAGTCCCAGCAGGCTCAAAGGCTAACATCTTGCAAGCTGTTTACGGTGCAGCTTCAGGAAAGTATTTTGAATGTTATTTTATTTTACAAGAAAGTCAAGGGGACAGATACAGGGGAAGAGATATTCATAATTTTATCAAATTTATGACGGAACAACATTTAAGCTGAGAGAAGTGCACCACAAAAAATAAATAAATAAATAAATAAAATTCTGAACTCTGCACAAGAATACAGGTGTTACTGATATGTTTCCAAATCTAACTGAATTTTTGGATCCAAACACCCTGGCACTGGACTTAATGTGTGACACAATGGCCACATACCTTACTTCAGAATTTTGGCCCATAATTGGGAATGAGTACAAGGAGCTAACTCTTCAGGCCATGAGGATACTGTTGCTTTTTCCCAACAACATATCTTTGCAAGACTTTCTGAACCATGATGGCAATAAGGACAAAATATTGAGTTCGACTTGATGTGGAGGAGTTTGTCTGTCTCCAATTACACCAAGGATCAAAAAACGTGCATTCTCATGCAACCCATCTGCTGAGCATGAAAAACATATTTTTTCTTGGTGGGTTTTTTGGTGGTGGTTGAGGGGCCACAGTGGCATTTTCAATTGACAAAGGAGGGCCCCATACTAAAAAAGTTAAAGATCCCATGTACTACACAACTGTTGCATCATTTTTAAAACCATTTGCCAGAACAGTTTCAAGTCCAAAATACAATGTTTATAAATGTCTACAAATCATTAATAGTTCCGCACTTAAATGGAATATTCTAAGCATACATAACAGCAATCAATAGAAAGGAAACTGCACTCATCAATCATTCACTTGAATTGAAAATGTGCCCTCCTTTCTTTTGGAACAAACGCACAATGGAGTGACACACTATTCCTGAAAATGGCACTATTAACAATTCCATTATCCTTTTTCAATAATTTGTTACAGGCAGCCTGTAACTACCAGAACCATCAAGAGGTGTCCCCAGAAATGGAGGATGGCCTCAGGACTGCTATGTCACCACAGACTGGGATGTGTTGCTTAGCCCACATTGTGAGGACATACTGTCACACTGTCTGACGGATTATCGTATCTTCTGTGCAGACCTGTTCACCCCAATAAGACTGTATGGTGTTACCCCAACAAACTATGGGTATCAAAGCTGTTCTAAACAGGAAGAAGGGTGCCTTCCAGAGCAGAGACTGAGAGGTGATAAAAGCAGCAAAACAGGAGATGAAATGCTGTGGAAGCTAAGGAAAGCTACAGGAAAAAGGTGGAACTCAAGCTGGAGGAGAACTGGGAAGGTATGAAAACCATCACAGGCCACAACACAAAGACCATATTTGTTGGGGGAACAGTAGAGAAGGCAAACAAAATGACCGACTTCTTAAACCGGTTCAACCAGCCTATGTCCCCTTAACCCCTTCCTGCAGCCATCTCTCCTTCTTCCTCAATATACTTCTCCCCAGTCACCACAGTAGTGGTCAGGCTGAAGGACATCACACCTGACACTGATCAGTAGCACTGAGCACTTTCAGGGCATGGTGCTGGCCTCTCCTCCACCCTGTACACAGTAGACTTCGATACAACTCAGAGCTGTGTCACATCGAGATGTTTGTTGATAAAACATCAGTGTATCAGGGATGATAGAAATGAGGAGTATGGGAGCCTGGTGAGGGACTTTGCTGTTTGCTGCCACAGGAATCATCTGCAGCTCAACACCAAGGAGCTGATCATTGACTTTAGTGGTCCAGACACAACCGCTTCTTGAATAAGGAAGTTGATCGGAGTACGTTTCACCTAAATAGCATCATGGTTATATTCTGCTCAACATAGCTTCGCAACTATTTAAGGTGGAATGGAAAATTACATGAGTAACTGCAAATTGAGTAACCAGTCTTGTGATTTAACAAAATCACTACATTCTGAATTTGATGTAAGAATGTTAACAGATGAACACAGGTGTTATAACAATGGTGTAGAAACACAATTGTTTGTTGGGGAAGCGCAGGTTAGATGAACTAGTGCAGTGATTTGGAATTATTTTCAGTGTTTTCCTACTGTAACACACCCAGTTCAGTAAGGGCTCATCATTAGTTGAATCAGCTATGTTACGTCAAGAAGCTTGTCTATGTGTAACTGGTGGCTATGTGCATCTGTCAACTGCTTCTAATTTGTAATTGCGGATTTGCGCTTCATCTATGTTTTAGAAACATCTTTGTTAGATGGTATGTCTCTCATTGACACTCATCAATCATTCACTTGGAATTGAAAATGTGCCCTCCTTTTCTTTGGAACAAACTGCACAATGGAGTGAGCCTACATCTATTCCCTGAAAATGGCACTATTAACAATTCCATTATCCTTTTCAATAATTTGTTACAGGCAGCCTGTAACCACCAGAACCATCAAGAGGTGGTCCCCAGAAATGGAGGATGGCCTCAGGGACTGTTTTGCCACCACAGACTGGGAGGCCAAAATGTTTAGCCACACTGTGAAGACATAGAGGGGATGAGACATGTCTGACGGATTATCTCAACTTCTGTGCAAACAGTGTCTCCACCATTAAGACTGTATGGTGTTACCCCAACAAACTATGGGTATCAAAGCTGTTCTAAACAGGAAGAAGGGTGCCTTCCAGAGCAGAGACTGAGAGAGTGATAAAAGCAGCAAAACAGAGATGAAATGCTGTGGAAGCAAGGAAAGCTACAGGAAAAGGTGGAACCTGGGCTGGAGGAGAACTGGGAAGGTATGAAAACCATCACAGGCCACAACACAAAGACCATATTTGTTGGGGGAACAGTAGAGAAGGCAAACAAAATGACCGACTTCTTAAACCGGTTCAACCAGCCCATGTGTCCTCAACCCTCTTCCTGCAGCCATCTCTCCTCTCTTCCTCAACATACCTCCCCAGTCACCACAGCAGGTCAAAGGAAGGACATCAAGACCTGACACTGATCAGTACAGCGCACTGGAGCACCTCAGGGATGGTGCTGGCCTTCCCCTCCCTTCCACCCTGTACACAGTAGACTTCGATACAACTCAGAGCTATATACCACATCGAGATGTTTGTTGATAAAACATCAGTGTATCAGGATGATAGAAATGAGGGAGTATGGGAGCCTGGTGAGGGACTTGGCTGGTTGGTGCCACAGAATCATCTGCAGCTCAACACCAAGGAGCTGATCATTGACTTTGGGTGGTCCAGACCACAAACTGCTTTCTGAATAAGGAAGTTGACGGAGGCTGTTTCACTCTTAAATAGCATCATGGTTATATTCTGCTCAACACAGTTTCTGCACCATTTAAGGTGGAATGAAATTACATGAGTAACTGCAAATTGAGTAACTTTCAGTCTTGTGTGATTTAACAAAATCACTACATTCTGAATTTGATGTAAGAAATGTTAATTAGATGAACACAGGTGTTATAACAATGTTGTAGAAACACACCGTTTGTTGGGGAAGCAGGTTAGATGAACTAGTGCAGTGATTTGGAATTATTTTCATGTTTTCCTACCAAAATGACACCCAGTTCAGTATGGCTCATCATTAGTTGAATCAGTTATGTATACGTCAAGAAGCTTGTCTATGTGTAACTGTGGCTATGTGCATCTGTCAACTGCTTCTAATTTGTACTGTGATTTGTGCATTCATTCTATGTTTTGTGTGAAACATCTTTGTTAGATGGTATGTCTCTCATTTGCAGGCCTAGAGGGATTTGACCCCAAACATTGTTAATTAATGTTTCGCAATGTTGTGTTTTACCACTGACATTTGTGAGTATGATGTATGTTGCATCAAAATTTAATTAGGGTATAGGTCAGGTGTTTAAAGTTATTCCAGTGTTATTCCAAGATATTCCAACATTCATTATTTTTAATTTATTAAGTTTTGACCATTAGATCATTGGTTTGCTCAATGACTGGATACAAGTCATAAAAGGAAGTGACAATGAACCCCAAAACAACATCTAAAGAACTGCAGATCTCTCTTGTTAAGGTCAGTGTTCATGACTATCATGGGAACCCTGATAGATAAAATGTTGGAAACCACTGCTAACCAAAAATATTAGAAATGTTAGTCTCAATATTCGCCAAAAAAATCTGAAATCTTCACTGGAACTTTTTAGGTCCTATGGACCCTGTGGTGTCTGCTGACCAAGAAGCATGGTCAGTGGTAATGTAATGGCTTCTTGCATAAGGATCCAGAGAGCTTTCTACTGTTGAGGAAATTCTTCTCAGTATCAGAGAATTGTTTGAGAAAATGTTAGTTCATCTGTATGTGACCTAAAGCTGAAGCACTATTGGGTAATGCATCAAATGACAGTAATCAAAAGCAAACAATCATGTTGTCTCACACAATGGTTAAAAAAATAATTAATTTAGAGTAGTGTCCTAGTCAATATCCTTACCTGTCAATATTGTGGCAGGACCTGAAACAGCTACTTCATGTTTGAAGGCCAATACATGTCACTGAGATGAAGCACTGGTACAAGGAATAGTGAACCAAATTAAACCACCGTGCTGTGAAACACAAAGTAAGATCAAGCTGGTCAACCAGCAAGACTAAATTGTTTAACTAGAATGACCAGCAATACCAAGTTGGTTGACAGGCATGACCAGGAAGACCAAGCAAAACCCCAATCTGGTTAACCAGCTGTTTTAATAGCATAGGGCATATTTTTGCATGAATGCCCAGCTTTTAACCACTAAAGACCAGCTTAGACCACTTAAGCTACCAGCAAAAGCTTGTCTTGAAATAAAAGCTTCAGGAGGGTAAAATATTGCATTCCAGTCAAATGTGGTATGTTTCTCACTAAACTCACCTGATTCAACTTATCAGGCAATTGGGTTAATAAATTAATAATCCTAGTAATAACTGTGTAGCTTCTGTGTTGTATCTATCATTACAAAATGATTACTGTAGCATTTCTAAATACACATATATCCATATATCAATTTTAATCTTGGCAACTGTATCTCAATAGATTTAACCACCATATACATTGTCATTCAGTGTCCTGTTCTACACTGTGGTGTGCTGGGGTGCAGCGTATCCTAGAAGGACACAAACAGGCTGGACAAACTGATCAGCTGGGCTGGCTCTGTGGTTGCCACAAAGCTGGACTCTCTGGTGTCAGTGGCAGAGAAGAGGACTACTGTAGAAGCTACTGGACATTATGGACAATGCCAGTCACCCTCTACACACTGTCATCAGCGACCAGAGGAGCCTGTTCAGTGAAAGACTGCTCCTTCCCAAGTGCAGGACCAACAGACTTAAAAACTCTTTTGTCCCTCACGCCATCAGACTGTACAACTCCTCTCTGGGGGGGAGGAGTGGTAACAGGAGGATGGGAGTAGGAACCAACCAACCAGTAACCCACAACCTGATCACCATAACCCCATATGGCCTCTGTGCAATAAACATATACAAAATAAACAATACTACAAACAAGCCCGTACATCAAACCACTACAGAAAAGTTGCCATGGCTGTTAATGATCTGATCGGCAACATTCCTGTTATAACTTCAATCTGAATTGCCAGCTTCATAAAATAAACTATTTTTCTCTCTCTGACTCAATATTGGCCCTGTGTAGTTACTGGAATACAATGTGGAACATGTAGTTTAGTACATACTACATATCAAGTCCCTACTGGTGTGTGATTGCCAAACACTTCTGGAGATTCTCCTATCTGCTGTAAAACGTTCGCAGTACCAACTCAAAGGACTAGATTTTTCACCCCTGCTCTTATCTGAAATACTAACATGCTGTTGTGCAGCATTTGCTGAAGAAATCTGGCTCTTCTGTATTGTCAAACTTTAGACCCATCTCCAACCTACCATTTTTGTCAAAAATCCTGGAAAAGATGTCTACTCCCGACTGCAGCCCTTCCAGCAGTCTGGGTTTAAAGCTCATCACAGACTGCTCTGTTAAGTGTTTTTAATGATATTCTGTTAGCAACTGGCTCTGGTGACTGTGTGCTACTCATGTTCTTAGACATAACAGCTGCCTTTGACACTGTGGAACATGTGATTCTCATCTCCAGGCTGGAGCAGTGGGTGGGCATCAGAGGTGCAGCATTCCAGTGGTTTAGGTCCTACTTCTCAGATCAAAGCTTCTGTGTCAGCTTTGATCACTTTAACTGTGCCACTGCTGACCACCCTTTGGGAGTACCACAAGGCTCCATTCTTGGACCTCTCTTTTTCTTTCTGTACCTGCTGCCTCTATTTGCTGTAAACATAGTATCTCTTTTCACTGTTATGTGGATGAATATCAAGTTTATGTTCCACTGAAGCACACTGACTCATGCTCAGTCCAACCCCTCCTCAACTGTCTTATTGACATCAGGGGATGGGCGGCACTAAAGTTTCTGACTTTTAATGAAAATGAGACAGAAATTATGTTGTTTAGACCCAGTAGCACCCCCTATGTTGTCCTGTCCTCTCTGGCCCCATATGAGAGATCCATCATCACTAATTTAGGTATAAAATGATCAGATTTTAAGGCTTGATACTCATTTAAACACAGTGGTAAAATAGTGCTTTATCCAGTTGAGGTGGCTGTCTTGATTACTGCAACTCCCTTCTTATTGGGATTAGCCAGGCCTCCATTACTCACCTACAGCTGGTGCAAAATGCTGCTGCTCGATTTTTATCTGGTGCAAGAAGGTGAGAGCACATCATTCCAATTTTAGTTTCCCTTCACTCGCTTCCAGTTCATTTATGAATACATTTTAAATGCTTTTCTTTGTTTTTAGGTCTCTTAATGGTCATGCTCATGCTTATCTATCTGATCTGCTGCACCCATATGTCCATTCCGCTGTCTCAGGTCAGCAGATCAGATGCTTTTACTCATTCCAAAGAAGAAATGCAAACTCTGAGGTGATTTGCAGTTGTGGCTCCAGCATTGTGGAATGCTTTGCCATTCCACGTCTGATAGGATCCATCACTTGTTGTTTAAAAGTGTTTAAAAACTCACTTTTAATCCCTAGCCTTTGACCCAGAGTTAGTTTTTGACTGTTTAAACCCGTTTTACATTTTTTTTGTGTTTCTTTGTCTTTTATAGTGTGTCTGTCTTTTGTTTTAGTGTCTTTGTACATCACATAGGTCAGTCCATTGTTGTTTTTTAAAGTGCTTTATAAATGAAGTGGTCTTGTACAGTTTGGAATGTTATGAACCTGCTTCCACTAACAATGGGTGTGCTGTTAACATTTAAGTGCTTATCAAATGGTTCTGCTGCAGACCTAAGAACCTGATTACATCTCCATGTGTAACAACCCTGCGATAAGCTAACCTTTCATGCTGACAAAATGTGTTTCAACATCCCAGTCCCAGCACACAATTTATAGCCTGGATCTTCACCTATCTACTGACCAAGGTTTTGTGAAGTTGAGAGGACATCATAAGCAGCTCCCAGCATAATCTTGATACAACTCGCATCCAGTGCCCATAGCTCTCACTAAGTGATTCTTCATTTCCGTTATGAGGCTGATTTGCACACTGTACCTCCTCTTCTTGTACTCAAATAAAGCTTGTAACCATTTGCCTTCTCTCTGGTGATATGGCCTTGCTGAATGCTTTCCATGGATCACCTGATCCTAATCCCGGCCTCCCATTTTGCATCTGCCCCACTATATCCCTTTACTCCACTTACTTCATCATTGACAGTACTGCCTTTCCGGGATTTAACTTTCCTCCTGCTTTTGTTACTGGTACTGATGCTTTAATCAGTTCATCTTTTTAACTTACTAATATCATTTCTGGAATGTGTTTGCACATTTTCCTCAAATTAGTTTGTCAGTGGTAGTTACAGCACCCCTCTACCCAACCATACCATACTACTAAGGCAACAAGGAACCCCAGCCCTTCCTTCATAAACCATTAATGGCCACCTCACACAAGGCAAACCAAACTGCAGACAGTAAAGACTTATCAATGCACTTGATAGCCTCACTCCCTTCCTTCCTCAATCCCATAACCTGCTCTATATTGTTCAGTGCTGCACTATACCACTTACCTAAACTCTTAATGGGGTTCTTCAGGATATAAGGTATTGCTTCCTCTTCCATCAGAAACCTTTCTTGCACCAAGTTTCACAATCGTCACACTTGCCATCCTACAATTTTAATTTAACTTCTCCTGTAGCCTCCGGTAAATGGGAGAGTAGTAGTGTCAGGCCTATCTGGTGGGAGCTAGGTGCCATTGTGAACCTCTCCCCACCTATGACCCACTTAGAAACCTGCAATAATAATCACCTCCATTTCCATTGTAAATGCTTATGATGAAATTGTGCACCCTGCCATTATACCTATTTCTTTGTCACCCTGGCTGGCACCAGAAAGAACTTGAATGGTTTTCACAATAAAGCATGTGGCAGAGAACCAAAGGCATTAGCCAAATCCAAAAACTGCATGTAGGTCTCTTTTCTCTTCCTTTGCTGTCTGTATTGAATGGGAAATTATACAAATGTGTTCTAAACATCTTGGAAAACATGAAACTCCTGCCTTTTGCACTGATGTTTCTTTAAGCTTACTTGCTTTCAGGTATCCAGCATGTCTCTGGACAACCACACTAAAAAAAATAACTTACCCTCCATATTAAGCAGGTTTATAGGATAAAACTGCAGAATATTTCTGTTTGGAATGAGTACACCCACCACCCATCACCTTTCACTTGGAATAGTCCTGTTCTTCCACACTATAGCAATAAATTTCCATAAAAACCTCAAGACCTCAGGCACACATTTATATACTCAATATGGCACCCCATTGGGTGCTGGTGCTGGGCCTGCTTTTTCACCCACATCCATCTGGGGGCATTGACATCCATTTGACACTCTATGTCAACTACTGGTGGGATATCTTCTGTCAACTCCATCCTGTTGGCCCTTTCTCCAAATATTTATTTTTCCAACTTAGGTCTTGGAGACTCTTTAATAAACAGTGCCTTAAGCTTGAAAAGAATGCTCTGGTCTCTGTAACCTCACTAGCTTACTTTTATACTAATGGTGTAACCTGTAACAGCCAGTATATCAGAATTAGTTACTTTGTAATTGATTCTTAATGTGTAATTACACAATTACAACAGGCACTAAATCTGGAGCTGCATTGTTAATAAATAGCAATAAATAATAAGCAATTATCTTTGACTGCTAGTGTAAAAAACATAATATGATGAAACAGTCATTCATCTTATTTTCATGCATTGTTTATTAACAAGGCAGTGCTGTGAGGTAAAAAAGACCATTAATTCAATTATGCGTTGATGCTGAATCATTTATGAATTCTTTAGAAGAAGTCAAGCTGATGCTTCTGATTTCCCCCAAGCTGGTGAATAATACATACATGTTGGTGTGTCTCATTAGAAGCAATATCTGTGGAGGAATGATTTTGTGTAAAGTGGTCAATGTGCTGATGGTGCATTTGTAATCTGCTGTAATTTGTTCCATTATTCAGTTTTTTCTTTTTGTTTGTTTTCTTTTTTTTTATTATTGTAGTGCTAATTTCAAATGCAGTCCACACACTGGTTGAGAGGAGGCTTTTGGCAGCTTTGCTGTCTTGGCTCTCTGGATTTTGATGATTAAAGTTTAAAGGAAAGGCCCATATGGTTCATTCACACAATGTTAGGGATGTGTTCCAGCTGGCTCTGCTCTCTCAGCCTGTGACATTCAGCAAGGCTTACTGTGGTATAAGTAACTGCAGCATTGACAGCAAACAGATCACTAAAGATGAACTTTATACTCAGAGAGGGAAATAGAAAACAGAACTGGTCATCTGGTCACACACACACACCCACACACACACACCCACACACACACACACACACACACACACACACACACACACACACACACACACACACACACACACACACACACACAGTCATTTAATCAGTTTATTAAAAATTAAATTAAAATGAAAAACAAAATAAAACAAAATGAATTACAACATAGTTTAGATTTAGTCTTAGACTTAGTCTTAGCCAAATGTTATTGTCATTCAAATTGACTATCACATACCTGGACTACAACACCCAGCATGCTGCTGGTAATCCTGGTCACACAGCTGACAGTCACAAGACAGTGTTCAGATTGCAATCACTGGACTATGAATCACCTGTGTCCCCCTATATATACCAATTTCCCTCCATCTGTCTTTGCCAAGTATTAGCCTTTATGCCTGATGAATTCATACTTGATATTGTGTTTTTCAACACTTGTTCTGCTCTTACAACCTTGTGTTTGGATTTGGCCTGTTTGTATTAAGTCTTGTATTAAGATATTAAGGTAACCCAGATAAATGTAGTGGGTTTCTACTTCAATGTTCTGTGTATCTACCAAACTCCTCTCCTACCACAACTTCCTAGTTCTGTTGCATCTAAGAAGGTTTTAATGGTTTCCCATCTCACTGGTTGAGCCTTGAACTGGGCAACAGCATTGTGGTAATCTGTGCAGTCCGTCACCTACATGCAGTTTACTGCGGACTTTAAACCTGTGTTGACCATGCAGCAGAGGTAGTTGCTAAGGGGGAAAGACTGCTGAGGTTAAAGCAAGCCAACCACCCAGTGGCCTCCTATGCCCGAGAGTTCCATACACTGGCAGCAGGAAGTGGGTGGAACAAAGCTCTAAAGAACAAGTTCTGTAAATGCCCTGAGGTTCTCACTGAGTTGACATGTTGCGATGAGGAACTCTCATAGGGCATCCTTATATCCATGTCCAATCCTTGTGCCCCAAGGATTGTATGTGATCGCACACTCCAGCAGTGCATAAACCAACTATGGTCACCAGTAGTAATCCTGGACAAAGCTGAATCTCAGAGCTGATGAAGGTGGACCTCTGCAGACTCACCCGGGAGGAGCGCTTGCACTGCATTCAAGGGGGCCTGTGTCTGTATTGCGGAGAGTCTGGCCATGCTGCAGTATAGCAAGAGACCACACTCGTGCAGCATCTACACTGGGAATGCGTGTGCACGAATTTCCGATGTGAGTCCAACCCAAAAAGGGTTGATGTCTAAGGTGTTTTTTTACTTGTCACTGTCAGTTACCAACAAAAGTCTGTTTGTGTTTTAGCTCTGATCGGCTCTAGAGCCAAGAGGAACTTCATTCATCGTGACCTAGTGGAGCAGCTGCAGGTGGCTGTGAGCATCATCACACTGGATGGACTCCCACTGGGGGATTCCCCAGTCACTCACCACACCACCACACTGACTCTGCATTCCAGCTGTCTCCACCAACAAGAAATAAACCTGTTAGTCGCGCACGTCTGACTATGCTATCATATTAGTGTAGGCCTGGTTAAAATATGTAATGTATGAAAGACAGTTTAGTTTCTTCAAAAAAGTTATATTTCATTTAGGAAATCCAGAAGGGGGATAAATATATGTACATAGTTTCAAAAGCCATTTTTGGCAGTTTCACAGTTACAAAATAGCATTTTTTTAGGGATGATGAGCAGAAAGGAGCAAATGTACCAGGAGGAGGTTGAGGGGAGATGAATTGGGAAGCGGTTCAGAGGAAGGGGAGGGGCTGCACGATAGGGACTGAGGTGCAGGAGAGGGTGCAGGTTAAACTCAGAGGGAAGTGAGAGAGCAGTTTCCACAATCTGTGAACCGAGCTCACAACTGCACTGTGTAATATAGAGTGTCTACTCAAGATTCTACATAATCATAACTCCTAATAAAAGGGGCCTATGTGTAAGGATTTCCCAAACGGAGCTTCAGTGGAGTTATATCTGCTCTAGTCTGCTCCAGAGCTACCACGCCCGAGCTCTCCGAGATTGCACGTTTCTCCATCTCCAAGCCCAAAGAGACTGACCTGCTCCCAAACAGCGCTCTGAGGGTCTCCAATCTTCTGGCTTTGTAGGAGACAGCACCAATCTTCTGGCTTTGTAGGAGACAGCACGTGCATCCTTGATCAGCTGCTGTGACTGTGAACCTGCTCATTGAACTCAGGTACTGAGCACACTTTTGTTTGGCTTGTTAAGAGTGAAGCGGCCTGTGAGTTTGTGGTCTCTCCGTTCCCGAGCACCGAAACAGGCCTGCAATGTTGGTTTATTTCATTCAGTTGTGAAGTGTATACAGTGGGCCCACAAACCATTTAAACATCCAATACAGTACTGTTGGTGTATATAATCTGTGTTACTCTGTTCTCTTACTGCATTCTTTCAGCTTAAAGGGGTAAATAGAATTCAGGGCCCTTGATTACAGGGGTTAAACCGAGGTAAGGGTTACATAATGATTTCCCTGGAAAGAAAAGCATGCCCCTGTTATCTCCTGGTCCATGTACTATGCGTACCTGGTAATGAGTTATGGTCTCGCCAATGCACCCTTGGTGTGTTGAGGAGAAAGCCCCTCCTATTGAACTGGCTAATGTCCAATAAATAGTTTGAGGAGCCAGACTGGGCACAGTTCTGGAGACTGATGCAGGGGAATATTGCCTTTGTGTCGAATTCTGGAAAGACAGTAACTGGACCGCCAACTCTGTGGCCAATACGTCAACCACAGACACCAAAGAAACAGTGGCAGTGGATTCCACTCCAACTCTGGAACAGTGGCAGTGGGTTCCGCCCCTGGAACAGTGGTGACAAATTCTGCCCCTGGAACCCTGGCTGCGGGTTCTGCCCCTGGAGCATTGGCAGTGGGTTCCGCCCCTGGACCAACCCCCAAAATTTTAAGGGGCTGTCCATCAGCAAGGGGGAATGCTGAGCATGCTGTCTATGGTGTTTCCTTTGGCCGCTGTTCTCAGTTGTGCCCTCCTTCTCCCGTGAACCCACGCCTAAGAGCTCACGGTGGATTGCTTACTGGCTTCCTACAAACCCAGAGAACCCAGCTACATCCATATTAGGTAGGTTAGTCCTTCTGTAACATTTAAATATGCTGAGCAGAAGAAGACAGAAAAGGGAGGTGAGCGTACTTGCAGGAGTTTCAGATTTAATGACAAACCAACAGGAATCCAAAACAATGGTACAAATAAGAACTAACAAAGACTGACTGAAAAACAGGAACTTAAATACATGGACAGAAATACACACACCTCGCAGACAATGATGAACAGGCAGGGTTACAAAAGACACACAACTGGGAAAGGATGGAGCAAAGGCGGAGACAGGACTAAAACAAAAACATAACAAATGTGCTCAGAACCACAAGGGATAAGTCAAAATTAAGACAAGATGGTAAGAGAGTAACAGGACTGATACATGACAATAATTTAAATATTTTTCTGAATTTGTCCGTGCTTTGATGAAAAAAATAAATTATCTGGAGTTATTTGTAATAATTAGTTTGACATAAATATTTTCAATAATAACCTTTACAGTACTCCAATACTTTACAGTACTCCAATACTTTACAGTACTCCAATACTTTACAGTACTCCAAATAAAATAATAACTTAAATGTCAATTGTTTCTATATGTATTCATCAGTATTGTCCCTTCTCAGGACTTTTATTCTGAAACTTTTACACACATGTATATAAGAATGTATATGTGGTCAGAGCAGTACACATGCACTGGAAGCTCCTTTGGCATTTAAATTGGACTTAATTCCATTTAAATCAAGTGGAAAAGTGAAGTGTTTCCAGGTATTGAATACTTCCTGATAATTCATCACACAATAATGACAGAGTTAGTCTTATAGTTTATGTTATGTTATCATGTCTGTAGGTTACTCTGAGTTTATTAAGACTAGAAAGTGGCTTGTAACTGCCTGCTAACAGCAGGTCTGGGGTTCTAAGAGTTAATGAACATAAACCCATTTGCTGTTACATTACAAATAATATGAACACATTCAGGCTTTGCTCATTGTTAAATATCCACCCAACCCAGTTTGTGTTAGTGGAACATGCACTTAGATTTGTTCTTTGTTATGGTTACAGAAGTACCTGTTTAGCTATTTTGGTCCCAGCAGAACCCACTGCACCCAATAAAGCTCCACTTCTGACTGAGTTGTATCCAGTGCTTATTAACCACACAAAGAAGCACCCAAGCTTTCTCATTTCTATCATTTCTACTAACCTTTATATACTCAAATAAAATTATGCATATTAGCCACACAATTACATACATCTCTCAGGATTTAGAACTTTTAGTGTGAGGTCAAAATAAAACATTGAATATTTATAATCTTTCCTGTCTCCCTTTTTTCTTTCTCTTTCAAAATTATCTTTGCCTAAAGGCCTCTCTCTCCCAGGTGCAGGTCAGCTTTTTACCAGGTGTTGTCTTGTAAACAGAGTCCTGCAGATTGGAGAGCATGCCTCTGAGCATCTGCTGTACCATCTGCTTCCCCCACATACATACGCACCTCAAGCCTGCACAGCTATGGCATAGTGATCATGGTCTATAGCGTCATCAGCTATATATAAGTGGACTGTCCCGTATGCTTTTTATATTGTCTGAGAGAAAGATTCATCACTTATTTATGTCCTAATCTTGACTGTAATTGCATATTGCCCACATGGTTAACTCACTGTGGCTGAGATCTAAAGGTCACAGGTTAGATTCCCTCTGATAAAACACCAGCCCTAACATTCTCCATTTGGCTCCAAGGTGACCATCTCTGTGTTTGACAAATGTCCACTGCAGCAAATAATTTCTAATGTGACCGTGCCTGAGCATGACATTAAAACCAGCAGTTTAGATGGTTTTCAGGACAGTGCAAGATAAAACCTCTTTTCCTTAATATCTTTATTGTAATATATATATATATATATATATATATATATATATATATATATATATATAGCATTAATATTACTGCCTTTTTCCTAAATGGATTCAATTAATATATATATATATATATATATATATATATATATATATATATATATATATATATATATATCAATATTATATATATTATGTATAATATTGTGTATATATTATACACAATATCCCACTATGACAAAGTGAGAAAAAATTGTTTAAAATTTGTTTAAAATAAAGAACAAAAATATAACGTGCAAAAGTATTTGCCATGCCACTCAAAATTGAGCTCAGGTGCATCTTGTTTCTACTGACCATCCTTCAGATGGTTCTACAGCTTGATTGGACATCTGTGGTAAATTCAGTTGATAGGACATGATTTGGAAAGGCACACATCTGTCCCATAGTAGACAGTGCATGTCAGAGCACAAACCATGAAGTGTAAGGAATTGTCTGTAGACCTCTGAGATAGGATTGTATTGAGACACAGATCTGGGATGGATGGATGGATGGATGGATGGATGGATGGATGGATGGATGGATGGATAAATAAATAACTATAAATGATGTGTTCCAGAGGGTAGGCACTAAAGTCCCCAGAAACATAAATGTCTCAGGGTACTTTGTCTGCAGCCTTGCTGTAACAGAATGTATCTGCTCACATGCAGTGGTCTACTTTAGCATCAGTACAAGTTAGGTTAGCCATAACTTGTCTCTGTAAAGATAAACAAGTTGCTCTCACTGTAAATCTGCTGGTTGTCAGTGCAGACAGCTCATCAATCTTGTTTGGGATTCTCCATGATAACAGACGGAATGGAAGTTTGCAGTGCCAATGATTGTCCGCTAGCTTAACTCCAACCTTGCAGTCTGGGGTCTCCTCCTCTGCTCCTGAATATCCTGGTTTCCCCCATTGTTCTCAAGGCCAGCAGCTCTTCTCTTGAATACATGAGAAAACTGGCTCCTGGTTGCATCTTAAAGTTAAAAATATCCATAGGACATGTATAAGAACACACTATGTCTTCATAAGAACAGCAAATAAGGTAGAAAGGTGAAGATTTAAGGTTTAAACACCAAAAACTACATAAATAATAGAGAGGCAGCCATCTGACACAGCACCAGGGTCATGATTAGGGAGGGGAATAGAAAATATTCTGCTGCATCAAAGGACCCAAAGAGCTCAGTACCCTCCATCATCCATAAACACTAGAACTTTGGAACAATGAGGACTCTTCCTAGAGTGACTTCCTAGAGTAAATGACTGTCAGACCATGAGAAACACACAAGATTTAACTTTTTGGACTGAATGCTAACCATCAGGTCTGGATGAAATTAGGCACTGCTCACCACCTAGTCAATTCCATTTCTACAGTAAAACATGGTTGTGGGAGCATCATGCTGTGGGGATGTTTTTTCTGCAGCAGAAACTGGGAAACTAGTCAGGGTTAAGGAAACATAGCTGCAGTGATATACAAAGATATTCTTGATGATACCCTGCTCCAGAGCACTTTGGGCCAACATGTGTGGTCAAATTACACACTGGATTACCCACATTACACAGTGAATAGTGCCACATTTACCACATTAATACTATACAGAATATATGTCAAATACAATGTTTACATTATTCTCATGACTGATGCCACAAACATTATCTGAAATAAGCTTCAAAAGGATGTGGATTATGATGCATGATTGGTCAAAATTTTTGGAACCCCTATAATACCTGTTAAAATGACACTTTGAACACTTTGTCCAGGCAATGACCTTAATGTCCATTATAAACTGCTTTGAATAAAAGAATTGGGTAAAATTATTTGCTTTCAGACCTGGTGAGGTTATCACTCTACATTGGTGCTTTAAGTGTGATGTTGTGGGGCTATCAGGTGCATGGTGTAAAAATATATATGCTGGGAAAACTGGTGCATGTGGAGCTGTCAGTAATGTTGGGGGTGGAATTGAACACATTCCAGGTTTCCTAAAATAAGTAATCACATGTACAAAACACATTGAATGGTATCATGACTTTAGAATGAACAATAGCTGGCTATTTGTATGTCACAGTATTTGCTCAAACAAAACTAAACAACTAAACAAAAACAATGGACAATTACTCTTAAATTTACACTCCTTAATTTACACACAGGATTTCACCAAAAATAATGAACTGTTTTAATTGTAGTCTGTAATTTACTGTAATGTGACAAGTTTTGATAATGTAATGTTGTTTTTAATTTATAATAGATATCAAATAAATAAATACTTACTGATTCATTTATAGAAGTTCTAACAAAATAGATACTGGTAGTTACTATACTATACTATAGTTACTCTATAATTAATAATAGTTTCTGAATAATTAATAGCACTTTGTAAATAATTAATAATAATTTCTGAATAACTAATATTAGTTACTGAATTGGGTGCCTGAAAGAACTTTTTGGATTCCTCAGTATGAAATCTAGTTCCTAAAAAAAAACAACTCTACACTATCAAAGACTACTTTATTTGGATACACAACTATATCAGTTTTTCATGCCACTGTCACCACTGGCTTCCTCAGTGGTGGCTGAATCTCTGTAAAGATTTCTTTTTGAAGAACATTATCTGTGAAAAACAGAATGGGTTCTTCTATGAACACTGTCTTGCAAGTTCTATAAAGCACCTTAAGAAGTTCCCTGACACTTAAAAAGTTCCTCAAGCAGTGCACTTATTGAATATTTAAAACTTAAATATTAATTATTACTGAATAATTCATACTAGATATCAAATAATTCATAATAGTTACTATAACTTGTATAGTGGTTGGCAAATAATTCACAGCAGTTACTAAATAACTCCTTCTTAAAATCAGTAAATGGACAATAGTCTTGCAGTTAAAGTCTGTAAACCAGCTTTAGAAATTGTATTCTGCACCGCTCTTTATCAACTCACGGCAGCTGAATCATTAGCTGGAATTAGATGATCCTTCCCTTGATCTTTTAAACACTTTTGTGGCCTTGGCCGAAGAATCCAGCAGTCCTTTGTAGTTCTTTAAGCTCTTTAACTAAGCAGGCCTGATGCATATCGATCAAACTCCACTTCCAACTTGCAAGAGTAGGTAAAGGTGCAGGAAAATTTCAGTGAGCCCTGAAGGAAAGAATACACACACACACACACACACACACACACACATGCACACAGACACACACACACACACACACACACACACACACACACACACACACACACACACACACACTACTTTCACAGCAACATTTAATTGCTTTAGTTGAGCAAAATCAAAGAGATGGCAGAGAGAAAAAAGCTGAGAGGAAAAAGAGCTGAACATGCAGCTTTTTTTGTAATTCAGAACAATCAACTACATGGCACTGTTTACTCCCAAGGACATTTTCCTTGAGACTACAAGAGAAGCAAGAGTGTCATTAAAAACAGGCAGAGACACCCAAGTCAGAGGAAGTCATTTAAAATGCTTGAGGCACGAGTAGAGCTGTGTATTTCTCTCTCTGATTAAATATTAAGCTTTATTTTACTAGCACACCACTGCACACTACTACACTACATATTGCGTTGCACTGCACAGGATTATGGCTGTATGTCAACCATTGATTTTCTTTCTGGGTAGAAATGAGACGGCAAGGCAAGATTAACGCAGCAGACTGAGTTTGCAGCTCTGCCAGCAGGTACACCATGAAGGTGCTACGAGGGCAAAAATGCCTCGTTCTCATCACTGAGCTCAGATGAGTTTTTTTTTGTCTGAATAAACATTTAGACCCCCCAGATCTGACAGACATCCCACCACAGCTGTTTTATTTGCAGTGCTTTTTTCATATGAATGACTCATTACCAGTGACCAAGGAAGTGGTGTATTTAGAAGGCTTTTGTATGAGTGAGAGTTTAATATGGGAGTTTTAAAAAGATGTAGCACTTTTTTAAATATTTTTTTTATCAAATCAGCATTATGTCAGATTTGACATTTCTTGCTCTTGCCATTTTCACTACCCACTACATACATGTTAGGAGCATCAATATGTTTCAGCCTGCCAGAAAGATACTTCACAAACCTCTGTAACCTCACAACCTCTGCCAAATGAACTTCAATAACATGTCAAAGGAACAGTAGTGACATATCTAAATACGCTGAAATAAATGTCTTGTACAATGTACTATTGGCGTACTGAAGTTAAATCAATGTCAAAATATTAAAAGAACTACAGATGTTACTTCCTTTAAACAATTTCATCTTAACCTTTAGAATCATAAGTCATTTTGTGTAGGAGTTTGAAGTATATTTTCATCACCAATATATTAGAAATATATTTGTAGGAGACACATGCTCACTCTTCAAACCTTTTTACCCTTTTACAGTTTCTACCTGCTCTAACCTCTTCCTACACAACAGCATGGATCAGTTATGATAGAGACACTCTTGTTTCTATTAATATATGATCCACTCACCTTACGCTTCTTTTAACCCCAGATCAGAGCTGGCCGAGTTAGATCCTGAGGAACAACAATGGACACAATAAGAAGAAGTGACCTCAGGGTAAGCGAGCCAGCATCAGGCTAAGGGCCAGACCACATTGGGCCCCTTTACCTAGTATCCTGTTAGCCAACGTCCAGTCTCTGGAGAACAAGCTCGACGACCTCCGGGCTAGAATAAAGTTCCAGAGGGACATCCGCGACTGCAACCTCCTCTGCTTTACTGAATCATGGCTGAACCCAGCGGTACCGGACCATGCCACCCAGCCGGCCAAGTCCTTCTCGGTCTACCGCATGGACAGAACAATGGAATCGGGAAAGAAGAAAGGAGGGGGAGTGTGCATGTGCTTATTGTGGTTGGCGGCTTCAACAACGCCAACCTGAGATGCACAGCGCCCGACCTCTACCAGCACATAAAATGCCCCACCAGAGGCACCAGAGCCACTGCTACACCCCGTTTAAAGATGGCTACAGGGCCAAGTCTCATCCACCATTCAGAAAATCCATTCCACACTGCCATTTTTCTGATGCCGGAATATAAACAGAAACTGAAACGTAAGGCTCCGGCTCAGAGGGCGGTCCCACGCTGAACGGACCAATCAGTGGAGGCCCTGCAGGACGCTCTGGATGACGTTGACTGGGACATGTTCCAACACAGCTCCGATGGCGACTCTTGTTTCTATTAATATACAATCCACTCACCTTACGCTTCTTTTAACCCTGGATCTGAGCTGGCCGAGTGAGATCTTGAGGGACAACAATGGACGCAACGGGAAAAAGAGACCCCAGGGTAAGCGAGCCAGCATCAGGAACAGGTTCAGGGCCAGACCACATCGGGCCCCTTTACCTAGTATCCTGTTAGCCAATGGTCCAGCCTCTGGAGAACAAGCTCGACGACCTCCGGGCTAAAATAAAGTTCCAGAGGGACATCCGCGACTGCAACCTCCTCTGCTTTACTGAATCATGGCTGAACCCAGCGGTACCAGACCATGCCACCCAGCCGGCCAAGTTCTTATTGGTCCATCACATGGACAGAACACTGGGACATGTTTCAACACAGCTCTGATAGCGACTTACATCTGTTTGCAGACTCGGTACTGAGCTTCATGGGGAAACTAGTGGATCTGAAACTAGTTCATCATCACTGAGAGAGACGTGAGGAAAGTGTTCAAGACAGTAAACACCAGGAAGTCACTGGGACCCGACGGCCTATATGGTTGGGTGCTGAGAACTTGTGTAGATCAGCTCGCTCCTATCGTTACTGTCATCTTTAACCTTTCTCTGTCATTGAACACAGTCCCAACATGCTTCAACAGATCCGTGATCATCCCTGTCCCAAAGAAACCACAGCCAGCCTGTCTCAATGACTACCGCCCTGTGGCCCTCACATCAGTCGAGATGAATTGCTTTGAAAAGCTTGTCAGAGACTTCATCACTTCATCACTACCGGACTCTCTGGACCCACTTCAGTTCACATACTGTCAGAACTGCTATACAGACAATGCCATCACGCATCTGCTCCACCCCACACTGTCACATCTGGACACTGGAAAGAATAGTTATGTCAGAATGCTGTTTGTTGACTATAGCTCAGCCTTTAACACTATTATTCCTTCCAAACTCACTATCAAGCTGGTAGATCTGGGACTATACCCATTGCTGTGTGACTGGATCTCCAGCTTCCTTACCAACAGATCACAAACAGTGCAGGTGGGAAACCATGTCTCACCCACTGTCATCCTCAGCATTGGTGCTCCTCAGGGCTGTGTTCTATCACCTCTTCTGTACTCCTTGTACACCCATGACCATTTCAAGCTCCAACATCATTGTTAAGTTTGCTGATGACACGGTCATGGTGGGCCTGATCTCCGACAATGACGAGAAGGCCTACCTAGAGGAGATTGCACGCCTGGGAACCTGGTGCCTGGGCAACAATCTCCTGCTCAATGTCAGCTAAACAAAGGAGCTGATAGTGGACTGCAGCAGGAGACAGATGAGGTGCAAAAGTAGAGAGAGTAGAAAGCTTCCAATACTTTGCAGTCAGCAAAGTACGGAGCTTCTTCCCTCAGGCTATTCGAACTCTGAACCAGATCCAAGTTCATTCTTAGTCCAAATCACATCTCACACATTGAATATCATAAGTCATCAACGGACTCACATGTTCATAACCTCTATTTATACAACATCATGTAGCAAAACATTGCAATTGGCACTTTATTCATCTCTCAGTGTTCCTACACAACTGGAGCTATTCACACACCTACCTCGCTTATTATTATTTCCTTCTTCATAATCAGTCCCACAGTTTAGTTATTTAATTAGTCTTCTTATTTATTTATTTTATACTCAGATTGCACATATTTATTCTGTTTATTCTGTTTATACTGGTTATTCTGTTTATCCTCTCCCCACCTTCTCCCTCACTCTATTGATCTGTGTGTACAGACAGTTGTTAAAAAGCATTTCACTGCATGTTGTACTGTATAACTATGTATGTAATCGCCGGACAGACCTTGAACCTTGAGTTATCTGTACTGATTAATTTGTAACAAAGGATCTTTGTTGCTCAAAACACTCCCTCCTTTCTCATTTTCTTGTATAATTAAATATCAGTGATGGAATAAATTGAAAAAGAGCTAAATAATTTTGTGATTTGAAAAAAAAGTCTCTCTCAATGTAAATATCTGTTTGGCACTATAATGTGTAGCTCCATATGTCATTTTCATTTCTTTCATTTCAACAATCTCCCGCCACTGGCAGGGTTGCAGGGTCTTCTGAACTCACCTGGAATACCCCCTCCATTGCAGGGTACCACACACAAAGTTACTTAGTTTTACCCACTCTCACCTAGGGGAATTTAGCATAGCCAATCCATCTACTGTGTGTATTTCTGGGAGGCAGTAGTAAACCAGAGTATGTGGAGGAAACCTGTACAGATATGGGCAGAACAAAAACTCCTCACAGTGGAGAGATTGAAACCACAACCCCAGGCCCCTGGAGCTGTGTGACACATACAAAACCATAAATTCTAATGTCTAATTTCTTCTCTAAACTGTTTTGCCATCTCTAATTCTACTGTTTTCCCAACTATGCTAACATTTGCACATTTCTACCCCCCCAAGAAATTAGTTATATCATAAGATATCGGGGCTACACTTGACAGCCTTGCAAATGTTAATGCTGGGACACTGTTCAGGTAATGTGACTAACAACAAACTATTTAATTACCACTACTATTTATCATTTCCTTTTGTGCTGTTGGTTGGGCTATTCTACTGGATGTTTATGTAGCTTAAACATAATTTTTGTTCACCCGAAACAAGTATATTTGTAAGACAGTCACACACCAGATATTTTTTATTTTCAGGAAATCTGAGCTAATCATATTTCATACTTCATTTTGATAAATATATATTGGTATGTTTACAGATTATAGATATTATGAATTAGTACAGTACAATAAATCTGCTGGAGATATAAATAAAGCATTACCCAGTTATTGACAGAAGCCCTCCAGTTGTTGAACAATTTGTCATCCACACTCCACCACATCCATGAAAATAAATGGACCACCACTTGATATTATTTGTACCGAATGTTTTATTTTGATACCAGCCATTAACATGTATATTAATATATATATATATATATATATATATATATATATATATATGTGTGTAGCAGTGATAAAGTAGCAAGTCCAAAACCACTTAAAGAGAGAGAAACTTCACCTCCAAATATCTGCCAATTATAAAAATATCTGCATAATTCAGAGGATGAGATGCAATACCAGTCATTACATTCAGAAGAAACTTCCCAACCCTGATAACACAAATATGTTTACTGTTCAAAACTGAACATTCCATTAATGTCTTATATTTATAGTAAATGTTGAAAATGAAAAATTATTGTTTTGCTTAATCAGGCAGCATATTTGTAAGTTTTGTGTAATGAAAATATGTGTGCAAACTTTAATGGATGCCTATAAATCAGTGTTAGAGAAGTGGAACTGCAACACACTTGTTACTATCTAGGACAAAAGAAACAAAAAAGCAGCATAACCTCTTTGTTAATACCCTTAATTTTGGAAGAAAAAATGAAAGAGCAGGTGTCCCAATACATTTGCCCATATAGGGTATAATTTGCCTGCTTGTTATAGATGAACATAAACCAGATTTGGCTCTAGCTGGAATATGGCAATTACATCAAAGGGCAAAGAAACAAAACCGACTTCAATGTCAGCACAGCTTTATCACTGGCACAGTACTGCTGTGTAAATAATGTGCTCAATTAGCTCAATGACTCTGTGGGCTTACAAAATTAAATCAGACTCCTTCAGTCAGCAGGGGGCTCTGGGTACTCTGTGATGGGACAGAGTGACTGTGAATCAGCTTCACAGCTATTCATCTACAAGTGACAATATTTAAAGAGAGAGACAGAGCTATAGAGAGATGCAGAAAACGAATAGCAACAGAGAGAATAGCACAGAAGTGAGGAGAGGGCAGAAAGAATATTGTGTGGACATTTTGCATTGAAGGGGATGAAATAATCGGACCTACATTTCTCAGAATAAAATCTTTTTCCATAAACATCTATAAAAGTTCAGTTTTAGTATACATGTAAGAATCTATTCATATTTCGAAGTCCTGCAATTCTGAATTAATTCTCAAAAAATAGAGTTTTGAATTGAATTGCAATTTTTGAATTTGAATTTAAATACAAAGATTGGTGGCAGACATACGGTAGGTTCATACGGTAGGTGTTTTAGATCCCACAGGTCTGACTGCAGTAAACTTTTTCATTTACTGAGATTTTATGCATACAGTAGCTGCAACTCCAAAAGTCATTCCTTAATGTCATCCATTATTTTACATTTCATTCAAAATTAAATATTTGCCTATAGAAAAAATAATTCATTACACAGTTATATAACATTACAATCACACAAAGAATCATATAATATGCCACAGGATGTTCTGAATGTCTTGTGAAGTTTCCCTGCAGATGTTTGAATAGAAAAATTAAGTCCTTCCTTTGTGGAAACCAGTCTTTGTGCTTCTTGGGCAGAGGTCACCACAAGTGTCAGCTGTATTAATGAATTTGCACATTTGTGTTATCATTGTGTGTAACAAAGTAGATAACTGCATTCATTAGAGAGGGTGTTCAAAAACATTTGCACACAGGTAGGGTCTCAAGAGGAATTCATACATATGTAACTAAAAGACCATTTCAGAATATAATGTATAAATATTGTGTGACCCTTGTGCACATGCAAGTTTTAGCAATGCAAACCATTTTAAACAAGGAATATTACAAAAAAGCCAGTATAATTTTATTACTTGAACTCAGACCTCAACCTAAACTTAAGTCATACCCTAGCCCCAAATTTAACTATAGCTTAAGCTTAACCTAAACATTACTCTAACCCTAACCATAGCCCTAACCTTAACCACAGCCTAAACCTAACCTAAACTTAATCTAATCGTTACGCTAACTCAAACCATGGCCCAAACCTAAACTTTACCAAACTCTTGCCCTAAACCTAACCTTAACCACAATTTAAACTAACCTAAATGTATCATAACCCTTTTCCTAATCTTAACCGCATCTTAAACCTAACCTAAATATAACCTAACCCTAACCCTAACCAGAGCCCAATCTTAACCTACCTGACCTAACTCTTACCAACTCCTAACCATGACCATACATTAAATTGAATCTACACTTAGTCAAACCCTTACCCTAAATGCCTTCACACACCAGATGTGCCACACATCACCAACACTGAGCAATGAAGCACCAAATTGAGAGCACCAGTGAACATTCAATATACAAGCAAGCTCTTGTTCAAGCTCCAACTGACTTCAAGTTCTGGTTCATTATAAAATGTGACGGCATTTAGTTCTCAGTGTTTCCCTACTTCGCTAATCAACAGTTCCTCACCCATCCTCTACAAGGGAGTTTCTTGCAAGCAAAATGTCATGTACAGAGCATGCCTGCTTAAACTGAAATGTTTCTTTCAAAATATTGGAATTCTTGCATTTCTTGTATATTTCAAATCACAAGTCCTATATTAAGGGTGGCACAGTGGCTTGAAATAGTGCATATGTCACACAGCTCCAGAGGGCTGAGGCTGCAGTTCCAATCCCTGCTCTGGTCACTGTCTGTGAGGGTATGTTCTCCGTGTGTCTGTACAGGTTTCCTCTGAGTAATTCTTAGGTTTTTTCAATTCCCAATTCTTGTTTGAGTACAAGCAGGCTGGCTTGTGTAGATGGAATCTCCATGTGAATCATAATATATCTACAAAATATGGTATACAGTTGTCCCAGCCTTTATGGTACAATTAAATCTCTTTAAGGTTTTGACAGGAAGTAGTGTAGCAGAGACCCAAGGTTAAGGGTTCGATCCTGCCTTTGTAAGGAGGTCACTGTGTGGGTTTCCTCTGGCTGCTCCATTTTCCTCTCACCTCCCAAGTGATTGAATGGGTGTGTGTGGTACCTTCCAATGCATCAACATCATGTCCAGGGGTATTCCTCCCTTGAGCCCAATGATTCCAGGATTTGAAGATTGATGGCTGAAATGGCTAGATTACAGTAATAGGTTGGCAACCCCTTAAATTGATATAGTACCAATATGTCTGGCATAAATACAGGGGTTGGACAATGAAACGGAAACACGTGGTTTTAGACCACAATAATTTATTAGTATGGTGTACTAGGGCCTCCTTTTACGGCCAATACAGCATCAATTAATCTTGGGAATGACATTTTTTGGATACAATCCAGGTTAGCACCCAACCATCTCTTTCAGACAGCTTCCTCTTGCATCCACAGTTAATCTTGTTGGATGTGGTTTCATCCTTCTTGGAGGTATGCTGACATTACCCTGGATACTGTGGCTCTTGAAACATCACAAAGACTTGCTGTGTTGGTCACAGATGCACCAGCAAGACATGCACCAACAATTTGTCCTCTTTTGAACTCTGGTATTTCACCCATAATGTTGTGTGCATTGCAATAATTTGAGTAAAACTGTGCTCATACCTGCTATTTGACCCTTCACACTCTGCACTTACTGGTGCAATGTGCAATTAATGAAGATTGTCCACCAGGCTGCTCCAATTTAGCCATGAAAACCCCCACACTAAAATGACAGGTGTTTCAGTTTCATTGTCCAACCCCTGTACAAAGTTGTCTAACTCCAGACTTTCTGAACAACAGCCCAGATTCTATATTACCTTCATAGCCACCATGTGACCAAAAATGAGCTACAGATATGTACAATAATTAATTACTGGTGCCAGAGTTCTACCAGAACAATATAGAGACAAAGTGCACAAAAGCAACTAATAAAAAACATGAAAGACACATCCAGCTCAAACTCTTTCTGATCTAATCACCTTATCCCTGATCTAAGACCATGCAGTAATTTCAGTTGCTTCCCTGACTGATATGCTCTCTTTTATAGCTTATAAAATCAGTTAATGGCACTTTAAATAAAATCCATTATGAATGGTGAGAATATAATCTCTGTTTCTTTTTCATTATCCTAAGTTGATTTGTTTCCAAATCATGATATAATTTGATTCTGATTCTGTAACAACTTTCACTTTGCAACTAAATATTTTAGTTTCGTTTAGCTCAATTACTCCACCTCAGTCTCCACTCCATCTCCTCATTGCTCCATTACTCCACCTCAATCTCCTCAATGCTCGGTTACCCCACCTCATCTTTTCAATGCCCCTTTACTCCACCTCCATCTCCTCAATGCTGAATTACTCCTCCCCATCTCCTTAATGCCCTATTACTCCACCTCATTCTCCACCTCCATCTCCTCAATGCTCAATTACTCCACCCAGGTCCTAAATGCCTTATTACATCACCCTCACCCATCTCCCTCAATCCTCATCTCCTACCACATTACTCTTCCCACATCACTCAGCACTATTATTAATATAGCCCACAATTGATTACTCTACCCACGTCTAACCATTATCCCATCTCCTCAACATCACTTTATCCCATCACTCCTTTTGGTTTGAAGAAGGCTAAAGTCAGTCAGCATCCTTTGTTGTTGTGGGCAAAAACACACAATGTGCTAAAGATAAATGTTACAACAAGAGAATACACAAATATTCCTAGCAAATCATCATGAGTCATGATGCTTTGTGTTCATGAGGAAAATGGTTTCAGTGCTGTGTTCACCACCTCAGTTTTAGTAGCACTCATGTTTCTTGAATCTTGACTAATGTGTGTGTGTGTGTGTGTGTGTGTGTGCGTTCATGTGTGTGTGTTTGTGGATACATTTTCAGGGCGTCCTTGGACTGATGACTGAGACATCCAGCTGGCAACATCACTTGATTTTCACCAGGACTGCAGGAAGTGCACCTCAAGATACAGAGGTTTGCCTGCAATATACTGTCTTCTGATGTGACAAGAGTCTGGCTGAGGTACATGTGGTTTCCAATAAACAGCTGGATTCAGAAGGATAAAATAAAAAGTTGATGAATTGGAGATTTGGTGACCTCAAATTAAAACTCAAAGAGAAAACCTGAAGCTATGTGACTCATAGGGTTTAGTCGTTGGTAGTGTTTGATGTTGCCACACATAATCCTTAATATGGATTGGTTTTCTTCCCAGTTCTTTTTTTTTGGAATAACATTTCAACTGGTATAATTAGACATAGGTAAAATAAAGTATAAAATATAAAGTTAATATAAAAATAAATATCACAAACTTGGCTGGTTTGGTATATTTCACAGGTAATATAATGCATTACACTTTAGAATGGATTAGAATAGAATAGAATAGAATAGAATAGAATAGAATAGAATAGAATAGAATAGAATAGAATAGAATTATTGATCCCTTGGGAGGGTTCCTTCAGGGAAATTAAGGTTCCAATAGCGGCATGGGATTCAGCATCAGTACAGAAGTAGAAAGATAGATAAAAAATAATTTAGTAAGAAACACTAAAATATAGATAGATTAAAAACAAAATAATTTAGTAAGAGGCACACTAAACATTAAAAAACACTATATAAATATATAGAATATATAATATAGAGACTATATTACAATATACAATATAGATCATAGTGCATGAGAAGAGGGTCCTGTAGGAGGTGGTATTGCACATTATTATTGCACTTGAAAGAACTGTTTATTCCACATAGAGTCCAGTTGTGCTGTGGTGGTCTGGTTGCAGGTTACTGTTAACTGTTGACTGTTGGTTCGGCACCTACTCATTCCCATCCTTTATCCTCCTGTTACCCCTCCTCCCCCCCAGAGAGGAGTTGTACAGTCTGATGGCGTGCGGGACAAAAGAGTTTTTAGTCTATTGCTCCTGCACTTGGGAAGGAGCAGTCTCTCACTGAACAGGATCCTCTGGTGGCTGATGACTGTGTAGAGGATGACTGGCATTGTCCATAATGTCCAGTAGCTTCTTCAGAGTCCTCTTCTCTGCCACTGACACCAGAGAGTCCAGTTTTGTGCCAACCACACAGCCAGCCCGCCGGATCAGCTTGTCCCCCAAGCACACCACAGTGTAGAACAGGACACTGGCGACCACAGACTGATAAATCATCCACAGGAGTTTCCTGCAGATGTTGAAGGACTGTAGTCTCCTCAAAAAGTACAGCCTGCTCTGTCCCTTTCTGTGCAGGTGGTCGATGTTGCATGACCAGTCCAACTTGCTATCCAGTCACAGCCCGAGGTACTTGTAGGAGTCCACAGCCTCCACCTCATCTCCCTCAATCAGAACTGGTTGTGACTTTGGTCTGGACCTCCCAAAGTTAATGACCAGCTCCTTGGTCTTTGAGATGTTGAGCTGCAGATGATTCCTGTGGCACCAGGCTCTGATACTCCTCCTCGCTATCATCCCTGATACACACAACTATGGCTGTGTCATCAGCAAACTTCTGGATGTGACACAGCTCTGAGTTGTAGCAAAAGTTTGCGATGTAAAGGGTGAAGAGAAGAGGGGCCAGCACTGTGCCCTGGGGTGCTCCAGTGCTGCTGATCACAGTGTCAGATGTGATGTCCTTCAGCCTGACATACTGTGGCCTGTCCGTGAGGTAGCTGGATATCCAGGTGACCAGGCATGGGTCCACTTGCATCCTGTTCAGTTTGTCCTGAAGCATAAGGGGCTGGATGGTGTTGAAAGCACTTGAGAAGTCCAGAAACAGGATGACCCATTTTGTTGTTGTTGTTGTTGTTTTTTTTTTTATGAAAGTAAGTGAACAAATCATTTATGTGATGATTATGTGATTGTTTTGACACAATGTAAAAAACATCATGTAATTTGACCAGGGGTGTCAAATTATGTATCAATTTCAAATGTTTTGAAGGTCTTGTAGAACTTTTATTCTGAAACAAAAAAGTTCTGAAATTGTAATTTTGTGTGGTTTCTCCACAGACACTGTGTGACAATCATTCAAACACATCACTGTAAACCAGGCTCTGTCCATGGCAGAGGTCAAGATCGGGGTCACACTTTGGGGAAGGAGGATGGTCTAAAGTGGTACCCTGTTCAGACGCATTGTTTATGACTAGTTGAATGGCTGGACTGTCAGCTTGTTGAAAGACTTCTAATACAGCTGATCATTTCAGCACACCCTGAAACTTTGCGGTTTAGGAGATATCAAAATAGATGTCTCTTCTACATTACAACAGTACCTTTTTGATATTTTATTTTGCAGAGATGTACTTTAGCACTATCACCAACTCTGTAAAGAAAATTGTTCAGTTTAACCATTTACCAATCAGCCATTATACTATCCTGATGTCCCTTAAATTGAAAAGGTCCCTCTTATGCTGCTACAACAGATCAACACATGAACCCACAAGACCTCTGAAGGTATGCTGGTGTGGCACCTTGCTGGAAATGAAGGTGGAAAAAGAGATGCCCCCCCCATTAACTTTTTACTTTATAAAAAAATACACAGATAATTTGCAGCAACTGTTCCTCTTTTTTCTTGGCAAATGGTCTGAATGAGTGTTCTGTGGTTGATATGTGGTTCCGCCAGCAGAGGGCGCTTGGTGTTTCCTGCATTGGCAGCTGATGCTGTGAAGAAGAACACTGGTCAGTTGTAATGGCAGCCTGTACACCTAGTGTGCCTTGCAAATAACCACCTTCTTTTTATTTCCACAGGCAAGCTGGTTGTAAACAACACTCAAAACAATAGACAACAGTAGTGATCCATCATACAGGCCATAGAGTGTTAGAGATTGAGCTAAAGCGTAAAGTGTTAGTTGTGTGTGTTTGGTAAGCTCAAATCACCACGCTGTGATTGTAATGGCGGCCACGTGTCAGTGACGACCACGGTGATGAATCACATGATCCTCTACTGTCTGTAAAAGTTAAAATGTTCATTGTAAATTACTGAACATGTCCTACACAAGAGTGTGAGTGGCTGTGTGAGTACAGACCCAGTTGCTGAGTGTGATAGACATCTGTTGACTTTACATGCCTGTTTTTTTTAGTTGAAGTAAGGGTTTGTGTTCAGTGTGTGTTCTGCTGGAGTGTAACATGCCTGAAGTTCAGTTTAAAAAGGGGCAAGTTAATAATACACTGTGTTTTGAATTTGAAAGGAATTTATGTTACCGCATAATCAGTATAATGTTGTTATTTTATTGAAGTTATGTTTGTGAACCCGTGGATACAGATACACCAATGTGGTGATGTGAGAAACTGTGCAGGAACAATATCGTTTGTGTTTCACAGTATCGATGTAAGGTGTTTCCTGCATTGGCAGCTGACGCTGTGAAGAAGAACACTGGTCAGTTGTAATGGCAGCCTGTACACCTAGTGTGCCTTGTAAATAACCACCTTCTTTTTATTTCCACAGTTCTGGAAAAAAAATAAATATGTTGCACGGGATCTGACTAGGCCCATCATTTCCATCTGTGTTACACTGGCACCAAAACACATACATTAAGCCATTTCTGCTATGAGTTGGGGCCTCCAAGGATGGCATTAATGAGCCTTAGGTGCTTAAGAACCTGTCAATGGTTCACTGAATTTCCTTTCTTGGACCACTTTCAGTAGGTACTGACCATTGCATACTGGGAACACCCCACAAGACCTGCCTGATGTTTTGGAGATGCACTGGACCAGTTCAATAGACATTACAGTTAAGTCCTTTTCAAAGTGGCTCAGATTCTTATGTATGCTCATTCATTTGTTTTTCATGTCACTTGACAGTGGTGCTAATATTATAGTTGATACATAACTGTACTGGTGCTTAATTCCAGCAAAACTTTAATTGATGTAAATCTTTGCATGATGTGGAGATTCTTCCAACTTATAAGATTCTTCACATTCACATCATTTTTACAGACTTTTTTCAGGGAACCAAAAGTGGTTCTTCTACACCACAGTTCCAAAGAAGCCTTTTTTGACATCTTTATTTTTAGGAAAGTAGCTACAGTTTCCAATTCTGAGCTGTTTGCTCCAGAAATCCTTTTCCAGAAGTTTCTGACTGTCAGATCAGAGGAAGTGGAGGAGGTGCTTAGATCATGAATCATCAGGCTGATTATCAGCATTGCTGGGGCACTCCCTGGAGGCAGAATTAGGCAAATCCTTGTCAAAAACGCACAATGAGATTAGCGAGCTAGTGTTCAGGCCACCCAAATGTGTCATTGTACCTCCTTTGCTTAGAACTGTCAGGTGTGTGTGTGTGTGTGTGTGTGGAGGAGTTGAGGAGTGGATGGAGAGCTGTGCTAAAGGAGGCTGCACTTGTACAGGGTGTGAATTCCTTTCTTGACCGAGGCACTTTGAGTTATATAACTGTACTCTCTGATCCACTGCAATCCGCCCTTACAGGCTTCAAATTAAACACACTCTAAGTATGAAGAGACTTCACAGCCATTGACTTGCACAAAAAACACTCTGGATCTTTCCTTGTCTCTCTTTGTATGCTGTTTGGGGGCATCTTGTCTTCTTTCAGAATTTTTTTACTGGTTTTGAGAAATACCAAAGAAGAATCATTTCTTCTTCTCCAAAGGCTACCTTCTGTAGCAATTTTACCTTAAATTAAAAAAAAAAAAAAAAAACTTTCAAAAACTTTGTGATGCTCCACTGAGTTGTAAAATGGACTATCATATATAGCATGGTGTGGCACAACAGATAATACCATCACTGAACACCCACACCATGTGGGAGACTAGGGTTTGATTCCCAGTCTGGACTAAGTATGCTGCTCTACACCAATAAGAATCCTTGGGCAGCACTCTTAACACTACTCTGGTTCCACTTCTGTAATATGAGTAACCCTGTAAGTCGCTCTGGATCAGGTAAATGTGCTCTGGGTTCAAGTGCTCACGGAGCTTGTGTAACTCCTGTCACATATGTGGGAAATCTTGTAATATTACTCTATTGGCTCAGTCCACAGGTCCACATCAAGGGTGGCTCAAAACACGAATTACACTTCCTGAGTGTAGGGGGAGATCACGAGCCTGTAATACTAATTATTGCATAATGTTGCTGTAACAAAAGAGGTTCTATGAAACAAGTTTGTGTTAGATTTTCAGTGGTCATATGGTTTATGATCATATAGCCACATTGGATATTTGGGTAGTTGATTCAACTTGTTAGTTGATTACTTATTCTCCAAAAAAAAAAGTTCATATATTAACCTGAAGAATTGCATACCATGTGCATGATTTCCACACATTTCATACATATGTTACAGTTTACAATGAGCTTCCATCCACAGCTTGTGCTGCTATGCCAAATGCACACAGCAATGTATGGGGGGAAAAACATGTGGCACCAAAGCTTGCCCCCTTTGCCTTAAATTGAGCTTATATAAACTACATGAATATATTTTATTATAATTAATAGAAATATGTATTTTACAGTGACTACAGTGGGTTATGGTTTCTGTTAGGGTACGGGTTAGGTTGACTTAAGGTTCAGTTTACATTATAACATTCAGAATTAGTTTAGTTTAACTCTATATTAACTGTAGATTTCAAAACGTTATGATTAGGGTTAGAGTAGGCATAAGTTGTGGGTTACAGAAGAATAGAAGAAGAAGAATAGAACTTTATTGATCCCTTGGGAGGTTTCCTTCTGGGAAATTAAGGAAATTTTGCAGATATCCATAGGATATATATCAGAACACACTATGTCTTTTGAGAAGAGCAAGTGTGTGGAAAGGTGAAAAAGAAGTTAAAGGGGCTAAAGACTAGGGAGCTACTGCTGGAGGCAGCCGTCTTGCACAGCGCCACTTAGCATCTCATGAGTGGTTGTTTTTCTCATACAGTGGTTGCTTTGTAATATTCTCTTTTCAAATTGATTCATTTCTTCATCTTTGGGTTGCATTAGTAGTTTGTGCATATGCACGAATTTCAACCTATATTTAGTACACATTGTACAATTTCCAAAAACCATATATATAGAATAATGCATGCAGCAGGTCATACATAAATAATAACACTTTTGGGCACTGAACTGGTGATATACTGTTTAAAAATGTCAGCAGTAAACTGAGCAGAGACCGTGCAATTCTCCCACATTTTTCACAGTCCTTCTTCATTACCATGTGCATATGGCATAGAATTCAATTTTGTATCACTGGATGTTTAGGCTAGTGTGGTAGTTTCATGCATAATCTGACAGGGAAACATTTAATACCATTTGTGCCTAAAATTAAAACATTAGGTCTTCTGTGTAGGCCTTCACCATGCCCCTCCCTCTCTCCTTTTGTATAGAATCATATACAGACGTGTTTCTACATGTTGCAGCTCATTCATTAGAACTTACCCTTGAGTGCTGCATTTTGAAGAAATGGATTGACATGGATTGATTAGCTGTGATTCAAGGTTCATGCAGAATAAGCATCTCTAAGTCAATGGGAATGAACCCTGTTTCTGGATGTTTAACTTCCTTAACACATTAACTTCAAGTCTAATGAGCTCCACCTGATCTATCTAATTACTGCTTTCAGGAGCTCTTGATTAGCTGAATGAGATGTGTTAAATTTGGGTTGGTGGTAAAATCTGCAGGAAGATACATCTCCAGGAAGAGGGTTGGTGACCACAGCTGTGAGCCCTCTGCTATCTGTGTAGAATGAATACAGGGGCTTTGTGTGTGTGTGTGTGTGTGTGTGTTTCAGCCATGGCTGACTGTGAAATCCAGATAAGCTGTGCTATACTATGGACGCCCACTGATAGACAGGCAGACAGAAAAAGAATGTTGGATAAAGTGCAAACACATAGTTTCTCACACACATCTAGGAGTTCCTGTTTATTGATGGATTTAAATTTAAATTTTGGAATTTCAGCAGTTTCAAAAAGATGTAGAACAAGTCATTCACAGTGGTTTGATGTGAATTGATTCATTATTGGGAAACACACCAACTAGAATTTATTCACAGTTATGTTTTCAAGTTTCAATTTAATTCACTATTCAGACCAATCATATAATTTGTTATTAAACCCTCATCCCCAGCATTTACCTCCACTTCCCTTGTCTTCATCTACTCACCTGTTCAGCTCTCTATTCTGACATTATGTCTTATTACGTCCATGAAGATCCCTCCATTTTTCATTAAAGTGGGGCACACATTAACATGGGGTAAAATGTAGCCCGTCTCTCCATTCACTTAAATTCACTTTATAATTCAATATCGTTTTGGTTACCTTTCTGTATTTCTATAAAAATTAATTTGTGAAGCTTGAGGTTTCTCAAGATCTATTGTGAAGTATTTATTTTAATCAAAAATTGTTAATCACTGAGTTAAGCATTGTTTTCACATATGAAATGCATAAAATCTGGTCTATAGATTATCTGGAGATGCATTTGGGAGGTGATGAACCCAGCACAACAATAAACAAAGTGTTAAATACAACCAGTCTCCCATTTAAAACCTCAAAAGCACAACTTCAATCGAGGGTAAACTGTTTATGACCCTGAATTAAGCCCACACACTCAATAACAAAACATCTTAGAGACAGAATGCTGAAAAAATCACTTGCTCTTTGTTTTCTTACTCATTTTCAAGGTCATCTTTCAAGGATGGACAGACAGAAGCTGAGGAATTTTTCAGCTCTAGGGGGGTCAATTGCTTGAGTGATGGAATATAATTTAAACCATGTAACCAGTCAGTAATATAAATGAGTTCCGGCAAAAGCTTTCATTTCAATGGTGCTTTTGAAGTTGTCTCTGATCTCACTGCTCACACTCTAACTTCCCTCAGTGCATTCACATCCAGAGTAACTGACATTGTCCACCTCTCTTCCTCTTTCAATACTTGCCTTATACACTCCTCTCCAGAAGTATTGGAACAGTGAGTCCAATCCCTTTTATTGGGTTTGACAATAAAAGATGAAAATGAGAAAAAGATCAACATTTCAACTTTTATTTCCAGGTATTTATATCTGGATCTGATTCACAGTTCAGAAAATAACACCTTTTGACTGAACCCACCTACTTTTCTTGTGAGCAAACAAATTGGAACAAGTATCTAACAGGTGTGTTTTGTTGCCCAGATGTGTCTTGTTCCATTGATTATTCAAACAAAAAATAGCAATGAATGTCTGCACTCTGTTTCAGATTTGGGTTTTGGCTGTACAGACTGCATTTATAGTTAGAGGAGTGACCAACATGAAAAGCAGAGAGCTGTAAGGAAAACAAGCAGCTGTGAAGCTTAAAAAAAATGGAACATCAATCACAACCATTGCATAAATATTCACCAACCATTTGGTATGTCCTGAAGAAGAAATTTGTCAATGGTGTACTAATTTACAGATGTCAAACAGGTAGACCAAGGAAAACAACAGCAGTTGGTGAAAGAAAAGTTTTAAGTGCTGTAAAGAAAGATGCTAAAACAACTGTTAGTGACATGAGCCACAACCTCTAGAGACCTCTGACACAATCTACTCTTTGCAAAATACTTCATGAACAAAAGTTCAGAGCCTTCTCCAGAAGGTACAAACCACTAAATAGCTAGAACAAACAAGAAAACGAGGTTGGGATTTGCCAAGAAGTACAGAGACAAGCCTAAAAAAATTCTCGAACAAGATTTAATGGGCTGATGAGAGACATTTTTATATTTGCAAATGTGATGGAAAAGACAAAGTTTGGAGAAATGAAGGATCTACTCATGATCCCAAAGATACCATGTCAAAAGTAATGCCATGGCTTGGTCTGGGACAAGCTCATTAATCTTTATTAATGATGTCACACAGCAGTACAATGAGCTCAGATGTCTACAGAAACATTTTGCTCATCAGGGGCAAGAAGTGGAAGGTTTTAGACTGGCCTAGTCAAGCTCCAGACTTATAGAGCTGCATTTTACCTGCTGAAGAGAAGACTGGAGGAAGAAACCCACAAAAACAAACACCAAGAAGCTGCAGTAAAAACCTGGAAAAGCATGACAAAAGACGAATACAAAAGTGTAGTGATGTCAGTGGATCACATGACATGATGTAGTTATTGCAAGGAAAGGATATGCAAGTAAAGTCTTATTCACTTTATCTATTTTTATAATTTTGCTCAGAAGAAACATGGTGGGTTCTTCTTTTTTAAATGTTTATCATGTCTAGAAGTAAATACCTATAAATAAAACTGAAATGTTGATATTTTGATATTCAAATTTTAATGTCAAATCCAAATGTTTTTGGTCTACCGAACAATTAATGGGATTGGCCTCACTGGGAGAGCATCTTTTACTTTTTCTCTTTTCCTCTGTAATGTCTGCAACCTAGATCCATCTTCTTCACCTTCTTCCTCTTTTTCCATGTGTTCTCCAGCTTGATATTTGCTCTGTTTTCACCCTGTTTGAGGAATGTGTTTGCCTGGAGGCATTTCTCCCTCCATCTATAACATGTGTGTTTGAGTAACTTGTAGTAATTAGTTTGGGTAGTGCAAGTAAATTCATTAGAGCAACCAGAATGGAGGGAACATGTTTCCTCAGACCTTTAGAGCAAACACCCCCATTGATGATCTTAGCAATCCTTTGCATCTTAAGCACTTATACATGATATGTCCTAAGGTTAACATATATCAATGTTTCTTCTCATATAAAGCATATCAATAAGGGGGTTTCTACTCTTTGGGAATAATTTACACTACATCTTGGAAAACTGCAATAAGGATTTTATTGCATTCCTGTCACACGTGCATTAGTAAAGTCCGGTACTGATGCTGGATGATGAGTTCTGGATCTGAAAGTCACACAACATCACCTCATCCCAGAGTTATTGAACGAAGCTCCATCACCCCAGAGAACACAATTCCAGTGCTCCACATCTCAGTGCTGGGAAGACTTTAAACCCCACACCTAACCCAAGTCTATAAGTGTATAAGAAATATTTAAACATGTTTATCTTGAATCATGTCTCAAAAACTGCTACACAAAGATCAACAATTTATTCTATTTTATTCATCAAATCATTTTACCTTTTCTTTCTTATTTGCTTGATTAGC
The DNA here is from genome assembly GCA_034509495.1 of Acestrorhynchus altus. Classification (NCBI taxonomy): domain Eukaryota; kingdom Metazoa; phylum Chordata; class Actinopteri; order Characiformes; family Acestrorhynchidae; genus Acestrorhynchus; species Acestrorhynchus altus. Next base: position 12,792,683 of record CM067519.1, read on the forward strand.
CTGTCTAGTACATTTATATGTACATTTAAGGCATTTGGCAGATGCTTTTATCCAGAGCGACTTACAAATGTGATTTACTGTTGACTCAGAAAATATCCTTAGCTAGTTAGAGGCTAGAATCCAGAGATTCCTCAAGCTTAGATGCTGCTGAAAACAAATGTCACATTGGAGCTCAACAAGGTTCACAAATGAGTGAGTCGGCTGTTCAGAACCCCAAGGGAAGTTTGTTGCACCATTTTGGTGGCAATACAGAAAAGACTCTGGATGTCTGTTTGATGTTTGTCTTCCTGGTGGGTTAAGTCAAGTTGTACTTGATGCTCAATTGGCTCTTAGTACAGCTCAAGTTTTCACCATTGCCATCAAGTATGGAGGGGCTGGTCCATGTTTGGCTTCGTAGGCTAGCATGAAGTTTGGATGTGGGCAGCTATAGCTACATGATCTGATGCGAGCAGCTACAGGAAGCCACTGTAATATGATCATGTTCAGGGTGATTCATTTATTCCACACATTTATTTATGTAGCTCATGATATAGGTTATACACTCTATTATATGGGATGAACTTCACAAGCATATTCATAATAAACACTGAAGACTAATAAAACCCTGTACCAGTTATCACATTGTTCATGAGCTCTCTTAAAGCGTGATTAGACTGACATCACTGTGTTGATCAGGTATTTATCTCAGAGTTAATGAGAAAACCGATAAATCACTGTGCTGATTAATATTTGCAGGGTCCATGTGATAAAACTAATGAAAATAAGTAATATGTATAGACATTGGTTAAAATTATAATTTATTTAGATTTTGACAATAACATCTAAAAAACATTTTTCTAATTGTTTGTTTGATTTTTTTTTGCAGTGCTGTTGGCCTCTCTCACTCTCACTATGGGATCAGGTGGGCTGTTTGTGGGAGCTCTGTTGAGTGGGGCTGTGTAGAGAGTTGCAGGACTGAGTGTAATCCTCTGTTTATGTGCTTCATCCTCAGTTTAAGTGCTACACAGGGGGGTGAGAGAAGAGACAAGCACTTTTAGAAAGTGCCTGAGAGTGGAGGTCATCATTTCGGAAGCCAAAGTGGGTTTTTGAGAATAGTTCGTGACAGAATCTCTCACAGGTGTTATGTATGCTGGATATACTTTTTGAAATGCCTCATATTGTCCCTGCTATTTTAAAAGATGATAGCACTGAATGAACACACAGAAACATGTATGGGTATAGAAAGAATTAAAAATTCTCAGCCTGGTTCATTTGGCTGATGTGTTCTTTTTTGATGTTCTTAAGCCATTAGGACTTGGTGACTTTTACAGGTGCAGTCTGAAGCAATACATTTCTCTCTTTCAGCCACAAAAGACAAACAAGAATTTTCCAAACAGGTTTCCCAACAAGATGTGGGCCTACAGGAATTCAGAAGGGTTAATTCTTCACTGGTACATTCATTTAAATGATCTGGGCACAATTCTGGAGAATGTTGATATTTGAACTAACACAGGAAAACACACATATGCCTGCCTTCAGTGTTGCTTCAGAAGCTTTGCCCCCAAATTATATTTATGTGAAAGAAATTTGTAAAATGCCTTAACCTATACCTTTTCTAGATGTGGACAGGAATAAAATGTGGGGATCATATGTATCTTAGATTTGATAGCATAGGAGTTGTTTTCAAATGAGTGTGATTAATGAGTTTAGATGGTCTACCAAAACAAACTAATCTGGTGGAACAAATCTACCTGTGTGACCAAACTGGTTAATCAGCAAGACTAGCTTTAAGCAATGGCTTCTCTATTAAATAAGACAGCAACCATATCTTAATCAGACCATCTCAATTGTTTTTCTTTTCCTTACAGAATTAACTGAAGAAAGCAAAGAGTTTCTCTCAAAGGATTATGCCTGATGTGTATACTTCCTCTGGCATGCTTTGGAAGGCAATGCCAGGAGTCTGTAGACAATTCTTTTTTGGATTGGCTCCATTCACTGGCTCCATCCACTCCCATAGAATGTTTCTAAACTCAGAAGCTCTATCATTTATCTATGTACTGTACATGTCCCGTTGTTTATGTCTTCCTCTTCCTCTTTTCAACCTTTAATGCAGTTTGCACAAGATGTACCCTCTTGCATTTTTGTGTTAATTTGTTCTTGACACTTGCTTTCAGGTACAGCTGGACTGGTAATCTGGTATACCAGACCAACAGTCATTAGTGGCTGATGCTGTTGGATGTTTTTTTTTTTTTCCCTAAGAAACCAGGTCACAATTTAGTGGGGCAGCACATTTGTTTATTTTCAAAATAGACAGTGGGCTGAACCAATCAGGATATAGTATGAAACCCTTTCCCTGCACAGTCACTGTGACTCCCAATACTTTTTACAGTGTTGAGTATGTGTGTTAAAGGAGGAAACCAACGTGAAAGAAAGGTAGTGTGGGGAGGTTTGTTCAAAGAGGGGGAAGAAAATCACTGTACATGTGCAAATACTGTATGTTCACTGGAGGGTCTGCTGTAGCTGCCACATCCTCTGTGACAGCAATTCTTCAGTAACAGCAGGTTTAAGGTGAAGGCAGCAGCATTGGACAGGGAGAGGAGCAGACAGAGATACAAGCATTTGACAGGGAAAATGAGGGACAGAGTGAGCAGGAATGTTTAGAACAACCAGTCAGCAGGTAATAACTTTAGGATAATACATGGACTTTTAGGTGATGAGTTATCGCTAGCTCTATTCCATGAGAATGATGAGCATTGGCGATGGATCAATATCAATATTAATTGGTACTTGCATACTTTGCAGCCACAGCACCATATTCTGATAAAAAAGCAGAAGTGTTGGGTGAGTGTCTATTTTAGGCTCCACCATAGCATTTTTATTTAGATTAAATGTGCTGAAAGGCTGCATAGTAGTTTGAACTTGAAGCAAAACTCTGTATGTTGTGGTTAAACATGTTTTAAAACCACTCAAAAAGTGAAATAACAGATTTTGAAACTGATAAAGGATAAATAAAAGCTTTGTAATTTAAGCTTTACTAAAGTGGAAAAAATATAAAAGTATTATTTGCAGAAAGTATGCACACATTGAATAGGAGTAAGAAATAAATTCGTAAAGCATGTCATAGCTTTTAAAAGGAGGTATCTATCTATCTATCTATCTATCTATCTATCTATCTATCTATCTATCTATCTATCTATCTATCTATCTATCTATCTATCTATATATATATATATATATATATATATATAGCTCCTATATCAGGGAAATTCAGAAAATACATATTAGAGATTATTTCAGTAAAAGGGATAAAATAATCAATTGAACTACACAGAGCAGACAACAGTGGTGGAGTTAACAATAGATGCTAAATTTCTAAAATTTAGGATATTAATGATACATTATGGTTGCTTTAATTAGAGTTTGGGATAATAGTAAAATGCCTTCCTTCAGGGAACACATACATAATTACTAGTGCTGGTCTAAGCCAAAAATCCCAGGGCTGATTTTTTGTCCTAGTCCAGCCATGCTTTCAGGTTATGGAATAGCTCTCTATACACCTATACACCTACATCTGATACATTAATGCTTCTGCAGCAATACACATACACATACACACACCAGCATTGAGTTGACAGTCACTTCAACAAAAGTTAGATAAACTCTTTATTAATAACCTTGATTCTGGGAGAAACATCAAATGTGTAAGTGTCCCAATACTGTTATCTATATAGTGTTTTAAGTATCCTGTGGAAACTCCTCACCAACCTTGATTCCTGCTGTGACCATCCCAGTCAGAATGTTCTGGATCTTCCACTTCTTCAATTCATGAAATGAAATCACTTAATGTTTCCTTACTACCTGTATCCTTTGGTCTGTTTGCACACTGTTGTGTGAATCTGGGGGCTGAGCTTTTGATGAGCACTGAAGGTAGGAGTGTGGTTGTGGTGTTGTTGAATTCAAATATCAACAGTCATTCAACAGTCATTTTCCAAAATCATGGTCATTACCTTTAATATGAATTGGCTTATTAAAGCCCATGGTTCCTTTTCCTGCATTACAACACAAATGGCATTGTCCTTTGTATTGCTTGTATAAACATTATGCAAACTGATTTTTTTGTATTAGATGTAATTTTAGAAGCTCGTGATGTCCTGTACTCAACTGTGTGCAGACTGCAAACACAGCACCCACAAGCCCTTCCTTATCTCTAGAGACTTTAATCATGCTTCTCCATCCTCCACTCTGCCCACCTTCACCCAGTATGTTTTATGCCAACATAAAGGAGGCATATAACTCCTCACCTCTGCCTCTGCTTGGAAGATCTGACCATAATTTAATCATCTTTTCTTATGTTGCTTAAAGATGTTCAATGTTAGATGCCAATCCTGATGCAGAAATTCAAGTAACTCCACTTTGTTTGAAGGAATGATTGGAATGATCGCCATGCTTGTAGAGAAGCATGTAGAGTAAAAAAAGGAAAGCAGTGATTGAGAATCAAGGATATTTCACCAAATAGTAATTTTAACACATTTAAAAAAATAATATATACAGAGCCCCATTGGTGACCTGCCACATAAATACAAATAATTGTGGACACAATTTTATAAGCTGTGAGAGTAGCTTTTTATTTATCATAATTTCCGGACTATAAGCCACTACTTTGTGTCCACGCTTTAAACCACGCATCTTATGAGGTGCAGTTTTTTCTTCTTATATATATATATATATATATATATAGGGTGGAAAATACAGTAATTACTTCACTGTCTTGCCCCTGTGCCTTACAATGCCATGGCCACAACTTATTTTATTTATGAGGGACATCACTGGGGCTGTGTAGCATTGTGTTTTTTGTAGATATGAATATTTAGTCTTAGTGGGCCCAGATGAAAATCAAGTCAAACAAGTCATAAAGCATTTCAAAAGTAAAGGGACAGCTTAAAGATGTGAAGTATTGGTGATGGTACAATGCAAGCCTCAAGGACAGAGACCAGGTACAGCAAATAAGGCAGGATATTGCCAACAGTCTAAAAAACATCAATAAGACCCTACTGTCTGGGAAGCTCAAGCTCTGGTGCCTGCAATTTGGACTTTTCCTTCAAGAAATGTCACCAATTAATATCTACAAGCTCCCAATAACAATTGTGGAAAAGACATTGTTATGTCTTCTAATGTGAATAAATGGCTCAGCTTCCCATGACAGCCTAATGACATCAGCCTTTATGGCAAACAGGTCATTGAACTTCCTATCACAAGCCTAACTGTAGAGTACAAGTACTCTAATAATCTCTAGTAAGACTTCAGATGATTTTGGGGACTCCAGAGATCATACAATTAGCAGTGCTACACCACCATTATGTAGAAATGGAAGGAAATGATGCCTGAGGCACAGCAACATTGTGGGACATGTCCAGCTGGAAAGAGGAGGCTTTAGCCTTACAGCAGGTAAGCCAACTTGGTGTAAGACCTCAAGGCCAAGCAACATCAGCTTCATCATCAGAGCCACCAATGATGTGCTCCCATCTGCAAATAACCTCCACTAATGATATGGTGAGGATCCATCTGGTGCCCTCTGCCCAATTCCAAATACTCTCAAACACATCCTGTCCAGTTCCACCTTACACAAGGGTGCTACATATGGAGGCACAACAGCAGCTCTTTAAATCAATAGGAAAACCATCAACTCCTTGCCCCTGAGAGCAACCAAGTTCCTCACTGCCCCAAACTTTATTTGTTAGGGACAGAAAAAGCCCAACCACCCCCTACCTAACTAGAAGCTGGACAGCTAGCCATGGCCCAGGACTGGAACATACTTGTTGATATTAGCCAGCAGCTAATCTTTCCACCTGAGATTGCAGCCACCACACTTAGGCCAGATTTGGTACTCTGGACCCCATCACTGAAGTCTGTTTACATCACAGAACTAATAGTGCCATGGGAATATCTAACAGAAGAGGCATATGAGTGCAAGAAATTGCACTACACAGAACTGGCAACAGATGCTCGACAAAGATGATGGACCTCATAAGTCTATCCGGTTGAGTTGGGAGACAGAGGTTTGTGGCTTCCTCCTACATCTTGTCATCCATGGACAGGCTCTGCAACAAACGAAAAGAATCAGGCAGTGGATATGGATCAAGGACCCTTGCTGGGCTCAAAGAACATGACCCACTCACTAATCCACACACACCTCCACCCCACCCCACCCTATCCTCCCTTGAGAACCAAGCCACATCTCTCCAGGAGGATGAAGAAGAAGATCATATGTGGTCAGCTCTAGGCCTGACTCAGGGAAGAGGATGTCCCCTGTCTTGCATAGTCCCCTACCAGTAATGTCTTGTTGATTGGGCATGGGACACAAGCTCAGGTTTGATCACACTGTACCTGGCCATCTTTGATGAGGATGTTTAGTGTTGAAAGGCTGAGAGACACTACTGATGATGTTTCGTAAAATCTGTGTGTGTGTGTGTGTGTGTGTGTGTGTGTGTGTGTGTGTGTGTGTGTGTGTGTGTGTGTGTGTGTGTGTGTATTGCTGCAGAAGCATTGATGGATCTGACCTTTTTAGCATTTGCCTTGCTCTAATAATGAATAGCTGAGTGCTGTTCAGTGCAAATCATCTTCAGGCTTGTGCTGATAATTAGTTTCTTTGATGTCCTTGGTGCACATGGACCATTCACGTGATATTATTGATTACGGTCTTCAACAGAAATGTGAACTATCAAAGCAAGAGAGAGAGAGAGAGAGAGAGAGAGAGAGAAGAGAGAGAGAGAGAAAGAGAGAGAGAGAGAGAGAGAGAGAGAGTGTCTACCATCAACCACAGAATAATGTTTTCCTCCTAACTGATGAAAGGATAAAGACCAGATCAACAACACAATCAGCAAAACTATCACCTGTTTTAATTCTCCTTGTGTACCAAGAGCCCTTTGAGCATCAAGTACAGCTTGGCTTGACCCACCATCCCTCAAGATGCACGGAAGACAAGCATCCAGACTCTTGTCCGTCCTGAAACCAAAATGATGGAACAAACTTCCCTTGGAGGCCCAACAGTGGTGTCACTTGCTGTTTCAAATGCTGAGTGAAGATCCATCTCTTTCATGATCACTTAACACATTAAAGGCTTGTGTACTGATTATGGACTAATTATACTAAGTCTTGTTGGTATCAAGATCTCCAATCTGACATATGTTTTCAGCAGCGTCTAACCTTGAGGTATCTCTGGATTCTAGCCTCTACTATCTAGCTAAGGAGTGAACAGCAAAGCACTTTTTTTAAGTTGCTCTGGAAAAGAGCATCTGCTAAATGCAATGAATGTATATGTTAATGTATATATTCAAATATTCAGTTTCTGTCAAGGGGCTTATAATAATGATGTATTATAAAAGACTACATGACTGTAGGAAAGGAGAAAACTATAAGAACTAGAGCTGGAGCACTGGGCAGTATTTGCTTTAAGCCTGAAGGTCAGACTACCTTAATGGATAGAGAGATAGACTGAGCAATACGGATGACCAGGAGTTCAATGAAGAAGTGTTTGTCAAACATTTTGCAACCTTTTTTAAAAGGGCGTTCTATATGGTACCAAAAAGGTTTCTTCTATTATTACAAGTCTGACATTGTAACAATAGTACTCACTTTAAAATGAGGTTTCTTTAACTTTAGTAAAAATTATTCTATATACTCAAAACCCTTTGCATTATAAAAGTTCTTCAAATTGATACATGCACTGTAGAGGGTTCTATGTAGAACCTATATGGCACCAAAAAGGGCTCTACTCTAAAGACATGCTTTACTTCATAACAGTAGTCAGATCCTTTTTGGTGTCATATACAACCCTTCCTCCATCGGTATGAAAAAACTTTACATAGTGCAAACAACCCTTTAATCATACAAAGAGTTTTTTAGTCTTCATGGTTCTATAGAGATCCATTAACTTTATTAACAAACCTTTTATGAACCCCCATTTTTAAGCGTGTAGAACCCTTTTTGGTGCCATATAGAATCCTTTTCCAAAAGGATTTAAAAACATTTAAAAAACATTTCATGGTGCTAAAAAACCCTTGAAGAACCAAATTTTAAGTGTGTGAGACAGGTATATTTGTGATGTGCTCATAGGCAAGGCTGATGTGTGCATCTTATTAGAATTTTGAGCTCCACTTTCAGTGTTGAAGCAGTTGCATTAAGTTTTATTTGTTATTATTGTACAGGAACCAGAATGCCTTTGTTACACCATTTAAGGTTGAACAGAAAATATTAAAGAAGGATTACTGCTTTGATTTACTGTCACTAAGTGGACTAGGAATTCATAGACCATCATGCATAAAATTGTTGCCTGAATAATTCTGACTGCAAATGCTCCAGCCGGCATGGACTGGAGTGAAGCTGCCTTTGAAAGAAACAGGCTGAAATACTGACAGAGTGCATGGAGGCCAGCTTGAAAACCATCATCTGCTTTGTTGCTACATGAACTCATTGCCTCCTCTGGATCGTCAGGGTAACTGAAGAAAAGCAATGGAAGGCCCTGAAAGTCTTGGTTAAAAGGCTGTGGAGAACAACTCTTGGTTCAGGTTGAGAAGAAATGAGAAATGAATCAATTGTAACCCCATATTAATCTGTTGGGGGAGGGTTGGGGTTCCCTGCCACTACTTCACCACCAGGAAATGGGGTTAAATGAGAGAAACACTGAAAATCAATGGTATATGATCAATGACCAGCAGCTGACCCATGGACAATGGTGTAGGTACAACAGGCAGTAATGCCTTAGCAGGTAAACATCTACACTATATGGACAAATGTATTACAACATTCAGTGTTTCTTTTGAAGAGTTTATCTTGCTGTATTTCTCATACAAAGAAGGATTTCTACTAGATTTTGGAGCACTGCTGTGAGTATTTTATAACATTTAACAGCAAGAGCTAGTCCGGTCTGAATGTTAGATTAGGGGGTGGGGGGTAACATTGGGCCATGAAGTACACTCTCATTGTCCACAGACCTACCTTCAGGGACCGGCAGTAGTCCATAGGTAGATCATCCCTTTATGTGAAGTTATTATATTATTCACATATTCTTATTCAATGGCAACTACTTTACATAATATGAGGTAGGTTCTTTTAAGGTCTATGCATTTTTGCACTTTTTATTTACAAAACAGAAAGGTCCTATCAGCAAAATTAATGTAGATATGAAAAGAAAAGAAATTGCTCATTAATCTTGAATAGCATCTTTAAAAACCACAAATCTGTATTCATTTTTTCTATTCAGGTAAAATTAGGATTCTTAACTCCAACTCAGGAACTAATTTACTAATACTAATTACTGTCCTAGGAGGGGGTAGAGATGTGTTATGATCAAATGATAAAGTTACATTCACACTCAGCTGCAGACATGTACACTGGTTGTGCTACTTTGTCAAAGCATCTTTCCATAGTGTACAAGATAAGATAAGATAAGATAAGATAAGATAAGATAAGATAAGATAAGATAAGATAAGATAAGATAAGATACGATAATCCTTTATTAGTCCCATAGTAGAGAAATTCACAATTAATCTATTTATATCTTAGCACGTGCTTGGTCAGAAATGTATGCAAATCCAGATGTTGTTTTTCTTTAGTGTAAAGGCACTATAAGGAGACATTTGTTTTGGTTCAACTGGATACAAAATAGCTGTTAACAGAAATGGACAGAGGTGGAAAGAGTAGCCAAAACTAAATTCAATAAAAGTAATGTTACTTTAAAATAAAAGTTACTCAAGTTGAAGTAAAAGTGCTTATTTATTACTCATGTAAAAGTAAGAAACAACTACTCAAGTAATGTGTTACAATGTCAGATATCATTCAAAAAACAAAACGGAACTGCAGACTGTTTAGACAGTAGTGCTGCACCAGATCAGGTTTATACAAATCAGCACACACACACCAGATCAGATATATATATATATATACATCAGCACATGCACACACCAAATCAGATATATACAAAACAACACAAACACACACCAGATCAGATATATACAACCATAAGTTCACTTCATATAATAAAACAAACTAAACACAAAAAAACTCAAAATAGATTTTAGAGAATTGTATGCATTTACCAGCAAGAGCATTAGTGAGGTCAGGATGTTGGATTATCATCACCCCACCTGATTGCCAACTCCCCAATGGATCCCAAAGGAATTGGATGGAGTACCATCTTTCCAGAGAAGACAGTTCCACTACTCCACAGCTCAATACTGGAGGGCTTTATACTCATACGTGGCATTGGGCATGGTGCTGAAATGTTTATCTGGTCCAGGAAGTCCTATTACTTATTACTGGAAGTCTCAGTACTTGTCTACAGGGCCTAGACAAGCTGTATGTGTTTATAAAATGAATGAATGAATGAATGAATTAATTAATTAATTAATATAAATTTAAATATTGCACCACCATTTTAACTTTTCTTTTATTCAGTGAGCAATGCATTCCAGCCATTAACAATGTTAACAATGTGGATGCAACTATCAGATACGTGTGGATCAGAGGAGGCTTGTGAATAAAACCACTACTTAAAACAGATCTGAAGCTTTTCCTATGAGGCAGAGGTATGCAACTGGTTCAGAGAATCACCAATTAAAATAATCAGTAGGTGGTACTTTAGAAATGTGTGTCTGTTTATCTCAGCTTTATATGTAGATGAAAGGTGTGCAATTCTTCAATTCTACCACTTTATGTTCCAGCTTTATGTTCATGCCTGGGTTAGTTTACCTGCAGCAGAGTGGAGACGATTTTTACATTACTTTTTTTACCCTGCTTTGGTCATAAATGTCTCATAATGGAGCTTCATAAAGCACAAAACATTCATTGTTTTTAACTGTGAGAACACCGGCTCCTCTTTATATAGTGTGTACATTTGATGGTAAATGGCCCAATAAATATGCTCTGAACTAGATTTCTTCTCAGTGCTGGCTTTAGGATCACTCTGAAGGTTAATTTTAGAAGTTTTTATTGAGGCGAAACCTTTTTAAAACATTTTGTTAAATAATACATAATACATTATGTGTCCAAATGTTTGTGGACACCCCTTCTAATGAATGCATTAAGGTGCTTAAATTGCACCCATTACTGACACACATGAACAAATGCACACACAGACCTTGGGTTTGATGATTATAAAGCCTCTCATCACTAAGTCATTCTCTGGAATGATAGTACTCCATCCAATACTTCTGGGATGAGATAAGGATTTGAATGAGGTGGGATAGTAATCATCCAACATCCTGATCTTGCTTGTCACTGAATGCAATTAAATTCTCACAATGATGCCCCAAATTTTGTAGAAAGTCTCTCTCCAACCAAAGAAGCAATGAACGAGAAGGTGTCCCAATGCTTTTGTCCATGTAACATACATGTAAGGCAAAAGAGTTCCCTGTGTATTTTCAGATTTCTTACTATTTTACCATCATTACATAGAACCAACATGAAACAGCAAATGAATTGGAATTTATTTAAATATTTACTCTAATTTTAGATTTTTTTTTCATAAACATGCATCACCCAAGTTAAAACAAAACTTGTTTTTTTTTAATATTTTTACATATATACATATTTTATGTAACTTAAGTAACTTTAAACTGTAAATTTGAAAAAGATTAAATTTAACAGAAATTATTCATTGCCATTACATAGGCCACAGCAATAGCTATAAGAATGAGACTTGGCCTAACAGTGTGAACATAGCCTACAGTGTTCACTGTATCCTATGGAACCATCAGCAGCTGGACATACATAATGATACTTCACACTTTAAACTAAATGGAGCTTAAGAGTGTGCAATATTCAGAGAGTTACACTCGTAAGACCATAAAGACTAGAATAAGAAGGGCAATCTTTTTTGTATAGGTAAGTGGGAGATTGTTCTTCAGGAAAAGAGGCATCTCTGCATGTTTAGCTGTGAGCCATGTGTGACACCTGTCCACTCCATGCAGTAGAGTGGAAAGTATCTTCTTGACATTTGGGACAATGTTGGGAATCACACTTTTTTAACTGCCCAGTACTAGAGGGTTTCACAGGATGAGAAGTCGTGTTCTGTCCAAGGTATGTTTCCATGCGCATCAGTTTCAAACACACTGTCCAGAGTGCTGCATGGCTGGTCCTTCCTTAGCCTAGTTCCCCATGTTCCCCATGAACACTAAGGCTCTGCCAGATATTTACTTCAGCTCCTATGTCACTACTGCCTCTGCATTCCGAACTGTGCTGGAGCTGGAGAAAAAGTTATCCTTATATGTGAAACAGAAGGCCATTTAAATAAACAATGATTTGTTTTTAATTTTTTATAAAGAGCAGAGAATAAAACGTAAACGAATTATGTCTACACATTCTACAATAAATAACTGAATATTTTAATTTATTTGAAATATAATATTTTATTCAGCATTCCATGCATTCCACCCTTATGCATCAAGCTCTTGATGTGCTTTTCCACTGTCATGCATCTTTGGTAAACCAGCTTCTGTTATGTGAAAACGGTTGGGAATTTCATACTTGGGCTCTAACATATTAAGATGATGTCAAAATCCCTCATTGTGGATGACCAATAATGGCTGATCATCAAGAACAATTTACTGGGTAAGAGCTTCTGTTATTTTCACAGAACTGAGGTTGTGTGCAGACTTTTTTTGTGCAGAAATTTGCTGTAGTGTTGGTTGCTGTCATGTGCTGTTCCATCAATAATTGTTCCAGATGTGGAATGTGCCAACATTTTCAGTTGGCTGTTCTTAAACACACATTTATAAGGCACATGGTACAAGATGATGGTATCAGAGCCTTATTTGTGCAAGTAAATGAGTGAAGATTTCATGTACATGTTATATTTTTGTGTTTTACTTTTAATAAATTTGCTAAGATTTCAAACGTTTCTCACTTTGTCATTGTGCTGTGTTGTGTGTAGAATTTTAAGGGAAAATGGAATTTTGGAATAAGGCTGTAACATAAAATGTGCAAAGTTGAAGTACTGTGAATCCGTATGCACTGTACATTTTTGACCTCACACATTTACTACAGTAAGAGTACAAAGTACCCTAATTTTAATCATTTTCAGGGTCATTTTAGGCAAAGGTTTCAATCAAAAATATGTAGATTCCAGCACGAGTGAGACAGAGGTCTTGCGGTGATGGTAGCGCTGCCCGTGTGTGTTTGTCACTCCTTATGTGTAATAAGGTTAAGGCTTCTGGAGGCCCTGCATTAATGTGCTGTGATTAGGCTCAAGCAGCGTCAGCTCCGCAAGCTGCAGCTCAAATTGGCCTTTAATGTTTAAACTAATTCGACGAGCAGCAGGGAAGAGATAAGCCATCGCTGCTGTTAGTCCTCATCTGCTTTTAGAGATTTCGTTTTGTTTGTTTATTTATTTATTTATTTGTCCGTTCACATTGAACATACCTTTATTGGTCTGTTTTTTGTAGTATGAGATGGCTTGGAGGGTCAAACAATGGTGACCAATCATTGGACAAGCTACATGTACTGCTGCTGTTTTGTTTTTTGTTCAGCAGAGTGATTTACATAGTTCAAATCACACACAAACACACGTGAATACATGTCCACAGATGAACAGCCAGCAGTCATCATGTGGTCATTGTGGTAGGTCAATTATGAAAGTAATTTACATAAATGATAGCATTATAATGGAGCATCATAAAACAAAAACATTCATTGTTTTTAACTGTGAGAACACCAGCTTTATATAGTGTGTTCATTTGATGATAAATGGGCCAAAACAAATGATCTGAACTATATTTCTACCCAGTGCTGGTTTTAGGGTTCAAGCATCTGAAGTTTTCTAGTCCTCGAACAGTGCATCTTTACATAGTTGGGATGAAACTTTTGTAAAACTTTGGTTTTTACATCATACAATCACACTATATGTCCAAATGTTTGTGGAAACCCCTTTTCAATGAATGCTTTAAGTTGTACCCATTTCTAGAACCTAGGCTTGCCCCCAGCACTGAGCCAAGGAACAGTGGAACTGTGGTCTTGGAAATGATAGAACTCCATCCAATACTTTTGGGATGAGCTGGGGAATTTGGGACGAGATACTGTGATAATCATTCAACATCCTGATCTGACTAATGCACTTGTCACTGATTGCAATCAAATTCTCACAAGAATGCCTCACATTTATTAGAAAGCATTTACTAACAAAAGCAGAATAAAGTATTTTTAACACATTTGTTTTCAGAAGAAACAATGAATGAGAAAGTGTCCCAATATTTTTATCCATTAAGTGTACATGTGATACAAGGCAAAACAGTTTTTTTTGTGTTTTGTGTTTTTTTGTGAAAAATTTGTGTTCCTTCACATTTTGTACATTTTTTCCACCATTATATCACATATAATTACATACATATATGGGTTCACAGATGGTTTTGGATGGTGATACTATCCAAATTCTGTTCCAATAACCAACACTGTAAAAAGGTTTGTACGTTTTCTCAAACGTTGAATCATGGAGGAGAAAAAAGCAGTGAAATCCTCCTTAAATTATATAATGAATAGAACAATTATTAAGTGGACTTTACGTTAAAGCAACATTATGAAGAATTTATAGCTTAAAGGTGATATATGGGACATTCTCAACATTAAAATTTAAAGATGTTGTGGAATAAAGAGGTCCTGAGCAGAGAATGAAGCCACATTCCCTCTGTGTGTGTTGTTCTCAGCTTTTTGTATTGATAGCTGGACTGGGCCCTCCCCAAGTGGGAACACGACATTGTGCAAGATGGTAAATGCATTACAAAATGATTGGGATAGTGACTGTACAAAGATTCCTCCACCAAAATCCAATTATATTATATTATATTATAATTACCAAACAACGGTTTCACAATAGAGTTTGCACAGGTTAGCAGCGATGTTAATGGCTGGGTTGGACTCATAATACTGACTGAAAAAGCAACCAGACATGGCGTGTTTGTGCAGGTTTACTGTGATTCTACCTATGATGCTACCAGCCACAACGGTAGGCCACAACATGGTTTGCACATGGATACAGCAGGGAATTTTAGATTAACAGCAATGATAACTGACAGACTCGGCAGAGCTAAAGTAGGATACCTGCAGCAGCAGGAAATAACAGGGACATGGGGAAAAGCTGCAATCTCAGACAGAAGCCAACATGAGAGGTAACTAAACAGAATGCAGATGAAATTGGTAACTCCTTATGTAACTGATCTCTTATTGTTCTCTGTGTTTACAAACTTTTTCTTTGAGAACACGAACGGAAGGGAGGAATGTGTGGCTTTAGGGAAGGGCATAGTTGAATAGCTGAATTTGTTTTGGTCTTAGATGCTGCAGCTCAGAATGTGGCAAAAAAGAATGATGGTGCACCTTTAAAAAACAGACTTCATCAGAATTATTGCTCATGCTCAGCATGCCAGAAACCACACTGTACAACTTTGTTGAAGTGGGCAGGTTGGAGTCATAACAGAGTACAATAAAATATTACTCTAGAATTTCAGTCAGAAGATTCTTTCACTTTCGGTGACAGTTCTGAACCTGTCAGCTTGTCATTTAGGGATGCCTTCAAAGATGAATTCCTGACAATGGAGAGTCTATGTGCATAATGCTGCTTTTATTAATACCATGAACACATTTTCACTCTTTTAAACATTTTAAACACTTGTACTGTATGTAAAGATAATGATGAGAAAATAGGCCTGTGGCACACCGGCCACTCAAGGACGACACCGGAGACCGGGTTTGGAGGTTTTTTATTATCAAACATCAAACAAAATGCTGTTTCAAAATGCTTACACTATTATTTTCAGTCCACCTGCTTTCTCTAGTATTCTCAGCCCTGTAGTATCTCTGCCTGCTGTCTCCTCCCACTCTTTTCCTGTCTCTGCTTCCCTTTTAAATAGCCTGAGTCTCTCTGATCAGCACTAGCTGTCCTTAATCAGCACAGGCCTCCTTCACTTCCCACTCATCTCCATCATTCCAAATTGGAGGTGAGGCTGAGGAGGCAGTGCTCAGATATGTGCATCCCTGCTCCAAATTTCACCAGTGCTTAGCCACAGGATCTGATTGGATGTTTGTCAAGACAGGGGATCCTCAACCCAAATTAAGGCCAGTACTGGTGCTGATTGCAGCCCAATAACCATTAGAAGGCATCTGCCAATTAAGGGCTTTGAAACAAAAAACCTCTTCACAGGCCACGTCTATTTTCACTTTGCATGGGAACACCAAACATGGGACACTGAAAGGTAGAAGAAAGTTTTATTATCTCACAAGAAAAAAATTCACCTTTGATGCTCCTGATGGCTTTCAACATTGATGGCAAGGAGATCCCACCTGAGATGTTTTCTACATCTGAGCTCGAGTGTGTGTATGTGTGTGTGTAGGGGAGGGGGGATGCTGTTTCCTTCAATGGAACAATGAAGTTTCAGGTTGTGTAAGGGCATCAAACAGCAGCTGGCTCTGTGGAAATGTTGCAGCAGGCATTCCTCACGACTGAGGGCCCTTGTTTGTGTGGTAATGACTGGGTTTTTCAACAGGACAAAGCTGCAGTTCACAATGCCCACCTGACAAAGAACTTCTTCCAGGAGAATAACATCACTCTTTTGGACCATGTTGTGTCTGTGTGTTTGTTTGTGTGTGTATGTGTGTGTGTGTGTGTGTGTGTGTGTGTGTGTGTGTGTGTGTGTGTGTGTGTGTGTGTGTGTGTGTGTGGACAAAGTAATGTCTCTGTTAATTATCTTATTTCTCATTATAGCCACCATCAATTTCATGACAGTGCTGGAAAACCACAAATTACACAGCACTCACCAATAAAACCAGCACATAACAAAGAGAACGCAAATGCAAACAAGCTTCAGCTCATAATCTGTTATTAAACAGAGGAACATCAAGAGCCCGTTAAATTATGAATCTTCTCTAGTGCTTATTTGAGCTGCACATTGCTGTACCACGTTTCTGCCACGACTGCTGGCTACTCTTACTGTAGGAAATATGTATAGATCAGTTAAAGATCAGTGCAGGGATGGGTATTAGCATAGCAACAGAGTGCAGCAGAACTGTGTAGAGAGTGTTTTATTTCAAGTTAGTGAATTTCAACCCTCTTATGTGAAAGAATCTGAAGCCTCTCTCTCTCTCTCTCTCTCTCTCTCTCTCTCTCTCTATATATATATATATATATATATATATATATATATATATATATATATATATATATATATATATCCTATATATATTGCCTTGATAGCTCTGTCTCGGGAATGTTTAGTGGGCACTGCTGGCACAGTCTTTGGTGTTTGGACAGGCAGGACTTTTTCTGTGGATCTCAGGTTGGGGTAAGCATGGTCAGGTAATCTGACACTCTGTACTGATGGTTTAGGGCCCAATAGCACTGCAGTTTACCATGAAATTTAGAGTTTCCCAGTAGCTGATGTAGTTTTGTAGAAGTTCTTTTGTAATTTAGTTGGTTCTGGTTGGATTGACTGGTGTGTTTTGGTTTTGAGTGTGTGTTAGTGAATATTTGTTAGTGTGTGTGTTAGTGTAGAACTATGCTTCAGGACCAGTTGAGTGTCTGCAGAGCATTATAATGTGGTTCAACATGAAAGTGGAAATTTACCTAATTTTTACAGAATTCTGCATGCACAGTCTCAATTGGATGTTTGTCCCATTTGCTAAATCCTTGGTTTTTAATCAGAGCTCCACTCACTCTTCAAACCTTTTTACCATTTTTAAGAGTTTCTACCTGCTCTAATCTCACTCTTCCTACACAATGGCATGGATCAGTTATGATAGAGACACTCTTGTTTCTATTAATATATGATCCACTCACCTTACACCTCTTTTAACCCCGGATCCGAGCTGGCCGGACAACAATGGGAGCAACGGGAACAAGAGACCCCGGGGTAAGCAAGCCGGCATCAGGAAAAAAGCTAAGGGCCAGACCACATTGGGCCTCTTTACCTAGTATCCTGTTAGCCAAAGTCCAGTCCCTGGAGAACAAGCTCGACGACCTCCGTGCTAGTTCCAAAGGGACATCCGTGACTGCAACCTCCTCTGCTTTACTGAATCATGGCTGAACCCAGCGGTACCGGACCACGTCACCCGGCCGACCGAGTTCTTCTCAGTCTACCGCATGGACAGAACAATGGAATCGGGAAACAAGAGTGGAGGGGGAGTGAGCATGTTTGTAAACAATTGCTAGTGCAACTCTGCCAGCACTGTTACTCTTTCACACTCTTGCACACTGAGTCTGGAACTACTGGCACTAAAGCTGCGTCCCTTCTACATCCCTCAGGATTTCACCTCCGTGGTAGTCTGCACAATCTACAATCCACTGTTGACCAACAGTGACACAGCACTGGGTGAACTTCACAAAGTTCTCACCCAGTTTCAGACCCAGCGTCAGGACGCTGCGCTTATTGTGGTCGGTGACCTCAACAACGCCAATGCCCCACCAGAGGCACCAGGACACTGGACCACTGCTGCACCCCATTAAAAGATGGCTACAGGGCCAAGTCTCATCCATCTTTGGGAAATCCGTCCACGCCGCCATTTTTCTGTTGCCAGAATATAAATAGAAACTGAAACGTGAGGCTCTGGCTTGGAAGGCGGTCCCACGCTGGACGGACCAATCGGTGGAGGCCCTGCAGGACGTTCTGGATGAAGCGGACTGGGACATGTTCCAACACAGCTCTGATGGCGACTTCCATCTGTTTGCAGACTCGGTACTGAGCTTTGTGGGGAAACTAGTGGATGACATGATTCCTAAGGTGATTGTTAAAACCTTCCCCAACCAGAAGCCGTGGGTGGATAAAACCGTCCGCGACGCTCTGTCAGCTCGCACCACTGCCTACAATGAGGTGCTGACTAGCGGGAACATGGACCCCTACAAGTCTGCGTCCTACAAAGTGCGCAGGGCAGTGAGACAGGCTAAACGATGCTACGGAGAGAAACTGGAGACTCAGTTCACACAGAGTGACTCCAGATCCCTATGGCGAGCACTACGGACAATCAAGGACTATAAAAGCTCGTCCTCGAGCATGGTGAGAGAGGATGCGTCTCTGGCGAGTGAGTTCAACAACTTCTACGCTCGCTTTGGGGCCGCTGACAGCGCAACAAGTGGCGCATGTGCAGAACCACTCAGAGGAGTGCCCCTGTTCATCATCACTGAGGAAGGAAGTCACCAGGACCCAATGGCCTATGTGGTCGGGTGCTGAGAGCTTGTGTAGATCAGCTCGTTCCTATCGTTACTGTCATCTTTAACCTTTCTCTGTCACTGAGCACAGTCACAACGTGCTTCAAGAGATCTGTGATTGTCCCTGTCCCAAAGAAACCACAGCCAGCCTGTCTCAATGACTAGCGCCCTGTGGCCCTCACATCAGTCGTGATGAAGTGCTTTTAAAAGCTTGTCAGAGACTTCATCACTTCATCACTACCGGACTCTCTGGACCCATTTCAGTTCACATACCTTCGGAACCGCTCTACTGACAATGCCATCATGCATCTGCTCCACACCACACTGTCACATCTGGACACTGGAAGGAATAGTTATATCAGAATGCTGTTTGTTGACTATAGCTCAGCATTTAACACTATTATTCCTTCCAAACTCACTAACAAGCTGGTAGATCTGGGACTACACCCATCGCTGTGTGACTGGATCTCCCGCTTCCTTACCAACAGACCACAAACAGTGTGGGTGGGAAGCCGTGTCTCACCCACTGTCAACCTCAGCATTATTACTCCTCAGGGCCGTGTTCTTTCACCCCTTCTGTACTCATACACCCATGACTGCGTGACCACTTCAAGCTCCAACATCATTGTTAAGTTTGCTGATGACACGGTTGTGGTGGGCCTGATCTCCAACAACGATGAGAAGGCCTACCTAGAGGAGATTGCACGCCTGGGAACCTGGTGCCTGGGCAACAATCTCCTGCTCAATGTCAGCAAAACAAAGGAGCTGATAGTGGACTGCAGCAGGAGACAGACAAGGAGCTTCCAACCAGTACGGCTCAATGGTGCATAAGTAGAGAGAGTAGAAAGCTTCCAATACCTTGGAGTCAACATCTTGTAAGACCTGACATGGTCCTGCCATGCCAACATCCTGGAAAAGAAAGCCTGACAGCGTCTCTACTTCCTCAGATGTCTTAGGGACTTCAGACTGCCCCTACTCCTGCACTCTGTGGCCTGGTTTGGAGACAGCACCAAACGGGACAGACAGACCCTGCAGAGAGTGGTGCGCTTTGCCAATTGCCTCAGAAAGACAACACTTCCAGATCTGCAGACTATCTATAACAAGCGGTGCTGGTCGGAAGCCATGAAGATCGTGAAGGACCTCAGTTATCCCAACAATGGGCTTTTCGCTTTGCTGCCATCAGGAAAGCGGTTTTGCTCACTGAGATCCACCACAGAGAGGATGAGACGGAGCTTCTTCCCTCAGGCTATTTGAACTCTGAACCAGATCCAAGTTCATTCTTAGTCCAAATCCCACATCTCACACATTGAACTCTCATAAGTCATCAACGGACTCACATGTTCACCAACACTCTATTTACTTGTACAACATCATGTAGCAAAACATTGCACTTGCCACTTTATTCATCTCTCTGTGTTCCTACACAACTGGAGCTATTCACACACCTACCTCACTTATTATTATTTCCTTCTTCATAATCAGTCCCACAGTTTAGTTATTTAATTAGTCTTCTTATTTATTTATTTTTATACTCAGATTGCACATATTTATTCTGTTTATTCTGTTTATACGGGTTATTCTGTTTTTCCTCTCCCCACCTTCTCCCCTCGCTCCTATTGATCTGTGGGTGCAGACAGTTGTAAAAAAGCATTTCACTGCATGTTGTACTGTGTATAACTATGTATGTGAGAAATAAACCGAACCTTGAACCTTGAACCTACATCCTCAACTTGCACGCAGCCTCTGACTCATCAGCAAGGGCAGGGCTAATGGCATCAGATATTGGGATATAATGTGAAAACAAGGGACTGTTTGTTTTCTTTGCATATATAGTGTTCGAATTTCATAATAAAAGCCCTGAGAACGGATAATACTGATACACAAATAAAAAAAAAAAAATCAGTTGTTTTTTAACTTCAATGTCAATGTTCAATGTCAACTTTTTTTTGAAGAACTTAGAATTATAAATATTCTGAATCTAATCATTTCAAATAATTAATCAATATTATTGCATTTACACCTCAAAAACAAACAAAAATAATTCTACCATATTTTTTAGTCCTTATAAACCAAAAAACCATTTGCAAGTACTTTTTGTCATCAATGCTTGGTTACATTCATACAAATGTTTAAATTGTCTTTATTTTTACATCTCTACTGAAGACAAATTTGAATATCCTAGGATTACCTGAAAACAAAAAAAAGCAAAATTGTAATTGTTTGAATAGTCAATAGAATTTTTTTTGTTTTGTTAGTTTTAATATATTATAACATTGGTCTTTATCAGGTTTCCTGCTACGGCCCAGGTCTGGCAGTACTGCTCCAGCAGGTCCCGGTTCTCCTGTACATCCTGTTCTGTGGGGGACAGCAGGAACAGGTCATCTGTGTAGAAAAGAAATTTGATGTATGAATTGGATGGAATGAGACTGGGAGCTGTAGATTCTTCTAATATTTTAGCCAGTTTGTTTATATAAATGTTGAATACTTTTGGGCTTAACCAGAGGTCCTCTCTCACATTGTGCTCCCCTTAGAGAGAATTTATTTGTTCATTACCAATTCTAATCACACTCATTTTGCAAAGCAAATATTTTGGCTTTATTTTGGATAAAATATTTTTCAATTAGGGTGTGTATGGTGTAAATATGATTGGTGGTGGCGTAATTTGTTTCTACTGTGATTTATAAGGAAGTTTAAGATTGTGGAATTTATAACAATGCACATTAACTTCAGACAGATGCCTCAGTAAACGTGGATCAAATTGGTCTCCATTTTTGTTATGGTCTCCATTGGTGTTATCAGTACATAGTTCAAGATTCAGGAAAGTAACCTACACTCAAACTTGGTTAAGTAATTTCTGAATGGCCATCTGGAAGTAAGAACTTGAGTTTTGTAAGAACTTAGTTTCATTCAGGATGCAGACAGGCTCATTTCCTTTTTAGTTAATCTTCTCTGGAGTTCCTGCTGAGTAATTAAGAAGTCTAATGGGGTTTGATAGTCTTTATTAGCCAATTAAAGATGTTTATATGTTCCCTCTGGATTTGAATTTGCTTAGATGTGGGAGAGATGGGCCAGGTGCACATCCTCTAGAAATTTCTGCATTGACTGTCTAGATGGTGACTGGATGAATGACATTGCAAGGCAGGACGCTGGGAAAAGTCTCTGCTGTTCTCTTTGCTGCTCTGCATACCAGGGTACTGACTCTAACCATGAGAACATTTGGGGCTGTGTGAATGATAATGCAGGTTGGCTTGACAATTGGCTTGGTGTTGCTAGAGATTTGATGGGCATTTTCTGTTCTTAGGCACGATATATTTTCTTCTTACTGGGAAAAGTTTCTCTTTTTGTCAAAAGTCTTTTAGGTCTTGGTTTGGGGTAGTAATACTTTTTTTCTGCTGGGTTTTCTTTTGTCACCTTCTTTCATTTCACTTTTCACTCTTAATCTTCTTCCTGCTTTCTCTCTCCTTCTTTCTGTCAATAAGAAATATATAGCTTTCAGTCATCCTCTCTCCCCACCTCTATCTCTGGCTTTGTGCCTCTATCTCAATCATTTTGCTTCTCTCCTATTTTCTTTTTCTTTCTTTCTTTCTTTCATAACTTTCTGCTTTCTTTCTTTCTTTCTTTCTTTTGTGCCACTTTTCTTAGTTCATTCTGTCTTTTCTGACTTTCAAATTTAGCTAGATATTGCAAGAGATTCATTAATAGTATATAATGTGTGTGTGTGTGTGTGTGTGTGTGTGTGTGTGTGTGTGTGTGTGTGTGTGTGTGTGTGTGTGTGTGTATTTATATAACATACTGTATATAACTATAAATGTATATAATTTCTGGATTTTTGATTTTATATCTTTCATTGTTAAAATTAACCTACCTTAAAATTATAGACTGTTCATGTGTCTTTGTCAGTGCGGCAAACTCACAAAATCAGCAAGGGATCAAATAATTATTTACTTCACTGTATATACATTTTTGTACATTGTGTGAATATGTGGTTAAACTAGATTCAGTTGACCTTACTGACCTGTTACTTGTCTGGCTGAGAAAGAAGATTTCTGACATGGCCAAATAAATCTGTCTCTGTCTTGTTCCTCTCATTCTATCTTTCTCTCTTTAGACTTTTATCATTCAGTATATAAGCTGTCACCTTTATATAAAAGCTCTGAATGTATTGTTATATATAAAACATTATTAATGTGTCTTATAAGACACATCAAAATATAGATTTCTGTGTGTGTGTGTGTGTGTGTGTGTGTGTGTGTGTGTGTGTGTGTGTGTGTGTGTGTGTGTGTGTGTGTGCATGTTCATATTCATCCCTTCTAGTCAGACTAATTCCACAGCTAAATTGCAGTAATTAACTGGGCTTTAAAGCTGCTACCTCTACCTGTCCCTTTCCCCATTTCCATTCCACACAGTGAGTCATAGCCCCTCTAGTGCACTCATTAGGGGGCATTTGCGTCCACAGGGTTTAGCCATTTATGAGTTGCACAATGGTGCCTTGAAACAAGCCTTTCTAACTGCCTTAATAAAATAGAAGTGAAATCTGACTGGTTCCGGCTGATCCTAAGTCAGAGACCCCATAGGAAAACAGAGTAAGGATTTGAAGCTCTTCTAAATCTCTAGACAAATCAGACAAGCCTTGAGAGCAATTTAGAGATTTAGGAACATCTCACCCATCTCTTGCAGAGCTTCAGGAAAGCGATGTGTAGAGTTCTCCAAACTCTCACTTTAGCTGACTTTGTTGTACTTTGCAGAACCATGTATCTCATGTTTGAGTTTTTTAAACTTTTTACACACAGTGAATCTGACAGTTCTTCTTGCATTTTTCTTGACTATCTTTTATTAGCAGACTCAGAGCCACATGGGTAGGTTTGAAAACCAATTGGTTTTATTATAGATTCTTCTCAGTCTGGATGGACTGGCCACTCCAATTGGATTGGGGATTGGGATCCCAGAGGCAAGCCAAAGGCTTTATCCATTGGCTTCCTGATGCTCTCCTTGCAACTCATGCAAACAGATTTGTGATATCACAACACACACAAATGCTGGTCTGATTGCACCACAGATGACAGACCTCTCCAACTGATTTAAGAATCAACTGTAGTTTCATTATTTAATAAAAGTGAATAAGTAGAAATCTTTCCAAATATACTTAGATCTGCTTTTATTTATATTTTTACAGTGACATCCATAGAAAGTACAGAGGTTTCTTTCTTCTCCACTGTAAAAAGAGTCATTTTAGAGATTTGAAACAGATTTAAACAGACAGTAAAATAATCATCATTCGATTGACTGATGCCGGTCAAAAAGTTGAATTCCTACAGCAGCTAACTATTCAGTTAATGGTAGGCTTCAGACCACCATTACCTTTAACAGAAAGAATTGTATGAGAAGATGGAGTGGAAGGGATGGATGGATGGATGGATGGATAGATGGATGGATGGATGGATGGGTGGATGGATGGATGGATGGATGGATGGGTGGATGGATGGATGGATGGATGGGTGGATGGTTTGGGGAAAAATGTTTCTCTTATTAAATCATCATCTCCCAAAGGTTTCTAGTAAGTACAGCTAAGTGGCTCTCGTATTGGTTTTCAGGAACTGAACTATTGCCTAATAGTTCAACCACCAAAAAGTAAGTGTCAAGTTTTGACTTTAAATTGTGTGATTGCTTGGATTTTGAAAATCTTTATATGGTGCATCTGAGAGGTATGAATGTCATTTAAAAAATGGAGAAAACCATTGCTACAGCTTTATTCATTTGCTTATGTTAACTTATTCAAAGTGGTATTAGCAAAATAGCATTACAGTATATAAATATATGGATGAATGAACAGATGGGGATGGATTTCCTGGGGTGGACCGCCATCTCTTTAATTTAACTAACTTTTGTACCATAAATTGCATTTATTTGGTTCTTTATGTCTTCTTTGATGTTTACATATTAGTATGGATATCTTGATGACGTCTCCAAAATGGCAGGTTGTGTGGTTCCAAGTGCGCATTGGTCAGTACCAAACAAAATGGTTCAAGGAAGAAACCACCTGTGAAACAATTGAGGTCATGGGCACCTAGGGCTTCATTGATGCTCTATGGAGGCCAACTACAACTTACAGGACTTAAAGGATCTGCTGTTAGCTTTTTAATCTTAGTACTTGGAGAACATCTTCAGAGGTTTTGTGGAGTCCATGTCTAAAAAGGTCAAATCTGTTGTGTGATCTGTTGTGTCCTTTGTTTTGCATAAGATATATTTGTTCATAATATAAAATTTTGTCATTATGTGGTGGGTCTTGATTTTGATTTGGGATCTATTTCTAAAGCTTTCACTCAGTGCAAACTTAAAGACACCAAGGTCTCTCTCTCTCTCCTCTCTCTCTCTCTCTCTCTCTCTCTCTCTCTCTCTCTCTCTGTCTCTCTCTCTCTCTCTCTCTCTCCCTTTAACAGTGTTTGCATTATTTTCCCATTCTTCGGGTACAAAGGTACGCATCCATGCATGCCATTCAGAGATTGTCGTGTTTTGCTTCCCTAACAAAACATTCTTATTCCAAAGATACAAGGACACACTCACACACACACACACACACACTCTCTCTCTCTCTCTCTCTCTCTCTCTCTCTCTCTCTCTCTCTCTCTCTCTCTCTCTCTCTCTCTCTCTGTCTTTCTTTTTTTCCTCACATATACATACTGGAGAACAAAACTTTCCAGCTGGCTGGAGCAGCAAAGGTGGATATGTAATTCAGTATTTATAAAGTGACTGAACTTTTGTCTGGTGCAGCCACAATTCTCCTATGCAGAATGTGTTTTTTCCCTTCATAATGCTTCTCCAACAGAAGCTTGACAGTTTTTTGGTTTATCTGGTTTAAATTGCTTTGCTTTTTTGGATAATGTCTAAAATGCTCTACTTAACAATATTATAAAAATTATTAAAAATATTATTTTATATCTGATAGTTTCACCATCAATACAAAGAAAAAAATCCACTTGGCATTTCAATTGGAACATGTGTTTAGCACTCCCCTGCTGGGTTATGGGTGAAGTGCAAGTGTGTTCATGCATTTACCACAATATCCAAAATGACTTGAAATATTGGAAAGACATGGGAGAATAATTCAGACAATGTTCCTGTTCTGATTTTCTTATGAGAATATGCATATCACATATATTGGATAAAGTAAACCCTTTCTGTTTACATCATTATGATTTCTCAGTGTAGTTTTGATTATTTTTGAATTAGACTTTAAATTTGTTGGGTAAGTTTAACTGAGAGCTTTATCACTGCACTCAAACATTCAGCCTCCATATTCAGCTTCATCAACTTTTTAACAGATATAGCTGGATGGATTATGCATGATAGAATACAATACATGTCAAGCTACTGTGTGTGTGTGTGTGTGTGTGTGTGTGTGTGTGTGTGTGTGTGTGTGTGTGTGTGTGTGTGTGTGTGTGTGTGAGGTGTTAGACAGACAGAGAGAGAGAGAGAGAGAGAGAGAGATTGCATTGGTGGTTTTGCATTGAAATTGCAATGATGTTGATGAGTTAGTTATTTGTAGTAATTAGATTGGATATTGGAACAAGGATATTTACAATAATAAGTTCTTCAAAATTCCTGCCAGTATAAACATCTGTATCCTTTATTATTTATTGTTATTTATCTATGCATCGGTATTATACCTTCTGAACATTTTCTTAGCAAGAAAGAGAGCCCCTGCATTCTTATTTTTCTCTGTAACCTAATATGTCAGTGCCATAACCAGCCCTGCCCCACCTTGCTGATCAGTCAGCAAGCACATTGAGTCTGCATGCACATTGAGCATGTAAATGTGGACAGAGCAGTAAACATGCACTGGATGGCTGCTTTGGTAGTTAAACTTTTTCAAAATTTTAAATTTTAGTTCCAAGCCGGATTGCTCACTGAAAATTGCATCTAACTGCCGGTAAAGTGTGGAAGTATTGAGACACTGCTCGTTCATAGTTTCTTCCTAAATCAAAGGCATTTTAAACATTTTGCTGCTCTTGTTGAAGTAACTGTCTGATGTTTAATGATCACCACCCGATCTCATTCTCAGCTCCCCAAATCCTTATTAAAGAAGCTGAATGCATTGATTAGAAGTGTTGTCTATAAATATTTTGTCATATAGTGCACACACATGACAGACATTTTAATCTCTAATAAATTGACTCAGTCAGGTCTCATGAATACGTGGATAGCATTGGCCACTTTCCAAGGAGACATGGCCTTCAGCCTACAGAATGAGGAAGTAGCCTATATTTTCAGCTCACTCATTCTTCAAAAAACTGGAGACGTTTGTTCTTGACAAATAGTCCAAAATCCAATTACACACAGGGAATTTGTCATTTATTACAATTAATTACATTTAACTGAGCCAGTTACTTCTATTGACAAACACTGAGTTGTAAAAGGGCTAACGGTTCATTTTGCATTTATATGTTTCAAATGGTTTGATATTGAGATTATACATTATAACTAAAGACAATTATGGATTAGCCTATTACCTTTTTCATTTGGCCTGTATTGTTTCAGAGCACACTGCATATTAATACTGATTTATTTTAACATCTAAGTATCAATCAGTATACATTTATTCACCATATTCATTTATTCCTGTTATCTGTTCTTGTTATATAAGACATTTACTCCTCTCATCCCTGTGTGCCGTTGCTGCTTGAGACCAGGGAATATCTCTCCTCCACCCACCCACAGCCCCGACCATGGCCCTAAGTGAGTGCGTATATGTGTGTGCATACAAATTGAGCCCCTTCAAGAGCAGGTAGTTGAAAGGGCTATGTTATGGGTCTGGATCAAACACTTTAGAGTAAGAGGCCCTTTGTTGGCTGCATGGCAAAGCTGCATTCAATTGTAGAAGACGCTTCAGTCCCATGTAAATGGTTCTACAATTTTTACTTTAGAGGGTCAGATTGGACAGAAGAAAACTGATGCAATCTCTTATATGGAATACAAAGGGTTTGCAGAGCAGTTATTAGAAAACACAATTTAAATGTAAATGTTATTGATACAACTGTCAAAACGATTCAAATATTGAATAGCAATTAATCATATAAATTCTTCTAGTTAATTGTGATGTGTTCATTTGCCCACTATTGCCCTGAGGGGGGATTGTTTTTTTGATTTATTTGTGGCCACTTTGGATTTCATCCTGTCTGACTGGGAATTCACTGGGACACAGTGAGGTAAACTAAGTGGTAACCTGAGTGAAAAGCATGCTGTGGGTAAACGGAGCTAAGGTGCTAGAGGTGGTGATGAATGCTGATTCTGAAGAGTGTCACTGCCTGGTAAGGTACCTTGACAGTTAAAATGCTGCCTTATGAGAGAGCTGCCTTTGAAGGCAATGACTACCTGAACAGCTACCTTCAGAATGGAATGCACCTCCTGTCATGGCTTCTCTGTAAAGTTGTGTAAATACTGCATCATATTCATGTAAAGTCCTGTAAAATCAATCCACATGTTTCTTTCACTTTCAGCACCCTTTCTGCATCTTTCAGTTTGTCCTGAAATGCATGTGTAAATCATGCCCATTAGGGGTGGCTCAAACATGAATTACACCAGCCTTACTATAGGGGGAGTGCAGGAGGAGCAACAAATATCACTTCTCACTTGATGCTGCTTTAAGTGAAGGTTGTGTATATGGTTTCAGTACTAATTCAAGAACAGAATGTTCCCACAGTATATAAGTCAATTCATGCATTGCTTATGACTGAACTTTTTACATTTGTCTCTTCTTATTCCATTTACTTAACAGGTACTTAATTCAAGCATTCCACAACTCAAATTTAATTGAGAGAAAATAAGCTGAAAAGAGTGCTGAGGCTAGTCCAACAGCTGCAGTGGATGAGGAAGAGATAATCAGGGATCCTGGTGTCCAGTGTCTATGTCTGTCTATGAAGGTGTGTGTGGGTGCGTGTGTGAAAACCTTTTGCTTGTTACCACCCTTGTACATTTTGCCTGCGGCCTCACAAACAAGGCTTTACCAGCATGTGTGAGCAACCATGAAAATGTGTGAGGGAATGTGAGTGAGCATTGAAGTGTGTCTCAAGGTTGATTCAGCCAGTCTTTTCAGCAATGACCTTGGCTTATTGTCTTCTGGACAACAATCAGATCAGCAGTCTTTCCTATGATTGTGGCTGCATATGTGGCTTGAAATATTTCACTTTACATGTAACTGAATTTTTGCACAATGCTGCCACCATTATACTTCACATGGGGGATGTTGTGTTTGTGATGTGAGGTGATGTTTACCCTTTTGAAATAAATAGGAATATAAATTATGTTTTCACTTTATTCCAATGTATGTACTGTAGATGTAGTAGTACATTGTGAGATAAGTTAATAAAAATGGTCCAATAAAATGCTAGAAATTGACTTGAAATAAAATGTTCTTACATTGACTTACTTTGGAATTTAAGAAGGTTTCCTTTCCTTTTATTGTCTGTGACTATTCATACCCTTGTGTTTGTTTTTGTCTTCCCCATATTCTGCAGATTTCTGGGAATTTCATTCCAGTTTTTTTTTTATTCCACAGTAATCATTGAATGTATGGATGCCTACTATATTGATTGAAAGTTGAAATACACACTCAATAAAGTTATCATGCACATGTCCCCTCCATTACAGATGTAATTAGCCTTGAACAATATATTTAATGAGAGTTGTGAACATTTTGCTCTTGGTAACACTGTCAGTACAGTCTCCACTCTCCACCACCCTTACCTAAAGCTTCGCATATGTGTAGGAAGGAGGAGTATAATATCTTGCTGTATGGTGGGAGTCATTATGAAACAGTGACTAAAGGATTTTGAATGTGTATGTCCACCTCCAAAGAAGATGGAGGAGTTGGAGTTGTTGGAGAAGGAGGATGAGAGAGTAAATAAGTCTGGGAGGAGGTTTCAGCAGGTGACCTTGCTGCTTGCTTTGTTGTTCATGTTATCAAGTCTGAGTAATTTGTCTTAAAGATTGTAACAAACCACCAGGCATGTGTGTGTGTGTGTGTGTGTGTGTGTGTGTGTGTGTGTGTGTGTGTGTGTGTGTGTGTGTGTGTGTGTGTGTGTGTGTGTGTGTGTTGGGGGGGCAATGTCTGAAGATAAATGCAATCAAGATATGAAGACTTGAATGGAGACAAGATGGATACACTGAGATGAATGCACACTCAATTACCCGGGAAAAGAGCGATAGAGAGAAAGAGTACATGCATAAACACACGTGTGCATGTGCACGTGATGGAGAGGGCTCATAATTTCAGACTCAATCTGTCAATTGTTTCATGCAATGTCTGCCTTTGTCACCAACACCCCCAACACAAATGCAGCTCTCCTTTATCTGTGATGGACAGGGATTAGCCGCTGTTCTTCCTGCACTGTTCACACGCAGTAAAAATGCTGTTTCAGTCTTGTCACATGCCCCCAGCTTCACCAAAATGACAGACTGTGAAAATAACCTCGCTTTCCCTCCTCCTTTAAATCGCTCCTCTCTGTTCCCGTCTTTGTCTTTCATGTGCTGGCCCAAGACAGTGGGACACCATTAGGTGAGCACTGAGGTGTGAGGCCTGTGCACCACTCTTCCAACAGTAATTGTAAATGTTGATATTTGTAATGTCAATTAAATGAAATATATAATGTAAAATAAGTGATGTCATAAATATAAATTGCCTTCAAGCCATGTCAATATTATTAGATGCACAATCTCAGATAGATCTGAATCTAGCATGCACATCTGGCCAGTCAGAACATTCACCTTGTTGTCTTTAAAGTGTTTAGTGTAGCTGTGACTGTGTGCTTTGGTTCATTGTCTATTGGTATATAAATCTCCGCCTAAGCTGTAGTTCACTTACAGTCTGAATCAGATTGTCCTCCAGGTTTTCTCTACATCTGCTGTTATCATTTTACACTCTATCCTTACAAGCATTCCAGGACCTGCTCCCAAGGAGTAACCCCACAGCATAATGCTGCCACCATCATGCTTCACAAAGGGGAATGGTGTGTTTGTGGTGACGGTAAATGTTTCCCACATGGCTATGAGAAATGATTTTTCCATATCTCATAAAGGTTTGATTAATGAACCTCTCGTCCTTGGATCACCACCTTATCATGGTGGAGGGGTTTGAATGCCTGAGTAACCTTAGCAGCTATGTTGTCAGGGGCATTAGCCCTTGGTAGGGTCTCTCAGGGCAAATTGGCACTAACAGGTGACAGGCCAAACAAAGTGTTATCCAGTTACCCACTTGAATCAGTACAGGACAAGTTTCTCTCACCCAGAATCAGGTCACCAGGCCTGGCGAAGGGGGTTGTTGGGACCTAGCTGGGCTTAGCCTGAAGGACTGACATGGGCCCCCTTTCCCATGAGCCCACCATCCATGGGGGGGTAGTATTGAGGGTCCACTGTGATGTGGATTGGGAAGTGCCTAAAGGTGAGGGCCTTGGTGCTCCGATCCTCAACTACTGAAACTCGGCTAATGCTTTTGGGACATGGAATATTACCTCTCTGGTGGGAAAAGAGCCTGAATTAGTGTATTAGTGTATTGTATATATCCCTTCACTTTTTGCACATTTTTTTTTTCCAAAATGGATTCGATTCATCTATCCCTCAAAATTCTACACACTTTTCCCCACAAGGACAATGTTAGTTTAAAAAAAATAATAATAAATTAAAAGAAAAAAGTATTCACAACCTTTGCTCAATACTTAGTCCTTTGGCAGCAATTACAGCCTCAAGTATATGGCATTTATGGCAATTTTGAGAATGATGCTACAAGCTTGGCACACCCATTCTGCTCTGCATAACCCCTCAAGCTCCATCAATTGGATGGAGAGCATAGGCACACAGCCATTTTTTGAAATTTCCAGAGATTTTCATTGGGTTGAATCCTGGGCTCTGGCTGAGCCACCTAAGGACAGAGTTGTCCCAAAGCCACTCCTTGGTGCTCTGGAGCAGGTTATCATCAAGGATGTCTCTGTACATCTTTCCCTTGACCCTTACTAGTCTCTCAGTTCCTGCTGCAGAAAAATATCCCCACAGCATGATGCTGCCACTATCATGATTCACTGTAGGAATGGTATTGGCTAGGTGATGAGCAGTGCCTGGATTCTGCCAGACATGATGCTTGGCATTCACTCCAAAAAGATCAATCTTTTTGTTTTCCATGGTCTGTGAGTTCTTTAGGTGTCTTTTGTGTCATGTGCCTTTTACTGAGGCGTGGCTTCCATCTAGCCTCTCTATGACACAGACCTGATTTGTGGAGTGCTACAAAAATGAATGTCTTTCTGTAAGGTTATCCTTTCTATATAGAGCAATGTTGCAGCTCTGTCAGAGTGACTATTGAGTTCATGATCACCTCCCAGACTAAGCCCCTCCTACCAAAATCATTCAGTTTGGCTGGGTGGCCAGCTCTATGAAAAGTCTCAGGGCTTCCAAACTATTTCAATTTATGGATGATGGAGGCCACTGTGGGACCTTAAATGCAGCAGAAATTTCCCTGTAACTTTCCCCAGATATATGTCTCAGTACCATCCTAACTTGGAGTTCTACAGACAATTCCTTAGAATTCATGGCCTGGTTTCATGGTCTACTATGAGACTTTGTATAAACAGGTGTGTGCCTTTCCTTATCATGTCCAATCAACTGATCTTACCACAGGTGTACTCCAATCAAGCTGTAGAAACATCTGAAGGAAGATCAATTGAAATAAGATACACCTGAGCTCAGTTTTGACTATCATGGCAAAGGCTGTGAATACTTATGTATGTGTTTTTATTTTTCATAAATTTGCAAAGGTATCAAACTTTTTTCACTTCATGGGGAATTATAGAATATTCAGGGGGGAAAAAATCCATTGTGGAATAAGGCTGTAACATAACAAAATGTGCAAAAAGTGAAGCACTGCCAATAATTTCCGGATGCACTGTATACTACAATATTTATGTGAAGAAGTAATTATTTCATAATTCACAACTATACAGGGAGCACCTGAGATAAGTCCCCAAGTTTATCCAATTAATCAATTAACAGGCGAGCTGCTGATATATCATGTATCTGTCCTGGCCATCTTGTGTTTTGTTTATTTCCCACATGTTTCTAAGCACATGTGTCTTGTTTTGGTCTTGTCTTGTACTGCCAAATACTTGACCATAGTCCAAATAAAGCTTTTCATTTATATTTTTATTAATTATGCATTTATCAGTACTATGGCTTTTCAGGACTTTAATTCTGACATTTGAGATCTGTGTGAGTAAAAAAAGAGAGCATTCTCATCCCTCCATTCTCATT
This sequence comes from Acestrorhynchus altus, assembly GCA_034509495.1. Taxonomy (NCBI): domain Eukaryota; kingdom Metazoa; phylum Chordata; class Actinopteri; order Characiformes; family Acestrorhynchidae; genus Acestrorhynchus; species Acestrorhynchus altus. The sequence continues at coordinate 12,826,131 of CM067519.1, forward strand.
TTCTTTGATTACCAAATATCTGGGTCAGTGTCTTTATCAGTTCTGCATGCAAGTTGAACACATACATGTTTAAAGCAGGCTGGGTTCTATTTCAGTTGGAGAGAGAATTTTCTGAGCTGGATGTCTGTCAGTTACTCTGGTCCCGAGTTATGAAGCCAAGTAACTGCTAGTTAAATGCAGACACCGGGTTCTAATAGTTGAACTTTTAAGTATGGTAAAATATGGTCCGAAAGAGAGTTAAACCCCCACAAAGTTACAACTGTTAACATTCTCTTTGCTGGGTGGTTTTACTAATGTTTACTTGCGCCTCTCACATGACAATGTTTTCAAACAAGCTGAAATTGGCAGGAAAACCACAAACCTGGCAACACTGACTGAAAGAGAGAAAGAGGGATTGAGTGTAAATCCCACCCACAGAAAACACTGAATGTGAAAACTGACCAATCAGGATTCTCACTCTCTCCTTTCACACAATTTTACAAATCCTGAAATCCATTACTAAAAAATGAAAATGAATAAAAAACATAATTAAATATTAAAAGAAAATGAAAAGCATTCAAATTAACACAAACATCCTGCTTTCTGGTGGCTACTACTTGTACAAACATAGCATCCACTGTAGCACACTGGGTTAGTACTTTAACGGAATGTGAAATGTGTTAGATGATTCCTTCCTTCTTCTTGAGACTGTAGCCTAAAGCCCCGTGAGGGCACCCGCAGAGCCAAGCTAATCTGCTGAGCAAAGATGGCGCCGTGTCTTCTTCTCAATAAACCCTTCTCTTCACACCGGGGGTTTAGCTGTGTAGATTTATACTTAAAGCAGAGCACCAGGAGCCTAAACACTTGGATTCTGCCTGAAGCATTTCTCCTGCAAGAAAAGCTATGGTTGGGAAAATGCTACATTAAAGAATCGCAGTGGGATATTCCGGTTCCGGTATCAGCACAACATGTTTTCTTAGAAGTCTATTGTGCTGATCCCATTCCGTGGAAACTCTTGCCTTAACGTTTTTACACAGGCACTTGCATTTTAAAGTCTCTTCTCAGCAGGGAATTGTCTTCATTCAGCAACTCTCTACTTTAATGGTGTTCATTTACCAATTATATACTGTTATTCAGAGTCCACATTCACAGAACCAATCATGCTGTTATAATTTTGCTGTTGTCTTCTATACAAATGTTAGCCGAATGGTGTGGTGTGATATTGTTATTGCACAACTGCCTTTATCACTGTTTGTGAGGAAAAAGCATTAACATCCACTCATTCCTTTGTCACTCAATTGCACCTGAAGGAAGGCAGTCTGTGGTGCACTGTATAATACATAAATGATACTCTAATTTGAATGTAAATACTCACATTTTAGAATCTCATTATTAAGATTTGGTTGGCAATAAATTTTTACATTTTAAACCAGTAAATGGAAAATTGTCTAATCAGTACTTTGTTTCACGTAGTATCTAGGTAGGTACAGCTAAGTGAGCTAGGTAGGTTGATATCAATTTTATTAAATTGATCTCCCAAAAGCCCAAAGATTTATCTGTGTATTATTCCAGTTCCTTGTGTCATTTTCAACTTCTAACTTTCTTTTTTTTTTGTGGTCTGTGTGTACTATCTAGCAAATGTTTACTTGCATTTCTCCAATAACTATCATGACAAACCTGCCCGGTTTGGCAGGAAGAAACACAAACCTGGCAACCCTGACTGTAAGATAAGATGGGTCTAGTATAAATTCCACCAAAAGACAACAATAATAAACAGACCTGAAAAATACATACTAAGCATATATAATGCATAAAAACACAAAGACATGTTATGTGAGAGTTTTTGGTCCAAACCAAGTTTGGTCCAAACCAGGTTTTTATGATGGAATGCAATGTTTTTCTTTCACCAAACATAACATTTAAAGCTAAAAGACCTATTCTTCAGCAAACTGCAAATGGTAAGCAATGTACTTTTGGAAAATAGCACACCATGCACACCAATACCATTCAGAGTCTCGTGATTTTTTTCACTGATTTGAATCTGTGGTTTTATGGATTAAAATGATGTTATGTTCCTGCAACCAAATGGGCTTATGTCATTGAAAATACTGAGTCCGACTTTTTGAAAGACTGAATTCTTTGTTAGGCTATCAAGCTTACGGATGTGGCAAATACATTAAAAATATGCATTATGACTTCAATAAATTACTCAAAGACAATATGCTAATGATCTATTTTCATATTGGCATTTGCAGGAGATTGAACTGAGTTCAGTTGTATGCCCTGTGGAAGTCTATGGAATATAATTGTTCCATACATTTCACTTTAGTTGAAGAAAATTTGATTTACATGATTCATTTTACTAATCCAACTGTTACTGTATGAATATGCAATTGATAATGTGAAAGTCAGAAATTAAGTTGTAGGATGTGTAGAGGAATCTGTTATGCACTGTATAAACTAGATCAACATTAGATACATGTGGGGGCGGTGGTGGTGCTGGAGCCTTGGGCTGTGTGGATGTGTGTGTTGGGGGGGGGGGGGGGGTACGCATGCATGAGTATTTTGTGCAATCATGCATGTGTGACATTTTCACGAGGGGGCTGCTTTTCATTGCTGTCTGCCTCTATTCTCCAGAACATCTGACCACAGTGAATGAAGATAAAAAATGTCTGTGGCCTGCAGGATTTATTTATTTATTTATTACTTTTTATTTTTATGAGCCAACAAAGAGCTTTTGTGTTTTCCAAAGAATTCACTAGCAAAAAGATGATTTGTAGCATTTAAACTCTGAAAGGGAGCATGAATGGCAAGGTTACAAGCTGACACTATGAGGTATGCTAGCACTGTAGACATATAGTTCATGGTGTGTGTGTGTGTGTGTCTGTGTGTGTGTGTGTGTGTGTGTGTGTGTGTGTGTGTGTGTGTGTGTGTGTGTGTGTGTGTGAGAGAGAGAGAGAGAGAGAGAGAGAGAGAGTGTGTACAGTTAAACGGTAATAGACTGTTTACATGTTGCTTCAATCAGATCAGAGTTTTCAGTAATCAGATGTTTGGATTGCATATTTTAGGATTTAAAAATAAAATCTTGGATGCAATGAGAGATGTCATTTATCTAGCATCGTGTTCCTGTACAGAGTGACACATCTTCAACGTGCTTATGTGTTCACAGTAACAGTGGACCAGGGGATGCCCAAACTTTTGCATGCTACTGTAGCTGCCACATCACTAGGATGATGGCTATGGGCCTTGTCCAACAACACTACCACAGAGTTTGTATGCCATCAAAATTGCTATCATGGCATTAATATACAGCCTTTAGTCAGCTGCAGTAGCCCTTATATGGTGGACTACTATAATCTGACCTAACCATACACTGTCCTCTGATTGAGTGTAGCATTCAGACACCTCATGTTTCTTCAATATGAGAACATATATTCATAAGGAGAAGGCCATTTTCAAATATTGTAACCAACCCATAATGAACAGCCACATAAAACCATCTCCAGGATATGCTGTGAAGATTGTTAGTTGAACTACATTTTGCCTGTTGATTGCTGAGTAACAGAGAAGATAATTCCTCATTGATACAGATGATTCACCTGTTTTCAATGGTTTTGGTTTTGTTTGACAACATATAATAAACAGCAAGATGAGAATGCATGTTTATAATAGGTGGAATCAGTGTCTGCATTTATGTGCTTATGCATTCTAATGACATGTTTAATTCAAAGTCCAGGTATGATCTATAAATACAGGTGATAATAAGCTCTAAAAGTCCATATATTATGATAGGAAAAATGTTACAAATGAGATTTAGACACTATGTCGACCATGTGGATTGCTTACATTTTTGTTGCTTTTATATTTTTGGAGTGATGCAGTAGGTAGTGCATGTACCACCCAATTCCATGGGACTGGGGTTGTGGTGGGGGGGGGGGGTATTTTAGTGTGTTGTGACAGGGTGGCAAATTTCAGATTATAACTCCTGTAATGATATAATTTAAAGTGACAGTACACTATTTATACATTCCACTGCCTTCTCCATCTGTCATCTTTTTTGATCAACAACAACCAACTCCATGGTCAGTGTGTGTTTACATTTCAATAACATACTGAATATAATATCAACTCCTGTGAGCTGAGGAATAACTTCACCTTCACTCAGATATATACAAAAATTCCAAAACTCTTTCTATAAGAACTTTGGTGTCTGTTTTCTTTCATCCTTGTCTGTACTGTGCAGCAAAGTGCAGCTTCCAGCTTTGTGCTTGAACAGCATTATAGTGCTACCCCTGCTCTGGCATCAAAGTACATGGTCACCAGGGACGGTAGCAAAAGAGGTGTGAACATCAAGCAATGCAGACTGTACAGTGCTATGGCATCTGTGCTGTTCTCTGTTCGCAGCACATTGTAAAAAGTACAAGATCCTTGAGGTATTTTTGGTGGTTCTTCAAGTTGAGAGGAACCTCATAAGGTGCCTTAAGGAACCTTCAAGAAACACCTTAAGAGGTTCCTCCAGAATTCCAAATTAAATATCATACAAAGGTTCCTCAAGGATCTTGTACTTTTAACAGTGTTGATGAATAAATATCTGCAGATATCATTATATTTTTTACATATTATTTTGTGTATCTGGAAGTTCAGTCAGAAAATATTAAATATGCTAAACATTTCTTGAAGATTTAATGTTTAATATTTAATGGTTAATGTTTAACTCTTAGAACCTGAAACCTGCATTTGCTGTTTTCTATGGTTCATATCAGAGTAGCAGAATAAACTACAGACATGATAAACATAACACACTACAAGACTTACACTATCTAACCATTGCATCAGTGAGTAATTAAAGGAGCCTTCCAGTGCATGTTTACTGCTCTGTCCATGTGTACATGCTCAACCTGCATGCAGACTTTGAAACAACTGGCATGTTGTTTTAACAACACCCATGACTGCAGTCAGATACAGCTCCAACATCATCATTAAATTTGCTGATGACACAACAATACGCCTGATCTCCAATGATGACTAGGCAGCCTACAGAGAAGTGATCAGCCATCTAACACACTGGTGCTAGTAAAAAAACAACTTCTCTCTAAGCATCAGCAAGACCAAGTAGCTGATAGTGAACTTCTGAAAGCAAAAGAGAGAGCACTCCCCTATCTCCATGAATGGGTCCATTGAGACCAAACCATAATGTAAAGCCACATATAACCTCCTCCAGGATACACTGTGATCATAGGTAGTAGAGCTACATTGTGCCTGTTGATTGCTGAGTAACAGAGTAGAGGATAATTGCTCATTGATGCAGATGATTCAAGGAGCTGATAGTGAACTTCAGGAAGCAGGAGAGAGAGCACTCCCCTAGCTCCACGAATAAGACCACTGTGGAGAAGTCAGCAGCATCACATTCCTTGCTGTTTACATTGCTGAGGAGCTTACATGGCCAGAACACACCACATGGGTGGTGAGGAAGGCACAACAGTGCCTGTTCTATCTCAGGAGGCTGAAAAGGTTTCACACTTACCTTCTCAAACTACAGCTACATTGAAATCTATACCCAGTACACATGTAAATAGAACAGTGCAATAATGTATATTACAGTGCAATAATGTATGTATAGTGTAAGTTAATGTGTATGAAGTCTATTTACATTTCGTAAATGTATTCATATTTTTATCTTTGTCATTGTTATTTTCTCCTGTGTTCTTTATGCAGCTGTTTTACTGCTGAGAGGGACTTGCAAGTTTTTCACTCACCCTTACATCTGTTAATGTGATGTGACTATAAACTTGATTTGAATTGAATGATCAATAAGAGGGGGTGGGGCTAATGATGGATTATAGAGGAAAATGAGAACGAATGGGCTGTTTGCTCTCTTTTTTTGCTCACAGTGTTCAAATACCAGAATTAAAGAGAAGTGATAATTTTGATGTTTGGATTGTTTGGGGGGATTGTTTGTTTTTTGGACTGCTGTCAAGTATTTTGAAGTTTTTATAAATATCCCTGTCAGTTTAATCATTACAAATAATGTATCAAAATTCTTGCATTTCAGCTCATAAACACTATAGATTATCACCTTCCAACAGGATTTCTATGTAAAAAGTGTATTTTAGTCCTCTTAAGAAATAAAATACAAAAAAAGTTAAACATTTGATCAAAACATGGTCAAAATCATGCAAATATATAAAATATGTTTCATTTGACATAATTTGAAGAATGAAGCCAAATTTGAGTAGCCTATGATATTCAGGAAGTTGCTAAATCTGGTATGTGTACCTGTAAATACTTTTCTGATTAAAATGAATAAAAGTGAATAAAAGTATAAACTATGAAAATATCCCACAAAAATGTATGTAATATGTAATTGCATAAACATCCAAAGAAGGGCCCATCTGAGTTCTGAGTTATAACAACATAAGCCTTTCCAGGACCTTCATGACGTGGGATGTGAGGGCCACTGGTCTGAAGTCATTGAGAGAAGAGACAGATGACGTCTTTGGAACAGGATCCAGACAGATTGTTTTCCACAGGATACATTAAACACTGAGTCTGTATTTTCGCTGTCACAGGGAATGGACACCTCCATGTCTATTTCTGGCAGAATGTAGACAGTGACCAAAATGGTGAATGTTAGCTCTTTTGACAAGTAATATCGACATAAACAAGCAGCTAAGAGTTCAATGTGTGGACAACAGTGATACTCCTTCACAGTAACATGCACTGGATTACACCAATGTTACACCATCTGTTGTTTACAAACAGCATGATCCCTCTGCCTTTCTGTTTACCTGTCCATTTGAAATCTCTGTCATTTTCACAATCTGAAAGCAGGGAATTGAGACATTTGAATCCAGAATATATGCATGAAGCCATGTTTCTGAAATCAGTGACAGCAGACTGGCTTTGCAATACTCTGGTCCTCCATCTTGTTGACCAAAGACCTGACATTCCCCATGATTATGGAGGGAATGAAGGGTTTGTAGCATCTAGAAGTTCTAAAAGCCTAGAGTTCTAAATGTTAAGTGCCTAAATTCACCTTATAAAATGGTCCTTTGTACAGACAGTAACACAAGAGTATGTGTTTATGTATGACTGTGTGTGAATGTGTTAAGAACTAGCCAGAAATACTTGTACGGAGAATAGGTATTCCCATTTTCCAGTGCCAGTTCCAGTTCCAATGCCACATTAAAGTTTAATTGAGAAAGCTGCTAAGTGGTTACACTGTTTCTCCAACTTGTATTTGAAGTTCTGTCTGAATACAAACAGAATTTACTTTCAGCCTGTTCTCCCTTGGCTCCTCCTAAAGTACAATTCAACTTGCTTGAATGGCTAATGCTTGCAATGTTTCAGTGAGATTTTCTTAAGATCCCTGAGAGAATGTTAGCAATTTAGAATCTGACCTTGCTTTCTGTCTTCTTTTTATAGTGTGCTGATAAAAAGCATTTAGATCACAGTGCTTCATGTGCTATGTGAAACTACTGTGTGTGTGTGTGTGTGTGTGTGTGTGTGTGTGTGTGTGTATGTGTGTGTGTGTGTGTGTGTGTGTGTGTGTGTGTACATGTAAGATATTTGGTGAGGCTGTATTGACAGGAACCACATTTTTGGTTATATTGGATATTGGTTTTTGGTGTCCCCCAAAAAATAAACTCTTACAGATTTCCAATTTCAGGCTGGATTTAGCCAGTACAGTACAGTACAGTACATTTATCCAGATCATTTTTTGGTCTTATATGTTTTTTATGTTAAATATTAAATATAGGCATATTTATATGTAATTAAAGGACACATTTAATCACATTGTTTGTGGGGTACTTCTGTCTCTCACAAGAGTATCCAATGTGATTTAACTTTTGCCCTCATGTCATTGTTTTCCCGCTCTTCCTTGATCAAAATTACAAGTCGAACTTAGCTCTTATCGTTCTAGTCACATTTGGATTCACACCTCTGTATTTTTCCATGCAGATGTCAGTTTGTGTCAGGAAAAAAGACTTTTGGCCACTTTTTTCGGCTTTTGGCCACTACTTCTACACCATATTTATCTCTGAGAACATTTACATACAGTCATGTGAACAAGTTAGTACACCTAATGAAAATCGTTGTTGATGTTGTACCAATATTAGATGAAGATTTGATAAATATAAACACATAAAGCTAAAGAAATATCTTTTATAATTTTTGTAAAATGTTATTAATAGAAGGGCAGTTTTCTCATGAGTAACAAATAGGACACAGACACATTTATTACTACTTGAAATCTCTATAATTTAAAATCAGGAAAATAATGTGCTGCTCTCTAGCTAAACATAATAGGATCACATGACCTTTCATGTTGGCACTTGATTCTAATTTTAGTGTGTATCAATGCTGTCTATCACCTGTGTCTTCCCATCTCATCTTTGTTGTGTGATTTCCCCATATGCTTCTGATGAAGTGTTGTGTATTTGTTTTGGTCCTGTCTCCAACCATTCCCACCTGTGTCTCATTCATTATCAGGTCCAGGTGTGTGTAATGTTGTCTTGGTATTTAAGACCCTCTGTGTCAGTCTCTTCTTGTCAGTCCTTTGTTTTGTTTAGTGGTTGTGTCAGTTTGTCAGTATGTTTCCATGTGATTTGTTTGCTATTTTCCAGTATGTTATGTCATTCTGTTTGTTTTTGTATCCTGTTTGTTTGTTTCTTATTATTGTAATATCCAAAGCCCCTGCACATATGTATACATATCGTTTTGCCATGAATGACATTTTTTTGGATACAAACCGGGTTAGCACCCGAACATCCCTTTCAGACAGCTTCCTCTTGCGTCCACAGTTAATCCTGTTGGATGTGGTTCGTCCTTCTTGGTGGTGCTGACATTACCCTGGATATTGTGGCTCTTGATACATCACAAAGACTTGCTGTCTTGGTCACAGATGCACAAGCAAGATGTGCACCAACAATTTGTCCTCTTTTGAACTCTGGTATGTCACCCATAATGTTGTGTGCATTGCAATATTTTGCGCACAACTGTGCTCTTACCTGCTAATTGAACCTTCACACTCTGCTTATACTGGTGAAATGTGCAATTAATGAAGATTGGCCACCAGGCCGCTCCAATTTAGCCATGAAACCTCCCACTAAAATGACAGGTGCTTCAGTTTCATTGTCTAACCCCTGTAACTGGCCATGGTATAGTATCTGTCTTCAAGGCAAGCTCTTGAGATGGCAGCAATATGCAGAGGAGTGTTATCCTGATGGAATAGCACTGGAGTGTGCATTCAGGAAAAGCAGGGCCTCTGATTGCAGGACCTTATTAACGTGATGTTGGGCTGCCTATATTGAAGACCAAAAACCATACAAAATCACACCACACAACATGACTCTGTGAGGAGGGATGACAAACCGTTAATCTTTGTACTGACCACACTGCATACATACCTCATTGTAGATGGTAATCTCTACCAACACAAAAGCAGGGCTCATCACTAAAGATGACCCACTGTCATTCTGAGTGACTCCTCAGTCTGTCATTGTAGTCATGCATTGCAATCAGTTGATTCCTGAAAATCCTGAAAACCTTAGACTTAGGTCTTTCCAGGTTTGCCAGGAAGGTTGAATCAAATGATGTACATTTGACAGGCCAATCACCAGTCTTAAAGCTATGCTGATGGATAAGCCTGCTGTCTGCCAAGGTACTGAGACTGGTCTACAACCTATGATCCAAAAACACACAATAAGTCTATGGAAAGTTTATTACCACTGTACTAAATAAGAGTTCCCAGCCTGGTTCTGGAGGACCCAATGCTCTGCACATTTAGACTGCAGGAACATTGTATATGTCCCAATCAAGTATATTGAGGTGAATGTCTGTAATGTTATTTAAAAGTGACTATGTACCCACACTAGCTATATAACCTTTGGCAACCCTTTTTCCACACATTGTAACAGACATTCACTGGCGGATCTCATGTCAGTCTATAAATTCCATTGCACACCCTGCAGATATTTATGGCCCCATCATCCTTGTGCAATTCCATCTGCAGGCAACTTAAGTTACTACAAGCGGTACAAAGATAGGAATACAAGTGCATGCAAGCTTGCAAACAAGCACTGTGTCAGCTACTTCAGAATGGAATGCTGTCAAAAGTACTTCACACTCACTGAACTGTAGAGAGGGTCACACCTGTAGACTTAAGTCTATGTGTGTGTGTGTGTGTTTGTTTGTTCTTTTAAGAAAGAGAGAGGGACAGAAAAAGAGAGAGCAGAGAGTAAGCCGCCCTCTCTCTCTAGTGGTTTGGCTAGGTTGTTGGATTACTGTAAGGCCGCCCGACAGTCGCTCCCCACACCACCATCTGCACACGAGTGCTTCCCAAGCGCTCTTCATAATTCTCTGTGGATCCACTGCCATAAGGTTTCAAATGCAGGCTGTCCTTTAGTCCGTCTAATCCTCTGCCCGAGCCATTCATCACCACCGAGACCAGTTGCATAAGCAGCCGTGCTTTCATTTGGACTCTTCCTTTATTGAGGTCAACAGTTAAGCAGCATGTTCACACACAGTACAGGTTTTCATACCATGGATATCGTCTGGCCCTCATGTTTTGTGTCATCATGAACTCCACATTGAGATGCCAGGTCAAAACATGTACATATCTTAAATACATTCAAACTGTTTTTTCTCTCCCTTGACAGTGCCAAAGGAAAACACTTCAACCACCCCTCTCACAACAGAGCAACCCAACCCCCCATCATCAGCACGAGCGACCTTTCGCTTCCCAATCTTCTCCCCTGTAGCTCCTTTTGTCACAAAACATTTGTTAAAGAAGTAAAAGATTACAGAATACTGTCATGCACATTCCCTTCTTTTTTCTTCTTCTGGAAAATAACAAGTGCCCTAAAGTCATAAATGACATTTAACGTGGGAATGATAAGAGGCAAACATGGAGTGGATGAGATGAGCCTCCTCACACTCTCTCTATTTGCTTTCAAAGGGCAAAATTGATCTTGGCTGAATTCTCAGGAGGATGAGATTAAAGAGTTGTGCTTTATCCAGCTTCACTCTGCCTTTGACTATAAGACTACCTCACTGTCTTGCACATCATCTGTTTCAAGGTATGACATTTTCCATCTTATTTCCATTGGCTGTGGAGGAAACGAGCACTCTGGATTTGGCATAGATATTTTATAGTGAAGATAAAGATTTGGCACCTCATGTACATCAGAGGACAGGTTTAACAAAAACAAGCCATGAGCTTGATCCTGCTCTAAATCATAACAGATGTTGGGCATCTTTCTGCAGAAAACTGCTTGCTAATCCAGAGCTAGTGTCAATCGATGTCCGACAAGCCAGTTACATGACTAACATTTGAAAGACCGTTCATAATTCAGGTCAAATGCTGAATGTAAGGCAGAAACACTATTCAACACTTGCACATAAAAGTACCAAAAAACATCTTTAATAAATACAAGACAAAATTGATCTGATGTCACCAATGGAAACGATGATGAAGGATGTTCTCCTCTGAAGATTATACATGGTTTCAGTACAAATGATGAAATAAATAACAGTGCTTTGAAATGGATCCACAACAGCAGAAATAAAACAGGCACCCTGAGCTGTGTGTATAGACATGATCACAAATGTCAAGTGTTGATGGTCTTATTAAAAAGAAGGACTCAAAATGACTACATTTCCCCACAAGAACCATCCCCCCAAAAAATACCAACCCCCCTTTGAGGCTTAAGAGAGAAAACAGTGACTGGCCGAGTGCAAGTGTCACAGTCACTCGTTGTTGTTGATGGCTGGTGAGGGTTTGCTGCGCATGCCATCCGTGGCTGCTCTGGATGTTTCAGTCACAAACAGCCGTGGCATCCACACAGATGTGACAATGCGTTTGTACTCCTTGCGAAAGTTTCTGTTGAGCAGCCCATATATGATGGCATTGAGACAGCTGTTGAAGTAAGCCATGAAGTAGCTGACCACGAACAGCCACTCGGGCACCCGTGGAGCCATCACTTCAGGGTTGATGGCCACCACCAGGCCGATTAAGTTCAGTGGCGCCCAGCAGATGGCAAAGAGTACAAACACTACGAACATGGTAACAAAGTTGCGTAGGTCACTGGGCCGAACTCGTGAACGCTCCTCGCTCTTCACCTTCCGTCGCACCTGGATGACCAGCACCCAGATGCGCAGGTAGCAGAAGGTCACCACGGCAATAGGCACTAGGAAGTGCACCACCACCACGACCACCGTATAAGAGCTGCTGGCTGTCTGCGTGAAGGTGCACGAGTACACCCGTGGGTCATAGCTCAGTGATCCCACAAAGAAGTTGGGCAGGATGGCCAGCACAGTGAGCATCCAGATGAGGGCCACCAGCAGGAGTGTGTTGCGGAAGCTGTAGAGGCGTCCATAAGCAAAGCTGTGGCAGATGTAGCAGTAGCGATTGATGGCAATGCCTGTGATGTTGAAGACTGAGCCAATTACGCTCAGGCCCATGAGGAAGCCACTCACTTTGCATTGTGTATCCCCCAGGGACCAGCCGTCGTGGAAAAGCGCATACAGGACCAGCGGATAAGGGTAGAAGGCCACCACCAGGTCAGCGAAGGCCAGGCTAACCACAAAGACATTCCCTGAGAGAGAGAGAGAGAGAGAGAGAGAGAGAGAGAGAGAGAGAGAGAGAGAGAGAGGATGAGTCAAATTAGTTCAAACAGGTGTGCAAATCAGCTGATTACCATAATCACATCGTAACAGCCAGTCAACACCTTATTTCAAGACTGTGGAGGTCTTTTAACCCCCTACTCTTATAGAGTTAATGATAAACATGTTTTTACATTTTGGCCACTGGCCATGTTGTTGTCAGATCTTTTTATAAAATAGGCCCTATAACAGCTGGTTAGGTAACACTATAGGATAAATAATCTGTTAAGCTACATCCAGGAAACCTTGTACTTTCCTAATTGAATATACTATTTCGCAGTAATCTGTCCTACCCATGTATTTGCATTTGAATTACTTGGAGCACAGGCAAGTTAATAACCCAGAGTTTGTGTGGGCAATTTCTAAGGCAAAATGGGAATAAACCACAATGAATAGTAAACAACCCCAACTGCTCCAACCCAATCAGAGTGTGACCCAGTGATTTGCTGGGAGTCAATAACCACACTGCTTCTTTTACTTGGCTAGTGTCTCATCATTATCTTTCAATTCACTTTTCTGTCTTCTTTGTCCAATTTGTAATCTGCACAGCATGTGTATACAGGAGTTAATGAGTATCAAGTACAATTATGGTCATATGGCTCAGTTGGTGTGACTCTAAAAAACCAACATGCCAAACAAACATGAAAAAATGCCAATGGTTGGTAAATCAGTACAATTTAGTAATATGTCTATAAGCTGTCTAAGGTGTTTCTTATCTAATAATATTAAAATATTTTGCAACAACCAAGCCAAAATACATACATATTACAAATAACTCTATTAAGTGATTGGCCATCAATTAGTTGCTTTGTCAATGCAATCATATTGAAACTACATACAGTAACCCTTGCAAAAACTGATGAACATAATGAGAACCAAATGAACAAACAGTTTTCATCAGGAAATCTTAGCTGTAATATATATATATATATATATATATATATATATATATATATATATATATATATATATATATATATATATATATATTATGCTTTGCTCAAACTGATTGACATCTGACATCTGACATGTGGGTAAGTCTAAAACTGAAGATCAAATTACACATTTTAAATATGATAAAATCTCCTGACTAGATTGTAACTATTTAAACAAAAACTTTTTATTGCCTTGTTCTGGCTATTGGTCTTGCACAGATCTTTAAGGTGAAGGGTTTCCCCACCAGCACCAGTTTCATCATCCCTCCTCCACTTTTGTTAACATACAACATGCTGAGCACTGCAAAAACCCATATTCATATTTCAGTCCCTAACTGGTCTACATTTTTAACGCCTCTGCCAATATGCAAAGGTACTACTTGAAACACTGCTGTCTGAGTTTGGCAAACGTAAATAACACAGGAGCTTGAAAACCTGATTCTTTTAAATCAGCAATAGCATTTTCCAGTAGGAGAGTGTTTTCTATTGAAGAGTTGGGCTTAATCTTTAAATATTTAATACAGACTACATTGAAAAATATTGAAACATTCTTAATGCACAAGTCTGTTATATTATTCTGCTTGTTTATAATTTATGTGTTTTATTCTTTCCTAAGAGATGTCTTTCAGTTTTGTAGCCAACTGTTATTTTTTTATGAGTCCATTAAATTATGACCTATGCTAGTGTGTATTCACTGTTTATATTTTACAGTTTAACCCTCCTGTTGTGTTTATTTGATGTTAATTAGTTGTGTGTTCCCTGTCAAAAATCACTGCTGCTTATAAATCTATAAAAATACATATATAATAACCCAGTGTGTTTCAGCTAGTGTGCCATAACACACCACTGTGCCACAAGAGCAGGGAAGGTGTGCCACAATATGTTTTTTAATTCCACCCAAAATATATATTTTTTTTTGTGTGTGATGAGATATTATGGTAAGTTATCCACTAAAATATATGCAAATTATCACCCAACAGACTTTAAGTGTCACATGGCACAGTGTGTGTGTGTGTGCATGTGTGTGCGTGTGTGTGTCTGTGTGCGTGTGTTTATGTGCTTCTGTTTTAATTAAAATTTTTTTTTTACTTTTTACTTTTTGTTATCTAGTGTCATTACTTCAGGATATTAGGATATTAAATCTGTGTTCATCTAAACAAGCCCATGGTTCACACTGAAGGTATCTCTGTGTCAGGTTAGTGAACTGAACAGACACAGGGGATGGCAGAAGTACTTGCAGGGTTTAATGTACATGAAACAAACAGACACAGAAGACACAGACTACTTACAATAACACTAACCATCTAGACCACTATGTAGACAAAGGCAAAGACAATGGAACGACATGTAACGACAGACAAGGACAGACTGGAACAGAAGGACTAAAATAATAAGGCATGATTTCTAACACCTGGACTTGATGACACAAGAGACACAGCTGGGAATGGGCGGAGACAGGACATGTACTCAGAAGCAAGGGGAGATAAACAAAACAAAGACTAGACAGGAGATGACCAGCACAGGTATGTGACACTGCCATTATCAGTAAACCATAGGCACTGTGGAACATGTTTGCTTTTTGGTGGTTAGAGTTAGTGGTGTACAGTAATGTTTCATTTTTAATGGAAAAAAAAGTTGGAAAACACGAAATAATCTAATGTTTACATTTTATCAACTTAAGTACTTTAAGCATTACTAGGTCTGAACTTATATTTGCTAAAGGAAATGCAGAATCACTGCACAGCTTAATTGGTTGCAGCCTTGGCTTATGCATGCAGGTGCATTTTTCCATCATAACAAAGCATCATGTCATGACCCTATATTCTACACTAAGCCAAATGCAACCAGACAATGAAAATGGTAACTGACTGAAATGTTAAATCTTTCCATTTATATATGTTTATAGAGCATAAACCTATCCCTGAAAATGGCTAGGACACTATTGGACATGCTAACAACACTCTACTCCTACCAAAAAATCTGCAGGAACTGAGTGAGAATATTCAAGCTGCATAGATTATCACAGGACAACATTAGGAAACTCTACAACTCTATTCTGTGACATCTGGCATGATGTGTTATTCCCAATGCCATACTGAGAGACATTACTTTTGTATATGAACCTCAATAAATATTGCTCATATCAGTCTACATTTCGAAATGAAATCATTTATTGCTCCTGGTAATGTTTATGCTTGCATCTATTTGTTCAACAATTGTTTGACCATGAGTATATGTTTGGTGGGACAGCATTTTGTACTTCAAAACTGCTTTTAGCAACACACACACACACACACACACACACACACACACACACACACACACACACGCAGTACATAAGTCACATTTAAATGTATTAACCACTCTGTTCAGATGCCATGGTTTATCATCACGGTTTATCCTACGGAGGACAAATTTAAATATGGCATTTTCTGCTCATTTTAGAGCATGAATTCTGTTTATTTCAATAACAAATAGGCCTAAAGCCTTACACTGTACATTGTATTCAGAATAATACTGAGTCAGCTATGTATTCCAGTGCAGTGTGGCATTAGACAGCAGAACCCCAATCAATATTTCTCCTGCTCACTCCAGTGTCCTCCACAAATGCCCCTCTGTCTTTTTCTGCTTCATAAGGACAGACACTGACTTATCCATCCTCTCCCACAGAGCCAAGCAAGGTTAAACACTGAACAAAGTAAAAACTGCAAACTTCCTGATACTCTAAATACTATGGTTTAAAGTGTTTTTTTCTGTGTCCATCATTAAAGCTATTCAACCACACTGTTACTCTTTCCATATAGACTCCAAAACCACTGAGATCTGAAGTGGTGCCCTCTGGTTTGAACTTCAAGGTAAAATACTAAGAACAGCCCATTATTTTCAAGTAGGTATCCAAATAGCAAAACACTGTGCTCTCTCTAAAAGCTGCTCCCTGAAATAAACTTCATTACTTATTCATTTCATTTCCATGCATAGCTCCAATTATGTACTCACATTTTACTGTCCATTTACACAGACATATTTTAAGCACTCAATTCACATTTTTGCATAATAGAACACTCACTCATTGGAAATGCCTTGCAGGCTCAATAAGAACCTCTGATTATTAGCTACAATGGTATGATAATCTGTCTATTCCAAGCCCTAATGCTTATTTAATCATACAGTGATTTCAAACACAGAGACAGTTTCTCATAAAGAAACACTAATATGCCTAACTGGGTAAAGCGATAATTACAGATATTGCCTCAGATCCTTCTGAACAGCATATCAGCCCAAAAGGAGAGATCTACAATATGCATTCATAAGACAAGGCTTTTATGATTTGACAGTGATTGAAAGTACATCTGATTAGATAATGTGGGGCAGTACAATAGAGCAGAGCCACACTAATAAAATTCAATTAGGAAGATATCATAGTAGTTCATGAAATTAAAGGGTGACTTTAGACTTGTTAGTGTGCTTGGTAAGATGAAGCGACAGTGCTGTAATTTGAACCCTGGTGACCATCAAATAAGAGGGCCAAGAACATCTGAGCAGGTTGGTCTCAGTTTGTCTTCCACCAAACTTGCTTGAAACACAGAACAAAGACATTTAAACAAACTGAACACAAGTAAAAAAAAAAGATTATGATGTTTCGTTTTCATGCTGTTCTGATCTGAAATACAATTCAACATAATACATAAACTCACAACACCACACAGCTGAATTATCATTAGGAGTGTATAATTAATCAATTAATTAATTAATTAATTAATTAATCAATCAATTAATTAATTAATTAATTAATTAATTAATTAATTCACCTTCTTATTCACTTCTCCCTGGCCTATGTAGGGACACTCATGAATTGGAATCAAATTTCACTCAGAAACACTGAGTTGTACTTTGTTAGCAAGTTAGCAACATGCCCTGCCATGCAATGCTGGGCAGAATGGCCACAAATTCATTTTTCTTTTCTGCATGACAAGGGCTTGCTGCTTAAAAGTTTGTGAATCCTTTAGAGTTTTCTATATTTATGCATAAATCTGAGTTAAAGTAGATACTGAAAGTCAAATCAAACAAATGAGACAAAAATGTTACACATATTTGTCTGAGTGGCAAACAAGTGAATGCCCTGTTTGATATAAAAAACAGGGATTCTATCAAAGTCTGATCTTCACATCATGTAGCTGAGAATAAGAGCTGGTGATGCTCATCTGGCTGGAAAAAGATTACGAAACACTCTCTAAAGACTCCTTCATGGACTTCATGTACCCTTAATATGATAGGGTATATTCCAGCGTGATATACATTACACTGTGGATTGAGGAATCTTAAATACACCAACTTCACATGTCTCATCGATTGAGCACCCACTATCATGCCTTGGTCGATAATTCATATCATCTTGCCATGTCCATGCTGGCCAGTGTTCAACCTCACTTACAAGAGAACACCTCACAACTTGTGTGGCCATTCTCAAGCCTGAGGTAATGCCACTTCCTAATCAATTTACACACTGATATCCCAGTTTTGGCATATCAGTGTAATGCAACTTATGTTGCAGTATACCAGTATAACAGCAATCTGATAAAGATGATACATCCCTCAGCCGTTCAGGGCAACTTTTCTAAAAGAGTCTTTTTAATGTATTACATGTTCACTCTTAAACCTAGAGGTGCTACAAATGGTTCTTTGAGCAGTTCCATAAAATAACCAATTATGGTTCCATACAGAACCATACTTGAAATACACATGAGGGTGATGAACCTTGAAATTTTTAAAACAAAATAAACAAAAAACAAAAAAAACCTTTACATCAAGCATAATTCTTGATTCTAGACCTTGAAAAAACATGGTTCATAATGGAACTTAGGACTGGGTGATATATCCAGGGATGCACATACCATTTTCGGTCTAGTTCTCAAAGGAGCACCTGAAGACATTGTTTGGCACTCACATTTTACAACATACAAATATCCTACAAGCGCTCATCTTCACTACCCTCCTGGCTGCACTCAGCACTGCTTTTATCCGCGAGGCCGGGATTTTCACGGCATGTTTTGCACCACATTTCGATGCGGTTATCATCTGCCTGGAGCCATTTTTCCGAAAATGCTCGTTTTTTACCTTCAGGTTCAGTGTGGCGTTTCTTCGAAGGTGGCAGAACTCTAAAGTAGTTACTTAAAGTGGCTTGTTTCAACATTAATTTTGACCACGCCTTCGCACCTGCGCACCATATATGTGCACCCTTGGATATATCGATATTTACTTTGATATTGATAGCGAGATATGGGCTGAAGTGAGATTGTTTATATAGAGTTTTAATGTTTTTTAATACCATTCTGTTTCAATCTTTTCTGCTCCTTCGCTCTGCTCTCCTCCCTGCTCTCTGCTTTCAGCTCCTCCTTTACTCTGCTCTCCTCCATCCGCTCTACCTGGCTCTTCTACGGCAGTACTCAAAAAAACCCTGGTGGCACCTTTGGATTTCTGTTTTGCTGAAAAATGTAAACCTCGGGGGGAAAAATGTGACCTTCTGTATTGTGAAAATGTCTATGACTCTCATGATAACTTTGCCATATCGTCTTCCTGTAAGTCTTGGTGTGTGTGTGTGTTTATGTGTGTGTGTGTGTGTGTGTGTGTGTGTGTGTGTGTGTGTGTGTGTGTGCGTAATCTACTCTTATATGACTTGTGAAGAGCCAACTGTCTGATCCTGGAGCTTAACAGAGCAGAGCAGAAATTAAACATCCTCCCAGATCAGCACTGCCAGTTTGAGACCCACACATACCCCTCCCCTCTTGGCATTCTCATTACTCACTAAGCATCTAATGTGACATGATCCCCTCTGATAACTACAGAGGTCATCTATCTGAGCTTGTGCATGTGAGAGAGAAGAATGGGAGTTTGGAAGTTGAGAAGAATGTAAGGCTGGGTAATGTTTTTTAAAAAGATGATGGCAGTGTTCATCAGCCTCAGATATCTCTCTGAAAACGTCAGTTATGGTGGAACCAATCATTCAGTGTTACTGATAATTTGATTGTGTTTTCACTGGTGCAAACCTGGTGTGAGTTAATGAATTAAACTGAAGAGGGCAGCAATTCACTGATAGGGTCTGCTCTGGAAGCTAGGGGCAAGGTAAGCTAAAAGGTTGAAAAGTAGAGGCAGAAGCACAACAGACAGTAAACGGTAGCTTTTCCCATCATGCTGCCAGTGTTCTGACCAACTGCTCCCGGAGGAAGTGTAGTCTGAGCATGTAGCTGCCTGCAAAATGTGGATCTGTAGTTGTAAGAGTTAACTACATGTATGTGTGTGCATCATGGCTGCGTGTGCATCTGTTTGGTGTGTCAGTTGTGTGCATCCTCAGAAATGTACAAGATGTGTACACAAGGTGCAGTACACGCAAAAACACTATGGGCAGTGCAGCACTCAGCAGCATCAACGTGCACTCATGAGGGTATTGTTTAAAGTACAGAAATGTGTGGTTTTGAACACAGACATGCTTTTGGGTACCTCAGTCTGTCAGAAACATTTTGACACTCCTTTCTTCAAAGTTAGGAGCTTTTAATGAGATTATTATTATTATTTTAACATGATTAAAAATAATATTAAATTAACAGTCTAAGCCACATTGTTTTG
The DNA here is from genome assembly GCA_034509495.1 of Acestrorhynchus altus. Classification (NCBI taxonomy): domain Eukaryota; kingdom Metazoa; phylum Chordata; class Actinopteri; order Characiformes; family Acestrorhynchidae; genus Acestrorhynchus; species Acestrorhynchus altus. The sequence continues at coordinate 12,846,332 of CM067519.1, forward strand.
TCTATGCAAAACAAATTAATATTAGGTTGTGTTTTGAATCAGATGAGATATTTTTAACTGTGTATTAAAATTTAATGAGACAAGTCCAAACAGTGGTTTGTTGTTAGCAACAAAACTAAGCAGTTTAAACAGTTTTTTGCTTATTGGCCATATTTGAGACTTCATAAATCATATTAAATTTGATTTTGAGCTAATTCATATTTTTATAAGGTCACATAAATAACCTGATTCAGTTATTTTTAATTAATATTCAAAACTTGATCTGAGCTCTTCTACATTATTGCACTCAGTTTTGTTGCAGATCTAATCTCAGTATTCATGTATTCTCTCTGAATGGCTTAAATGAGTGAATTCAATCAGAAAAGCCATTACGTTAGATTAAAAAAAATCCAAATGGAATTTGCAAAGTTTGTTTAAATCTAGTTTAAATGCATACTTATTACTACATACTAAAATACAGTAAAATAAAAATGCAATTTCTAAAAAACAAATCAAAACAGGGAAATGATATACATTCATTATTATCTCACACTTGCTGTATGTTTCGCAGTCCAAAACTTGGATCCCCAGAAAATGATGAAAAATGTATATTTGGTAAATGTCAATATTTATATGGTAAACATTTTTGTACATGAGCCAGTCATAGAAGAAGAAGTCCTGGGTATGAGGACGGTTCACTGTATGTCCAAGGCTGGCTGACCACTGGAGAAGTTAAGAACAAGCCAGAGTGGATTATCATGACACAAAGATGTCCTTGGGGTGCCGTGTAAAAGAATGCAGCCTTGTTCACTTGTCAAACCGGGTATCATTAGAAGGGAGCACATTCAAGTCCACACGCGCTCTGCTGTCCATATGCACAAGGAGGGGGTGAAGGACAGACTAGGCTGACCCTCACTGCCCTCTCATTTATGGAGCTGGACAATGTACAAAAAAAAAGATCACAAAGCCTCCTCAGTGCTACGGTAAGTTATGAGTCTGCAATTTCTAATGGATTGGAAGTGAGCCAAGCCATTACTGTATCTAGGGAGAGTAAATCTGGACAGGTGGTATGAGGGACTACAGCTGTTCTTTACCATGAATAGCTTCACAATTCAATATCAAGGCTAAGAGAACCATCAACAATTGTCACATTGGCAGCTGCATTCTGCCATCTGCCATCTTGTGTTTATTATATTCATTAAAATTACCGATTGTTTTGTGGCGTTTTATAAAGTGATTCAGACTGAAAAGAGCTCTATTCACATTGTTCTTGATAACTGCCTTTTTAAATTTTCTGGTTACATAACAGGAATGGCCTCTTTGTTTAAGTTTTACTACATTACATGCACCTATTATAGCGCTTAATATAGAATATCATGGCAACATTGTGATTTCAGTCTTTCTTTAAACTGTTCTTTTCTATAGCAAAATGAATTATAACCCATATTTAATAAGATACATATTTATTTTTGTAAATTGACAGTGGTACAGCTGATATCTAATTGTTCTCAGACCTTTCTCAGACAACTATGCATACACAGTATATCATCCTCTTGTGTCATGGTGATGAAACTCATTTTAACAATCAAGGGCAAACCAAACTGTATAATATCTAATGAGGTTTAAATAAAACAAGCTCCTTCAAAATCCTGTCTAAAGATGGACTGATCATTGATATGTTACATGCTGTACCTGATTGTAATTTTAGATATTTTATGTAGTAATAAATGGGGATAAGTCCTACCTTTTTTCTTCATAGGAACAGTAAATTTCTAGATATTAGATAGATATCTAGATATCTAGTTTCATTTTTAGATATATTTCTTCTGTCTTTAAATATTGTTCAAATCAAAATCAAACGTCCATATGTGTAAAAGATTTCATGGGCTGTACTAATATTTCCAGATGACTTTATCTCTTTCCTAACAAAATGTACAAAATAGTGCTATATGTTCATTATTATTGAGTGAAAAAAACAAAATTATGAGTGGGAGAATTTAACCAACAATTAATCTGCCATAAAAGTATCATTAGGCAAATAATTATTATACAAACTGTCAACAAGTAAAAATTTTAATTACTGGTATTAAAGAAAAATATTAGACTTGCAGTTCTTATCTATGAAGATAATACATTTTCTAGTTTACTCTTTTATTTAGTTTATTTTTTATTTTTTCAGTTTACTGCAAAGTGACATTGGTGTGGCCTCTATTGTTGACTAGAAGTTAAGAAGTATTTAGTAAGTTACAAATGGGTCAGAATACTCTTAAAATTACGATTGAGTTTATTATGAAGGGCTTTTGGGAACTCAGGAAGTACTTTGTTTCACAAATTTCATACCTGATCCAACTAATAAACCGACCGATGAGCGTTTGCTGAGCCGACCTGGATGTGTTACAGTAGAAAAACTCCACACGGTCCTAAGTGAAAATAAGTAAACAAATCCTCTACAGGAAACAAACTTAATACACAGATTTCACACAACTATTCATTTACTGAATTTAATACTTTGCAAAATATAAAATGACAGTGCAAAATATAAAAAGAACAGTGACAAAAATTCAGGTTCTTGACAGAAAACATTAGATATAATTGGATACAGATATGTTTCCCTACATTTTCCATTATTTTTCATCTGTCATCCATAGCAGGTTGCTCTTTCAGCAAATATATGCCATTACGTTTTCAACCATTTTGCTTCTTTCAATGTTAAAGTAAGAAAATAAACAGCAACACTGCCTTACAATGTGTAGACATGTTTCATCTGAAAAGAATGTTGATTGATTTTATTACTGTTTTATGGATACAATGTTTTTTGGTATATTTGGAGTCTTGATCCATCAACTGCCTTTGATTTGGCTTCAAAATTGTTGCCAGGAGAGTGCCCCTGTCCGTGGTGCTGAAATCCCATTCTGAGTTCTTCCACCACAAGCTTAATTTACAGCCCTGATTTACACTCTAACAACACTGAGGCAACTTCTCAGACAATAATGCAACAAGCTTAACAATCAGGGGTGTGTTTACGCAGCGCCACTAATACTGTTTCATGCACCACAGGGATGCTTTACAAATAAACAGAAAAGTAACACAAGGCACTGGCACTTGTGTATAGGCAAGTAACATTTTACACAAATTACCCAACTAAAGCCTGAATCTGCCTGTGCTGGATTTTCAAACATGTTGAGGCGTGAAATAAACAATCTCTGCTCTACTGCCAGTGATAGGTTGCGTCTTAGGCGTGCACAAGTTGTGGAAAGTGCCGTGCTGTTACGGCCCAAGCTTAAAGCAATTCTTTATGCACTTTTGCGCTTATGCTCACGCTGGTGTTGCTAAGAAACACACCAAGAGACAAATAAAAAAAAGCATGAACTGAGCAAACTTTCTCATCATACTCCTTCAAAATGTGCAGTAGGCACCAAAGGATGTTCATGTAGGTTTATTTTGAGTAAGAGGCAGCCGGCCATTGCCTGCAGTCATGCTCTGAACTTAACTCTGCATCAGTCCCTCTGCGGAGCTTCTGAGGGAGAGAAGTGACCTTGAGGAGCATCGCCCATAGTCCGATCTGAGTACTCATTAGAAGCAGCCTCTCTCTTTTTAGTCATAATTGATGCCGAATAAGCAGGGAAGGCAGCCATCAAAGCCCATACCCTTTGGAGAGCCCTCAAATCTCTGTGGCAATTGGAACAGCACTTCGTTAATTCTTTGTTTGAGAGTTTTAGGCCGGAGCTGTGTGCAGCGGTTCCTGACCTGAAGTATGCATACCCCCAGGGTATACCCAGCAGTAATGAGCGAGAGTGATCATTTTAACATCCAGAGCATTCGTGCAAATAGCATGATGGAGATCAGTATTGGTTTGATTCTACTTAAAACACATGCTCCGTATGTTCCATATGATCCATGCTCCAAATATGAAGCACAAAAAACCTTGAGCATGCCAACACAATCTATAGCCTACATTTTAATCACAAACACTGCTACAAAGTGTGATTTGCCTTGATATATATATGCTGCTCTGTTAAATGTTGTTAAGGCACATATACTAGTGCATCTCAAAAAATGTGAAGAGTTTTTGATCAATATATATATATATATACTTAGCTATTACCTTTTTGAATTAAATTGTGATCACAAATGAGCTTTTTAACAATGCATAAATGCTAACCAGAGAACTTTTATTCATGAATAATCATGAACAAGTTTTATGACATTTAGTATTTTCTGAAAACAAAGCTGGAGTTTGCTTAGATCAAGATGGGCCTATCGTGACACTTGGCATTCTACTGCTATAACTAAAGAGCCACCATCCACTTTAACAGAAGCCTCTGGGCTTGTTTTGTTGTGGCTTATCAAACTTCGAAAAATCCTTTGATCATAATCCTTTCATTATGAAAGTTTCACAGTTAAACCTTCCCTAAAATGCTGAGGCCTTCAAGCTTGTAAAAATGATCCTTGCTGGAAGCTACACACAGCTGCAGAGACCCAACTGTTAAATTGGGAAAAGCCCTGGACAGTTTTTAAGACATTGATAAGATATGAACAAGGTCGATCCAGGATTGTTGCTGAAGTGTGAGGCATCAAGAATGCCTACTTCCAGTTCGATGCACAAATTACATTACAAAGGATTTGACTCCATTTGTTTGCTGACATGCTGTTTTTTTTGTTTCACCATAAATGGTATCGGACAACCAGTGGGTAGGTCTATGGCCATGGTTGGCATGGCCAGGAATCAAGAAAAAGCTTTGATGAATTAAAATCCAGGGAAGATGTTTAATTGATAACCTGAGGGCTCTTGAATCAACAGCACCTAGTGAGCCTGCTGATGTGGCCTTGAGCGAGGCACCCAGCCAGGAATGCTGAAATATGTCTGTTTTCACAAAATCCACTCTTGACTCTCAAAGACTAGTAAATGTATGTGCATAAGTGAATTCTGTGCATTATTATATAGAGTATAATTAGATGTCAGATAAAATATCCAATACAGCACTTCACTCTTTGTATATCTTACACTTTTATTCCAAAATGCATTAAATTCATTTTTCTCTCAAAATTCTACACACAATACCCCACAATGACAATGTGAGAAAAGGTTGTTTGATTTTTTTTTGCACATATATTAAAAATTAAAAAAAAAAGTATAACGTACATAAGTATTCACAAACATTCCTCAATACTATGTTGTAGCAATTACAGCCTAAATTCCTTTTGAGTATGATGCTACAAGCTTGGACCACCTATTTTATATGAAGTTTCTCTCATTCTTTTTTCCAGAACCTCTTATGCTCCATCAGACTGGATAGGGAGCATCAGTGCACAGCCATTTTAAGATATCTCCAGAGATGTTCAGTCAGGTTCATGCCTGGGTTCTGGTTGGGCCACTCAAGGACATTCACAGAGTTGTCCCAAAGCCACTCCTTTGTTATTTGTGCTTAGGGCCATTGTCCTGTTGGAAGATAAACCTTTGTCCCAGTCTGACCTCCAGAGCACTCTGGAGTAGGTTATCATCAGCTTGACCCTGACTAGTTACCAGTTCCTGCTGTAGAAAAACATCCCCACAGCATGACACTGCCTTCACCAAGCTTCACTGAAGGAATGGTATTGGCTAGGTGATGAGCAGTGCCTCGTTTCCTCCAGACATGATGCTTGGCATTCAGTCCAAAAAGTTAAATCTTTTGTTTCTCTTGGTCTGAGAGTCCTTTAGGTGCTATTTGTTGAGTGTTGTAGAAATGGTTGTCCTTCTGGAAGTTCCTCATCTCTCCAAAGAGCAATCTTGGAGCTGTTTCAGTGAACATTGGGTTCATTTGGTTTGTAGAATTATGAGGGGAAAAATGAATGTAATCCATTTTGGAATAAGTAACAATAAAATGTGTAAAAAGTGAATACTTTCCAAATGCACTGTATATCAAAATGTTTGTGGACACCCCTTCTAATGAATGCATTCAGCCACTTTGAGTTGCATCCATTGCTGACACAGATACAAACAAGTTAGTTGAGAGTTGGGAATGAGGTGGGGTAGTACATATCCAACATTTGGCTTCACTATTGCTCTCACTAATGCAAATCTTCACAACTATGCTTGATTTCAGAAGAAATAATGAATGGGCTAGTGTCTCAATACTTCTCATAAACATGCTCTCTTAATGAACACAAAATTGTCTTCATTTTGCTGTTCTTGTCCTCTGCTTGGACGTCTTATTATTTCCCTCTGCCCTGGACAGCCCTCTGACCAAATCGCCAAGATGTTTTCATGACTACATACATCATCTAATCACTCCACTCTGAATGTCAACCTTTGGCCTCCTCAAAGTGGGTCAGATGAATGAAGATATAATGTAAACATGATGCTGGACACTGCAGTATGTTATGTAATCTCCCCTAAATTGCACTGGAAAAATAATGCTGCAAAGATTAAGCTGTTCATCCTCCTAAAATGGTTAATGCTGTCTCCTGTAAGTATCAGTGTGTGTCTTTATGGGTGTTTATGTCTTTATTTAGATGAACCAAATCTTAAAGTTATGGGTTTTTTTACTTCATCCTGACAGGAATGTAGTGTGCTGATAAAATGGAATACTGCGAGCTTTGGTCTTTGATCAGATCAAGATTTGTGTTCATGAAATGCAGATTTAGAGCTTCAGTCAACAATCCATCCAGCGATCAAACGATTTGGTCTAGAGCTTTGCATCCTTATCACTTTATGTCAGGGATAGGACTGTGGATTTCATTAAGCCACTTTGATCAAATCGGGCCTGATGCTCAGGACACTAGACAGATCTACTGAGCCCTGGTGTGTGTCAATTTTTGATAGTTCTTTGATTTGTGAAATTGGTGCTCAAATAGAATTCAGTTATAATCTTTAAGAATGTATTACTAGGAGGACAGTTCCAAATTGAATCAGATGGTCACCTTCAAATGTTTCCATATTGCTTTTTTTTTAACACGTGCTTACACTGTTAGTTGACAGCAGATTTGACAATAATGTCATTGTAAAAATCCATGTGCTACAGAAGGGTTCACACTCTGTGTGTGTATTGCATATAGAGGAGCATTCTTCCTATTACTATAAGCGGTTCAGAAAATGGATGGAAGGATGGATGGATGGGTGAGATGTGTTTTGCATTATCTGTGAGGTTTGGTTTTGTACAGAATGTCAATAATAATAATAATAATAATAATAATAATAATAATAATAATAATAATAATACTACTACTACTACTAATAATAATAATAATAATAACAATAATAATAATAATTCATGGGATAATGCATGGGATAGATCATCAAAGGACACCAGGAAACTCCTCAACACGTGCTGAGATATCTAATGGGTTAGCAAACATGGCAGCCTGACACCATTCTGAGACATTACTTCTGTATGTGTAGCTCAATAAGTATTGCCAATATAAGTCAAAAATATTTTAATATTTATTGTTCCTGGTAACTTTTATCTTCCTTTCAAATAGCAAATGTCCTCAAATGTCCCACTAAGGCAGGCCACCAAAGAACACTGAACTCAATATTACGTCAATGTTATGTCAAACTTTGTGACACAGGGTACATTGTCAGGCTTGAATGAACCTTTAGAAGAAAATTGTGGTGATGAAGGCATACTCATGATCAGCACTTATAATCAAATTGGTCAGAGCATCCAAGAGACAACTGATTAATATTAACTAGCCCAAAGTGTGCCAAGAAAACATCCCCCACACCATTCACACATCATTACACCACATCACCCAGCCTCAATTGCTGGGTCCATGGATTCGAACTGCTGGCATCAAACACTGACCTTACCATCTGTGTCTCAGTGGAAAATCAAGATTCATCAGATCAAAGTTTTTTTTAGTTTTCAATCGTCATGTTTTGTCTTAGCTTCTGTTCTTGAATAAAAGAAGTGGAACTCTTTGTGGGCTTCTGCTGTTGTAGCCCATCCACCTCATGGTTGGACATGTAGTGGATTATAAGATGTTCTTATGCTCTGAATACAGCAGAGTGGTTAGTTAAGTTGCTGTAGCCTTTCTGTCAACTTGAAGCAGTCTGTCTATTCTCTTTTGAATTCTCTCATCAGCAATGTGGTTCGGTTGGTTCTATTCAAATGGATTACTCCAATACCTAAAGCTGGCCTGTATCTCCATTATTTTATGCACTGCACTACTTCCATATGGTTTGCACATGGTTGGCTGTATGAATGTGTAGGTCTATGGATGTTCATAATATATGTTGAGTGCATATTTAAAAGACTAGTGAATAAGCATTATGGCATAAATCAAGACTGGCCTGCATTGTGTTGACCAGAATATCTGACCTTCATACAGTATATTACATGAACACTTTGATTTATCAAAACACCCACAGAAACATTCATCTGGAATCATGATTGGTTAAGACACTTACAGCCCACAGTAAGATTCCTGTGATTCATGAGAGGACTCATACTGCAGCCTTCTGCAGGACAACTAGCCAGAAATCCAGACTCCAAATCCACTCTTTATTTTTTCTAATACACACTAACAATTATCTCACTACATACATACAAACATTACAAGCTACCTACTACATCATTGTTGTGTCAGGTAATACCAAGCATCTAGCCAGCAATCTATTTAGAGCCTTTGATGATGGGCAACTTTCACTTGTTTACCTCTGCGTGTCAATGCATGCAGAAACAGAACAGTGCATAAAGTCTGTGGTTTCCGGTTTTTGTTCATTCAGAGCACAGTTCAGATCAGTAGTCTGTTATTATTGATTTGTTTAATCAGAGGAATGATAAAGCATAACTGAATTGTGGCTTATATTCCTATGCATGTGGTTTATTGCTCATAATGGTTGGCTTGTGACACAAACATAACAACCATCTACAGATTTTCAGCTTTATTAGATGATGTTGATGGATTATCAAATAAATGCAATAACATAATTGATAAATCATGTTGAATGAAGAGAAATGAAGCAGAAATGACTTTCAGCTAAAATTAATAATTAAATATTTCAAACGAATCAGTCATTTGTTAAAATGTGAATAAAGCAATGTTCTAGAGATGTTCTGTGATATGCAATGTTCTAGAAAAACTTCAAACCGAGTCAGAATTGTTGACAAGTAATGTTTGTTTTTTCTTTGTTTTTTGGGTTTAGCTTTGGTCTTGGTCGTGCTCATTGTATTTACCAACATACATAAAATGGGCAAGTTCAGAGATGTACTCAAGTCAGGATTCAGATGCTCAGGAGCAACACAAGATCCTCCCAGCCACAGGCCTGCCATAGACTGAAGACTGCTGTAAGACCAGTCTCACCATTCACTCTCAGCAGAGTTTAAACTTTAAACAAAGTGAGAGGCTGCCATCCAAGAAAAACGTCCCTGTTCCAAAATCAATACCTCAAGTTTGCAACTGATCACATAATATAAAAATAACATCTGGAGAAAGGTTTTATGGTCATGATGACAAGAAGTACAATTATTGGAGTAAAGGAGAAGACTTTAATTCTGTACAAACTGTTTAGCACTGCAAATGCAACTGTTAAGCATGGTTGTGGCTGCATCATGCTCAGGGGCTGCACAAAGTGGATGAAGAACGTATTCAGCATAACCACAAACCATCAGCTAGAGCAATGTTTCCCAACACTGTCCCTGGAGGCACACCTGCTCTGCATGTTTTAGAGCTTACCCTGCTCCCCACACACCTGATTCAACTAATCAGCTCATTATCAACCCTTCAGAGTTGCAAGCGATGTGTTAAAGCTAAAATGTGCAGGGAAGGTGTGCCTCCAGGAACAGGGTTGGGAAACACTAGGCTAGAGAGTTGAATCTTAGACACAATTGCGTGTTTAAGACAATGAATCCAAACCAACAAATGTGGTTATGTACTGGATAAAGCAAGCAAACACTACACTTTTGAAATGGCCTTTCCAACGTCACGACTTCAACCCTATCAAAATATACAGACTGTCCTTAAACGATGAGTCTATATCAGGAAAGGAACTAATCTAACTGATCTCGTAATTCTGCCAAAAAGATCATTCAGATGTCCTACAAGGATTCTGTTAGATGCTTGAAAATGTCTCCGTTCTGGACAAGGTGCAACTTGCTATGGGATATTTAACAAATATTGGTGTGTTCTATGTATATTTATGACCTTATATGTAACGTTTTGACCCAGTGTTGATTTCAGAAATCCTCAATCCTGCTTTCAACTCATTCATAATCAGAAAGCCCAATATTACCATTCATTTCAAATGACTACACTGTTCAGTCTGGATAGTAAACAAAAACCTGTATTGGATTTCAGACATTGTGCAGCACTTGGCTCAGCACCACTATAAAGAAATCAAGAGTCAGCAAGAGTCAGTTTCTCTACAATGAAGCACTTCATATCATACCCATCTGAATGACGTTCAGCCCTTGAACTGTTCAGAAAGTTCCCATTTAACTGATCAACATGAATACATTATCTGAGTCTGAAACAGGCTACGGCCATTTCTCATTTTAAGCACAGCACAGCAGCAAACTGAATTTCAAACAGCACTCTTTTTGAGCTCTTTAAAAGACTCATTAGGTCATGTAGAACATTTTCCACATGACTGTAGCCTCTGGCACTGTTCAAATGAGGAAACTGCTTGTACAAGTTCTTCTTTTACAAATGCCACAAAGTCTCAAGTTTTGCAATTTGTTCAGAAATGTGAACTTCCTTATCCCTGTATATCCCTGACATTTGCTTAAGCATTGATAAATGCTAATGTACACAAAAATGCAACCATTTAGGATTTGATATTTATTTACTTGTGTGCATCACATTCTCACAATGGAAATGAATATCCTTAGAAAACTAACACGCCATTAAGTGCTGAGCTGGTTTGTTATGTACTAGTAAATTTTATTGTGCTAATAAATCTTCCGTGCTGAATACACCAGGGATTTACAAGATGTGGAACATTTCTACTGAGCAGTTCAGTACATCATCACACTTCTCTAAAGAACAGAAATACTTCACCAAAAAAACATAAAAAAAAAACGTAATATATTTCCAGATCAGCAGGATCTGGAAATATATCCAAGTTCAAATTGTGAGTAATAACACATTTGCAGTTAAACCCCTAACATTTGCTTCTTTTACGGGTGCCTGAAAGAAAAAAAAAAAACATCCACGCACTGCTACTGTTGGCCCCAGCACCAGCTCCATTAGGCTTTGATGCTCGTGAAAACAGTTTTACAGTGTTACGAGTAATGATATCGGGGGCAAAATAACAGCAGGTGGGCCGGCTGCTTGCACTCTCACTGCCACTCAGACACATTTCAGCCGCGCTCTGCACACATCAAAGACTCAGAATGCTACTCTAGCAAACACCCACCTCCACCCCTACCCCTCCCAATCCAAAACTCCCTCCACCTTCACCCAAAATGCCCCCAGATCCTGAGAGTGTGTTACATAAGCCTCCTCTTCAAATTATCACAATGCATTTATAAAATATATGGAAGGGGATTTGGATAAGAAATTGGATTTGATAAAAAAGTAATGTTCCATCCCCTATCCACAATCTGAACTGGGTCACATGCATTGAAGTTGAAGATGATTGTTTTCTTCACAGTCAACTCTATCTGAGTTTTGCAAATTTCTGCTGACTGGTTTCGTGGTGGTGGGTTTTGGTCATGGTAGCAGTTCTTCACAACAGTCCGCTGCTCTACATTCTTTTCTTCCTCGTCGTGCTACTGAACATCGGAAACATATCCGCCAACCCTCTTCTGTGTAGGTGTTAATCCTTTTCTTCTCTCACTGTGCTTGTGTGTGTGTGTGTGTGTGTGCATGCGTGTGTCTCAGCACATGACAGACTGAATAAGACAGGGGTGGTGTACACCTTTACATTAGATCAGCACCCTGCAAGGTTTCTGAGACAGACAGCAAGGACAGGGGTTCAGATGGGTGTACTCACTCTGGGCTGAGAGGGTGGGTAAGAAAGCTGTAAGAGCCATAAAGAAGAAAAAGAAAGAAAGAGAGAGAGAGAGAGAGAGAGAGAGAGAGAGAGAGAGAAAGAGCGCAAGACCAAGAGCAATGACACATCTAACATGGCTATCATTTGGTCCCTGTGATCTTTTGACAGAAGAGGTTGGAAACATGGAAACAACCTCCATTGGGGCTTTTAGTATAAACTCTTTACCACAAGAAAATGCTGTTATTGCAAACAGAATTAGAAACAGTGCTATTTCTTATATATTCTGACATTCAGTTTTCTTATTTGACATTTGCCCAATTTGGGAGGACATTGGGATCCAGCATTATAGCACAACTGTTACATAATGAATCTGATGTAGACTTTTCTTAGGACTTCTCTAGAACCAATTAAAGAAAAGTCTCACAGATGTTGTCTTAAGAATGTCTTAAATGTTTTCTTCAGAATTTTTTAAAACACTCTTTGTGGCTTTCTTATGAATGCCATTTGTAACATAATCTTTAAGGCTGCATTTTACAGCCGATCAGAAACAAATTCACTTAAACAAATTCCATAAACCAGAACTAGAAGTGATGATGGAGGAAACAGCCGGAAGCAAAAAAATGTTTCTTGGAAGATAGGATGACTGTGGCATGACACTAGAAAGCCAGAAGTAAGAAAAATAGCTTTTTGTGAATCAGGACCCAGACAGCCTAGCTTTCTGATGCTGATATATGACTGCTTTATCAAAAAACACTCCACAAATTATATTATTGTTCATTACCCAGTAAATCCTAATTAGCTGCATTTGCTGGTTAATTGAAAACAATTTCCTTGACTTTCGTATGTCCTTAATTTAATTAGTGCTACATACTATTAAACTAATGAAAAGGTTTGCCAATTTTTCCATATGCCTAGGCTCAAAGTGGTACATGTGATTGGCAAACACCAGGGTAAGATGTTTTGGTTGAGCCCCACTACTTTATTTGTCTTAGAAACCAGGTTAAGAGATTTTAGCTTTTAGGTCATTTATTTTATTTGTTTGTTGTTGTTTTTTCCAGGGGAGGTCCAGTAATGTAATCTGTATGTGACATGACTAGTTTCATTTGCTCTGTTCCCCAAAATTCACCCAGATAGCCCATTAAAACCATCTTAAAAAACAAAGTCCTAGGGCCAAATCATATCATTAGGATAGTGAGCTCAATCAACAATCAGCTCATGCTACACATTCACAGTCCTGTACTGATGATGACAGAACTGTGACAGTTCAAGCTCCTAGCAGGTTTTGTTATCTTAGAACATAAATGTAAATGTACACAGGGGAATTTGACCTTCACATTTTACCTATCCACACAGTGAAACACACACATACACACTAGTGAATTTACACACTAGGGGGCAGTGAGCACACATGCCCAGGCCATTGAACAGCTGGGGAGTCAAGTGCACTTGCTCAAGGGCACTTCAGTCATGTCCTGCCACTTCAGGGAATCAAACTTTCTTCCAGGCACAAGGCTGGTTCCCTAACCACCAGGCCACAGCTGATTCAATGATTCAGCAGCACTACTTCTGCTTAGGTGAAATATAGAAGATGATTCACTCTGGAATAACTACCTAGAAGAAAAACTACAGATTTGTATTCGTACAAATGTACATTAGTACTGTATTACAATCTCAGAACATTCATAGAGCCATAATAAGCTTTCTGGGTGGGTTGTTCTAATAAGCAATAAATTATGATAATTGTTATAGCAAATCAAACATTTAACATCAAACATCTACGCATTATATTAACGTGAAGTTGTGTTGTGGCATATAAGCAAATTTTAAACATAAACATTGAATTCTGAACCCACCCATTATTCAAGTGAAGAAAAATATAAAGTGACTGACAGATACACCCTGTTAACCTGACTGTTTAAACAAATGAACAGCTCTGAATGTCCTGGGTTTCACCTCTGAATACTGCAGTTGTTGCTAAAAAGGATAAACCAGAATAGAGGCCACAGAATTGCCTAAAAAGCAAACCATTTTAAAGCAGAGAAAAGATGGAAATTGACCATTATACAAACAGCTAGCACAGCCAACAAAACCATTTGGAATGTCCTGATAAAGAAAGAAACCACTGGTGTATTAACAATCAAACACAAACAGGTCAGCCAAGCAAAAGAACAGCAGCTGATTACAAAAGCATTGTGTGAGCTCAGCTGTAAGGAAAACCCCAAAGGCAACAGTGACACCACCAACACCACCAGCAATTCCACAGGGCAGTGGTGAGAGTACCAGAGGTGAGAACAAAGTTCTGTGTACTGATGAGATCATGACTGGATAAAGCAAGAATTTGCTATTTATCAAAAAGCAAATCAGTAAAACAATTTGTACCACATTGGTGGTAGTGTCACGGTTTGGGCTTGCATAACTACTTCTATATTGAGTTCATTAATCCTGACTGATGATGTAACTCATGATGCTGATGATGATGATGATGGTGGTGGTGGTGGAGGCAAAATCAATTCATAACTCTACAGATACATTGTGTCTGGCAAATTAGCTTCCAGTCTAATCATGAAGAACTTCCTCAGACAGCCAGATAGTGACCCAAATCACACTGCCAAGACGATAAATGACTTCATTAGCGGGAAAGGTTTTAGGTTGCCCAAGCAAAGCAAATTCTTTATGTATCCTAAATCCTGAAGAAGAGAATGGGGGCAAAACACCCACTACTCCAACCAACCTCCCAAACAAACAACTAAAATATGATGCAGTAAAAGCCTTGAAAAGAGAAAGGGGCTCAGTTACTGCAAGTAATTAAAGTGCAAGTAAATATTAAGTGCTATTTAATTTCCCTTAAGGCTCTCTGCTCCTAACCTTATGCTGATCTCTTTCTCACTCTTTCTCTCTCTCAGCTTCCATGGCGCATGCCTGGTCTCTTGTCCTTGTCACTGTGTTAAGAAACAGCCCCTACCCATGCCCTTACATGCCCTGACATTCACACAAAGCTCAAAGACCCATGTGCTACTGCTGCAGAAAACCAGGGGTTAGCCTCAAGACCAGGGCCACCCAGGAATATGAAACAATGAAGGCTTCACCTGTTATTCACCTGCTCCCTTAACCCTGCATTACGTAACTGCACTTGTAAATTAGAAATAAAAGACATAAGAAATGAAATACATGCAAAGAGCCAGGCCTATGATCTTTAATTGTTAAATCTTTTTCAATTGGTGAGATGAAGGTGAGAAGGACTGGAGATAATTGAGACATGGGCTGTGCAATGGACAAGAAGTGAGCAAGGGAAGAAATACTCGGTGCCTTTGAACATTGTATAATGGTAGCAGCAAGTCTGCCATGTACAATCCATTGACCCAGTGTTGTAATGAAAAATAGCTTGTTGATAAAAGGTGAGACTACGCTGTTCCAAACTGTATCATCAAGCACCAAGTACTGATACCAAGACCCATAAAACAGCACACAACTTATTGTATTAAAAGAATAAAGTAGGTGCTCCTTTAAATAATCTGTTAAATAGGAGAGGTGTCCTTATTTACTGGTTTGAGATAACTTGAGATTGGGGCTTGAATGGGGCTCTTTCAGTACGTTTTGCAGGGGCAAGATCATTTTTGTTCAGACCGCATGAAATCATGAATGACTGTCACATCACATGAAAGTCATTACATCTCTTCCCCACCAGTATCACTGTGCACTTTCAGCCAGAGGTTTTATGCCAATGGCAGTGGGACTGGCATGCAGGTCATGTGCCTCAGAATGTTGCAGAACAATACATTTTCCTATTGCCCTTTTTGTATTAAGTGAATGTACATTGTCCTGAGTCCATTAAAGCATTTTCCTTTAAAGCAATTAAAAAAAACAACAACGAGCATGCCATCTGTAAACTCAGGTAACATACTGTTCCTCTTTCTCTGACTGGACTCCTCTGATGCCCATTTTCATGGTAAGATGTAAACTAAGAGGTTATCTACACATTTGCATAAATTTAAATTAATCAGATTGTTGAGAACAGTGTACACACAAACCTAATCTGTATTCAGAAGGCGTTCAATTGGATTGGAGGAAATCTTTGCATGCGAACCCACTGAATGAAATGAAGAGATTTCTGTTTTTCACAGTATAGTCAGGCAGACTGAAGTTTTTTGTTACGCAATCATATCGATAATGCTTATGATGTTTGAGCTGTAATGTCCAAAGCATAGAATCTTGCAATGACACTGAAGAAATATTTCTTGTTCTAAAATGAGGATATAAAAGTTAAAGAAAAAAAACATTCTTCACAGAGATTTAGGAACTTAGAATTACATTTTAAAGCTGCGCTCCAACATGTATAACAGCTTTTCTGACTGAGGAACAACATGACCAAGAAGATCAAACAGTCGATCAAGTAGATCTTAGACAGTTGTACCTCATTAACACAAAGTCACTGACTGTTTGGATTTGATGCCGTGGGTCATGGAGCCACCCTTAATAAAAGTAGTTGAAAAAATATGTAAAGCAATTTGTGGTTGCAGCTCAAAATGAGGGCAATAGTGGCACCTTTGTTTCTGGGAGGATACCTCCATGCTTTGAATAGAAGGTTGCAGAGAACTTCAGTGCACTGACTGGGTGCTAACAGGCACTGACAGAGGTGATAAGGGTTGTCATTCTGATGGCAGGGTTTGAGACCTGCTAGTTCCAGTTTGCTGAGAGGAGATCTGTTAGTGATCAAACATAGAAATTCTGTGCTTCAGGCAAATGAACAAATCTGCTTTCCGGTGTTCATCTGTAGATGGATTTTTTTAATGGAATGAGATCATAAACCACAAAGCCATCATTGTTCAGATCTGTTTCTCTGCCCAATCACCACATCTCAAGCCAGTTGAAAATGTTCTGAAATAAGGGTTCACTATGTGCTACTTTCAGGTGTGGCAAATTGTGGTAAGTAGGAAGTAAGTATGAGCCAACACTTCTTTGGTGCTTTCAAGATGTTGGACCCCTGCCCTGTCAAACTGACACTGAAAACGGGAAAAAGGGGGGTGCATCATCTTGTCAGGAAGGTGTTCCAGACACCACCCTTGAATCAGGAACCCATACCCAGCAGTATGTTCTGAACCTTGGACCCCAGCAGTTGGAAGCCTTGCCCTCCAGGCTGTGAAGTCAGTGCAAGGCTCCGCCTTCAGGACTTGGGAGGCACTCCTTGGACACCAGCAGTGTACTTCTTCCCTTGAACACCAGCAGTATACTTCGCAAATTGGACACCAGCACCACCAGGACCATCAAAGAGCAGGTATTATTTGGGTGGTAGTTCATTCTCAGCACTGCAGTGACACCGACATGGTGGGGGTGTGTTACTCTGTGTTGGGCTGAAATGACTGGATCAGACACAGAAGTGCTGCTGGAGTGTTTAAACATTGTGTCCATTGACTTTCCATTCTATTAGACACTCCTGCTTAGTTGGTCCCCCTTTAGATGTGAAGTCAGAAACAAAAGCTCATCTGTGTCTGCACAGTTTGTGTTGGTCACCTTCTAGTCCTTCATCAGTGCTCACAGGACGCTGTCCACAAGACACTGTTGGCTGGATTCATTTGAACCCATCAATTTCAGTCTCACCACAACATTAGGAATAGTTTTTCTGTTCATTTGTAGTCTGGCATTCTACTACAAAGCGGAAGCTACCTGAACTTCTCACCCTTCTCTTACAGCGTCAATACATTCAAGTATTTTGCTCAAGATCTACTATCCAGTTATCTAATTAGGTGCTGAGAACTACTCAGGAGAAATTCTCATGGTCTTAAAATGTATAGTGCCTCTCTGCCTTAATGAATATTAAATAATTTCAGGATAAAAAAGAACATAAGTAGGACATCTGATACCATCTTCTGAAACACTTAATCTTTATAAATCTTCTGTTTTACACTTATCTCTCAGTTCTGTGTTTTTTCATTATCACGTGGCTCAAGTGCTAAAGCTGACAGTAGTCAAGGGACTTGGTCAGAGTTAAAGACTGATGCTGTTTGTAAAACCGCCGTATGTATTTTCTTGTTCCTAATCTTGAAACATCCTGCCCTCAACAATAACATGGGAAACTGTTTTCCTTTTCACAAGCTGGAGGAATGTTATTGCTCTGGAGTGATGCTGGACGCATCTCAGTAATGATAGGGATGATGAAAGCTGAAGGAATAAATTTCCCTCCTTCATGGAAAAGACAAGGCGTCTGCACTGGAGGGGAGCAGAAAGTGGCAGCAGAGGCTTGGGAAGTGGCTGTGAAGCAGGAACAGAATCTGGCAGGGATCCTCCTTCAGCCTAATGAGCTGCCTTCGGCGCCTCTGTGTACGCGAAACGGGGAGACAGGAGGGGAGTGTGAGTGCGAGTTTTGTCTATCAGAGGAAAGGTGATGTAAGACAGGGAGGCTGCCTTTGAAGCAGAACAGACAGGCAAGGGTCTTGCTTAGTGTGTATCGAGTGCTGGCTTTGAAGTGCCGAACACCTACGCCCCACAGACGTAAAACCTGCCAAGGGAATCTGCAACTCCAACAAACATGCACAGATATATGTCTGCAGAGGTTGAATGTACGCTTTTCCAAACTAGGGCTGAGTCCAGATTTTTTAACAACTGCATAGTCTGCGGAAGTTAAAATAAATAAATAATAAACTATTACAAATAGTTATTTTGATATGCAAATTAGCTGATTTGCAAAATGATATATATTTGTGAATTTATATTGTATAGAAAATGTATGTATCAGTGTCAACACATATTTGCTTAAATGTGCCACAGAATCCATTTATTGCATTATTATTATTATCATTTTAAGTACATACATAAATAATTGTATGTGACTTTGGTTAAGCTGAAGAATGCTCATATACAAGCTTATTTGCAACCCTGTATTTTGCATTCAAATGAAACATGCTGTCTTTCCTATCACAGAAAGCTCTGAAGACCCCAAAACAGCGTTAACTAGGGTTGCCAACTATCCTGTAAATCATACAATCATCCTATGAAATATAGAATCGTCCCACAATCGGAAACTGTTATTCAGCTGATACAGGATGCACTTTCTGTTCTGTATTTCTAAGGTTAGACTAAGGGTTTCGTTTGAGATAAACCCTGCTGCTCTCCCTCAGCCAATCTGTCAGGTTGTATTTCACTACCCAAACAGAGCAGCCTGTCTTAGTGGTTGTGAAACAATTCTCACAACCTATGAGAAGTGTCCACCAGGAGAAGCCTCCAAGCTTCTCCAGACTAAGAAAATACAGAGAGGAACGAGAAAATTATTATCAATGCCTGGAATGCATGAGAAAGTGTGTATAAGCCCCAACTCTACTGCCTGCCACCAGTTTCTCCACAGCAGTTGGATGCTCAGTTAAACACAAACAGCTAAAGTTCACCATCCCTCAGTCCAGTTGATTAGCCTTTCTGTCTGCTATTTTGTGATAGCTTGTCATTTCACAACAAACCATTAATAAAGGATTGATGTTCTAATAGTGGAGTCGAGCCAGAGAAGAACGAAGCATGAACTTGGAGAGTGTTAAGATTCCTTATGTAGCAAATAGATGTTAAGGTAGGCATTAAGATCCTACACCTGTCTATTACTGTATGTGTAGCTCTATCAGTGTGTGTAGGTGTTTGTACAGGTTATATGTACTGAGGCTAGTGACAATGAAGCTAATGGTGATCTGACATTTAAATAAATATCCACATAATGCCTTATAATCTAGAAAATCAAAACTGGCTCTCTAAAGTCTAGACAAAAAAGTGCAACCCAGCTCTTTGGAGTCGAGGCCAGACTCTTTCTCACACACACACACACACACACACAAACACACACACACACACACACACACACACACACACACACACACACACAAACAGACATGTCAGACTCTGTAAATGTCACACTCTCACACTCATTACTGTTCATTGCTTCAGGTTGTAGAGAAGGTAATGGAATCATCCAATGCAAGAGGTTATTCTAGCGTTGTGCATTTTTAAAGGGTCAAGATCTACGTAACAAATACAATGTTTTGTTCACATAAGTGCAATTCACTGATATTATTATGATATGTCACTTTCATAATAATAGCACTGCACTTCACAAATGAGAACCCGGAGGCATCAGATGACAGTTAAGACTGGGCACAGTTTTTAAAGTGAACAGCTGAAAAACAGAGCATGCTACACCCTACTTCAATTAGTTCTGCAGAGCTGATCCAGAAATTGTGTTGGTGACCTTAAGATTAACTTGTGAAAAGCAAAATTCTGACCACAAACCCCACACTCTGTGGGGTGATTTCCACCATAATCTTAAAAATCTGTCCAACCAGGCAAATCAAGGCTGAAGACTGGATAAAGAATTTGAACACCCAGCTGAAGAGACTTCATTTGGTGCCTGAACCACAAACATGTCAGTCATTCAAACAACAGCATTTGATGTGTGAAGAGGAACAGTGTCAATACTCATTACAGCTCTTGCCAAACAAGGGCACCCTGTCTCAGCAAAGAGGAATGTCATGTCAACATCATTAGCTCCACAGGGTTGATAATTATGATAAGACTGGAATCTACAAACGAGTTGATACCAAGGAAAAATAACAACCTGGTATAGTGAATATAACATTTGTACCTTAGATCAGTGCAAGGAACTGGTAGAATTTGGAGAGACACTTTGCCTTACAGATGTTTGCTGTTCCAAACTAAGATTTGTTTTCTGAAGAGAGATTGTAATAATCACCAAAATGACTAAATGTTAGGACACTATGGCAGAGCTTCAATGGGTGCTGTGAAACTATAACCCATACTGTGAGTCTCAAGTAATCCTAATCTGGAGGTGAGTATAGATAACTTCTTTCATCTTCACAAAAGAGTTCATGGCACACTTCAGTACTGTAAAAAATACATCAGGGTAACAATGCTGCCAAAAATAAGTAAAATGTATTTAATAAAAGTACAAAACGTAAGACACTAGGTATAGTTACAGTATTATTACTCTCAGAAAATATCAAGGTTTTAAACTATAACAGTATACAGTATTTCACAATTCTTCTTCTTCTTATTATTATTATTATTATTGCTATTATTATTATTATCATCATCATCATCATCATCATCAATAATATACACTCAACCTTAAACTTTTTTTACTGAACAAATGCTTTACAACATATATGACAGTTAACTGGAAACAAGTATATGTAAAGTATATGTAAAATGGCCCCTTTTGTGAAAATAAATAAAATACATTTAAAGAGACTGCATGTGAGGTGGAGCCATTTTAATCTATATTTTCATAATGGATTAACCTGCTGATTATTCAGTTGTTTGTTGTTGTTTTTTCAACTCTAATAATAGTTAGAAATTGGAGTTTGGTGGCTTTATCTTTTTCATTTAGACTGTTTTCCAATCAGAACATGACTTAAACAAAACCATGCCCTATACAAAATACAGATACAAAATATACAGAATACAAAATATGCAGAATTATGGCTGAATAGTGACCAAAAATATTAAATTGCTAACATATTTTTCAAATTAGTATTTGCTTGTTTCTGTTGTAATAGTACTGACAAATTGTTTCTAAGAAACTAACAGAAAAATACATCTGAAATCTGGTGGAAAGTATCAATGCTTTTTCATTTAAAATATGACTTTTCCACAATGTAACCATTGCATGTTAGCACTAATTTGTGCTGTATTAACACTTTGTTTACATAAAATTAATTACATGTGACAAGTTTGATCTAACATATACTAGTGTATGTAAAATTGAATATTGTGAAAAACGTTTGTGTTCGTAATTTCATTCAGAACAGTAAACTGTCATTTTTAATATATTTATTACATGTAAAGTGAAACAATTTAAATTTGTTTTACTCTTGATAAGTGTGGCATATAGCTCATGAAATTGAGAAATCCAGTATCTCAAATATTAGATGTAATTTAATTACTTATCAGGATGTATCAACACTAAAACATACAGGGCTTGAAATATGTCACCTTAAATATAATGAATATAAAGTACATGACAGTTTATCTTATGAATATGAACATAAATTAACCTTTTCACTATATTATTATTTTTTATGCACCAGTAGAAATTTATAAAAGGGTTCTTCAAGGGTTCTTAATTAAAGGATAAAAGTTCTATAGTTCTCTATAGAACCATGTCAACTCAATGAATCCTTTGGATGTTTAATTGATTCCATTGGTGGAAGCCCTTTTGTATATCTTTTGAATTGAATGTTAGACAACTTTTCATAATGTATGAAAACACAAATATCAGATAAAAATGTATCAGTTTGTGCTGCATTTAAGCATTTGTAGCACTTTGGGATTAATGAGCCTTATTGACCAACTGCTCTTAAGAAGAAATCTCAGAGTCCTCTGAAAATACACTTATAATGATTCAGACATTCATTAACGTTTTCTTATTTGGGCAGAGCTGTGAATCAAGACTGAATTAGAAATTTTCTAAACAAGAAATTTTAGAAAATTGTTATGTAGAAAGAAGTTCTTAAATATTGTCTTTCATTTAATTTAAAGATAATCTTTGCGGTTTTCTTCTGAAGGCCATTTGCAGCCTTTTATGTTGCATTTAAAAATGTTATTGTCCAATATTCAGTCCAAATATGTGCAGTGAACAGCACAAAAAGAAGACAAATTGAGCATTAAATTAGTATTTTAGTGTAATTAATAAAAAAAAAAAAAAGACCTAGAAGTGGAGGAAACAGCCATTAGGAAAAAATGGTGAATCCAGCTTAATGAGACCCAATGTTTGTAGGTTGGTGAAATGCTTAAAACTGTAAAGGCACATAAAACTACCTGGGAAACTTCAGAGGATCAATGACTCTTTAAGGATATAAGTGCTCTATTAATCTTTTTTCTACTTTGACATTTACCATATCACAGTATTCAATCTATGTACCATTTATACACTATGTCCCTGACAAAGTTTATAATTCCACCAATTATACTAATGAAAACTTAAATATTGGAGTATTCACAACCGTTAAAACAAGCAAGCCTGATGAGAATAGAACTAGATCAGTGTCATGTCTCTGTCATATTCTAGTCCTGTTCACCTTTTGTCTCAGTTGCTGTGTTTTCCCATGTGCTCCTAAGCACATGCTGTTTGTTTTGGTCTGGTCTCCTCCCTTGCTCCACCCATTCCCATCTGTGTCTCATTTGTAACCCTGCCCTTTTGTAATCAGGGGTTCCAGGTGTGTCCAATGTTCTGTTCTATTTAAGACCCATTGTCTCAGGGATCTTCCTCAGTCCTCTTGTTTCTGTCAGGATATGTTCTTGTCTTGCTTAGTTTTCCAACTTTTTGTAGAAATTGTCAGTTTGTAGGTTTGGTTCCATCCTGGTTTGTTTTCTGTCATGTTTAGTTTCTGTCAGTAATTTATTTAGCATTTATCAGCGTGTTTCATTAGTTCCTTCCGCTCTATCCTGAAAATCAGGACATCAATACACAAGAGAAATCCTTACAGTTCTGATATAAAGCACCCTCTTTGTGTTATTGACTATAAAATGACTTAATTAAAGAACACTTCTTTATTCTAATTCACTTCATCTCTTTATTTATTTTTTATTTTTGTTATATTTCTCATTATCTCACTGGACAGCAACACAAGTGTAGCATTGTACCATCTAGTATTTCATTATTTTGTCTAATCCTTGATTTACTGCCTCTTTGTAGACATTGAAGAAGGTAGCGTTGGGTTGTTGTGAAGCGATGTGTTGTGTTGTGATACACTGAATAAATAAGCAAATGTGTACATAGCAGATATGGTTATCTAAGAAATTCTTCATTACAGGGTATAGTTTATTTCTTACATAACCCATACAAATCATACAAACCCATGGATGGCTGATTTGTGATAAGACATGTGCTTGGAATAAGATATGTGCTTGGAATTCCTATTGTGCTGAACACATTATCACATCGACAGAGAGTAAGAGTGAGGTTGGAACATTGCAGATATGTCAAGTATTAATGCAATATCATACTCTGGTGTTAAAAGGGATGTGAACATTCAGTGGGTCATGGAGAATAAAGAATGTCATGAGCTTGCTGATGTAAATTGAAAGATTGGAAGGAAGAAAACATGGAACCAGTATCACTACCACTGACTACAGCCAATCCTAGTCATTTCTGTCTTTCTTTGTCAACACCAGTGATGTTAAAAATGCTTGCGCTAGATATACAAAGATATGCTAACTGAGTAAATTTGATCCTAAGAGGGTTTCTTTTTATAGAAACCCAGATATTTCCAGATGAAACAAGTTGGCTTTCAGCTGGGTTAAGTGTCTACCCTGGGCCTTAAACAGTGGTTTAGAATTATTACCAAGCACTACTAAAGCCAGAGGCTATTTAAAAACGTAATAATACATTTATACCCATATGGTTCATATGATAAGAAAACAAGATACATTTTCTATCTGTATAATAGCTTACATTCAATGAGTGGGCAAAAAGCCTCTTAGTATAAACCAGTTTTAGAGACATTCTATTAAATTGGTTCTATGTTGCCAGTTCTATGTTGCAATTTTAACAATGTTAATCAAGAGCAGACATGAAATATGTTCATCCTCAAAAAATATGTACTTTCCGCCTCTGGCATAAAATCCTTATTAACAGGATTATTTTCATTCGGATATGCAAACCAGAACTTCAGACTCCAAGGCCAAATCAGATGTTTGGCAAATTTATAATGTTTCCAGATTTTTGATAGTCTGGACAGCAAAAAAACAAATGGTGGTTTGAGATGTGATTACAATCAGATTTGTATGTGTCTAAGTTTGGATGCTCAAAACCGTGCCAAATCCACAATGACAAAGAGTGACAAAGTCTCTGTAGCCAGTGTACATTCATAGCTATTAATGCTAACATTGCTCTTACATCAACCTATGCAGATAGGACTGTAATATCTAGACACACAAATTTATTCTGATCACTTGCAAATAATAATGAAGACAATCCTCACAACAGTTCTGATTAGATCAGTTATAGATCTAATTGGCAGTAAGTCTGAACATGGCCTTTGTTCCTTGCTGTTCCAAAGCCTCAAATGATGCCACTTTATTTTGTGGTGTCATTTAAAACAATACTATATTTTTAGACAAAGTCATTTATTGTGACAGGTTGGTTAGTCAAACATGAATGTACATATTGTAAATATTTTAAGATTTTTTAAATAAATAAATGCACTCTACCGTAGCCCTACCGTACTACCGTGAGGACCGTCACTGTGAGGGCAGAATCACACCTTGTGTTCTCAGCTTTATAAGTCAGGATTTCCTTGACACACCGGCACAAATCACATACGGTTACAAATTGCAGAACCTACTCTTTCTAATAGTAGTGATTGTCTGAGGGTAATTCATTGTGGAAAATCAAACTTTTATAAAAAATTTTACTGTTTTTAGAAGCTCTTGTTATTAAAATCCAATATAATGAAGCAGTTTTTATTACCTGAAATGTTGGTCAAGTTGGCCCTGAACAAACGATTTCAAGTTTTGGGCTGCTATGATATAAAGCAGTTTTAGAGATTGGCATGGATCCAAGAGGCAAAATCAGCCAAAAAATTAAGACCACCTGAAATTTTGAATACATTTTGTCACAGTAATAAGCTATATTATACAATGTCATATTTTTTTTTTGATTCTCAACTTATAGACACCAATCTGCAACTTGTCTGTTCAGACATCTAGTCTAAATCTTGAATGTGAAGTCTCTACATTCAAAAATATGTTAAAAAAAATCATTTGGCAATTTTTAATAACATCACTTTCATCAAGATATTAAACTTCTGATAGTATGTACACATCAAGTAATTACATATTTAAGAAGCCAAAGGCTGTCCATAAAGATATCATCATATGCCATGTGACTATCTCGTGTAATTACTGTGTTATTACAAAAAAGAGGCAATGACAAAAACACATAAAAACACACAACTTGTGTAGCTAGGGCTCAAAGGTCAACTTTGTTGGTCAATATGGACATATCAAAATGACCATGCATTAATAAACAATTATTTCTACTTAATTATAATTGTTACTAATAGAAAATAGCATTTTCTATATTTTATTATATTACATTTTATGCTAATAATAACACTTGAATTAATAGCTGTATGCTTTGAGAACAATTTTGGCACAATGTTTGTGCATATGGCACCAATTTTGTAGAATAATTCTTATTCATATGATTATTGGATGTACTATTAATAACTTAACACTATATGCAAATCACTCTGGAAAAGCAATGATGTGATTATACTTAATATAACTGACTGAATGTCTAGCAAGAAAACATTTAAAAAGTTGCAACAACAATTAAACAATTGATAATTATCAAAACATGTAAGGTATGTATGCATCTCGTCACCTTGGAACTATGAGGTACTATTTGATACTTTTGTCAAAATTGAGTTATTCACATATTCTTATTCTATGACAACTACTGAACATTAAATAAGGTGTTTTTTTTTTAATTCAATGCATTTTTTTGAATTGGATAAAACAAACAATCTAGCAAACAGTTCTATAAAGGATCTACCTGTAAGCCAGTCAGTGCTTCAAATACACACAAGAGGACCAATCAGGTTCTGCCTCTTTGTCATATGGCCAAACTGCTCCATGCCAAGGACAAATAAACAGAATACAGTGCTTTGTTGAGAAACCGAGCCATGCTCAGTGCTCAGAATCTGCCAACATGATGAGATTATAAAATTAGATAAAAAGCCTCAACTGCTAGCAAGCTCAAATCTTTCACTCCTGTGGTCCGCATTCACTCTCACTGTTTATACTCAATGGCATAATCCTGGTCTAGTAAAACAATTAAAAATTAATTAAAATTTATCAAAATATGATATAAAACCATGAATATAAGGAAGGACTATATCTCTATATATACTTTATCATTGGATTGCCATCATGAGCTCAAATGTTGACAACGTTTAAGAAACTTTAAAAGTTCTGACTGTTACTTGTGCAGCTCACTGCTGGAGGAGAAACATAGTGAGTAAATATGTTGTGGCTCAGTCTTTGTCAAATGCATTGCATCTGGAAACCATTCACCTTAATTTCCCTGAGGGAACCCTCCCAAGGGATCAATAAAGTTCTATCCTATCCTATCCTACAGTGCTTGACTTTTTGCACATTTTATGTTTTTAGCCAAAATAGATTAAATCATTTCCCCATCAAAATTCACACACAATAGCCTAATGACAAAGTAAGAAGGTTTGATTGAAACTTATTAAAAATAAAAGCACAAACATACATCATCCAAACAATTATACATGCCTCCAGGCCACTGACACTCAAGCAGGCTAAAAGATGCCATCTTGTTTCCACTGATTACCCTTCATCATCCTTTCTTGATTGGACACCTGTAGTAATTTCAGTTGATTGGACATGATTTAGAAAGGCAAACACCTGTTTATACAAGGTCCCATAGTAGACAGTGCAATATCAGAGACAAACCAAGCCATGAAGTCTAAGGAATTGTCTGTACACCTCAAAGACATGTTTATATTGAAGATGTAGATCTGCTCAAGGGTACAGAAACGTTCCTGCTGTTGAAGGTCCTAATGAGCACAATGGCCTCCATCAAGAACCACCAGGACTCTTTGGAGAGAGCTAGCCGCAGATAAACTGATTGATGCGATGCTTAGAGGACTTTAGTCAATGAGGGTGACCAGGAGCAATGGTCCTCTGACAGAGCTCAATGTTACACTTTGGAGGAGGGCTCCATTTCTGCAGCACTCCACCAATCAGGCATGTATGGTACAGTGGCAGATGGAAGCCACTCCTCAGTAAAAGTCACATGCCAGACCTACTGGAGTTTGCAAAAGGCCCCTAAAGCACTCTCAGTCCATGAGAACCAAAATACTGGCTTTATGAACTGAATGTCAAGCATAATTTTTGGAGGAAGCCAGCTCATCACTGGCCAATACCAAAATTTCCCCTACTGTGAAGCTTGGTAGTGGCAGCATCATCTTTAATGAGGAGCGATTTTCTGCAGCAGGAACTGGGGAGACTAGTCAGGGGTGAGGAAAGATGACAGCAATGTACAGTGACATATTTGATGATAACCTGCTCCGGGGAGTGCTTTGGGCCTCAACTGGGTCAGAGTTTAGCTTCAAAAAGGACCTAAGCATACAGCCAAGACAACAAAGGAGTGGCATCAGGACAATTCTGTGAAAGTCCAAGAGTGGCCCAGCCAGAGCCCAGACTTGAACTCAATAGAACACTTCTGGAGATATCTAAATACCAACGCTCTCCCATCCAATTGATGGAGCTTGAGGGGATCTGTAAAGAATGAGAGAAACCCAAAAACAGGTGTGCCAAGCTTGTAGCATCATACTCATAAAGATGTGAGGCTGTAATTGCTGCCAAAATTGCTTCAATAAAATATTGAGCACCGGCTGTGAATTCTTAGGCATGTTGTATTTTATGGGGTTTTTTATAGATTTGCAAGATTTCAAGCAAATTTGAGTTTGAGACAGAGTTCAAGAATGTCTTTGTTGACTCCTCCCCTCACCACTGACTCCTCCCTCAATCGATTCAATTTGAAGCGTATTTATCACCTATTATGCTCAAAATATCTAGAAATGTGTTCAAATCAATGTCATCAGATTCTGAAATCTGATAGTAGGATGTTTTTAGGTGTTGTGAAATACACATAAACACACATACAGTATATTATATTGATATAAATCAACAATAGTATTTTTTTCCAGAAAACAAAAGACCATTTTTATAGTTTTTTTAATTCATCTTCAATTCATTTTTCATTTATTTCATTTGTATAACGTGTTTTTTTATATTGTTGTTAAATATAAAAATATATATAAAAAATAAAAATGATTAGGAAAACAAATTTCTAATAATATTTTGGGCATTCAAACCTGCCTGCCTTTTCTACAAGCAGTTCTATGACACAATCTTTTGTGTCCTCTGTATCTTGAAGAAGGTGAATACCAGCCCTCACTGCAATGCTGAGCATCTTTGCGTTGCCAAGAGCATTGTGCTCCACAATGCTGCACATGCAGTGTGCACTGTTAACTCTCCTCAGCTGTAGTTTTGGGGTTCAGCACAGGAGCAGGTACACGCTGAGAAGAAACCCACCAGTGGCTTTGCTGTATGTGGACATCAACAACTGTCTGGAGGAACCAATATGTGTGTATGTGTGTGTGTGTGTATGTATATATATATATATATATATATATATATATATATATATATATATATATATATATATATATATATATATATATTTTTTATTTTTTTATTTTTATTTTTTTTTTTTTTTTTTGTGTTATTTCATTGGAACTGTCAGTGGGAAAATGTATGTATTTTTATGACAATGTTTAAACACTTATTAATTTTAATTTGAATAAATTTTATGGATTAAATTAATTTAAATGAATAATTTCAAAGTTTGTATATACTCTAAATCTTTGTGAAAAATTAATATGTCTTGAAACACTGCCTGTCATTTTATAGTTCTTATTATCTAACATTTTATAAATATTGAGCCTGAAATGTAATTACACTGTAGACAGACAGAGCCTGAACATTCATTCATCCAACTTTTTTCTCCCCCAAATAAAGACATTTTGGTCAGTTAGAGTTAACACTTTCGATACTCAACAAAACCTACACAGTCTATATACAGACCTGCAGGGGCAGCTCACATAAAGGACTAAGAAACTTATGGTTCCTAGCACTATTTTTATCTTTCAAAGCAAATTTAAATGTGCGAGTAAATGGTTTCTGTATTTGACCTGTTCCAAAAAATATATACACTTACAATTACTATTGATTTTGATATTTCACATTTAGAATACAATTATGTTATAATTCTGGTGTATTTACATGTATGAAAAAATATGGTCCACATATCAGTTTTCCCTATTTGGAATGCAAAATCTTTAAAGCTCAATATCTCAAAACTGCTTCACATGTAGAAAGAACCTTAAAGGTGATGATCTGTACACATGACAGTCCATCATTACAATGTTACTGTAAATACTGCACCATTGGCTAAAATATGTAATGTCAGTGACTCAATAGCTAAAGGACTTTTCCTATTCTTTGCAGGACATTTCTAGCAGATTTCTGATTTCCAGGGCTTTCCAGGTCTTGTAGAACATATAGAAAATCTTAATACTGTTCTGCAAAATAACTAATCTGGTATAGTTGCCTTTCAGTCATGTGCTGTTCAGAGAATCTATTAACACGTTCAACGTAATGGTTTTATCTGACATGAAAGATAACCCTCAGCCATCCTGGAGGTTTTTCTTAAGACAGATACACTCAATTTAGTCTTTTGCTTAACTGCTTAAATGCTTTCTTTGCAGTAGAATGAGATTCTCAACAACAGGTTTTTCAGACTAAAGTACAAAAACATAAGCACCTTTAACAAAATACACTACCACTTTCCAAACTCCAAATACACATCTAATAATCAGTGAATCTGACTCCCCCATAAAAATGTAACCTTTCATCATTAAAAAACACAAAATGTCTCTAATGCAAGTATGTAGTTTATTTAATCTTTTCTTTGCTCACTGCTCAGCAAAATATATCCATAGTCATTAATATTGTAATTAAAAGGCTTTTACTTTCATGTCAAAGAAATTGCAAAAATGTTACCTTCACTCCATTTTACAATATGACTACACTTAATTACACAAGATATTTTAATGATATACTCAAAACTCACATACATGAGAATAATTTAATATAGAGTAAAGGTTTTATAACCATGCCAGACCTAATTTCCACTTAGGCCCTCCCGACCGTATGACTCTGCTACTCCTCTCCAGCAATGACGTCAACTGAATGCACAGTCACCTCTTCTGTCATAACATCTTTCAAGTAGCCTCTCCTGACAGCAGTGGCTGATGTAACTCCATTTAATGTAAAAAAAGAGTAAGAAAGCATCAGAAAAAGTGCTTCAGAACTCAATCATGGGCAATTACACATGAGTGTAATTACATTGAAACAATGCTCTTATACAATTGTTACATGATCAGAATTTTTGTTTTTTTGTCTTTAAGATGTTAATAATAGAAGTCAAGTAAACACACTTGCACTGCATCAGACTGCAGCTGACACACCGACAGTGGCATGCAGAAATACGTATCTCCACTCAATTAGCACAATATGAACTGTTTTACAAAAAGCAGAAATTACAACAATAAAGAAGAAATGTTATTGTTGCTATGTTTAAGCAAGATTAGTGTTTGATTTTGTTTCATATAATTGTAATAATTAAAAAGCATAGTCTTAGTGTTTTGCATATTCCTCGTCTTGTGGGTCAAAATGCCCCGAAGACAATCAATGTCCCCTGGTGGTGCAGAGCTTTCACGGAAGAAACAGCAAATGCATAACGTGTGAAACATAGGGGCAGTTATTTTTTTACCTTTAGAACACAAGGAATAAAACAAAGTAATTAATAGAAATGGTGGAGGTTAAAATGTGGTCTGGAAGACAAATAAACTGTGACACTTTTGTCCAGTCTTATTTCCATTCTGTTTATTGTTTGTCATTCTTAGGTTGTTTAGTTTTGTTGTGCTTTTCCAGCATATGGCTTTGTTGTGTGTTCTTTCCCACCAGTGCCTCCTATGTAGCCCTGCCCTCTCATTGTCCTCTCCAGGTGTGTCTATTCTCTGACTGTGTAGAAGTAGCCATTTGTTTTATTGTGTCTTTGTCTGTTGTTGTGCGTGCATGTGTGTGGTGTTCTTTGGATTTTGCACTCCAAGTTAGTTTGGTTTGTTATATTCTGTTACTCTTTGTCTCAGCCTCAGCCTTTGTCTTTTTAACCACCTGTTTTGTCTACTTTCTTCTATTTTGTTTATTTTGTGTATTTTTTTTCTTTTTAAATAAACCTTACCCTGCTCACCTCCCATCGACATGACAAAACTATCTGGGGGACTTGCTTGTAGTATTACTAAAATAACAAATCAAACCTCCTGTTTTCCTGCAAAAGACCTTCAAAAAGAGTAAGCAGCCTTTGCAGTGGTGATGCATTGTTCTATTGTGCAGTGAATGACCTTCATGGAAAAGACATTAGTTGACAACTTTGTGACTGACGCTTTCAAAAAACCACGTAAACAGGTCTGATGCATTGTGGAAAGTCCTCTGGACTGATTAAGATGAAACTGAATTCTTACTGCAATGAGGAAATATGTTTGGAAAAAAAGGGTGCAGAATTTTAAGAAAGAACTCTAGAACACTTAAGCATTATGGTGGATTGATAATGTTTTGGGGTTGTGTTACAAACAGTGGCACAGGGTATACTTTACTAATAGAAGGAAGAATGTATTTAATTAAATACCAGAAAAACTTCAGTTAATGTCACACTGTGGGTTTTGGCATAGCCTTTGTAGTCCCCCCAACTGTGTGCAAGACAGCTCAAGAAGCCTCCTGAAATCCCCCAAACAAGAATTGAAAGATTCTTAGCTGGCTACAAAGAGTGTGTATAAGTTGTGATAACTGCCAGAGGGGATGGGACCATGGAGGGTGCTCAAATTTTCGCTTCAGGCCCTTATCCTTCTTTTTCTTTCAAACCGTTTCATATATTTTTATCTTCATACATTTGAATGAAAGCTTGCTATAGTTCTACCGGGAGATTCAAATGCCAGGCCTTCTTCCCTTCCTTAACCAATCAACTGCCCCCACCTGTCTTTAAGAGGCCTTTATTCACATTCCCCCTTTACTGCTTTACAGATGTTGTGAGCCTTCCTCCTTCCCACGAGCTTCCACCACTTTGGTCCCATTAGTCGTCAAGGGGGATAGCTCCACCCTGCCTCAGTATAAGACCATACGATTCAAGACCTGGCTCGACTATGGGGCCAACTCCAACGACTAACTCCGAAATATCACAAACTTAAAATCAACATCTTTGAATTGTACACTCTTAGTCTTGTTTCCTGCATACTACTGGTAGATTTCATCAGGTAGAAATGTTTTACTTGCTTTGCTCTTCACAGTAACAGATATCTTCTCCGGGTGTGCTCAAGCTTTACACATGCTACTCTATCTAACAATACTCATTTCTAACCATGCCCAGCCCTAAATCTCATACAAACAACTGCTAATACAGAAGCAGCTGTTTTTCTTCAAAACATGTTGCTGAACCATGCTATTTTTCCCCATTACCACCTTTAACAGGCTTTCTCTTTCCTTCACCCTGTTCAAGTTGACTGTTCTGCTTCACATTCATTTTCCCTATGACATACCATTTAAAACAAGTTATTCATATTAACATCTTTGAGACAAGTAAAATCCAAGCAAATCCAGCTCCTCCACATCAAAAAAGCATAAGCTTGCAGCTAATGAGGGTGAGAATTAATTAGTGCGCTGCATAATTCATTCACAATCATCTTTTTCAGATGCATGCAAGCAGTGCCAACTCAGGTGCATGCCGTCATACACACACTGACACATTCTCACATTCTGATACATTCTCATTCACCAATGCAACACCATGAGGTAGCAGCCATGCGTTTGTTGTGTTCTAATGAGACTCTAGAAAGTTGCCACAGATTTCAGGTAAAGGGTGACACTATTGGCTAACAGAACAGTACCTCAAAACCACTCACCTGTGGTATTTGAAATAATTATTTAAGTCATTTAAAATGATACTACTTATCTATTAAGATTTTACACTAAGATATTTTACATTAAGATTAAATATACAAAAATCCAATATATGGAATTGTGAACCAAAATCAAACCATCAAAAAATTATAAGTGTAATTCATTTTAGCCTTTCTATGATTCTCCAGGATTTTTGATTAGTAAAAATGACCATTTAAATTTCAAGGCTTGTACTGAAATAATTATAACATATATCATTGCTATCACACAAAAACCTTGCCTTCTAAATTTTCAACTGAAGTCAGTGTAAAATACATTTTAAAGACATTTTGGGAATATTCAATTAAAAAATTCTAATACAAAAATCAGGAAAAAAAATCATTTTGCATGATAGCAAATGTTTTAAAGCAAGTGCATTTATAAAACTTTAGAATTAATCTCACATTTCATTATTTATATTCACAATTAATAATTTATGTATTGCAATACTACCTTATTATATGTAGTTAATTATTTCTGTTAGTTTCTAAAATGATTATGAACATGAACAGAAAAAAACTACATGATTTTCATATAACGTATGTATCTAAAATGTGCTAATATTAAGATGATCTAAACCCCTTTGTCTTTCACAGGATTTGATGGATGAAACAGGATGTTCAGGTTTAATCATTTCAAATACGTAACCAAAAGCTGATTTCAGATATGTTGGTAGCATGTTAGGTCCTGTCAGTGGGTTACCTCATTTAAAGTTAATTAAATATAAGTTAATGTAGAACCATACAATGACATTCAACCTTTTATAACAAGGACAAGTGTTGGCACCTGGATTTTTTCCATAAAATACACCAAAAACTTTTTGCAAATCTACATTTTGTTATACACATGCTTATTTCCTTTGTGTGTATTGGAATAACACAAAAATCTGAGGAAAAAAGGCATATTTCACATAATTTCAGCCAAAGAAATTGGGCTGGCCAAAATTATTGGCACCTTTTCAAAACTGTGGGTAAATAACTTTCAAGCATGTGATGCTCATTTAAACTCACCTGTGGAAAATAACAGGTGTGGTCAATATAAAAATCACACTTGAAGCCAGTTGAAAAGAGAGAAGTTAATTCAATCTTTGCATTGTGTGTCTGTGTGTGCCACACTAAGCATGGAGAATATCCAGAATCTCCAGAGATCTTGATGTTCAAGAAGTCAACATATGAATGAAATTAAACACTATGGCAAGAGACCCAGGAGGACCCCACTGCTGACATAAAAAGACATATAAAAGCTACAATGCAAACGTATGCAAACCAAAATCCTTCAGAGAAAATGTACCGTGGACAGATGAGACAAAGATAGAGTTTTTTGGTAAACCGCAACACTCTTCACTGAAAATGAATGAGGCCTACAAAGAGAACAATGACCCCAAAGCAGGACAATGACCCTAAACAGACTTCAAAAGGCACCCAGAAGTGAATGGAAATAAAACACTGGAAAGTTCTGAAGTGGTCAGCAATGAGTCTGGATCTAAATCCCATTGAACATCTGTGGAGAGATCCTAAAAGTTGGAAGAAGGCACCCTTCAAGTATGAGAGACCTGGAGCAGTCTGCAAAAGAAGAATGGTCCAAACTTTCAGGTGAGAAATGTAAGAAGCTTGTTGAAGGTTATAGGAAGCAAGTTCATTCGTGAAACTCCCAAGTTCAGTCACGTAACTCTTCTGCTGCATTCCCTTCATTGTCTTCCTGTAGCTGCCCGCATCAGGTTCAAAACGTTGATGCTAGCCTACAAAGCCAAAAATGGACAAAACTCAACCTGTATGAAAAGGCCTTCGAGCATCAAGTACATCTCGGCTTGATCCACCATTCCTTGAATTGCAAGGAAGACAAGCATCCAGACTCTTTTCTTTCCTGGCACCAAAATGGTGGAATGAACTTCCCCTCAGCATCCAAACAGCTTGCTGTCTTCAAACACAGACTGAACACGCATCTCTTTCAAGAGTATTTAACTCATTAAAGATTTATAATTATACTGAATCTTGTTAGTCTCTAATCTGACATTTGTTTTAGGCAGCATCTAAGCTTGAGGAATCTTCGGATCCTAGCCTCTTCTACTTGCTAAAGAACAGCACTGAACAGTACCGCACTAGATAATGATGTCTGTCAAATGCCGCAAATGTAAATGTAAATGACTGATTCCAAATGATGTGCTGATATTCTTGTCTGGCACATTATTTTAATTTTGTGTGAAAAATTAATTTTGGCTTTTTCTATTTTGCGTTATTCCAATGCACACAAAGGAAATAAACATGTGTATAACAAAACACATGTAATTTGTAAAATGGTACATTTTCTGGAAATAAAATCCAGGGATGCCAACACTTTGGCCATGATTGTATATGTAACGTTAACATTAGCTTTGTATACATTTGATCTCACAGATGCAGTGACATAACAATAGTTCAGTGACATATAAGAATATATATCGCACATACAGTATTTTTCATAATCAGCACATATGCAACATGTCTAAGCAGCATTTTTTATCAATCTCTGTCCAAAAACACATTGCTCAGACACCTAGAATTCTGGATATCATTGTAACTGGAGCAGTTTCTCCAAAAATCCAATTCACACTTTCCCACCATTTACCCCAAACATATTCGTTTGCATAATACATGTTTTATGTCCAAATTTGCTTCTTTGTACTAGAGCATCAAGCCTATTTCAGCTAACAAATAACAATGACTGTAATCACACAAAGTTGCTGATACACTTGGTTTGGGTTAAGGAAAGCTGCACATGTTTGAATTATCTGTAAACTATTCTAATGTTTGTTTTAATTTACTTTATGATTACCCTGTTAATGAATAATCAAATGCCACGAATGAACAAAAGCAATATTTTACATCAGTTCAAAACTAAAAACCATTTAAACAGCCATTTTATTTACAATGCAAAAGTCACAGAACAAAACTTGCCTCACACCTCATTTATCAATGATTCTCTCATTCATTTTAGAAGTGAAATGCATTAATCACAATATTCTCTATATACACAACTCTAACCTCTAAAGTCAGCAATATTTCCATTCCGAAAATGACATTTACAGCATGGCATTTAGGAATCACCGCTTTTCTGCAAACTTACAGTCCCTGATCATTCACCCCAAGAGACACATGCTCAGAAAACTGTAACTCTTTCAAGTTTTCTTTGGATACTATTTTACAATTCCCTACTCCTCCACCATAACCCCTCTAACAGCTACTAAAACAAACATTCAGGACCAAAAACCTTTCAAACACTGGTTGAAGGAAGTGTCAGGAGTCTGAAAACATGAATAACAGATCTGTGATAAATTAAACTTTCTACTTTTCTCCACCACCATACAAGAACCCGAGTTTCTCAGCTCTTGACTAATGAAGCAAATGACCAGACGTGACTCTCCTGACTTGCTGACTGGCTTTCGGCCGCTCTGCACAGAGAAGCTCACCTGCGTTCCTCAGTTTGCGGTTGCGGAACACTGAGATGATGACCAGCAGGTTGCCCAGCACGTCCACCACGGTGGTGAAGATGAGCACGCTGGCCAACACGGCGATGGCCCAGGCGGGACGCGCGCTGGAGCCCAGCGCGCGCCCCACGTGCTCCGGGTCCGTGCGGTTCCTGGCGGCGGCCGCGTCCTCCTCGGACATGCCGGGACTAAAGCTCGCGCTTCAGGGACAGCGACTCATTCAATCGAGCTGGAGAGAACGAAGAACAGGACTATCTTACTAACATCACCCCCACTGCAGAGCAGGTGTCTTCTGCTTCATCTCAGGAGAGTCCCTGCAGCTGTGAACGGTAAACAGAAGAGGAAAATAACTCAACAGGTCGTCATTTGGTAATGAAAGGACTGAAAGCCGTGAACGCACAGAGGAGAAGCCGCGGAAAGTCGAGCAGCTCCAACTTCTCACTGCCGGTCGCCTCCGTGTCGGGGTCTACGGAAGCGCTGCCCCTCATGTCAGAGTCTCCGGGCAGCCCGACACACTCGCTCCTTTCACATCCTGGAGGTGAACTTGTGAGAACGGCTACCTGAGAGGCTGCGACAGCCGCGCGCTCGAGCTGGCGCTCGTGGCCGCAGTGAGCCGGGCGCGCGCTGCTCCATGGCGACGCTCCGCTCTGGACGGCGCTGATGTTGTTGTTTTTAAGTAGCCCCGAGTTTCAAATCGCGGCGGGGAACTCGGCAGGTGATTGGCTCTACGCTGAAGCATGTGGCCAATAAGGAAGCGCAAGTGCGCGCGGCTCCGGTGGCCGCGCTGCGTCGGCGGAGTGAATGAGGGAGCTCGGGCTGCGCTCCAAACGCACAGCGGGACACTACACAGGTCTGATTGGACCTGCAGCTCGAGCCCACTTTCAGGCGGACTTCACACCGTACAGAGAGAATCTCGAGTCCAACTTTGTCTAATTTTTACACCAAAACTGTTTACACTCCAAGTCTGATATTTTCACCAAATTCAGTTTTCTCTCCAAGTCTGACTTTTTCACCAAACCCAATTTCTCCCCAAGTCTACTTTTTTCTTACAAATCCTGTTTTCCCTTCAAGTCTGATTATCATATCAAATCCAATTATCTGTCCATGTTTGATTTTCTCACCAAATCTGATTTTCTTACTGTGTCTTTCTGGTGGGCTGCCCTATTACACCAGCCCATCTCCTCAACACCTCATTACTGCTCCCCACCTCCTGAGTGCCCTATTACTCCACCCCAACTCCAAAACACCCTATTACTACTCTCCACCTCCTCAATGTCACATTACTGCACACAAATCTCTGGAACACCCCATTTAATGTATATAATTAACCATTTAGCCAGACAAATAACCTATTATGTATTTAGGAGAGGTGTACACACACACACACACACACACACACACACACACACACACACACACACACTTAATCTCACTCTCATGCATTAGTTCTGCACTTTCCCTCAATCTCACTCTAATTCCCTTACTCTTCTGTTGCTCTCTTTTGCACTCGTTGTGGCACCAACTCACTCTTTTCTCCCCCTCACTTATTCTCTCTGTTCTCTCTTATTCAAGCACAAACACATTGTCTTTCTTTTATTTCTCTCTTTTCTTTTGTCTTTCACACTCTTTTCTGTCTCAGCTCCTCTATTTTTTTTCCTCTCACCTGCTCCTTCTTTGTCTGTTTTAATCTCTCTCTCTCTCTCTCTCTCTCTCTCTCTCTCTCTCTCTCTCTCTCACACACACACACACACACACACAAATCATAAAGATGCATTTACATATACAGAGATGCATAGATGCACTTGAACATACACTTCCTTATCAGCTGCATATATGAACTCAGTGCACACGCTCCCACATCCAAAACACATATCTCTCTCACACACACACAAACACACACACACACACAGACACACACACACACACACACACACACACACACACACACACACACACACACACACACACACACACCATTTCTTTTAATCTACATGTAGAAAGCTCAGCAGGTGTTCCTAATTGGTTCTCTTAAGCTTCTGCTCGTATAACACTCAGCGGTGGATTCTGAGGCCTCTGCGCTCAGCATTAAGGATGCTATTTTCATAATTTATGCTGCTTCATTTTCAACTTCAGCTTTGAGCTACTACACTTTTAGCAAAGTTTGCTTCCATCTCTGGAGAACATCAAATGGTACTGCATAACAGGAGCAAAATCTGGTCTATTTCATACCGTTGTTACAAAACTCTAACTGAGAGTATGGGTCCACCATCAAAGACAAACTATATGGACAAAAGAGCAAGGATATCTGCTCATTAATGTTTCTTCTGGAAGCAAGGCTATTATTAAAGTAACTTTTGTTGGAGTAATGGTCTCTTCTGTCCTAGGAAGGCTGTCTACTAGAGAGCTTGATAATCCCTCTAGCCCACACCTGGCATTAGACATGGTTCCACAGGTTCAAGGCGTTTATCTGCCCCAGAGAGTCCATTCTATTGCCCATTTTTCTCTAAGGGGTCTAGACAAGCTGTTTGTGTGCAGTTTCACAACTTTGACAGCAGTGGGTGTAGCTTAACATAGCTGAATGCATTTATTAGAAGGGTGTCCACAAATGTTTGGACCTATATTGTGTATGGGATTTTTCCAATTTCAAACTTTTACTTTTACAGGAACCTGTTTTGAACATTAATTCGAGAATGTCTTGTGCTGGCCATGGTCTGTTTGGGATGTTACACTGTTTCTTTAATGAATTCAGCATTAAAACTGTGCCTAAAAAAGCTAGCACCCCCTGCTGTGTTTGCATGGAAGGACACTGGACATCAGAGAGAGAGTATGGGACATGTTATAGACAAGATGTTACCCTCATGCATGTTCACCAAACCTAATCAGGACTCTAAACCTGAACATTTCATTTAATAAAGGCCATGTTTAAGTATCTGACTTCAT
Organism: Acestrorhynchus altus; assembly: GCA_034509495.1. Lineage (NCBI taxonomy): Eukaryota > Metazoa > Chordata > Actinopteri > Characiformes > Acestrorhynchidae > Acestrorhynchus > Acestrorhynchus altus. The sequence goes on from CM067519.1 coordinate 12,886,273, forward strand.
TTACATAGAAGTAAAGCTTTGATGGCATTCAAATGAATGAAGTATTGTACTAGTTTTAGTTATTCCTACCTTTATTTCTGTCTGGGTTCATCTCTAACTGTTCTGTTGAGCTTCAGCACATGGAAGGCTTTCCTGTTGTTCACTTATTTCCATTTCTCCATTGTGTTTTAGACTCAGAGTTTTATTTTAGGATCCTGAAAAATAGAAGGGTGAAAAATTTTACAAACTTCAGCGTTCCTAGGCTGAAAATCAACTCCAAAGTTCCACTGCTGTTCTTTGGGGAAAACAGTCCTTGAGGAGTTTTGGACCTCCCAATATTTTTTCTACTACTACTACCACTACTATTACTTTTGTCTAGCTACATTCACTTTTTTGAAACAATAATATGTGGGCTCTATAAATATAAATATTTAGGATACTCTACCTACTTCTGCTTACCACTGTGTTTTATATACAACAGCCAAGTAGAATTGCCAACTTTTTACACAGTCTCCAGAGCCTGAAGTTCAGTTTTACTCTCTTTTAAGTATTACACATGTATGCTAAGTATGTGTTAACTATATATTTTCATTTATATTTTTATATTTAAAACTGGAAATGTGTTTGGTCCTTAAAATGGTAAAAGGAAACACTATATATATATATATATATATAAAGAAGAGAGTATATATATATATATATATATATATATATATATATATATATATATATATATAGAGAGAGAGAGAGAGAGAGAGAGAGAGAGAGAGAGAGAGAGAGAGAGAGAGAGAGATGCACCCAGAAAAGGAATCAAGTGCAAAATACACAACTACAGTGGTGTCATAGAGTCACTCAGAATGGACCCAGGTCATCTTCAGTGATGAGTCCTGCTTTTGTCTTGGTGTAGAGGACCAGCAAATCCAATTATGTGTGAAGGCACTGTGGTCAGCACAAAGTTCAATGGTTTGTTGTCGTATGTCACACATCCAGAAGGCCTGGTGTCAGGGTATAGTGTGCAATTTTGTACAATGCCATATCACCTTGGTCTTCATTACAAGCACTTTGACAGGCCAATGTTACATTAATGAGGTCCTGCCAATAGTGCCCCTACCTTTTCTGAACCCTCACTCAGGCACGTTACTTTAACAAATGCTCATCCACATACTGCTGCCATCTCTTGAGCTTGTCTTGTAGACTGCTATGCCATAGCTAGTCACATTACAAGACCTTGATGTGTGAGATGCTATATAAATATGAAAGTATGTATGTGTATGTGTGTGTATACAGTACTGTACACTTTTTAGGCACATAAGGACATCATTTAAAACCGTCAAGAAACATTAAAAACAGCACATCATATTAGAACAGGGATCTTTGGTTAGAAGAATAAAACTTGGTTCCAGATTCCTCCTGGACGCCCTCAGTGGAAGTGAAATTGTTCAATTCCATTACAAGCAGAATTGATTTAACTTTATTAAGCAGTGATTGAGAACTATAAATAATACTACACTTCCTGGAAATCTCTGGAGGTCTTTGATGAACACAGTGATGTAAAAACACTACTATTTGTATGAATTTCATGTGTAGGTATTCTAAATATTACTGCTCTACTGAGCAAATAAACATTTGCTGATCTTTCTAATCCTGATTTTCACAGATGTCTAAACTTTTTGCACATTACTATATATAGGCAGCATTTCTCTACATGGACTAATGGACTAGACAAGCTGTTTATGTGCATGGATGCAATGTAATGTTGCTGAGGCCAATGGAATTAACTGCTGAGGGCTGTCTGTGTTTTTTTCTAGATTCTACCAGATCTTGTAACCAAGTTACTTAAACCATGGGCAGCAAATCAGAAATAATCAAGGAAAACAGATATACAGTGTCCATTTTAGAAAGGCTGTGTAATACTGTGATAGTGAGGTTGAACTGTTGCTGCGTCACTACCACATAACCCTTTAATCAAGAACAAGAAAAACTATTTTCCAACCTATTTAGGGTCCATGAAAATATGTACACTAGAAATGACCCTAATTATCTGCTTCTGTTAATATTATGACCCACATCAAATTATCATAATTATTCCAGTACCCCTTTTATAAATAATAAATCAGTAGATAATGGACTAGACAAGCTGTTTATGTGCATGGATGCAATGTAATGTTGCTGAGGCCAATGGAATTAACTGCTGAGGGCTGTCTGTGTTTTTTTCTAGATTCTACCAGATCTTGTAACCAAGTTACTTAAACCATGGGCAGCAAATCAGAAATAATCAAGGAAAACAGACAGAAAATGAAAATTCGGATGACTTGCATGCAGCATCGTCACTGGTTTGGTATGGACTGACTTTTAAATGGCAAATTGTTTCCAACCAATTAAAAACTGGGACAGAATGCAAATAGTCCACTTCGTGTTTCACTTCATGGTCAATGTACCTCATGGCTTACCATACAAACACCACCAAAAGCTTCCACAGCTTAGTTGGTAAAAACAAACTCCACTGGAGTATGGCTTCATATGTCATCTCATGAAGAGACAGCAGCACTGTCTCAAGTGGATACTAGTAGATGTGAAATGGAGCCATTTTGTTAAAACTACAATGTGCTCCATTGTAGACTGACTGCAATATGAAAGATTCCTTAGAACACTTTTTATTTTAATGTTATTGCTCACAGGAGGTGTGGAAACAATGTACAGGCATGGGGTTAGCAATTGAAATTAACACAAAGAACATAATCTATGGAATTACAGAATTTCTTATGGATGGTTATCTCTGTTATACCACTGAAATTGGGGAAAACAAGATGTCATATGATAAATGATAAACAATTTGTCTCAAGTGATAAAGTTGAACTCAATCTACATAACTTTTAAAGGTAAACAATATGTGTGCTTTACTATTTCTCGAGTAAGCATCAGATAAATTTGTGTATAATGTTTTGTCTTGTTTTTCTATGGAATCTATGGAAAACAAATATTTACAATAAAAATCAAAGGGAAGCAAAGGCCTTGGAACAGGAGTCACTAACCATCACCGCAAAGTGCTTAGGGATAACATCCAGGGTATCACTAAGCCGGCTCTCCACTGTCTTGCTCGTCATGGTGGTGTCAAGCGTATCTCCAGTCAGATCTGTGAGCAGATTTGCAGTGTGCTGAAGGTGTTCTTGGAGAATGTGAACAGTGTCAGCTCCACATGCCAAAAAAAACTACTAAGTTAATAGTTTAGTTTAATAGCACTGTTGGATATTTTTTATCTAGGATTTTAATCTGGCTTTGCCTATCAAATCTGACCAGATCATAATGCTCTAAAATCTAGTAGAATGTCTTCCCTGGACAGTAGGGACAATTACTATAACAAAGTAGGATAAAATCTTCTTTAGTAACCCTGATTTCAGGAGAAACAATGAACGAGCTGGTGTCCCAATTATTTTTCCACATATTTTATAACAGATCTGATTTGCTTGATAGAAATTCTCCAAAAGGATAATGCTAACTCTATATTTCATTATTATTATTTCATTAAGTTTATCATATTGCATGTTATATTGTAAGATATACAGTGTCCATTTTAGAAAGGCTGTGTAATACTGTGATAGAGGGGTTGAACTGTTGCTGCGTCACTACCACATAACCCTTTAATCAAGAACAAGAAAAACTATTTTCCAACCTATTTAGGGTCCATGAAAATATGTACACTAGAAATGACCCTAATTATCTGCTTCTGTTAATATTATGACCCCCATCAAATTATCATAATTATTCCAGTACCCCTTTTATAAATAATAAATCAGTAGATAAAAAAATGACTAATTTTTGTATTGTTGGTCATCATATTTTTTTATTTCTGTAAAGCTGCTTTACTAGTTGTAAAAAGTATAAATAAATTTCACAAAATTCTTGATTGGCTGCGGTGTATTATTTGTGGATTGAAGTTGAAATCTGCAGGAAGCTGTAGGGTTGATAAATGTGCTCCGATATGACTAGATGTCCTGTACCAAACGTCATTCAGTAAGGAGAAATGAAATGGAAGTTCCAATGCTCTACAGCTCAATGTTGGAGGGTTTCATTAGGTCTCTAGCCCACATCTGGTATTAGGCATGGTGCCATGAGGTTCATGTTTATTTACATTTATGGCATTTGGCTGGCACTCTTATCCATAGTGATTTACAAAAGTGCTTTGCTGTTCACTCAGAAAATATCCTCAGCTAGTTAGTAGACACTAGAGTCCAGAGTTACCTCAAGCTTAGATTCTGCCAAAAACAAATGTCAGATTGGAGACCTCAATAACATCAACAAACAGTATAATTATATTCCATTAATGTGTTAAGTGCTCATGAAAGAGGTCTTCAGTCTTATCCAGGGGAAGTTTGTTCCACCATTTTGGTGCCAGGACAATAGAAAGTCTAGATGCTTGTCTTGCTTGTGTTTTGATGGATGGTGGTTCAAGTCAAGCTGTACTTGATGCTCAAAGGGCACTTGGTACAGATCGACTTTTGACCATTGCCATCAAGTAGTGGAGGGCCTGGTCCATTTATTTTGCTTTGTAAGCATCAAGGTTTTGAATTTGACTTACAGGAAGTCAGTGAAAGGAATACAGCAGAGGAGCTAAATGGCTGAACTTGGGAACATTAAAGACAAGCTGTGCCACTGTATTTTAGATCAGTTGCAAGGCCTGATGGTAGTCATAGGAAGGCCAGCTAGGAATTGCAGGAGTCAAGTCTTGAAATGACAATATTGAACAAGCACCTGAGTGGCCCATCTAGACAGAAAAGTTCTCCTGATGATGTAAAGGAGAAATCTGCATGATGGAGTCATGTTTGCAACACGAGTTGAGAATTATAACTGGTCATCTACAACTACACCAAAGCTCTCTGCCTCGGTTGATGGAGTGAGAAGTGAATTCTCAAAGGAAATGGCAAGATTAGGGTAAGGACCCATGGTTCCTTGAAGGTATAGCATTTCAGTCTTGCTGGGGTTGAGTTTTTGGTGATGGGCTGCCAAATTTAAATGATTATATTTCACTTTATAAAAAAAGTGAAAGGGAAAAGGGAAATTCCTGATTGATAACATAGAGAAGCTGCACAGTCAGTGTTACTTTCCATTTGCATACTAGAGATATTTATAATGTGCCAGATTTACAAACTGATGCATTTGGCCAAATGGATGTGCAGTCCGAGTGGAAAACAGAAAGCATGCCACAACTGGGATTTGAAGAATTTGGTAAACAGCTTTGTCACAAAAAAATCAAATTTTGCAAAATTCTTGTTCTGAAAATAATGCACTTAATTAACTTGATTCAAATATGTTCATTATTTCCCCATGGAGAAAGTGCATTAGTTATTGCCAAGTCAACTGAAAGATTTGTTATTTTTTGTTCAGGTGAAAATAATGTCCATTATTTTAATTTATTTCCATTAATTAAAAAATTTATTTGACATATTGGTCCTTCAGTGCACTTTGTTGCCACATTGCTGACAGTCACACATAAACAATAAGTGTATGGCAATGCATATAATGCTAATTGAGATTTGTAAGAGTTTTTTCAAAAGGAGTTTTCATTTAGCAATTAAATCACACTGTTATAGCTATGCATCTTTCTTCTATTCTTATGCACTGAGTGGACACGATGTGCACTTATTCTTCATGGCAGATTTGCTTCAGTCCTCTTAAGTTGCCTGAAAATTGCTCGCAGAGTGCAATTTCCCTGTTATGCAACAGATCCTCAATGGGGTTGAGGTTAGGGCAGTGGCTGGGCCTCTCACTAAATTCCTTTTTTTAGTTTTGCAATCACTGTAGTAAAGAGTCAGCCCAGAGCGCTGGGCTCATCTTCTACTTGCAGCTTCTACTTCGTTTTGGGGTTTTTTTCTGCACAGGCTCTTTCAATGCTGTCAGAAATGTCAAGATAAACTTTTAGATGATTTGTGTTGAAATACCACTTTTCTGACTTTACTTACTGACATTACTTTCATTACTTAAATTGATTATGAAGATGCATTACCTCAAGGGATGGCTTGAGATAACCCACACCTGTATACGTTGTGAGGCATTGTGATGGCATTATGGTGGGTGCCAGATGGATGGCAAGGGTGGATTTGGAGAATAAAGGGTGCAGAAATATAAAACATTAAAATGGAATTTTAATATTGTAAAATGAATACACTGTATATGCTAGAAATCTGCTATTTAGTTACATTTCTTTTTTGGAAAGTCAAATAATTTGAGTAAAACTTTTAAGTAAAATATACTTGACATACTTTTAGTTTCTAACAGAAATTGCTAATGCAGTTTCTGATACAGTGAGTGTCCTTCGCTTTGACTTGCATACATCTTTGTGGTGCTCTAGTCAACGGAAGAATATATACACACTAAGACTCAGACAGGCAACTCAGTGCTGCCAGAGCAAGAGACTCCTTTCCTTTGCCTGTATTAGTGATATCAGACAGAAACTGGCTAATTACTTCACATTGATCTAAACCCACTTATTCATGAGCTCCCGGGCACAAGACATAATATCCTCAGGGTGTTTTTCTTCATTTGCTGCTTTGAAAGAAGAAAAAAGGAAAAAAATAGGAAGATTTAGACATTCACAAGTGTGGCAGCTTGGAAGGGAAAATGTGGAAAACCTACTTTGAATCTGAATGTGGGCCGTGTTATTGAAGCCTACACTGTGTTTTGTGTTTTAAGTCTCTGTGGGGTTATACAATATAGCAAATATGGAAAACGCCTGCTGAGTTTTTCACCATTGTTGCTGGAGTTGGGTTCACCAGTGAAACTTGGGTGAAGGGTAAATCCAGAGAGCATTGTAAATCATGTGCAGAGAACGAGTGCATTTTTGCCTCTAAAGAATTCAAAGGGTCATTATGGAGACTTTTGCTGAAATGTAAAGCAAGAGGACCATTGATTAGCCTTGCTTGATCTGGGCTAGTTCTCGCAGATTTGTGCACAGGGATCTGCATAATTGGAGGGGAAAAGGTTAATGACAACACAAACAGATACCTGCCGTTCTGTTAAATATGTGGGGTGACTAGTAACTTCCTTATCAAAATATTTGAATTGGGGTCACAGTACTTAACCCTCTGTGCCTTGCTCATTTAGCTTAAGGCTCCAGATGATAGTCAAAGACAAGAGGCTGAGCAAACGCTAGCAGAGTACCTTCATTTAGTATAAATTAATAAATGAAAGCTTGCAGGTTGTTGGGTTTTATTTTATTTTGTTTTGATTTTTAATTTGCTTAACATATATAATTTATTTCTGTTCTCAAAAGCTAGCAGGACAAAGTTCATTTTTATTCAAAACATGTATGTTTATGGCATTTGGTAGAGGCTACATTTCAGTAATAAGCAGAGCAATGAGGGGACATGATTATATTTAACTATATAATCTCTCCCACACACACACACACACACACACACAACCCTGCAAACATTTTGGTCTTTAAATCAATGTTGAAGGTTGCACTTGATTTTAACATTTGTTCAATGATTGTTCACTAGAAAAAGATGTTAATCCAAATTCAGTCTTAGTTGTAATGGCCTAATTGTATGTAATTTGTGCTGCCCTGGTTGCACCACTGTGTCTGTACATGTGGCCTCAGTAACAGCCAATCAAAAGTCTCAAATAAACTTAGACATACTATTGACCAATACTCAGCATCTTCTTGAAGGCTGAAATAGACCATAATTCTCAACCAGAGATACATATTACAGTAAGAGAGTGAGAAAACTTAATTTTTATTGCTTAAAATACAGTAATAAATAAACAGTGCAAAATAAATAAAAAGTGTTATTAATAACAGTGTTATTAAATGTAATAATATCAATCACTGTCAAAGAGACAGCAAGAAAAAAAAAGAAAATAAAAGCACAATAAATGGATATATAGAACTATGCAAAGGTTTATATAACAGAATTGTGGTACTCAGTTTTCAGTTTTAGTGTATCCATGCAAAATGTCCATTTTTAGCTTTCAAAACAATTTAAATTCTGCTATCATTTTTTTTATGTTGCTAAAAAGTAATATATTAAGTAACACACCACATTCCACATAAAAAAACTCTTCAGGTCTTTCCACATCTTGACATGATGTGCAGTTTAATTTTAAATGATTAACATTAACATCAAACAGTGAAATCTTATTGTTACTGACATTTCATGACAGACAGCTGTTTCCAGGTTTGGTCAAATATAATGGCCCCCTCAACGCTGAGAAGTACAGACAGATTTCATAGCATTCCTTTAGAGAGGCATCAGTCCAAATTCATTCTTCAGCATGACAGTGAGCCAAAACATACAATTAAAGTACAAGAAGAACATAGAGTGTTACAGCAGATGATATGACCCCCACAGAGCCCTGTTCTTAACATCACTAAGGTCTGGGATTACACTCAAAGAGAAAATTCATGACAGAGCAGTTGAGTTACCTAGTCTCTGTCTATATCCATATTTTTATTCAGTTCTGCTTGAGCCTCATTCAAAGCCATGCGCTCTGAAATCCTTCTCAAGAAAATCAAATGTGTTAGTCATGATGTTTAACCAGATCAATATTGGTCTTTTAAATACATTGGTTAATCATTTGAGCATGTGTAGCACTGTGTAAGTACCAGATTTGTCTCATTACACTGTTCATTAATCTCAACTCAAAATTCAATATCTATATTTACAGTGTAATCAGCAAAACAGGACTGTTCCATTTGAAGAAGGGTAACACTGGTTTATCCCCTAATTAAAGCCTAGTGCAAATGGTTGTGTGGTTCTGAGTCTTCTCAGATATGAGGCGATGGTAAATATTAGAGATTAGAGTCTGCAGTCTGAAGCAGAACATGAAAATATAATAAAACAAAATAATATATGAACCTAAAACTTAATATATGAATCTTAAACTATTGCTAAAACAGAGCTGTTTTATTACACTTTACACATTAATATACATTTATAGCACAAAGATCGGTTTGGTATCCACTGATACTCAGAATTAAGAGACTCGTCTTGGACTGGGGGTAAAATATTTTCATTCAGACATCCTTAGTAAAGTAAATTACTGTTATAAATATCAGAAAAGGGATGATAATAAACATTACATTAAACTACAGGCATTCAAGAAATTGGTTCTGGAAAACCCACAATTTTAAAGAAAAAAAAGATTCATGCAAGTATTAGATTATGTTATGAAACCTCAAAAATAGCAATTGGAATATTGTCATTATTGCAAGAAAACCGTAGAAAATATAAAAAAATATAACAACTCTTATAGTGACATTATACAGGAAAATGTGTTTTTCAATGATTTAGTTGTGGGTAAATGACACCTTCTTTCTTTATTAAGAAATCCAAATACTAGGAATAAACAGAAAACAGAAACAGATTTTAAAAAGCATTTATTTTAGATTGATCTATGGTTGGAAAGGCCAAAAGCAGGTGTTTCCGCCTGCAGTGTCTTATGTGTACAGAAACTGACCATTGCTGAATGATGCCAACAAGGGCTCGGCAACAGTTGATGTCACAAACACACAGATACACTAGTAACACTCAAATAACCACATGATGTTTCACAACAACCACTTGGCAACACCTCAGCAACCACCTGAGACACTATAGCAACAATTTGGGATAGAAAAGTAATTGCCTTGCAACTACACAGCAAAAACTACTTGACATGCAATAACAATAACCTTGCAACACTGTTGCATCCATCTAATTTCCACTTAGCTACGCTTGAGCAACCACCTAATATAACAAAGCAACTATGTGGAACACCATAGCAACACGCTTGAAACCACAATGCAACTCCATAGAAACCACCTGAGTTATCATAACATTCAAAAATTAAAAGCTTAGAAACACCTTCACCACCATGGCAACTGTTAATGAACATCATACTAAAAATCTAGAAATATTATAGAAATCTGTGGTTTCTTCACACAAACATTCTGCATTTCCTTCAAGTTATGCACTTTTCTAGTGGTATTTTGACAGTGTTTGTTTTGAAGGAATAATTTTCCATAAATCCCTTGGTATGAATTTAATTCTACTGTGCACAGTGTGCATTCTGCTGACATTAAGCACATTATGTAATAATGTCTTATGAACAAATGTATTACTGCCATTCTGACTCAGACATACAGCCATACACACAGCATGGCAGAGGACTGGCCTAGTTGTCCGTTCTGTCATTCATTCACAGAATGCATTACTATTAGTTTTGGCAGAATCTCAAGCATTAGCTAAAATCACTTGGCTGCCAGTGTTAGATTGCTGTTTTGCGCCAGTGTGTGTTTGTTCCCAGAACTACTTCAGGTTTTTATCTCCTTTATTGAAGATTTACTGCACATTATTGAAGGCTCCCAAAGCAGTTAACACAAACAACAGAACCTTTGGAAATTCAATTTGTTGGGTTCAGAAGACAGAGACAGGAAGGGAGTCAGGAGACAAGTGGGGAGTAAGAGTTCTTTATTTATAGTACAGTTTGAATGTGCCTTCTTTATCTGAGTCAAACTGCTTTTTAACATGAGCTTTTTTACAATGTGTTTTGTCTTATAGCTGTTAATGGTTACGTGTGTCTGGAGACAATTGAAAGGTATTTGAATATAGAGAAGGGTAGCATTTATTGCGTAACACCTTTATTTTGAGTGGTCTTTTGTAAATACACTTAACAGAGTATCAGTGACAACAACATATGAAAGATTCACCTGAATATCTTGAACATGTTCTGTTCATTCATTACTTACATTACTTTGGATATGTTATATAAAGTAGACTTAATGCTATTTCCATTAAGCAAAATCTAACCCAGCTTTACCCCAAATTTAACCCTAACCTTAATCCTAAATTTCATTCTGTCCCTAATCTTAACTCTTATCCTGACCCTAACTCTAACCTTAACCATAACCCAAAAACTAATCCTAAACCTTATACTGTCCCTAATCCTACCCTTAAACACAACCCAAACCTAATCCTAAACTTAATACTAACTTTAACCTTTACACAAAACCTAACCTAACCCTCATTCTGGACCCCTTAATCTCAGTTTAATGTCATTAACATCCAGTTCCAGACTGGTTTAGGAAGCATGTATAGAAAAGCTTGTTGATGTTTATTTGGTCTGTATTAGACCTGTTACAGGATCAGTAATTTATCAGGTGAACATCTACAGATATGAAACAAGACACTCCAAATAAAATGAAAAACAACGCAGCAGATTAAACCTTTTATTTTTGCAGTTAATTAAAATCTCTTGATAATCCAATGAATGTATGCAGATGCTTCACTGCTGCTACATCATTTATATGTTGTTGATATGTTACCAAAGTGTTTATTTCATCTAAAAAGGGCCACTCCAAATAAAATGTCACTGGTTCAGCAATATTTCATGAATCATTTAAGGATTCTAGACATGTTTACCTTTCATTTGTCAGAGGCTCAAAAGTCATTGCATAAACTAACATAATTATAAATAACCAATGATAATAATGAATCAATTATATATAAGGATTATATTTTTAATACTGGAAACTACAGACCAAATGCTTTCATGTGATTTTCCTTCTTTTGAGATGCTTTGCCAGGCCTTCAGCTGCTGCTTGTTTGTGAGTCTTTTTGTCACCAGTGAATAAAAAACAAGATAGATTAGACTGCCGTGAGGTGACTGACATGGCCATTTAAAAACATTGCCTCTCTTTTGGGGACTGGTCTGTACTGTGAAGCACCTCCCTACCAGTTTTGCAGCATTTGATTGAATTTGAGCAGAAAAGTTGTATTCACCTTTTTGATTGTAGACTTTGACAGTGACATGTCTACCTCTTCGAGAGTGTCCCTTTAACTAGATGCTGTGAAGGGATTTTTCTTCTCCAAGAAAAAAAAATTGGAAAATTTGGCACCAACTCAGAAATGCTTTGTCCAATTGCTTTGCAACTTCACAGGCATGTGATCAAGGCAGGTCATAGATAACGATCAGGGTTTGGGGGTACTGCATTGCTAGTTGGCACCATAACAAGCAAAAATGTGTTACATGACAAAAAGCTGCCTGATTGACAGGAAAATTTGCTTGGTTCTATCATACGCTGTCCTGACCATTATTATCCTGTCCTGCTGTAATATTAAAAAAAATATTGCTGCCATTAGCCAATCAGAAATCAACAGGCACTTAAGTACCTTAGAACTGGCCATTTCCCATGAAACTTCATATATAAATCCAGGTATGCATGCTCTACTACTAAATGAAGTATGACAGATATTGCCCATTGGGAGCCGTTGCTCACATTTTTAAAACAAACTCAAGCTGTTTAGTTGAAACCCATGTAGTTTGCATCAGCTAATGCTAATGAACTTCTACCGCTGCACAATTGAGAGCATACTCACCAACTGCATCTCAGTATGGTACAGCTGCGTTGCTGACCGGAAAGCACTCCAGCGAGTAGTGAAGACGGCCCAACGCATCACAGGCACCCAGCTACCCTCCATCCAGGACATTTATCACAAACGCAGCCTGGGCAGGGCGAGGAACATCATCAAGGACGTTTCTCACCCAAACCACAAACTTTTCACCCTACTCCCATCTGGCAGGCGTTACAGGAGCCTCCGTTCCCACACCAGCAGGCTCAGGAAAAGCTTTTTTCCTGAAGCGGTGACCATGGTGAACGCCACACGGACACTTTAATTTCATTGCAATATCACTTCTGCATGGACACTTTAATTCACTGCACTATCAGTTCAACACCCACAAACTCTGCACATACACCTCTAACTTTGCACTACCTTTCTGCATCTTTGCACCATCACCCACTATACTGCACTTTATTCATATTCACCAACATAATACTGTATGCTCATTCTGTACAGTACTGTTTGGTAGTCATTTTATAATTCCGTAATACTGTAATGCTCATTCTATTCGGTACTGTTGGTATTCGTTTACTGTTGGTATTCGTTTACTGTTGGTATTCGTTTATGATTCTGTAACACTGTCCACTCTATACAGTACAGCTGGTATTCATTTCAACTGTATTGCTGCTACCACCACATGCATACTACATTCTGCACATCTGCTCGGTATATGTAACTACATACTTGTACATTATATATGCCATACTTATGTATACATATTTATATCCATGCACTTTATGTAAATATCACTGCATATTGCACTTCTGGTTGGATGCTAACTGCATTTCATTGGCTCTGTACTGGTACTTTGCACAATGACAATAAAGTTGAATCTAATCTAATCTAATCTAATCTAATCTAATCTAATCTAATCTAATCTAATCTAATCTAATCTAATCTAATGCACAATGAGTCAGAACTATGCAAAAGTATGTCATTTATAAATGTTTATCATTTTTCTGTAAATTTGATTGGTGGTGTAGGATTACCATTATGATTTTTTGGTGGTACTGCATACCACTGAATGCTGACTGGTGGTTGTACTGCATACCACTGAATGCTGAGTGAATGCTGAATGCTGACCACTGTTAGATGAATGCATTGATTTGAAGAGGTGGCAACAAACATTTGGACATGTAGTGTAGCTCATGAAGTGAACATCACAAACCGATAAATTCTAACTACTTTAATTGTAACTATATTGTCACTATTAACATTACTAATGTAATGCATTCCATCCATTAACCTGTTCAGCCCTCAAAAATCACACCATTTGTTCTCAGCTTTATAAGTCAGGAATGGTGCAACGAAGCCCCTGCGAGTAATTCATTGTGGAATATTATACTTTTTTCAAATTTATAATTTTATAAATAATTTTTGATAACAACTTGGCCACTTTCATCAAGATATTAAACTTCTGATAGTATATGCACATCATGTAATTACATATTTAAGAAGCCAAAGGCCTTCCATAAAGATATCATCATATGCCATGTGACAATCTCATGTAATTTCTGTGTTATTACAAAAAAGAGGCAATGTCAAAAATGCACAAAGGAAACAACTTGTATAGCTAGGGCTGAAAGGGTTTTAACGATGTTTACATTTGTTTAAAATGTAATATGCTTTTGAAGTTTAATACAAAAAGAGTAAAATGTACCCTCTTTTAAAAACAGCTCTTTAAAGTATTGTGTTCTAAAAAGTTCCCTAAGTACATGTAACAGAGTAAATTTACTCCCTTACTACACACCTATGCATTGGTTTAGCTTTGAGCCTAGCACCCAGCTCCTCTACAACCTACAAGTCACTCTCCCTGACTTGGTGCTTGCTCTTCTCAAAAGACTGTTCCAGCTGTTCAGCCTGTGATAGCTATTATCCTTGCTTCCATGTTCTCCCCAATAAGCCGTTTATCCTCATAATGTTTTCACTAGTTGGTTGGGTGTGTATGTGAATCTAGACTGTTACAAAACAGGTTTGGTGTTTTGTAATTGGCCTGTTTTACAGCTCTGTTTGACCTATATGTGACTTTCTTTTGAATGCACAGCAAATATATTACTTATATTACATACATTGTTACTTCCATGTATGGAAATGTCATTTGGCATTATTCAACTGTGCCAACATAACACCTTCCCTTTATTGCATTTTGAAACAGGAATCTCCCCATTTGTTAATTAATTCAATCACTGACACATATGGTGAGTCATCTCACACATGCTGAGCACACACACAACCTTCACATAAAAACTGCTTGCAGCTGCTAGAAGCACAACATTTACAGTAGATTTATTGTGTAAAGATTCCTCACTTCATTGTGTTATGTGTATGAGGTGGTTTATTTCTATAAAGGGGGCTTCAAACCACGTCAACTTCAAATACAGTTTTTCTCTGTCGTCAGTGTTGATGTATGAAAGAGTGTTGTCCACTGACGTACTGAAATAACCATCCTCCAAAGAAATGCGGGACAAATATGGAAGCAATTTTGAGCTACAACAAGCTTCCATCCTGAAAATCACAAACATCACAAGTCAGCCACTGTAATAAAGACGTCATAAAGACCTTTGTAGTTATAATCATGAGGACACTGCAATTGTCATTGCACTTTAAGAGTGTTTGAGAGGGGTCTTTTTTCAGAACTGATGTTACTGTAATGGATTTTCTTGCTTATTCTTCGTTTCAAAGGGCTTCTAGTTTTGTAACGTTCTTGTGCTGTCTTGCTGCTGTACAATATTGTTTTGGAATGGCCAATTCAAAGTTCTCACCAAAAGAAATGTGGAAGGACCTGAAGCAAGCAGTTTATATACAACTTCACATTGGTTTCCCACCTTCCGGCTACTGGACCTTGACTAGTTTCCCACCCACCATTAGCAACTACGTAGAAATTTACATAGACCTAAATTATTTGCTACTGTTACTATTATGTCCACCAGCAAGCTAACATTACACCAGTACACCAGAGAATGGGTCACATGCCCCCAACCCCCCTCCCACCAGTTATGAAGAGCGCTATACAAATACATTTTGATTTGATTTGATGATTTGTATGAGAAAACCTACCATCACAACAGGTTAAAATATATTTGGCTTAATAAAAGTGTTTTTAGCTTAAGACAAAGAATTTAGTATTCAGCTTTTAGCCAAATATTTCATTTTTCAACACCAACATTATTGTTTCTATGTCAAAAATCAGGACAGATACATAGACAAATAGACCAATAGACAGAATTTTTGCCATTTTGGAAAGTGAGGTGTATAGTGAAGTGTTGTTAAGGAGAAAGCAGTGAAGCTGTTTATATTGGCTGAGAACAGAGTGTTCTCTTTAGACAGCCCTGGATCTTCAGTACAAAGCTGCTCTTTGTGTGTGACATTTATACACACATATCCGAGTGGTGAGTGGGCCATGTAACATTCACCAACATATACCTATACACCTATGTGTCCAAATCCATCCAACTATGTATGTATCTAAGTGTAATAATCATCAGTTTCAGTGTGTGTGTGTGTGTGTGTGTGTGTGTGTCAGATGTTGGGCTGGTTAGTGTGTCTAATCTGGGTTTTATTCAGTAAATTGTGAGGCTATAATCACTGTCCTAACTGTCTCATGTCTCTAAGCAGGAACAGGGGAGCAATAATCCATCTCTCTCTCTCTCTCTCTCTCTCTCTCTCTCTCTCTCTCTCTCTCCCTCTCTCTCTCTCTCTCTAATATCCTCCCTCTCTCTCTCTCTCTCTCTCTCTCTCTCTCTCTCTCTCTCTCTCTCTCTCTTTATATAACAGCTCCTCACCCTCTCTGTCTACCCATCTCTCTTGTTTGTTTGTAAAGCAGGAGTTAAAAGGTGGTAGCAGAAAACAGATTCTCCACTGCAGCTCAGCCGTCTTTATGGTGTAAACAGCAGCTGGACCAATGACAGCTCGCACAGGGATTAGGGCTAGTTTCATTCCCTCATACAGTGTTCTCTCTGGATTTAAGACGATGTGTCTCGTTCAGTGGACAGTCGGCAGGCAGTCAGTTATGACCTTGCATGTGCTCTCATTTGTCTGCCTCTGGGACAAATGATCCATCAGCTATGACTTTCTGCAGAGATACTGAATGCAAATGACATGATTATACATGTAGCAGTTGGGCACAGCAGCTAGAGACCCCTTAGTAGAATTCAGCTTGAGACCCCCACCTGTATTTAACAGGGCAGGAAGAAGAGTGGAGCCACATGAACTGGGACTATTTATTTATTCACTGTTGTCATAAACAAATTTCAGAATTGGGAACTAGTTTAGTGGACCACCATCTGCAGCATAGCATTTGACATACATGTGTCTCTGGGGGGAAAGTGGGACAGAAAGGTCTAAAATATTTCCCCTTCTTTTTAGATGTCCTTCAGAAGTGTTTTACATGTGGTTTGTATTATGTGGCATTGTGGTACAGGAAAATGTAGGGAGGAGCTCATAAGTGAAAAAAAAAGAAAAGGTCAGAATGTGCAGATTACCAGCCTCCTGCTACATTGCTACACTGCATTAGTGTGCCAGCGACAGCCCTCATCCAAAATCACCACTGCAGTGTTAATATGCTGGTTATGGACCTTGTTTGCACTATTGTAAGCTGGGCCTTATATACCCGCTCAGGTCACATCAATTAAATCTAACGCTATCCGGAGACTTGCATCAATGATAAAGCAATGAATTATGAATTATAGCCACACATTCTAAAGTAAATGTCAGGATATGTCAGGTGAGTTGAATCTCAAGAGAACGTGGGTCATGCAGACAATGACCATAAGCACACAAGTCATTCTATTAAAGTCCTGAAAAGTCCTGATAATGAAAAAGTAAAGCTTCAAATACTTTTGTGACTCACAGATATGTAATACTGGATGATTTGAAATGAATTTAACTTAGTTCCTTATTTAACTGACTTCAAGAAGAACTTGAATATAGTTGGAAAATGAGGTGAATAAAGTAGCATTTTAATGTTGACCAGTTCTATAAGGTAATTGCAGCACTATTTAAGAATGAGATATAAATAGTCAATAAATAAGCAATACATATTCTCGGGTTATCTGATCCTATTTTCCCCTTAAGTTTAAATACTGATACTGACAGATCAATTTAGCATTAGTTTATTAGAATATGCTTGTGAATGCAGGATTTTAACAAAGACAGATGCGATTGAAAATTGCACTCATTACAGCCAACCTACACAATTTAGCAATTTAGGTTAACGTCAATTAAGTATTTCAAAAAGTGTTTCAGTCAGCAAGTCAGTAAGCAACAATGGCTCAGGTGTAGAACAGCCTGTGGGAATAATAAACCTGTACAAATTCGTTCTTGATTAAAAGCTTGTTCTTTTATCATCAAGGGTAAAAATGTATTCCATTTAAAATAATTAGTCCCTTAAAATGAAATAGTTCCCTATATTTTATCAGTTACAGATGCAGGTCTTGAGACGATAAAGTCTGAACCCTCAAATTTGGCAAGCTAATAAACATCGTGAGAGCTCAGGAATATTTCAAATACTTTCAAATAGTTGTAAATGCTTATCTTCTCTTGCATTAATTATTGCATCTTGCTATATTTGGGACTCTCAGTCAAGATTGTTATTTTTACAACTGGTCCAAAATGCAGCTGCAAGGCTCCTGACTGGTACCAAGAAAAGGGAGAGTATTACTCCTGGGGTGTTGGTGTTTGTTTGTAAAGCTTTGCATGGTTCCTCATTTGCCTCATTCTCCTTTTCAGCTGTTCCTCTCTCTCAACTGAGGTGTAAAGGTCTATTTAGTAGCTGCTACAAAACTGTAACAGTTTTCCATTTTGTATAACAGAATCACCAACGACAGATGACTTAAGTCCAGTTTAAAAACTTGCCTGCTCTCTAAGGTGTAAGTTATTTGTCTGCTGAATTGAATTGTTCTGTTGAACTAACTGGTTATTTTATTTGATTGCACAGCACTTTGGTTGACACATGCTGTTACATGTGTTTTAAAAATAAAGGTCACTGACTTGACTTAACTTGACTTGACTTGTGAGCCATGAGGGTGGACCTGTGGCGGCTAGTGGCACATGAAAGATTGGATTCCACTAAATATCATCCAATTTTGGAAGCAAATGTGACAGAGATTCAGGAAAAAAAGAGGATAATGATCCACAACATATCTCAAAATCTACCCTGAACTACTTCAGGACTAACTCCAACTGCCCATTGATGTAAACATCATTGAAAATCTGTTGCCAGATATTAAATATACTGTGCACACAAGATGGAATAAGAAACTAGAAGTGTGATGAAAACCAGGATGGCAGATAAAATACACTCCTGATCCAGTTTTTCTGTTCTTCTGTCTGTTTAGTGGGAATCAAAAATGGAATTATAGTGACCTTGTTGTACTGCAAGCTTATGTATTTCAGCAGGGGTTTGTAAAATTTAAGGTGAAATGAGTATTGATTTAGGATTGTCTTTCCTGCATGGAGAATGGATGATAGACCCTGCTATTTAACCATTATTCCCAGAGCTATTTTATCCCACAAAAGGCAAATCTATACTGTGCGGCACACACTCCAGGATACAAAGAGAAGAAATCACTATGTTCTCTAAAGGATTCTTGGAAAGTGACAGAGTCCTCCCTTTTCCACTACTCTTGCTGCTCAGCGTTATTCCTTAAGACAAATCCTCTGATGAAAGCACAATGTTCAGTTCAGTTATTACTGCCAAATGCTTGGAATCAAGCTCAGGACAACACATTCTGATTGTGTTGTTTTCCATCTTATCTCTCATCAAACATCAAAAATGCTCCCAGTTTGTGCAATCATGGGCAATGCTGTAGGAATGTCTTGTCATCATCTTTTATCCTGCCTTGTTCACCATTTATGGCCACTATATAAAAAGATACCATATTACAGCTCACAGCTGTGCTTGTGTGGGCTTGTAATGCTTATTTTGCAAGAACAAAACTTGGAGAATCTGCAATTTAATAGTGAGGAAAGATAAGTGTGTGCCTCGCCTGAAAGCGCCCAGAAGCACCTCCAAGCCCTCATTATGGTGTCATGCTGCATCATTATGGTGTCAGCAGCTCCCTGCCACAGTTCCATTTCATGATTGCTTTCTCTTTGTTTTAAATAGACAAAATTGACTAAATTAGTTGGTAACTGTTTAAATAGTCTAAGTGTAGGCAACACTTGTCCCAGGGTGCCTGATTTCTGCTTAATGCACACCTGATTCAACTTGCCTGTTAATGGCCATGATTAAGTAGTTCTGTTAAAGCTGGGAGATTAGCAAATTGTGCAGGAAGCTGGCACTCCAGGATGAAGGTTGTAACAGCTGATTAATTAAGTCATAAGACATGCGAGTTGTGGCTTGAGTATAAAAATTGACTCCACTATTAAAACAATGGAAAAAAAAGTCACTAATACAAATGAACAAACTGATTCTGTCAAAATAATAAACAATGTCTCAATGTCAACAATGTCAAAAAACAAAATGATTGTCTGACTGTATCTCCCTTTATTGCTATTGCTAACCCTAAATAAAAAGGAGAAAACTGATTTTTAATTTTCTTAATGAAGGTTAATTAAAACAGGCAAAAAATGTAAACTGATTTTATTAGATAATTTAGCAATTCATAATCTGAATGTTCAGTTATTCATTTCATGTTTTGCAGGCCTATGGCTGATTATTATTTTTTGTTTTTATGATGTCTGTCAATGAGTGAAGATGGGGAGCCTCCAAAGATGCCTGTGCCCATGTCACTGTAAGACTACTCAGAGATACCAAATTGATCTAATGCTACATTCTTAAAAATAGTGTTATGTAGGCTTCTTTGAATGGTTCCATAGATCCCAGGTCTTCAAATTTGGACCTTGGGTTTTGTCACAGTATTTGTAATTCATTTGGATTCAGGGTCCAGATTTAAATACCTCTGCCAAAGGAAAAAACCCATTTGCAGCCATAAGGGGTCATTGTTTTGTTTTGCTTTTATTTTATTTTTATGTTTTTTTTGAACATCAGAACCTGTACATCAACTGAATCTTTTAGCAAAAGGTTTTAGCAATAGTTGCTGCAAATCAGTTCTTGTTTGAGGGATTTTCGTCAATTCTTCCTTGCCTATTGAGGTAATATATTGTGGATTTTGAGGTGTGTTCAGGACCATTATCCATTTGTAGAAGCTATTCTGAAGCTAACTTCAGCTTTTTTATGCTTTTTATGTTTGCTTTCAGAATTTTCTGGAATTTCATTGAATCCATTCTTCCTTCTACCTGTGAAATGTTCCCCATGTCATTGTATTTCCTGATTTGAGGACTGGCTGTGTGTCAAGTGAGTTTTTTTCTTGGTTTTCCAGAACTTACCTTAATCTGCTTTTCCTGATAACCATTTCTTAATTACATTTAGAACTGAAAACCCCATCTTCTTATAGCCTCCTGCTTTGAGGGCCTAAACCATTCTTATTTTCAGTGTGCTATGCAGAAGAAACCATGGTTTTAGATGACTCTAGGTATTTATAAAGTTTATAAAATTTGTATTACCTGGGCTTTCCTATTCATGATTATGAACAAGACATAAACCTAACTAGCTGATTAAGGTCTGAGACCTCAGTCAAATGTTAAGTGCAATTTGTACAATTTTAGAGTGAAAAAGTGAGAAATTGTACAAAATCAAATTAATACACTGATGAAATGAGCATTTCATTTTCAAATTGCTTAACTGTACACAGTGAGTGATTTTGACAAGGAGTGCCCAAACTTTTCCATGATACTGTATAAATGAAGCTGAACTTAATCATTTATAGAACGTTTTAGCCAATGTTAATTTGAATTTGATATTGTAACACATTAAAAATTAAAGAGCAAATGACAAATGCTTTACCTTTACACATGAATTTATTACATTGATTTTACAATGTGATGTAGTTTACATGGATAATACATACTGATAACAATAATTTATCAATCTTCATCTTCAGCACAGATTAGAACGTCTCCCCTCAACACAATTAACTTGGAAAAAAGCATTTCATTTGCACAAGATCACTTTTGTGTCAGATGATCCTTAAAATGTGCTGGAAGTCTAGAGTAATGCAGTAAATCAGTAACCTCAGAACTGGAGCTCAGACATATGGTCTGACAGCAGATCCAGTGTAGATTGTAAACACTTGCAGGTGCATCAATAATGCGTCAAACATCTCTAATAATAACAATAGTAATTCCAACAAAGCAGCTAGAATCGGGCTCATTTGTTGCACAGCAGCAGGCTTTGTGTTTGTTTTTGCTTGTTTTAATTATTAACCAATAAAAGGAGAGGTAAATAATTCCTGTGTTTTCTAACCCTTTTGAAGGGAGCGCTTTAACCTCAGCATATGTGTCCTTGAACAGTCTGCATGTGGAGAGGGCTTTGCATAATGATGAAACAACTCTATTATGTGTCTCAAGCAACAGGATCTTAGCTTGGAAGCAGTGGGTTCCTAATCTGCACAACATTTGAGGGAGTGGGGCTAACTACATATGTGGCACATTAAGCTGTTAAGTTTAAACAAATAAATTATCACAAGTTAACACTAGCTACAAGGTTCACTGAAATAGCTATCTGTCTAGGTAGCATGGCTAACTAGTTACATTGCCTTTGGAAACTGATACTGATGTTTATAGCCAGATGATTCCTATTCTACCTGTTTATCTTCATAGTCACTCAAAACCATGACAGACAATGGACGTCAATCTTCTAGTATGTCTATTGCTCTATTCATAAAGAAAAATGAATAATGTGTGATACAAGCATTTTGTGGAGAGTGACAACATATTACATGCAAGTGCACAGAAAAATCCACCAGTGCTTTTTAAATTGAAAGTATTTCAAATGTATAAAAATGTATAATTTATTTGTACATTTGAAGCCTATGAAAAAGATTAAAAATATGTACAATCACAAAAGACAGCTTAGAAATCATTACAGTACTTCAGGGCCTGGTATTAACAAATGACACTACCAGCAGAAGTGTTAGAATGCCCAATGCACTGATGTGTCTGGAATTGATTTGTTTTAATGGTTTACAATCAACCACAACATTATGACCACCTCCTTGTTTCTACACTCACTGTTTATTATATACCTTGTTAGCCTTCTGTCATCCTATTCTTTAATTGTCAGGACCTCGCAGGACCACCAGAGAGTCAGGTATTACGTGGGTGGTGGGTCATTCTCATCACTGCAGTGATACTGACATGGTGGTGGTATGTTAGTGTGTATTGCGCTGGTATCAGTGGATCAGACCCAGCAGTGTCACACACCACTACCATGTCAGTGTCACTGCAGTGGTGAAAATGACAAATGGAAAGCAGTCTAATTATAGAACTGCTCCTGTGTGGTAAGTGAAGCTGACAAAAATGAACAATGAGTGTAGAAACAAAGAGGTGGTCATAATGCTGTAGTTGATTGTAAACCAGTAAAACAAATCAATTTCAGGCAGTCACATGCTGTGATGTGATCACTTGATTAAGATTATGCCACTGCATAATATATGGGTGTTCTAAAACACTGTTCTTTGACCAGTAGTGTGTGTGTGTGTGTGTGTGTGTGTGTGTATGTGTATATATATATATATATATATATATATATATATATATATATACACTGAATTTCATTTAAAGTTAGGAAGGGTGCTCTTGTAGTAATACATTACATAATACACATAGTCATATTTACACCTCTACAAGTGGGCTAAAAAATGTACATCAAAATAATTGATTATGGATAACATACTGTAGTATAATGATCACATTACTTTCTATTATTCAGTTATCCTGACACATCCTGATACACATTAGACTAGTCAGTCTCATCTCTGTCTTACCACTGTTATAAATTAAGTGTTAAATTTGCTCTATCAGACAAAATAAATAATCCCATTTGCATCCTCTTCCATGTGCACTGTAACATTAAAGACCTGTGCCAGTCTGCAGAGCTTGAGGGACAGGGCACCATAACTCTAATGCCCAAGGGCACCAAAGGATAGCCCTCCAGTGCTGGTTGTAAACCCAAAACTGTTTCCTTTGATCACTATTTTGTCTTAAAACATTCTTTACAAACTTCTCCACCATTCATGAATTTTTATCTAACCTTCCAACAAAACTTTAAGTCTCAGCAATAATTTTATTAAGAACTAACTTAATAAAAAATGTAAGTGTAACTAAGACACTTTAGTCTTCCTGTCATCACCTCTGAGAACAATTCTGACTCAGCAGGTTTCTCAAGAGCAAAGCATTTCACATCAAACCACAGAATGCCTTTGCTTCTACTTCTAACAGGTGCCATAAAATTCATTTATTCAGTATTTTAAAGTGTTCTTTGATGTCTAAAGAGAAGGTGTGTGTCTTTGGTTGGGGTGAAAAATGCCTAGGCGCAGTTTTTCATGCCCATTTACGTCCCTGTGATTTTGGCCTCAGAATAAAACAAGTTTTTTTCTTTTATGGTGAGTTCGTGACTAAACTGATAAGCTCTGCTCTACCTATCTGATTTACAACACCACAGAAGCTACACCTCATAGTATCTGTAGCCTCACATTGTTTTTCGCAATGTAACTGTAAGAATATTAAAAATATTGTTATGATTATTTGTACCAGGCAGTTAACTATCCAGTCTTGTAGAGTGAAGTTAGCTAGATAGCAAAGATTTGGGCCAAAATGTTAAATTTGGGGGCATAAATTAAAGGAGTGACGGCAGTTGAGAAATAGCTCTGGGGGTTTGGCATTGACCATCATTGATGAATGTCTTTTTAAGGAATGTGATTCAGCTATGCCAAAATTAATGCCGTTTTCTAAGGCCCCTTAAGGACGTGTGCAGAAAAGTGGAATTCCAATTCAATTCCAATTTGCTGAGTAAAAAAATAACTTCATTGCACTTGATCCGGGGTCAGATTTGGCATTACAAAGGATGATTTGATTATATAAAATACCACTGCTGTCCAAACCACAAAGCTAAGTTTGCAGAAAAATGTTGTAATGTTTCATTTGAGTATTCCAAAAAATTGGATTCCGCGGCATTCTACTAGTCCATTCATCATGAAATATTCACACAACACAAAGGGTGTTGCAGAGTACACAGGGCATAGAACAATAAAAATAGAAAGAAAATGGAGATACATGTTTTTGTTGTTGTTGTTTTATTCAACAGCAACAATATATTATAGGGCTGTGAAAAAGCATTTGCCCTCTTACAGAATTCTTTTGTTTTTCTTTTGTTGTTTTTACCCATGTGCTCATAGCACATACTTGTCTGACACACACATTTTTCAGATTATCAAACAAGACAATTCCAGACAAAGATAAAATAAATGCAGTTTTTCAGTGATTTCATTCATTAAGGGAAAGAAGGTTTCCAAACTGGCCTGGCACTATGTGAAGAAATGGTTCCCCCTAAATCTAATAAGTGGTTTTGCCACCCTTGGCAACAACTGCAATAAAGTGTTTGCAATGAATTTTTCATATCTCTGTGGAGTAATATTGGCCTACTCTTTTTTGCTGAATTCTTTTAATTCAGCCACATTAGAGGGTTTTTAAGAATGAATGGCCTGTTTAAAGTCAAGTTACAGCATCTTAATTGGATTTTTTGGAAGTCCAGGTATAGTGCAGAATTCATGGTTCCATCAATTATAGCAAGTTGTTCAGGTCCTGAAGCAGCAAAGAAGCCCCAGAACATCACAATACCACCACATTGTATGAATGTCGCTATGATGTTCTTTTTCTGAAATGCCGTGTTAGATGTAACAGGACACACATCTTCCAAAAAGTTCTGCTTTTGTCTCTTCAGACCACAAAATATTTCCTATGAATTCCTGGAGATCAAGATGTTTTCCTGGCAAATGTGCCTTTGTTTTATTTATTTATTTATTTATTTATTTATTGTTTGTTTGTTTGTTTGTTTTTTGAAGGGGGGGGGGGGCTGGTCAGCTGTGGATTTTAGGCCACTTTCTTATTGCTGAATCATGAACACTAACCATAACAGAGGCAAGTTAGGCCTGCAGAGCTTTAAATGTTGTTCTGACTTTGCATGTGGTCTCCTGGATGAGTCATCAATGCCCTCTTGGAGTAATTTTGATAGGCCAGCCACACCTGGGAAGGTTCACCACTGTTCTATGTTTTCTGCATTTGTGGATAATAAATGACTTTCATTCTGGATTTTCAAGACTGATAGATGACTGATGTCTTTGGTTTTGATTTGTTCTTGAATTTCATCAGATCAGGGCTTAATGAGTCTTTCTTGAGATTTGTGATTTTTTAGGTTATGTTGTCAGACAGGTTCTATTTAAGTGATTTCTTGATTCTTAAGGTCTGGCAGTAATCAGGCATGAGCTAGTGAAATTGAATTCATCTTTCCAAAAAATGTTGCTTATCACAGAAATAATTTTTCCACAGCGTCCATGTTGCTGGGTATAGCTTTCTCCCTTAATAAATGAAATCAACTTAAAACTGATGAAATCAAATTCCCTCAACTGGTCTTTGTAGTCTTAAACATTTGTGTGACCAAAAAAAAAATCTGAAAGAAATTGATAGGGGCAAACACTTTCACAGTACTGCATGTTGTTTATATATTAAGTTCTACACACAGATATTTCAACAGATATGTCAGACTTGCATGTGTAAAAAATTCTCTCTGTGAGAATACAGATGCTCTGCTTCCTGCATTGTGCATGTGGCCATGCTTCGATGTAGGTTATAGTGTTTTTTTATTCCTTTATATTGCACAGCAGCATGCACTGCTGCAGGCATGAGGCTGTTTAAGAACTGCAAGTGTGAGGAAGAGGCCAGGAATTAGACTAGATCTAACCTTTCTAGATCCTATTTCAGTCTATTCTGTTAACTAACTGCTCACCATGCCAATTGTACACTATAAGCAAACCCAGAGAGGAAATCATCTGCTAAGACTCGAGAATGATTATGAAAAGTAATTTTTATCATGTTAAGCAGAGCTTAAGCAAAGCTTATCTTTTTCCCCCTCAAGCCCACCATAAAACCAAAAACACCACATTTACGTCTGAGGCAAAATAACAGGGTTGTGAATATGCTTGTAAAGCCTCATCTGAACATTTCTCGCCCCACCAAAGTCATATACTTTATATGTATATATGGACCAAAGTATTGGAACATCATTGTTACAAGGGCGATAAAAAAGAGTTTCTCCTGAATTTTGTTGGAGTAACTGTCTCTATTGACTTTCCACTACATCTTGCACTGCTGTGAGGAGCTGATTGCATTAAGTAATTGGTGTGGCATAACAGATAGCACTACTACTGAGCCACCAGTCTGGGCATAGTCATAGTCTGGGCAACAACTCCGATCCACTACTCTGACCCTCTGTAATATGAGTAAGCTTGTAAGTTGCTCTGGATAAGAGTGTCAGCTAAATGCCATAAATGTAAATGTAATGTAAATGCAAGAAGCGTGTAAATGAGGTCAGGATGTTGGTTGATCTCCACCCCACTGCATCCTCAAAGTACTAAATAAGCTGTGTATGTGCATTTACACATCATGCATTCATAAGAAGGGGTGTCCACAAACATATAATGTACATCAAAGAAGTAGGTCAAATACCAAAGTAACATTGTATGGCAGCATTAAATTAACTATCTGGGGGACTGTTTGATGAGGATGACACCCATCTCATTTATAGAAAGTGGCTGATGGGGTTTTAGGCTGGAGGGCTGGGACACTCTCAATTTGCCATTACAGGAGAGTAACATTTAAGTAGCATTTGTTGCATTTTTTTTTTTTCTTTCATCCTCATTTCTGGCTTGTTGCACTGGCTCAATAGTGGTCACATGGCCTGCCACATGGCTTTTTATGACATTGGAATAAAAGTTAACCTGCATGACCCAAACAGAAGGGGATTTTCTCAGCTCACAGAAAATCCATCAGCCTTTCACTTCATACTTCATATGCTCTACAAATACTGCCATTGATTAATACAGATGTTAGTTGTATGTTTGATTATGTGCTAATGGTGAAAATCCCATTTCCTCAGTCCATAAAACTGACACACTTTATTACTGCATCAAAAAGAAAAGGATGAAAAGAAAATAGGCTTGTTTTTTTTTTTTTGCTTGAGGCAGAGGAAGTGAATGTCCTCCAGAGCACAGCATGCGTGACTGTACCTGCCAGACGCTGTCCCACACAGGCATTATTACTCAACCTTTCATCTGGACACAGATAGAGAAGTAGCTCTCTCTCTCTCTCTCTCTCTCTCTCTCTCTCTCTCTCTCTCTCTCTCTCTCTCTCTGCAAACTGCAAACAAATAACACCTGCTGAGGAGGACAGCAGCAAAGTCAGATTCACTCAGGGACAATTTCAGCACCATGTTCAACTGTTTTTGTACAACCTTGTTCCTTCATAATTGGGAAGAATAATACATAATCTAACCTCTATTGCAGTGTGTACAGATTTCATTCTGGACAAAAAATAATATTAAGGCAGGGGTATCAAACCAGGTCAGAAACGGGCCAGTGTGGCTGCAAGTTTTCATTCTAAACAACCAGCAGCAACAGCTGATTCCACTCACTTAATCAGTTAGCCAACCTTCAAACAACTGGTCACATGAGCTTCTGTTTGGTTGGAATGGAAACCTGGTCCATTTCTGACCCGGGTTTGACACCCTGTATTAATGTCTTTTTTTTCTTTTTTTATAAGACTTGTTTAACACTGAGTAGCTCACAATTATGCTGTGTTTACATTATGATGGTGGACAGATGATAAGAAACAAGATATTCTATGTCATTTACTGAAGCAACAACAAAACATTACGTCACCATTAGTGGTGATGGCAGTACAAGTCAGCTGAACATTCTGACAAGACATCCTATTTCTAATTTCCAATATGAAGTGTAAATAAAATTGAAATAAACCAGTTCATGATTTGAAACCTAAATTAGAGACATTACCATGGCCAATGTGTGGTTGTCTAGTGTGGTCATGCTGGACAGCCAGCATGGCCAAAATGGTCAACTACCATACTCAGGGTCCTGCTAACTAGACTATAAAACTGTTATGATTAGGCCATCATAACAGAAATCAACCACCTTGGACATGGTGCTCTGGCTGTCAAACCAGTGTGGTCAGGCTGGTCAATCAGTATGATCACGATGGTTATGCTGGTCATGCTAATCACCCACAACCACCTCTACCACTGTTAGACATGCATGGTCATTATGGTTGACCTGCATCATCATGCCAGGTTATCCTGGTTATGTTGTTCTTCTAGATTGGTCATACTAGCAATAGTTGTAAATATGGCATAAGCATAACTGGTTTGGCAGCCAGATTATTCATCAGCTGGCCCAGAAGCATAGTGCGATTAAACTATCAAACTCAAACAAAAACATAACCCCATGTTAATCTAGAGTTAAACTACACAACCAATTTAATCAGCATGTCCAGCATGAGATGGCCAGCTGCTGCTCTTGTATAGGACCCCATTCTTTTCTCCAATTAAAAGACTGTTAAACTGCTAAAAAGTCATTGTGTCACAAAGCAGTTTTACAGAAATAAAAAAAATAAAGGATAAGAAATAGACCCTCTATTCAGAAGTTATCAGATGAGATAACTATAAACCCTTATACTGAGGTAATGTGATGTTACAATAAGCTTGATTTAATTTTATTTGATTTGAAAAGACATGTTGAAATCTACCAAAAGTCTACCAAAAACAGATTTGGGCCTGCTGTCTGAACACAGCCTTATTTTCTGTTTTTATGGTTAGACAATGTAAGTGGTGGTGGAAGACAAAAATTTGAAATGGTTCCAGTCAGATGGATTCAATTCATTCTTATTAATTTTATTATTACCTGAACTTATTTAGTTTTTGGTTTCCAGACTATCAAAACGAATCTGTGCAAAATCACTACTGAAAACAGATCTGGAGGATCTAGCTTCTAAGGCAGCATTTCAGTGCTTCTATCCAATCTTTTCTTTACTGCATGCCAACATGACATGACATTTTAATGTGACAGTGTCACATTAAGAGCCACATCTTTAATTTCAATGTAAACACAGCTTAATGCACATGTTCAGTAGATACGTTAGCATTCTGTAGTTGTCCTGCACAAAATCACTTAGCCAGTTAACAAGCAAGCAACCTAAACCAAATCTGAAAACATATAAAAATAATTTAAGATAAATAACAAATTCTCAGATAATTGCACAGCCTTCATCCACATATGAATCTCTAATTCTAATATCTGCATTTGTTTGTTGAGCTACCTCCAGAACCATTTTGAGTTAAAATCAATCTGGATATGCCAAAATTAGATTTGGACTGGCAGTCAGAAGCTAGCCTTAGTTATTGTTTTGTTTTGTTATGGTTAGACATTGTGGGTCATGGTGGAAATGGTATTATTGGTGTGGACAACAGGTTTGATATGGTAGAATCGGCCTCCTTGTACTGATGTATTGAATGATCCACCTAATTTATTCTCTCATTTGTAGAGACTGGAGCAGCCATAGAGACAGGATTTTTTTCTCTCTAAGCATACATTTGTATTTGACATTTTGTCAGAACATGAGGATAACTTAGTCCGAATGTTTTATGACCACTCTACCCCCTCACAACCCAATGCACTCAAACAGTCTCACAGTGCAAGTCTTTATAAGCAGTCATCTGCTGTTGTTGAGGATTAGTCATTTTCTGAGTCCATTTATATCACTGCAGTTCACCTATTTCACCTAGACTCAATTCTATCTGAATTGTACACCTTTCAATACTGTTTTTAAAGTGACCTCACCAACTTCACCTCACAATTTGCACATAGCACCTACTAGCTACTTGCAGCTGAAAGGAAAGAGGGGGAATGAGGTATTGATTTTTATTAGAAGCACACTTATTGTAAATATAGCTTGGTTACCAAACTTTGGGATACAAAAATGCATGTCACTGCCAGGTGTAAACAGGCTCTATACATATACACATTTTTTTCCAGACATTACTGACACAGGCATCTGTATTTATGCATGGATATCTTATTTAACTGCCATATGCCAAAAATTAAATTAAAGGGGACACTCTCGAGCAGCCATGCACAAGTCTAAAGTCACCAATCCCAATGCCATATTTTAGGGAGAGGGGTTATAAAGACCCATAGCTCTGGGCTGTGGAGCAGTGGAACAGAGAGAGCTGGAGATCCAGCCATTACATCTCAGACTCTCAGTTTGAGTGGGATTTTTGATCTATACCCAATCATCCATTTTCACTACATGATCGCATTAATGTTGTCAAAGATGAATGTCAGCAAATCCTCAAAGTTATATTCCAAAATCTAGCGTAGGACCTTTGCAGAAAATTAGAGACTGTTACTGCAGCAAATGGGAAACTCCTAATTTTTACCCTTATTTTTCAAAGCACATATTTGACATATTTTAGAATATATAGAATTCCCTTATAGTCCAATATATTTACAAATATTTCAGCTGTCAGTCAACCTATGAACTATAAGGGTCTGTTTGAGATTTTTATCGAAATTGAGTTATTTACATATTCTTATTCTGTTATAACTTCTTAACATTATGTGATGTTATAGACATTTTAGACTCTATCTAGAAAACAGAAACTTCTCCATATATATCAATATTACTATAAAGACATATCACTATAAACTTCTGAACTTCTGTTCCCCTCTTCATTTATTTGTTTACTCAGCTTCATCTAAATCGGCTTGTACAAACCAAAAATTTATCTGATATCTTCACATCATAACCACATATGGTTTGTGTTATAATATATAATGCCATTAACCTAACGCTAATTTACTTTCAATAGAACCTATGAGCATTTCCCTGTATTACTTTAGCATCAAGCCAACAGTTCTGTTCATGTAGTTTACCCAGAGTGTTTAATGTATCTTGTGGCAGATGTGGACTCTGAAGCTTATAAAACACTTATATGGGAAAAATATATGGATATGTATTTTTATACATTTGAAATACATTGCATTTCGTTCCAAAATACATTTCACACTAGAATGTACTTAAGAATATACTGCCTATATATCAATTCTAGTAAATCTCAAAAAATAGAATGCTATGAAAAAAATGTTTATTCATAACTTAATTCAAAAAGGCAATCTGTTATATATTACATTTACAGCCACATATTTCAAACCTTTTCATTTTAATTAGGAAATGATCTATAAGTCACACTGACAAAAATGTAAAACAAATGAATGAATATGAAATGTTTGAGCAGAATTATGAACATGAATGAACTTTTTCATAATACACAAACCAAAACCTAAAACAAATGTTTTAAAATATATTTAATAAAAATACATTAATTGGCCAGTTTTACATTTACATTTATGCCATTTAGCAGACACCCTTATCCAGAGCAACTTACAAAAGTGCTTTGCTGTTCCTTAGACATCCATCCTTAGCTTGTAGACGAGGCTAAAATCCAGAGTTTCCTCATGTTTAGATGCTGTTGAAAGCAATTGTCTGATTGTTTTGACCAACAAGATTCGGTTTAAATCTTTATGGGGTTAAATACTCTTGAAACAGATGGGTCTTCAGTCTGTGTTTGAAGACATCGAGTGACTCAGCTGTTCGGGTGTTCCACCACTTTGGTGCCAGAACAGAAAAGAGTCTGGATGCATGTTTTCCTTGTAATTTGAGGGATGGTGGTCAAGCTGAGCTGTACTTGATGCTCGAAGGGCTCTTGGAACAGCTTGAGTTTTGGCCATCATGTACAGAGGTGCTGGTCTACTTTTAGCTTAGTAGGCCAGCATCAAGGTTTCGAATCTGAAGTGTCCAGCTACAGGAAGCCAATGAAGGGAACGCAGCAGAGGAGTTACATCACTGAATTTTATACATGAGTTTTATACATGCCACATATATGTTTTAAATATATTAAGATGTATTTATACAATACATTTAACAGGTATATTTTTGGTCACCATTGCAAAAATACTTTTGAATATATTTTTCCCATATGGACAGCTGGGCTCATCTGTAGTTCTATGTCAGTGTTAAACTTGGGTTCACACCTTTAAATCTGGGTTAGAGTAAAGAGCCTGAGCCATGTCTGAAACTGAACTTCACTCAAGGGCTATAAATCTAAAAGTGGTGATGAAAATGCAATTTGCAGGGACACCCACACAATGAAATAAACCTGCTTTTTCCTATATTAGATATTTTAAACTATTGTATTTGAACATTTTTGTTGTTTGGGGTTTAAAAAAGCAAACTGCATCCCATCACAATGATTTCTGGTCAAGTTCTGCAGATGACTCTACATTGGTGTTGACTTAATACCTCACCTCTTCAGTTCAGCTGAAGGAACCTTTCCCTCCATGTTTACATAAATAAAGCAAGTTCATAAGAGCAATGTTAAAATAAAGCCTGAAATGAAAGGCTCACATCAAACAAACAGACTAATACTATTCATTCTGTCTGTATTTCTGATGTACACTGCTACTGACTGTTCGTCTAGATGCACAGTTAATGGTAGTGTCCATACACAGGCAGTAGTGTACAGTGTAATTTATCTTAATTAATGCTCAAAATACTGTACTTTTCATGTGAGGTGTATATGTTTTAGCCCATAGCCATATCTTAAATCTTATCTTCATACTGTCTGTTTCTTTGACTTTTGACCTTTTTTTACAAGTTCCATGTATTTCGGGTGTATATGCTAGCATGACAATGACATGGGCAGTTTTAAGCAAGTAAAGTCAAAAGCATAGAGCATGCCAGTCTCCATACATAGTTCCAAGAACTATCATTGCAGCTAGTAGTGTTCATACTGACCCATTGCAGATAGTGACCTGAAAGGGCTATTTTGGCCAGTCTGCTGGTGCTGGGCCCGCATTGAGTGCCTGTCTGAAAGTCTGCTAATTTCCTTCTGGCTGCCAAAAGGATGCGAATCTTCCCAGACCCGTGGCCTTTCTTCCCAGGCCAGCAGGGGTGGGTGTGTCGGGAGCTGGCTGTGTTCTGAATGATAGCAGGATGGGCTGGCCCGACCCTCACTGTAGCCCCTGTATGGGGGTCGCACAGCCGGAAGCCTGTCATAAGGGTTCTCGTCATCCCGGTACTCCTCATACACTGGTGAGGAACACTCCTCCCGGGACAGTGATGAGTAGAAGTCTCTCTGGCCTTCGTACCGCCTCAGCGGGTAACCCGTCTGTAGGGGGCGTGTACTGGCTCCCAGGCGGAAGCTGCCACCCAATCGGCTGGGGGTGAGAGTGAGGGGGGGTGGAGGGGCTGGGAGTGGTGGAGGAGGAGGGGTAGGGGAAAGCTCTCGACCCTCTTCAGATTCCAAACCTGGCAAGCAGGGTTCAGGAAGCCAATCCGCTGTCTCCCAGTGGTAGGCTATGAGACAGGAAGAGATTGCATAGACAGATATGAATAAAACATTAGTTAGATATCACCTAGATACGTTTTATGTCATAAAACACTGATTTAAAAGCTTGCTTAGTCACATGCAATATGAACTCATTTGGGAACCTAAGTTGAGAATTTTACTACATCAAGCACACTTTGATTAGTGTGCACTTTTAAAAATAAAGATGTTAATAAAGAAAATATAATAAAAATAAAGAAGCGTTTGGAGTAATGCCCTAGATCCATTTTTTTTGGTAAATAAACTGAATGCAAAGATCTGTTCAGTTGGTAACAAAGCTTTTCATTTATGATTTTAAATCTTTAAAAGCTTCTTTCCACAAATCTCTTTTACAAAATTGGTTCTTTATGGAGCCAAAAATGGATCTTCTGTGGCATTGCCCAAAGAACCCTTTATAGCACCTTCGTTTTTAAAACATGTAAAATAGACAAATAAATCAGCATGCAGGATCAGTGTTAAGTGCTACTACATTTTTTTGCTGTATGAAAGATGTATGAAGCTTCTGTTCTGGTGTGAATGAGGGCGCAAGCTCATTTGGAGTGCACATATTGGTAAGCATTTCTTTTTTTCTAAATCAGAGAAATGTTAAAATATGACTGACATGGCTTAGATTGCTATTAATGGATTTTAATATACATATACATTTACATAAACATAAGCAAGTCTATATTTTATTTAACAACTGACTGTGATTTAAGGCACATGTGCCTTGTAACGCCAATGTGAAATAAAAGTTAGTGTGCTTTTGGACATTAATCATGTCTTGGCTCATCTATTTTAAGATATATAGCCCTGTACATAGTCCTGTTCTGTAATGGACATTTGCCTACATAATTCCTGGTGAAATATAAGCTCCAGGGTATTTTGAGAAATGGTATGAATCCCCGTTCTGAACCTTTGAAATCAGTAAATTAAACTGGCTATTGACCTTGTAAGATGTAAGACTGCTCACTGTTCACTGTGTATCAGAGTAGAAACTCCTATTTGTTTGATTAATAGGGTAAAATAATTATATATGGAAAAGTGACGCATCTAAACGTTGTCCAGGAATCAATGCAAATAAAAATATGTGCATGTACACAGTGTGATGTACACAGAAACTGATTAAAAATCAAGATTGCTTGGCTCAGAATAATTATTGTTTTCTAAATACACCTGTACTGTAACAACAGTGCTTCAACTTCTATTCAGTCACTTGATTATTGAGGGAGTGATTACGAGGCTGGTGTTAACAGAAATGAGTCCTTACAATTGACAAAATATTCTTTGATGTATTCAACACATATTTGATCCTCACGATGAAGATGTGGACTAGCTGTAAACAAACACAAAAACAGGATTGCACACATGGAACTGTCACACTGATGAAGAAATAAAAAATGATAACCTCTTACACATTGTAAGACTTTACATTTCAAGAGTAAATTATATATACACACTGTATGTCCAAATATTTTGGGCACCCACTCCAATAAAATATTTAAGGTGCAATTGCTGACACAGATGTGCAAATGCAAACACACAGATTGACTAGTCTCTGTAGAGAAGTAATGGCAATAGATTATGACTCTCTGGGGCAAAACTGAACGAGGCATTGAGCATGGAACTGTGTTCTCAGGAGTATGGATGGTCCAGCCAGTACTTTTGGGATGAGTTGGGAAGTTGCAGATGAAGTCAGGTGGTAATCCAACTTCCTGACCTCACTAAAACTGTTATCACTGAACGCAATCAAATCCTCACAGAAATGCTTTGACATTCAGTAGAAAGCCTTCCCTACACAGTAGAGACATGTACAGCAATAAACTCTATTAATATCCTTGATTAAGAAGAAACAATGAATCAGCAGGTGTCCGAGTACTTTTGCCCATATAGCGTGTCTATATATATATATATATATCCACAAATGTGAAAATAACATGTGAAGATGCAGTGAAAGGGTTCAAATACCCTAGAAAATAGAATTAAAAGGGTTTGGACATATAAATATACAGAAATACACTCACAAGTACTGCTGTATCTTGGTCCATCATCCAGGACAGCAACTGCACAACAGAAAAAGAAGTTCATCTTTGCTCCAATCTGACCTAAATTGTGCACATTCCTCGTGCATGTTTTCAGTCTTCTGCACAGTTACTATATCAAAGATTTGTAATGAGAGTGACAATACTAGTGCATCTTAAAAGTCTATTTAAAGTCACAATTTCATTCAAAAAATGTTTATATTCGTGGCATGTAAAGTGACATTTAACTGTTGTTTAGAATGGCCTTAATCCAGATCACAGATTATTAGAATATTTCATTTTGAATTTTAATAATTTACTAACCAGACAGTCTCAACATTAAAAAGGCTAGACAGTTTCCCTGTAAATATGAACACAGTTTACCTTCAATTAAATTATGAACAAAAAAAAAATGTATTTTATATAAAATCCCACCAGTAGTCTGTGGTGGTACTGTCAGGGGGACTGTTCATTTGTTCATCTGCAAAACTTAACTACACAACAAAATTATATTTAGCCAAACTTGTTGATATGAGAAATACTGTTATTCATAATAATAACTTCACATTTAGGTCAGGTTCATTCATCAAAACCAAACATTCCTACTTGGTCTTTAGTAATATTCATATTTTCAGTGCACAGTTACCCAGTTTACACCCAGTCATTTCCTGTGGTTAAAATTTGGATTGTATCCTAATTAGATTTTAAAGATATGCATTTACATTTGGTCGTTGAATGTATTTCTGGTTGGTCATAATGAAATCCAATGTGGGATGGAATATGCAAATCCATTCATTACACAGCAATCAGTTGTTTACATGTTTATGCTCTTCCTGTTCTGTGGTAAAGACACCCACTGCACATTCTGTTGTACGCTACACACTGAACAACTTTTTGTGTAATCTGGAATGTTTTATTGGTTGTGGTTTGCATGCTAAATGACTGATCAGCAACACAGAGGTTACTAAAATGTGATGGCATGTTGTTATTGTATAACTCCACACGCTTGTATTCTCACTGACTATAGCTGGTTGCTCTCTAATTTCCAGTCACAACATTTTTCATCTTACTGGATTTGGAGTCACCGACAAATTTTAAAAATGTTATTTTGAGGTGTCAATAATCACTCGGCAAGCTTACAGCAGTTAACACATAGCGACTGAGCCAGCAACCAAAGCAGTATTGAGAAAAAATCACTTGCCACCAACCTGAGAATTTTTTTGGTGATCTGTAATTCAAAAATTGGGAGTGAAAATCTCTAGACTGAACCTGGTAATAGGGGAAGGTAACAGCTTTGACAATCAATCCTGACATTGATCATATGCCCAGTGACCTACTGCATAGGGTGGAGTTTTGGTTGTACTGGGAGGATTGTTTGTTGAATACATTGTGAATGGATGGATGTTTTACACAGCTGTAACAGTGATTGGATTTGTATTCATATACATGCATCTTGGGTGCATTTACACTGGCATTTGTATGTAGCTTGGCCTTATCCAGATATAATCCTGATACTCAAGAAGGAAGAATCGTCCAGGTATAAACATTTTCAAAAATATGGAGCTCCTGTCCATACAAACAAAAAGGCTTTAGCAGGTCTGTTTTTGCTGTTTACTACATTGTGCAATTATAAAGTGGAATCCACTGGGCTATTTATTATTGTGCAGACTGCATTTTATCCAGATTGCCTTCTGGACCACAAAGGCTTTTGTGGTTGGTTCAGGTTGTGTGGGTGTTTTAAAAAAGTTGTAAAAGATTGGGAACCTGTGTGCTGTAAGTTCCATTTATTCATTCTATGACTGGTGTGCCTTTTCAATGAAACAGACATTTTACATATCACCCAGGAGCCATAATGAAATATGCAAATGTATGCATAATTGGTTTCCTAATGTCTCATTTACATACTTTAATGGATTTTTTAGAAGATACTTGCTGTGCCAGTGTTCAAATTGTAAGAATTGAATGTGATATTCTACTATTGACTTATAAACATTATATATTTATAGTAATTTTTGTTTCTGTATATACACACATTTGATTATCATTTCAAGCTTAACTCTATAAAGCTACTTAACGTTACTGCAGAAACATCGAGAGCGCTGTTAATTATTTGGTAAGCTTCACCTTTTTACACTTACATGCTAAAAGAAACGGGACAGCGATATTTAAGTGAAATTGAACTGGCATTATCTCAGTGAAGAGCTTAGAACCACCCATGCCTGTATAGGTTGCAAGGTGTTGTCTTGTGAGTAAGGTTAAACACTGGCCAGCAGAGTTTAAGCGAGACATATTAGTGGGTACAACATGAATAGGACATGTTTTTAATTTCTGTATTCTGCATCAAGTTGTGTGGGCAGTTCTTGATCCACAGTGTTGTGTGTGTGCCAGGAAAACATCACAGAAGGTATTACCACCCACAGTGGACAGTGCAGTGGTCAACCATGAGAGCTTAAAAACTATGACCGATGGTGTTAAGCTAAAATTGTCTGTGCAAACAGACAAGTGACTCTGCCAGAAATCACACTGATATTCAGAGCAGAGGCCCCACACACGTCCTGCAGGTCAGTGCTTCATTCCACACCACAACACCAGATACAGTGCCTTACTTATATTCCAGCATATAAATAAGGATAATATATAGAATTTGTTTAAACATCCAGTCAAATATACTTATCATAAAAAATCCTCACCCTGAAGAAAGCATAGCATTCCATACTAAGGCATGGTGATAGATCTGTCGGTGCCATCGTCACTGCCTCTCTCAAACTCTTCCAACTGCTCAAATTGTTTTTGAACTTTTCTCTGAGGCATAGCTCTTTTGCAAAGGATGCTACTTAGACAGCATAAGTCAGAATGGAAGCACATACAATGGGACGCCCCTTATATAGTCAGTCAAGTACAGTGATAAGGCCCATCCTTGCTTTTATTAAAGTCAAGCATTAAACTTAAATTTTGTGAAACACTTTGTCTTACAATGTCATATCTACCCACCAAGTTTCATTCTTGTCGGTTTATCCCTACTGGGTGCAACTATTTTAGTGAAAGCTGAGTGTCTGTATGCAATATTTAATCATATAATCCATCATATTCCCCATTCCTTCTATATATAGTCTCATTAGCAGATAACTTTTCCCCTAATTAAGTAATTTCCCACCCCACTAGTCAGGTCTCCTCTATCATCCAATGCTACCAACCATGAAGGCTGAGGCCTGCCACACACTTACTCTGAGTCACACTGCATCAGTGCATCACTGGTCAGCTGAACATACTTGAAGTAGAACTCTAACTGAGAGGTTTTTTATGTTAGGTAACAGATGCACTGAATGGTATTGGAAGTAATTAGGAGGGAGGGAAGGTTATCTGAGCATTACCTTACCCACCCAAAGAGAACGAGACCAGTTATGCTCTCCTGGAATCTCTAATCATTATCACTTGTCAAATGGAATTGGGAGCCAAGTGTATTGCTGTACACAATACAAGTGTTTTGATATACCAAATTGCTTTTAATATTTTGAAAACAGTATCGTATACATGCTGCTACTTCCATAACTAGACATCTGCCCTGTCTATGTCATATTCTAATCCAGTCTTCTGCACTAGTCAGTTCAGTCACTGCTGAAACTTCACATATCCTTCAAGAAACTGTCAGGGGTTTGAAAATGGCTTTCATGTACAGCAGGTGTGCTGTCTTCCCTTTCAAAGGGAGAAGAGCATCTTTAAAATGCAGCTCGAGTCATACCTTCATTTTCAATGCTGTCCACTGCGTCGTTGACCAGCCGTATGACCGTCACAATGGAGGCTAATTTGAGGGCGAAGAAAAGAATGGCACAGTGTCAGGCAGCAAAAGGCTGAATTATTACACTTGAGTATATTTGTCAAACAGCCAAGTTGACCTTTACATTATGATTCAAAGGAAACCCTCTTCCTCTTCACAACATGTCAATGTTATGAAATCCATTGAAAGAAAAAACAAGCGGAAAATTACAAAGCACTTCAATTCTGTTTGACTGCTTTGTATTACACCTTCGCTGTTTCCAGACTGAGTCACAACAGCAATCATATTTTGAGAGGATATTGCCATGCGCTGAACCAAAGATAGAGCATAATTACTGCTTTGACCCATTGTGGCCCTCTCTGCCTGTCTTTTTTGTTTTTTGTTTCACGAGCAGCGTTATCACTAATCCCCCAGTTTCCCTAGGAAAGATCATACACTTAAGTCATCTTAATTAGGTGAATGGCATAATTAGTTTGCTATGACTAAGACTCTAATTGTATTATGCGGGTGTCTGAGCAAGGCTTTGTGTGGATGTGTGAGCATGCATGTACTCTAGCTTTAGGCTGGCAAGTTTTTGGTACAAGCACCAGTCCTAATGAGCACAACGTTTTAACAGCTCAGTGAAGAAATTCAGTAGAGCACATCGCAGCATTGAGTTCCTTCCAGTCCTTAACTGAACCACACTCATTAGTGCTGATTAGAGCATAGATATAATTGTCTTTTTGCAAGCTGTTAAAATAATACTCCAGCATTTTCCAACCTAAGCCCTATCTGCCACATGTATAGTGTAGTGTGAGGTTGATTACCACAGACAATCCTTTTGGTGAGTTTCATACTACATTTGAACAGATAACCTGTTGAATGAAACTGCACTCTGATCTTTTCCCCACAGCAATGGGGAAAATTTGTATCAATCTGCATTTATGTCTCCATTGGATCAGATGACATTTCCCGAATCCCACACAAACTTACTTTGCAGCCACTAGTCAACAGTCCACTAATCAAAAACTGTTTTCCTGCTCTGCATCACCTTATTCGTGTTACCTTTGTACTGATTCGTGTTACCTTTGAGTACACGTACATGCACTTGAGCCCCAATAGGAACATATATCATCTAGAAGAAAATTTTAATCCTTCATTTTGGCAAACATGGTTTTAGAATCACTTCAGTGCTGCTTGGAACAGTGTTGTTGCTTAATTCCAGTACCATGTTCTGTTTTCAGGCATGCACAGAAATCTGACAGAACCTCAGTAATTAAGAGTATACATGCTCTGAGGAATCTGGTTACTGACCTAAAATCTAGCTCTGTTTCAAGGATTTCTTCATCTGATTTATATCTAAGAAATTGTTTATATGGCTATTTGCATAATCAGATAACAGCAGAAATCTGATTATGAATGGATTATTGAGTGCATGTAACACTCATTGTATATATAATCCTGTTTGCTTCTCTCCTACATTATGAAGTATTGCCAACTCTCTGCTGCATACCAAGTGCTATTTTCTGTTTTGCCTTCTATGCAGTTTGACCTTATTTTGTATCTCCAATGTCTTGGTCTTGGTTGCCTGGACATGTTTTGGGTCTTTTATTTTACTCTTTTGGCTTGATTTTTTTTATTGCTTTTTGGATTCACCCATATCTGGTGTTTTCGCTACCACCTTTGTGTTTTGGATATCACTGCAAATCTGTAAATGTTTGCCCAGTAAACATTTAATTTATTCACCATTGAATCAATGTCATAATCATGGTAAAATCAATGTTAAATAAACTTTTGATCTTGAAAAATGAATCAATTGATGTTGCAACTGAGTCATTTCACTTTTCAAATACATAAATTATTAAGTGTTGTGTTAACCTTTTCATAAACATTTAACTTTAAACTTGATTATTATTAAACTTTAACAACAAATAATGAACATCTGACATTATTTCAACCATCCTGGATGGCACCTGAAATTATACCAATATTATACCAATCAGATATTATACCAATCATTATGGCTTTGTTTTGACACCCATTATCTATTTTATCAGCTCCACTGACCATACAGGAGGACTACAGTTCTATGTCCATCTGTTTCCATCTATGTAGTGTGTGTTGCACTGGTACAAGTGGATCAGACAAAGCAGGGCTCCTGGGGGGGAAAGGAGCCTAACAAAGTACAGAAACAGATGGACTACAGTCTGTTATTATAGAACTACAATGTGACCCTGTTGTAAATAGAGATAAAATTAACAGTCTACAAACAAGGAATTGGTCTTAAAGTCATTTTTACTGTGTAGCATTGGGAACACATTCTGCCATGTCTGTCTCATAGTATCTGCATTTTTCTAGTATAAGGGTATAATTAGTAAAATGCTAGATTTCTACTGGTTCTCTGAATCAGGAGGAAGGTATTTCACTATGGGAAACACCCCCTGTGTGACCAACCATGGAAGCACCAATGGCACCACATCTGACAAAGGAGCCCAGGAAGAAGCAATTCCTTCAACAGAATGGGCTCGTAGACCTTTAGGGTGTTGTAGACTCATGGTAATATAATCTAAATTAATAGTTTCTACCACCCAATGAAACAAATTTTGAGATCACAATGATAAACCTCTGGGGACACCAAGAGACCCTTTCTGCATTCTGTGAAAGCACAATTGGAATGTAACATGACTTTAGAGCCATGCGCATGAAAGTGCATGCAAGCTGGATGCACAGAGAAAGTACATACTTAAACTTGCTTAGTTGATGTCAGCACAAGTAGCAAAATGGTCTTA
Organism: Acestrorhynchus altus; assembly: GCA_034509495.1. NCBI lineage: Eukaryota > Metazoa > Chordata > Actinopteri > Characiformes > Acestrorhynchidae > Acestrorhynchus > Acestrorhynchus altus. Next base: position 12,928,527 of record CM067519.1, read on the forward strand.
ATGGAGATTTTAAGTTCTCATCAGCAACTCAAAAGCTGGCTGTGAACGCACACCTAGAACTAAATGATATGCTTGGAGATCACGCTGCATGTGCCTCTCATGAAACAACAAACCAAGGAATATTTATCCACTGAGCCATTGTCAAAACCTACAAGATAGCAGCTAAATACACCTTAGTAGAGAAGAAAGCTCTGTCTCAATCAAGAGATGCTGTAAAAAGCAAAGTATATCTGGCACTGAGCATCAGAAGGGAATAACCTCTCTGCGCTCACACCACAACTCAAAGACATGCCACTTAGAGTCATAAAGTGATTGCATCAAAGACACTCACACAACTTTGGATTGTTTTGATGACCTCAAAGGGTAAATTCAAAGCACATCCTTTTATGTTGCCAGACCCACAGGTTTTCAGGATTTCTTCCTGAGTTTGAGACAGTATATAATGGGACCTAGCGTACTGTACCAGCCACCCCTACAAGGGGTACAAAGGTGTGATAAAGATTACTGCTCCCTGCTCCCCAGCAGCTGAGCAGCATCCACACCTGATTTCCCCTAGATTTTAAGGGATTTTAAGTCCTGTTTGAGCCAGACGTGCCTCACTGCTCCTGCCCTCTGGGAACCTCAGGGGAACGCCTGGCAGTCCATTCAGGGGGTGGGAGGGAGGAGATCAATTGCACATTCATACACCCAGTGAGGTGGTAGAGTCTGTGTCTCAACCCCTGGGTGTGATGGCACCTCTCCAGTAGACCCCAGAGTCTCCAGGAAATGGCCTTGGTGCCATGGTCCCCATGCCACTCCAACCATGGGAACCCCAATACAAGCTGTAGGTGAGGAAGCTGGGATTAGGAGCAACTTTATGTGTTCTATGTGAGAGCCCACCTGCAACAAGACTGGCCCAGTGCCAGAACCCAATGGGCACCTTTCAACAGATACCACAGGCTGTGGGTGGTCTATAAGTGTCAAGGCCAGAATCAATAAAATTGTCTGAAACCTACATGGGCCTACAGAACCTTGCAGTGGTGTGTGCTCCAGGGCAGGTGGGAAGTCAACTGGAGGCCACAGATTGTGAGGGCTTTTAACAACCCAGGCCCCCAGACCAGCATGAGGTTCTATGTTTGCTGGCAGGTGGGCGTCATCAGAGCCATCCAGGGGAGCACACCTCAAGCCAGACAGATGGGTCTCACCTAACTGCATTGGCTCAGGTGGATTCTGTCTAACTAAAGCTGGTGTTGGGATGGTTGCCATGAAGGATGTTTGGATGAGGGGTGAAACTAGTCATTGCACTCCAGGGCCTGCTGGACAAGCCTCATAGAGGCCCTCAAGGGTGTCTGGTGTATAACCGGTGGCAAGCTCATCCTTGAGCCTAGGGTTGAGACCTTGTTGGAAGAGAGCACGCAAGGCTTCCTTGTTTCAACCACTCCTGGCTGCAAGTGTCTGGAACACTGTTGCATAATCAGCCACTGATTGAGGACCCTGGCTAAGAGACAGCTGCCTCCCATAAGATTAATAAATGCGCGGTGCATGGCCACTGCAAATTCTTTGCTGGTGTTGCATTCATGTGACTGCTGTTCCCATAGGGCAGTAGCCCAATGCAGGGTCCTTCCAGTTGGGAGGGAGCTCATATAAGCCATCTTACACTGCTCAGTGGGAAACCAGCAGGGCTGCTGCTCAAAAATGAGGGAGCATTGGTGCAGAAATCCCCTGCAACCCTCAGAACTCCCTGAGTACTGCTCAGGGTCAGCCAGGTGAGTGTCTGGGTGAGCGGGTGCTTGCACCTGAGGAGCTGGCATTAGTTGGGATGCTGTGTCAACAATGTCCTGTAGGCACACTAGCAAGGACAATATTTGCTCAGTCACCCGCTGAAGGGGTTTGAAGACAGCTACCCTCTTCTGTGGGTGCAGATGATGGACCATCAAGGATTCTACTGTTGGTGGTTGATAAAGCCCCAGTTTGTCAATGTTCTCAATGCTGATCTTAGAAAATCCAGGAACAGGAACTCGATGGGAGAAGGACTGGTTCCAATAGCGTTTAGGTTTCTCAAAGCATACAGGGAGAGTGGGAAGAGGCTATTTGGCAGGGGTCAAATCTTTTCCTGTCAAAATAACCCATGATTCCTGCTGGTCCCCTTGGCAGTGGGCCAAGTGGTGCCACACACCTGCAGGTCTCAGTGAGGCCAAACATGTCTCGCAGAGCAGTGCTAGGTGAGTCAATTGGCATAGACATATGCTCAGACAACATGCCACCACTCCCCTCCTTGGGTTTGTGGATGAGGAGATGAGCTTGTTGGTGAGCATTTGAGTGGAAAAACATTGATGAAGAAAGTGTTGGAGAGTCTTCACAGAAAAAGCAGGAGTAGTGAGTTCAGCAGCAGCACCCATTTATGTAATGGGGCAGGTGCTCCCTCATCACTGTTGTTTGATTGGTCTGTCAGTTAGCTGCCAAACGTGGTGCCATTGGTGCTTCCATTGTAGATCAGACGGACAAAAAATGCAAGAGAACAGTAAGCCATTTGAGGCTGTGCATTACTGTGACTATCACAGGTCACAGTGTTTTTTGGCACAAAGTGGAGCCAAGTCCTTAAAATTCCCTTACATTTGATTACAAAAATGCACAATCTTCACTGGTTTATTGTTCATAAATGATAGAAACAACATAACATTAGATAAAACAATAAATTAATCTTTATTAATTAAATTACATCCAGCAACTATAGACTGCTGACAGGTTGTATACCTTATATTGTGTAGGTCCCTCCTCGTGCCAACTAAAACAGCTCTCACCCATTGAGGACTCAGCAAGATCTCTAAAAGTGTCCTGTGATACCTGGCAGCAGCGATTCTTTAAATTCTGTAAGTTGTCATGTGGGATGACCATGGGTATCAATGAGCCTTGGGATCCATGACCCTGTCACTGGTTGCCCTTTTATTTGTACTGCCCACCGCTTACTGGAAACACCCCACAAGAACTTTCAAATGATGACTGGGGAGATGCCCGTCCCCAGTCATCTAGACATTACAGTTTGGTCCTTGTCAAAGTGATCATTTTTCCTGCTCCCAACTCATCAACTTCAAGAACTGATTGTCCTGCCTAATATGTATTGACCTTTGCCACTGAAACCAGATAACCAGTTTTTCACTTCACCTGTCAGTGGTTTTAAGGTTAATGCTCATATGCATATACTGCAAGCCTTTTACAGCCTTTCTGTCATATAATCATGAAAATATAAAAAAGAAATCACCAATAATCCTAGCTGGATCAGAATCTCAAATGGATCCATACTGCCTATATAATGCATTAGGTAGTAAAATGCTCATGGTCCATATGAGCATCAACACAGCCCATCAACAGCACATTAATATAGAATTTAGAATTTAGCAGAAGTCATAGCTCATTAAAACTATCAGAATTATATGTTGTTTAATCATAATTTCTGGTCCTTCTGGCTTCTGATCTTTTTGAGGTACAGAGAAATACACTGAAATTTTATGGCCTGTGGTATATTTGATGCAGATTATACATTCTGCATAAAGGTGTGATATATTTGCTTCACTAATGAAATAATGTTCTTTCAATAGCATAGAGGCATGATTCACAGCATGATTTAGTGGCAAATGTGGCCATAAACCTAACAATGCAGATCCCTGGTATGTGTGGTGTGTGTGTGTGTGTGTGTGTGTGTGTGTGTGTGTGTGTGTGTGTGTGTGTGTGTGTGTGTGTGTGTGTGTCAATCAGTGCGTCACCCCTGGGAAAGTGGCCACTGTGATGTAAGCATCTCATTCATAAGTGATGACTATCTCTTGACCCCTCAACCTCAAAAACAAACAACAAAACAGCCAAGTAAATATGCTGCAATAAATTCAACAAACAAACCATGGCATTGCATAAACCTGACTAACAAATCCACAGTTCACAAACCCAACCCACCCTGTTCTCTGCCCAATATCATAAACAATAATAATAACAATAATAAATCTTTTACATTAACACATTTCAGAAATTTGTTCCCCACCTCAGAGGGAACTGTGACAGCTTGACTTGATTTAAACAATGAAAAGCAGCATGAATGGCTGCAAAATGTAAAGTGGGAAATCTCTGGCCATCAGCATTAATCTCCCTGTTATGACTTGGAAGAACAAGCCATTCATATTGAAATAAATAATGGGCAGGGCTGTGATGTAGAATAATGCATCAGCAATGTGGTCAACCAGCTATGCTTTCAAATACTATGACTTTAATAGAACTGTAATATAACTGGATATGTAATAATATTAGTGATGTCTTGTGGTGATGCAACTGATATAAAGTATTTTGGGATTAGCTTGTAGATTAGATGAAATTTACCTAATGTCATCTTACCCAAACCATCAATCAACAAAGATGTATCTGGCAAATTGAGGAAAATTTAAACACAACTTTTAAATATGTGACTTATGTTTGTCCATATTTATAACTATACGATAGATAACTATATGACCTACAATCTCAGGAATTGAATAGGCTAGGGCTTTAACTACATTTTAAACTTTACTGCTCACACTGCACACATACAGGGGTTGGACAATGAAACTGAAACACCTGGTTTTAGACCACAATAATTGATTAGTATGGTGTACTAGGGCCTCCTTTTGCGGCCAATACAGCGTCCATTCGTCTTGGGAATGACATTTTTTGGATACAATCCAGGTTAGCACCGAACATCCCTTTCAGACAGCTTCCTCTTGCATCCACAGTTAATCCTGTTGGATGTGGTTCGTCCTTCTTGGTGGTTTGCTGACATTACCCTGGATACCGTGGCTCTTGATACATCACAAAGACTTGCTGTCTTGGTCACAGATGCGCCAGCAAGATGTGCACCAACAATTTGTCCTCTTTTGAACCCTGGTATGTCACCCATAATGTTGTGTGCATTGCAATATTGTGAGCAAAACTGTGCTCTTACCTGCTAATTGAACCTTCACACTCTGCTCTTACTGGTGCAATGTGCAATTAATGAAGATTGGCCACCAGGCTGGTCCAATTTAACCATGAAAACCCCCACACTAAAATGTTTAAAACGAATAAAACGTTTCAGTTTCATTGTCTAACCCCTGTATTTCACTTGTTTTTGCTTTGCAACTACAGGTAATTCATTTGGGAAATGCAGTTTCAAATGTATAATTTATAGCAGGAATTACGCAGAGCTGTTAAACTGATTAATATAGTGGCATGGCATGAACACTGTGTATGACTCCAAATCTCATCAGCCTCTGTACTTCACTTTACCATGTCACATGACTGTGAATCTGAATCATGGTATAGCATAATGAGCACTTGAAGAAGTGTATTGTTTAGCCCAGTTTGCCATCTTTAGTTGTTGTCTTGCTGTTTGCTGCAGGATTATGTTGTCATCTACCCTTGTTGTCATGTTCCATAGTGTTTTGTGTATACATAGAGAGACATCTTCTAAATATCTATTTTTACCTTTCTACCAAATTTCAACCAAATCTCAATGTTGTTTGGTTTCTTTTCCGTTTTCAACTATTCTTCCTTGCAAAAGCCTCTTACATCTGAGATTTCTTGACCATCCTGCTTCACTGCTTTTCTGAGATCCATATGTGTTTGGTAATGTTTAGGCCAAGGGTCAGTGAGAGCCACAGCAAAACATCTGATGTACAATTGTGTGGTGAGGAATACTGATAACTTTGCCATGATATATTGGTGCAGCTAAAAAAAAGTCAAAACAAGCCCTCTCCACTAAAGACTGAAGATATGATTGAATATTTGAGAGACATTAACCACGAGGACCAGAGAAAACTAAAGACACTAACTATGTCTTGGCTGATCAGTGTTTAGAGTAAGGGAGAACCTTCACCAAAGTGTACCTTGTTCCAGGACACTGACACATGACAGAGACATGATGCTTTGAAGTGTCACAAGTGCTGTGTTCTCTTGTCAATGGCCATACTTCTGCTACCCATATGGAGTTAGTGTGAATTAGGACTGTTAAGAGTTTGTTTGGGTCATGAGCAACGTGAGGTTCTGTGTGGCCACTTTGTTTAATACAGGCCTTACCATTGTCATCACAGGAGTCAGATCTGAGAGAGTCTGTGTGAGCCTCGCTGGTACTGCTGTCTGAAAAATAGGTCTCCTCCACACCACTGCCATGCTCTACAGAGAAGTGGAAAACAAATTACAGGTTACACAAACAAACACACACACACACACACACACACACACACACACACACACACACACACACACACACACACACACCTAAGAAAACCCAATAGTCCTAACTGCATCACTGCAAGTTACAGTTATTGTTGGCAATAAAAGCAGGATCTTGGTATATTATTTTTACTTGGTAATTCATTGAAAATACAGATTCATTCTGTGTCATATTTATGACTGCAAGTAAAAGAGGAGATTTCTATGTGCTTTTCATCTGATGAAACGCTATTGTTGTGTGTTATGTTTTGTGCAATGTATATTTATATATTAATGCAGTGTTATTTTGGTAAAATGCTGTGAGCTGCAGTTCAGTCAGAACTGAAAGAGTGTTAGATCACAAAATGATTAGTAGAAAATGCTGTTAGCTGTGCAGACAAAATCAGACCATGATGAGTGATTTTCTTTATAATAATTAAAGCCTATATATATAAATAAGCAAGACAAAACCTTTGCTGCATGCTTATTTCTAAAATGGAGCTAAAATTAATTTCCTAATCTTATTTCCTAGTTGTAATTTATCCATTTATTCATACTTTTTTTTCCAGATTTTTGCCAGCTAACTTCTCTAATGCCCCTCAGTTATCCAAATATCAACACTGTTCAAACTCTGGAATGCTTGGTCCAGTTATTGTTATGAAGGGGAAACCTTTACGCATGTGGGTTATCAGAGCAACCCCATCAATAAACGGAGACAACGCAGCTTGAAAACTACCTTGGATACCATACCAATGGTATAACAATGGTGTTACAACCACCTAACAAAAGCATAGCAGCCATTTAGCAAGCACTAAGCAACACCACAGCAGACACCTAGCAACACAATTGCAAATACCATAGCAACCACCAAACAACACCAAAGACAGTTTCACTCTAGTGAGCATGTTAGAGCCTAGTAACTCCCTGGAAGTGGGAACCACTTAAGCTGGCACAAACATTCAGCATTTCCTTCAGGAAATTCACTTTACTATTTAATTATGTAATTAATTATGCAGTAAACTGAGAAGCTTCTTTTAAATAATACAATAGTATTATTCAATAGAAGCCTCTTAATTCAACACACAGGGACAATGAACATTACATTCAACAGACTTGAGCAGTTGTGTTTTCAGTTCTTTCTCTGAATATTCCCTTTTTGTTGAGTATAATGCATTAACATAAATAAATAAATAAATAAATAAATAAATAAATAAATAAATAAATAAATAAATAAATAAATAAAATTAGGTCAATCTGACCTTTCTATGAAAATACTGCTTCCTATTTACCTAAAACTGAAATGCAGGAAGGAAAAGTATCCTTGTAAGTGTCTTTAAGCTCCAGGCTATTAATATTATTTTATTAATATTAACATACAATGTCATAAGTGCACATTAACATGAGAATATAAGGAATATTTCACCCACTGCTTATTTCTGCTCCATTGGAAAATGTATTGTATTGAGACACAGCTGCATTATCCCTGATCAAAAAGTGAATTTTGTAAATTGCTATAATTAAGTAACATGATATAATAAGAACTGCAAAATTAATTACTAAATGATAAAGAATTGACTACATCTCTTCAGATGGAAGAAAATGTGTGCATGGAGTGATTTTGTTTTACACACACAAACATGCACAGTACACAATATCTTTGTGACAGGAAAAGGCTGAGAAAGACATGATTTACTAACACAATTATCTTGTGCTATATTTCTAATCCTGAATAAAGCAAAGACAACATTACTGGTCATGCAGTGCATCACCAGCCACTAACCCTGCTACTTCAACATGTAATACTTCAAAAAGTTCTGATTCTTGAAGATGCTTATGCTTAAAAAAAAACATGATGGTTTTGCATGGTTAAATAAAGCTTAAATAATAGCTTGGCTCTAGCACTTGTCCTGTCTACCTGGGAACCTCTCATCAATATTTTATGCAGGCCTATTTATTACGTCACCACAATGCACCAGCAGATGGCTCTGATTACTATAATCTGGTTTGTTGCAAAACAATTTACATGCCTCTGGTCAATTCTGAAGAGGAAAAGGCAATTTCTCTTGCATAAAAAGCATAGACAAAAACAAGACCGAGGGATACAAAATCATAAAGCTGGGCTTTAACACAAAGCTAATGCAGCTCATTTTGTGCGAATGAAAGTATTCAACTATACAGTTATATGTAAATCTAAAATAAAATAAGACAGTCCAGCAGTTGGGAAGTTCACGTTATAGCAGCAAAAGCATAGCAAGGCACTCAGTACAATAAAGTCTCTGAAGAAAAACATGTGCAGATAATTTACAGATAAATGGGGAGATGGAAGAAATACTGCACATTGTTATGCTACTCTAAAAGCTATGTCTGCACCTGTTCTTTTAGATTTCCCTGCTTTTATCTGGAGGTGGTTCTGCAGACACCAGTCCACATTATTTCTGAGGCCAACAATTGTGGAGTCATCAGAGAACTTCTGGAGGTGACAGATTGGTTACCTGTACATGAATTCAGCACTGCAGAGGGTGAAGAACAGTGCCAGCACAATTCCTTGGGGGTCCCCTGTACTGCTAATCACCTTGTGTCAAAGACAGTCCCGTGCCTTCACATATTGTGGTCGGTTGGTGAGTTAGTCCAACATCCATTCTGAGAGATGACTGTCCACACCAATGTTTTCAACTTTTTTTTTTCAAGCCTCGCCAGCATTGGCAGAGGGAAGAACATACGCAGCAACATGCTAACAGCTAACAGTTCAATGTTCATACAGCAAATCTGTTCTTTAACACTGATGTGCCCAGAATCACACCATTCAAACTCACTGCCAGTTCATCTCCTTTCCTCTTACTGAACAGCCGAACAGCTGAGTCCCTCACTGTCTTCAAACGCAGACTGAAGACTCATCTGTTTCAGGAGTACTTAACTCCATAAAGACTTTTGTTTCAACACGGCCTAAACGTGTGGAATCTCTACATTCCAGCCTTGTCTACTACCTAAGGATGTTCTAAGTAAACAGCAAAGCACTTTTGTAAGTCGCTCTGGATAAGGTGCAAGCCATCCATACATACCATATGTATCTGAACACTAATGGAATAAAATGGTAAATGCTCTCGTTAAGAAACCATGTACCCTTTGAACTATGCAAAAAATATTTTCAACATATTTAAATATACAGACATTTGATCTTCATCACTATCCAGAACACAGTTCCAGTGTTAGTGGGCTTTATACCCTGCAATAGCCCACAGTAGGCATTAAGCACGGTGCCAATAGGTTCATGTTTATCTGTTCCATACAGTTCTATTCAATTGGTAATGCTTCTCTATAGCGATTAGACAATCTCTATGTGTGCATTTTCACACCTATGTTATCGATAAGGTGCAACTTAAAGTAGCTGAATGCATTCGTTAGGAGTACAGAAGGAGGACTTTATACTGCATGTTACTCTTTACTATTACAGGTATTAAATTCTAAAATTCATCTAAGTTCATCTTAGAAATAGTCTAATAATTCTAGTAAACTAATGCAGAACAGTACACCAACTTCACAATATCCAGATGACAGTGACCTTGTGGTCATACACTGACCAATAATGAACACGCAGAGTAAAGTAATAAAGTAGAAAACCAAATTAACTAATTTCAAACAGACCTACTTCTGTGGTTACGATAGTCGTGACGCATGCATGCATGATGCTATTGGGTGTTGAATTAGTCTCACTGAGATATATTGACTGACTGCATTTTGGGTAAAGCTAAATAAGCACTTTAAGACAGTAAATTCCTCAAAATAATAAAGTGCTTATGCAGTGTGTAGAGAGAGGAACTGAAGAGCAGACCTGTATACAGGTCCTCTAGGTTTAAGATATTCACTCTAATTTCATGCAATTCTGATTTTTTTGTAAGTGTCACGTACAGGTGTAGTATTAAATGTTAAAAGCCGTTCTTCTTCATTTACTTATAGCTTTTCAATCACAATTTGTGGGCATCCAGGTAATTTTGGTCTGTTTATATTAGCACACTTGGTAAACGGGGACCAATATGCATAATTCCATGCATACAAATGGTAGCTAAATTGGCCGTGGGGAATTAGAGCGGCTCCTTTGTGAGTCATGGGGAAAACATCACACTCTCTTTTTTATTGCAGCATCTGTTTTATCTGAAATAATTTAGTGTGTGTGTGTGTGTGTGTGTGTGTGTGTTTGTGTGTCTGTGTGTGTTTATACAGATAAGCTACATGCTTAATATGCTTATGGTCATCATGGAATGCCACCAAGTCAGCTCACTCTACAAGACCTATGAAGGTATCCTATGTCCAGTACAGTCCAGACCCCTGTGTAGCCACTGTAGGCACTTTTGAGGGTGAATGGGCACTCCAAGTAATCTATCTAGCACAGTCCTTAAGGTGTGCTATTGATATGGGATCATCAACATTATCCCTTCATCTTTTGATTTATGTGTGTGTGTGTGTGTGTGTGTGTGTGTGTGTGTGTGTGTGTGTGTGTGTGTGTGTGTGTTCACACTTTTACCCTGTATCCTGTCCACCTCCTCTCCATCTGCCTGATAGCCCCTGTCTTCCCACTCCACACCTCTGGCTTCATGCACTTCATTGTCATTTTCATTGTCATCATCTTCATCATCTTCATCCTCGTCTTCCTCCTCCCAGGGTGGTTTGCTAATGGGGCTACGCTCAGCTGGGTGGGCTGGCAGTGATGAGGGCAGGTTCGGGGCCACGCTACACACAGCCACACCTCTCCGTGGGACTCCTAGGATATGTGACCCATCTGTCCCAAACGTGCTCAGATGGGGTGGGCAAGACAGAGTGGCCAGGCCTCCACTTCCTTCCACTTTATCGTCAGGGTTTCCATGGCAACGGGGCAAAGTATAGGCTGTAGGACGCACCATGACCTGTGGGGGACCTCCGGAGCCCTCACTGTTATAGAGACTGGCGCCACTGACCCGCACCGCTTTGAACTCGATGCCTTCTGCTCCCTTGTAGCCCATTTCAGTGGAGATTCCCACAGCCTCAGCTCTGGCCCAGTCTTTGCGCAGCACCTTCTTGCGGAAAGCAGCCAGCAAGGTCAGCAACACAAGCACCACAAACAGCAGCACACCAATGCCAATGATTTCCCCTGGACCAACATAGGACAGTGCCTCTGCTTGAAGATCTGAGCCATCCTGAGAAGATGACTGCCCACAGAATTGGCCTTCAAAGCCAGCTGTGCAGTTACAGTAGAAGGCACCAAATGTGTTTACACATGCACCACCATTTTCACACTCCTCCCTCTCACATTCATTCACGTCCTCATCACATCTGTGGGTCAGAGAGAGAGATGAAATAGGATAAATTAGTGCCAGAGAGATGCTAAGCAAATCTTTCCACTGTTACATAATGTAAACTACCTAACTCTTATATATGGTAATTACAGGGAGATTGAGGGGGCTTGGGCAGCCAGTTGACTGTCCAAGCTGTAACACCACCATTCTGAAAAAAGAAGAAAAAAAAAAAGAAAAACAGGAGGAAGTGTCATGCCATACCAGTATCTAATTTAGCCCAACCACCAACACCTGCGGTGAGGGCTATATAAGTCCCAAGCTCCAGCCCCTCTGTTCTGGATCTTTGTCTCTTCATTAGCTAAGAATCTATGCCAGTAATCTTGGGTCAGATGGCTGAGCGCTCTATCGCTCCCCTGCTATTTTCCTTTTTTTAAGGATTGAAAGTGCACTTCTTTTCTCTCAAGCCCCTCTTGAGTTTTCTCTTTTCTCCCCTTACTTTAAAAGTCACCAAGCACTCTTCTCCCCCAAGTCAGTTTGTCTTTTTTATTTATTTATTTTTATTTATTCTGGGAATTGTTTTCCCTAGTTATTCGGGGCATCCAGTCTTCTAGCATTCCTTTGTTCTGTCTTCCTGCTAGTTTTCCCATGCATGTGCATGTGTTGAGTTTCTGGAGTCATTTAACACCTATTTTCATTTAAAACCCATTTTCAGTTCCTATCTCACTTAAGTCCATTTGTTGCATTTTACTTGCATTGAGACTTCCTTTGCTCTGCACGTCGGTCCTAACATGTGGTTGTGGTAGCTCATGTGCTAGTACATCAGTCTATGACCAAGATGACCTGGGTTCAAACTCCTCAGAGTGAGCTACTCCATCACATCATTTGTGTTTGGTTCAGACTTTCGGACATTTTGTTTTTATCACTAAAATTTTTGAATGTGAAAATTGCGGCTGACCACGTTTCGGACAAAAGCACTTGATCTGACCTCTTGGTCTGTGAAACATCTGCAAATCATCTTGGATGGTTCAGACTTTCAGAATAATTACAGGATGTTGAGGTAGGCTATTGTCAAATCCAATCCAAAGATAGAAGACAAAAAAGGACTGGTGATGTGACAAAATTCATCTTCCCATCACATGCATGTGCATCACACAACAGCAACAGATGAGGCTGGTGATTCCTCGATTCCTTTATCTACTGTAACTGTTATATATAAATATATAAATATATATCTCTCTGCCATCCTCACTCTAGTGACACACATGAGAGGAGGCAGAATTTTGGGAGCGAGGCGGAATTTGGCACAATATCTAGAAAACCAACTCATACGCACCCCTCTACGAACCAATCAATACCTAACATAAGCAGACGCAGTAGACATTTGTGATGTAGATGTAGTAAAGTTCTTTAGTGTGCTCACTAAGCTGCAGTGTGAAGCCAGACCTAACCACACCAAAATAATAAAATGCAATATCTGGAACTTGGTCAGACACCCTTAATTAGTCAATGGTCCACATGTAAGTCCAGATGCAACCTACAGCACCAAGTTGCAAGTCCAAATCTGCGTCTGACAAACTTTGTTTGAACTTTGTTGGCACCTAACCCAATCATCTTTTTGTTTTTTTATAACTGACCCATCATCAACAAAAGTACAGAATAAAATATGATATTTGTAATGACAGAGCTTTTTATTTGAGTATAATTAAGGGTAAATTCTGCTTTAATGAATTTACTTATCAAGTAATGTTATTAAACCATGATATATGTATGGATAACCTTTCCATAATGTGGTGCAATTGTGATGTGCAGTGGGAAGTTGTTAGCCTTCAACCACTCAATCATCAACCTCTATGTTTTTACACTGAACATACATTGAACCCAGTGCCACAGCCATCTGGAGGTCAGAACTTGGAGCATAATTTGTCTCATGCTGACTTCATGTGCTGCTCCAAGCATTGGAAGCATCATGTGATGTAAGAGACCTAGCTAGCGGGTGGGAATTGATCACGACTAAATGTGGTTATGGGTTGGGGTGAGTGGGTGGGGGCGATTCATGTGTTCAACTTATCTGCTTCTTTCTGGTCAGGGTCACAGTGGGAATGATTGCCCGGCAAGCATACACCCTGGACAGAGTGCATTTTAGTATAGCCAGTTGACCTACCATATGTGTTTTGGGGAAAATGGGAAAATAAAATTGAAATAAATAATACATGTAATCATGAACAATAGAATGTGGCCACAAACTAACAGATATGGAGAAAATGATGTCCAGACTTTATGCGAGCAGCTGTTTCAGAGAGAATGCTTGTGTATCAAGATAGATTACTGGTGACCAAAGGGATGGTTTGTTTGCTATCAGCTACAGACTCAGGCTGCCCAATCCTTTCATTTGTTTTACTCATTATCTAAGATCCAAGAGGCTCCAAGAGTGAAGCTCCTGCCAGGGGCTTAATGTTTCAGAATTACATGTTTTGTAATTTGTGATACAACATACATAAATGAATAAATAAAATCCCCCCACTGTGTCCAACCAACAAACAGTGACCATAATATTTCCTTTTAATTATCTGTGGTCAAGAGAACATCTGAATATCAGATATAAGTGAAGTGATAAAAGAAGAAAAAGGCAAAGGGTTCAAAAGCGGACAAAAAGTTTTGAAAGATGTCAAACTTTTGATTAAAATGATACAAAGTTAAAGAATTTTACGGGGCAAGAGGCTGTAATGATATGCTGCAGTGCTGCATAACTTAAAACATCAAGCACTTATGTAAGGCAATTATATTTTACTTTGGGATACAAAAATAAACAAACACTCATTTCATTATATATATATATTTTTTATAATTTTGTTTTAATCTATTAATACCTATACAAGCATTACAACCTGTATTTAAATGTTTTCTTAATTTGAATATAGGCTCATTTTGAGTTTACAAAAAGACATTTTCCATATGTATGGAGGAAGGTGCTCTGTCTGGGGCAAAACCAACACATCTCATCACCCCATGAACATCATCCCCACTGTGAAACATGTTGAAATGCTGGGGGGAGGTTTTTCAGCAGCAGGGAAACTGGTCAGGGATATTCTTAAACAAAACCTGTTTCTGTCCATCAGTGATTTGAGCCTTCCAACAGGACAATGACCCAAAGCATACTAATAAAGCAACACTCAAGTGGTTTAAGGGGAAACATGTAAATGTATTTATATGTCCAGATCTTAATCTAATTGAGAATCTGTGGTTAGACTTGAAGATTGCTGTTCCCAAGTAGAAACCATCTAACTCGAAAGAGCTGGAGCAGTTTCACCTTGGAAACAAAATCCCAGTGTCAAGATGTGGCAACCTCATAGAGACTTATCCAGAGAAACTTGCCACTGTAATTGCAGCAAAAAGGGGATCTACAAAGTACTTACTTTAGGTGGGTGAATAGTTATTCACACTGAAGTTTTGTCCTAGAGGTTTTTGTCTGTTATTTTGTCCTATTTGTTGTTTGTTTCACAATAAAAATCAAATGTTCAAAGTTGTAGACAGAGAGAGATATGATGGTTTTTCATTGCTTTGAAAAAAGTTCACATGAAAGATTTTTTCTCTAAGACTCAAAAAAGTGCTCTGGCTGTGTGAAGTTGTGGTGGGTAATATGAAGAAACCTGCCTGGGAGGACTAATTGTTTTGCTTATATCATAGTTACTCATAAACAATGGTTTTTCTTTTTCTTTTCTTTTTTAGATTTTTGCAGAGCTATGAATTGGGTGAAACGACCTTCCATGACTTGTTTATGACATTAGCCTTGTAGCTTCAGTGCAAAACTTCAAACTTGTAGTCAATGGAAAGTTCATTTCTTCAATTTGAAGGTAATATATTCTAATATTTGGACCATAAATCTGCATTATTAAATATAAAGATGCCTGGTGTCTTACAAAAAAACACACGACTGAAAAACTGAAAAAAAGGAGACCATGTTGCCTCAAATGCTTTATTATTATTATTATTATTATTATTATTATTATTATTATTATTATTGTTATTATTATTATTATTATAATTATTATTATTTCAATTAGCCAGATTTTTTTCCAGTATGGAATATTCTACCAGATTGTTAAACCAATGTTTTACTGAAACTGGTCCTGTTTATCCAGTTCAGCAGCATTACTTTTTTTGCAAGAGAAATTAATACAAAGTCTTTGACATGGTTGGCCAATGTTAGTGAATAAGATAATATCGGATGTATGTTGGCTGTACATTGTGTAATATTTTATAGAGGAGTGCTTGAAACATCTGAAAATTCCTAATATTTTGAATCATTACTTCCTTTCTTCTTCTCACACCATTGTAATAATAAATGTCCTCAAAGATATCCCCTGTGATTTCTATATATTCAAATTATTTGTATTATATTATAATATATGAAGGTATGTCAGTAAAACACTCTAGATATTCTGGAATCCTTATAGCAATCACTTCAAATTCAAAACAGCCCGTTTCTGCAGATTTGTTTTCATATATGGACTTAATGGAGTGGAAAGTGAATGACATTTTTTAACACAATTTAACCTTTATTCTATTTAAAGAAAATGTCATTTTGATTACAGTTCACACAGTAAAAATGTAATCAATTGTGTAAAATAAACAAAAAATGACAAAAATGAAAAGTTTGATTCAACACAGTAAAGCACTGCCAGTCTGGCCCTGAAACAGACAACGACTGCCCTCTAATGGACAATCACTTCCCACTCACCCCACATTCACTGATTCATTATTATGGATGCAGTCACTGAGCTGTAATTAATGCAATATCCATCAATAATTATATCCAGCCATAATGACATTATGAGGAACTTAATTAAGAATAAGCAGGACATGTGCAATGTGCAAATGAAACTGAATTGAGGGATTAGATCTAGTGAGTAAGTGTGTGTATGAATATTTATATATATGTGTGTGTGTGTGTGTGTGTGTGTGTGTGTGTGTGTGTGTGCATGGGAGGTGCATGGTTTGTACAAAAGACTGTGCTACACTATCAAAAATGCAAATGTTAACAGCTCTTTCTGCCATATCTTTATTCTAACAGATTTTGTTTTTAAAAATCTTAATTGATGTTGGACTTTTTTCTAAGCTAATTCATCTACAATGAACTGAATTCAAATACATGTGATTATGTTTGTCAATCATTTTGGGCTTGGCAACATTTCTGATGTGAAATTAGAACATCTCATAGAAAAGGATAGAAAATCTGTGCACCCCACCAAATAACTGTGACTGTATTACAAGTAACACAGATGAAGATGTATTTCAATGGCCAATAGCAGATGAATCCAAAACATACAAAAATGTGTTGCAACAAGGACTGATTTCAATGCATGACTACAATGTTGTGCCAGACTGTCATGGAGTCACTCAGAATGGCAGTAGGTCTTCAGTGATGAGTCCTGCTTTTTTCTTAGTAGAGACAACCAACAATTTTGTGTGACAAGATCAATGGTTTGTTTTCGCAAGTCACAAATCCAAAAGACCCGGTGTCATGGTGTGGGGTGCAAATATGTGTGATGCCAGATCATCTTGGCATTACAGGCACTTTGAAAGCCCAATGTTAGGTAATCTGCTCCTACAGCCAGTGGCCCTACCTTTTCTGAACACACACTCCAGTGTGCTCTTCCAATCAGACAATGCTCATCCACATACTGGTGCCGTCTCAAGAACTTGCCTTTACTCACATTGCAGACCTATTACTGACTGAACATGTGTGGGATGCTATTAACACACTATCAACATTGCAAAATCTGCAGGAACTGAGTGAGAATATTCAAGCTGCATGGGATGGATTATCGCAGGACTCCATTAGGAACCTCTACAACTCCGTGTCAAGTCATCTCCCTTCTGAATAGTACTGCAATCTCACACTTTCTTCTGGGTGCAACTATTTGTATAAATATTCTTTTGACAATGAGTATACATAATTTGTGTTTTATTTCCAGCAACTAACGGCTTCATCATTTTTCAACTCAAGAAGACTGCGAAACAGTCGGTGGTTTGCATATTCCTGTAACAGCTTTATCAACGTGAAGGTCCTTTTAATTAAGGGAACGAACTCTGTAACACTGCCAGCTGTGGTTGATCATCTACTAGGAAAGCAGCCCTTGCAGATGTATTTCTGGTTGCTTAACTACACCGAGACATAGAAAACACTTTATGTTTACAGTTAAATCTGGTCAAAATGTATCTCTAATTACCTGCAAATGTAGCCTGGAGATCATAATGTAGATCATAATCCGATCCTAATGCATTGAGTTTACACCAAGCTTTTCAAGTGGAAAAATGAAACCCAGAAATCCTTATTAATGAAAAAATATAAACAACCACTCAGAAGCACCAAGGGTTCAAGGTTTTTGTGTGACTGTGACAATGTACATCATTGGTAGTCTATGAACAGTCAAACAGTAATGAACAGCAGCTGCAAATGAGGAGTCCATCTCACTTTTCAGCCAAGAGTTATGCAATAATCTCAGGTCCTCTCTGGTGCTTGTGCTGCTCTCTGTTCCCTTCCCTGCCATAACAATTCTTCAAATGTGACAAAATAACATGCATTTCACAAGTTGAAAGATACAGATTCAGCTCTGAAAGACGCATGTGTAATATTATACCTTTTATTTTTACATGTAACAAATTTAGACCACCACCTCCCTCTATTTGCTCTTCATGGTTCTGGAGGAGTGGCTGCTGGTAATTGTTCTGAAAACAAAAAAAAATAAACTACCCACAATATTAGCTCTAAGTTAGACATCACTGATCTTGGCCAACAATGAAACATTATTACCACCGCGTTATAACGCTGGCTTTGACCCTCATTTTTACTAGTGTGGCATTAGCTTGCTGGCCACCAGCCTTCCTCTCTCATCATTACCTCAGTGTCAGTGCATCTGCAACAGCCTTTGTCGACAACTACTTGCATGGAATTAGCATGTTGGTAACCAAACTCCTCCCATATCCCTGCTGGTTATGGGCCTTGTTAGCCTTCTGTTATTGGGCTGGGCCCCTTATCCCCACTTGTCCTGTCATGTGAATTGTACCAAATGCTATCCTGAGACTTTCTCCTGAGATTTGCTGGCAGGCAGACACTATTTTTGTGTTAAGTCAAACACTATCAAAAGAACACAAAAATAGTTACCAGACTGTGATTTTGCAACATTTCTCAGTAATTTTAATGCTGCTGTTTTTTTTTTTCTTAGGAAATAAACAAAGCCAGTTTGCACTGAATATATTTACCAATTACTAATCTTTAGATCTGCACATAAACATGCACAAACAGGGTCCCTTTGCCTGGATATTATTAATTGGACATTGTTAATACTAACTATGATTACCATTAATACTAACACTACTAATGAACTATTGAACAGTACTGTAGTCTTTGTGTTTTGGTTTTAAGAGTGTAAAGCGAGTTCTCTTACGTGAGTCCAGTGAAGCCTCTGGGGCAGCCACAGAGGAAGGTGCTGCCAACTGCTTTGCAGTCTCCTCCATTCTGACAAGGTGTGGGAATGCAGGATGTAACCTCTGTCTCACAGCGGGCTCCAGTGTACTGTGGGGGGCAGCTGCAGGAAAATGCTGTGGGGTCACAAGTGTGATGATCAGACAAGTACAGTATGTACACAGTGCATGCCAAAAAGAGAACAAGGCACATCCTAAATGTTTAAACGATTTGAACAAGATTGTTAATTTTATACAAGCAACAAACCCATCTTTACAAAGTATAAACATATAGTATGTAAACTTATATAGTGTTTATTCATGAAGGTTTAGCAAGTTACAGATCACATTGCTTGTAAATATCCTTAAACTACAGGTGGATTAGCAATTATTCTACCATACTTGCTACACAAACAACAGACTAACCTGTTCCAGATAATACGCCTGTCCTTTAAAAGTATTTGCTGTATTTACAGTTTGTCCCTGAAAGCTTTTCTGATATGAAAGGCTCCTTTTTGAAGCTATTTTGAAGCTGGCATATTTTTAGCCTGCAGCTAACAAAGAGTCCAAAAAGTTATCTTCAAAGGCTTGAGATACACACACACAGACTCAATAATCAACTTAGACTCAAACTCTAGAGGTTTAAGTCTTGGCTCGGCCTCCCATGAAGATACTACTAAACATCTCGACTATAAACCACTTTGGATAAGTGTAACCTACTTAGTGTTTTTGACCACAGATGGTTGTAACACATTTTGTTTCAGTACCTATAAGTGAAAAACAAAATTAACACAACCTGGAGTAAATTGTAACAGTAGGAGAAAAGATTTAAGAATTGGGACAAAAAAAATGTATGCATTTAAATTAGTTTATTATGGATATCCCAACATTACAAATGCTTCAAAAATATTTTTGTCTTCCTCCAAGCCTTACTTAACCACTGCAACTCTACATATGCCTGACTGCTTCCTCTTCCTGACAGATTTTAAAATTGTGTTACAACCATCCCCATCCATGCACAGGTATGAATGAAAATAAACTTCGAAGTCTATGAATTCATGTAGCCAGTGGAGATGTAGCCTGTTTTTTTGTGACGGGAAAGGCTAGTTAAAGGCTTTGTGCCCATTGCTCAGCTCAATGCAATAAATATTTACGTCCCACTGAAATACACATACAGTATTCACATATATATTTCACATACACTCGGAAAGCAGCTTAACACACACAACACATTAGCATCATGCTTGCTGTGCATCTCACCACCAGAGGGCAGGCTTGTACAGGCTGCTCCATTCTGACACGGCGTCCCTAGGCAGGGGTCAGGGTACAGCACACAGCCCAGCTTCACCTCACTGAGGGCAGCCACTTCAGCATACCGGCTCCTCTTGTTTTGCAGTGGCAGCTCATTTCCATTCAGGACCACGGCACCCAGACAGCCTTGGAACCCATCCCGTGGGCGCGGGGGTCCCTGCCCGCCTCCGGCCGACACTGGTCCGCGCACCACCTGTGCCCCGAAGAACAGCGAGCCGTTGGCGGCCAGTGGCCAGAGGTGGACGGGGGCCCGCGTGGCCCGCCGGCGCTCCACATAGCTGTCATCCAGCGAGAGCAAAGTGTAGTTGCGGGTCAGCTCCAGGGTCACTGTGTGCCAGGTGCCATCATTGATGGGCCGGCCTGAAATGCCCAAGATATCCAGACTGTTATCGCAGTCAAGCTGGAACCACAGCCGTCCCTCTTCAATCTGAAAGAAACACACACACACACACACACACACACACACACACACACACACACACACACACACACACACACACACACACACACAATGACCAATAACAATCATTTGATGCTTCAAGGGTTAATGTTCACTCTGATTAAAAAAAGACTCAATTTACTCAATTACTCAATTTACAATTACAAATTAAATGACAAAGTGCTAATATTGAAGGGAAGATTTTAAATAAACCAGTTTATATTTTGGTGCCCAATACGGAATATTTTTTAATCTCTGTTCATACAATATTCAAAATTCTACTAAATGCTGTAGTATTCAGCATCGTGTTTGTTCACATGCTAAAAGTAAATTCAGAGTAATTTAAAATTACAAGACAATTTTTGACAATTTAGGACTGTGTTATTTGTGTTTTTAAATAAATGCAATCTAATCCAATCATCCTCTTATTTCAATTAATATGTGGATCATTTCTTTCCATTGTTGCACAATGTTCCAAAAATGCAACAACACAAAAATACTGCCATAAAGAGAAAATAGTTATTAATAATAAGGTCAATTTTATGTGAAAAAGGTGAATCCAATTGTGAATCTCTCATTATGCAAAGTGCATCCAAGTTTAGAAATATATTCTATATATCCACTTAGTCCTGAATAGTGTCAAGGTGGATCCAGAGCGTAGATGACATCATTCTGGGGGGGGTGGGGGGCGAAGTACTCAGAGGAAACCTGTGCTGACACAAAACTCAAACGGGGATCAAACCCTTAATCCCAGGCCCCTGGAGCTGTGTGACACACCTGTGGCACCACCATGCTGCTCCTATATTTAGTGTATTATAATTAATTATACAATGTGTGTATATTCAACTAATCAGCTCATTAATAAGCCCTTCTGAAATTGATGAGGTTGTCTTACAGCCAGAAAAGCTCTGCACAGCAGGAGCTCCAGAACCAAACAACCATTGCTTCACTGCTTTTAGGAGTGGAAAAAGAGAAAAGACAGAGTACACTAAATATATTCTGTACAACATAAAAAGTCAAATGTAGCAGAAGTGGAATTCCATTTAGTTTACCTGGTGACTCATCCAGAATTTAATTCCACAGCTTTATTGATTGTTCCAGTCTAGCTCACTTAGAAATCAACTTTTGTCAGATGCTGAACAAAACAAACCCATCAGCAGTTTGCTTCGTCCTTGGCCAATGAGAGAATTAAAGTCTGCTTGAGATTGCAGCCTGTGTGTGTGTGTGACAAAAAAGAGATTATACAGTTTTACTTCCTCTTTACTCTCTCTACGGAAGCATATATCCCATTTCCAAGATATTTAAGGCCAAACATTTCCTTGTGGTTACCCTTCAGGGCTAACTTAGCTACAATGATGTATAATTTCATTAAAAATGTTCACAGAATGTATGAAATGTGTGTATGTGGTCACAAAATGTTCTGCATTGCGATGGTTTACATCAGGGAGCCACACCTGCTCCACGCAGACTCTCCACTGGTGTTCCACAAGGCTCAGTCCTCGGACCTCTTCTCTTTTCTCGCTACACTACCTCTCTTGGTAAAGTAATATCTTCTCATGGTTTTACTTACCACTGCTATGCCGATGACACTCAACTCAACCTCTCTTTCCCAGCTTCCGACACCCAGGTCTCATCCCGGTTCTCATTTTGCCTCTCTGATGTCTCATCGTGGATGGCAGCCCATCACCTCAAACTCAAGCCCAATAAGACTGAACTTCTATTTATTCCTGGAACCACTGGTCCTTACCCTGATCTTATGATTTCCCTTGAGAAGTCACTGGTCACTCCATCTGCAGAGGCATGAAGCCTTGGTGTAGCTGTGGATGACCAGTTATCATTCTCAGCTCATGTTGAAACCTGACTCAGTCATGCAGATTTCTTCTTTACAACATCAGGAGAATTCGACCTTTTCTGTCTAAAGAGGCCACTCAGGTGCTTGTTCAGTCTCTTGTCATTTCAAGACTAGACTACTGCAACTCCCTTCTAGCTGGCCTTCCTATGCGGACCATCAGACCCTTGCAACTCAACTTGTCTAAAATGCCCGCAAATTCAGTCATGTAACTCCTCTGCTGCGTTCCCTTCAATGGCTTCCTGTAGCCGTCCACATCACTTTCAGAACCTTGATGCTGGCCTACAAAGCCAAAAATGGACCAGCCCTCCGTACATGATGGTGATGGTCAAAACTCGAGCTGTACCAAGAGATCCTTTGAGCATCAAGTACAGCTCGGCTTGATCCACCATCCCTCAAGATGCAAGAAAAACATGCATCCAGACTCTTTTCTGTTCTGGCACCAAAGTGGTGGAACAAACTTCCCCTGGGGGTCCGAACAGCTGAGTCACTCAGTGTCTTCAAACACAGACTGAAGACCCATCTGTTTCAAGAGTATTTAACTCCATAAAATCTGACAATTGTTTTCTAAGCATGAGGAAACTCTGGATTCTAGCCTTGTCTACTAGCTAAGGATATCTAAGTGAACAGCAAAGCACTTTTGTAAGTCACTCTGGCTAAATGCCACAAATGTAAATGTAAATGTAAATGTAAATCCACAGGATGACAGGAAAACTATCTATACTGTGTGGATATTTGTCTGGTTACATAAAATGTCTAACTTTGGAAATAAAACAAAACTGAGTTTAGTTACTGATTGGCATACGCAACATAGAGAGGAATACATGTTTGTACACTTATTTGTGTTTGTGTATGAGGGTACTGACCTTCAGTATGGTGCAGGGGTCAGCGCGGGTGTACATGATGACTCCTCTGCTCTGTAGGGTTCTGATCTTCAGGCTGAGCTTCATGTCCTGACCCTTACTGCTGTCAGTCACCCTGTATTTAATGTAGCTATTTCCAGCAAAGCTCAGAGATGTCTGACCTAGCAAAGTAAAGTGCAACAGAGAAAATACAACTGGACATGAAAATACACAAACACACAGTGAATGCTAGGCACTGAACACATTCACTCTTGAGTTTAAATCAATATGACAGGACTGTGCCTAGGAAATACCAGTGAGGCTTTCAAATCACTGGTTTTCATTCAACTTGATCAGATAAAGCTGAATCAAAATTTATTTGTATCACAAAGCACTAAGATAGTGACAGCCAAGCATGACCTCAATGTAGGATATATTTTTATATTTTTGTCTCACCTAAACATCATCACTAGTGGCATGAACATGAACATGACAGCACTGACGTGGACCACCAGTAAAAAAAAAGACACAAAGATCCCTTATAATGCATTTCATGGAATTAGAATACAGAGAAAAAGCCATTTCCTTATCATATAGTTGCACCCAGCATGTATCAACGGACTGCAATGTACAATGGTGCAATGCCAGACAATCATGGACTCACTCAGAATGGCAGAGGGTCGTCTTTAGTGACGAGTCCCCATTTTTTCTTGGTAAAGACGACCAACGTCAGCTCCAAGATCAGATTTGTTGTCAAGCATCACACATACACATACGTATGATGCCAAATCAGATTGGTCTTCATTACAGGCACTCAGAGGTCTGACAATCAGTGGTTCTACCTTTTCTGATTGCACACTCTGGTGTGCTTTTCCAACAGGACAACACTCGTCCACATACAGCTGCTGTCTCAAGAGTTTGCCACTCTTAACATTCCACCACTACTGCAAAATCTGAGAAGGAACTGATTGAGAATATTCAAGCTACATGGATTGGATTATCACAGGACATCATTAAGAACCTCTACAAGTCTGGCAAGTCTGGCAATTATGCCTGACACCAGACAGAGAGAGCTGTATGTGTAGCTCAGTAAATACCGTCCATGTCAGTCATGTCAGTCATATTTCACTTTAAATGTAATAAATAGATCATGTATGAATTTACCTGTTATTTAAAATTATGAACAAAAATTATTTTTTTCATGATATTCTAATTCCCTCAGATGCACCAGTATAGAAGCTTCAAGGAACCATTGAGGATCCCTGTTTTTTAATATATTCAAACTCAAAATTTCGAGTGGGAAATACTCAGTAAGTATTGCGTATTCTTCTTAAAAGATATGCTTCTTTGCCTGGTTAAGTGGAAGTGGAAAGTCTTTGTTGACAGTTCTTATAGAACCATTTAAAAATATTCTTTATATCATCAACAAGAGTTCCTCCATCGTCACGAGTCAAAGAGCCCTTTTTCAGTACCCTTTTTCAATGGATTATAATATGGGTTATGAATGCAAACTTCAGCTCCAGCATCAAGGTCAATTGTCCAGTATCATCATTAAATAAAACTACTACAAAAACCATTAGAGAAAACTACAGTCCAGTTTGAGATCAATTTATCTGGTTTCCAGCTACAGCAAATGTGTAACTGGTGGCAGTGATGCAACGCAAAAAGTAATACTAAAACCAACACAGACAGCAATGGTGTAACAGCACACCATTGGAGTACAGATGCCTTAGAGCCTTTACTGACTCAATGGTGTGTGATGTGTGCATATTTGAACATCACAAGCCTGAAGGTGTGTTTGTTTATATTGTCTCTGTCACATTTTGACATAATGTGAATCTGACAGTTATTCTTTATAGTGTATGTAAATTGAATGGACCAATAGAAATGCTCTACATAGCATTGACTTCCATTGAAAGTATTTTTTTCTCCTGTAAAATCTTCTGATTCCAGATACAATTTTAGTGACAGCAGTAATATGTTTAGAGGACAACAAGTCAACAAGTCAACAAGACATTGATGAAGTTGAATACATCAAAGTTGTAATGGTGCACAGCTCTGTAGATTAATGAAATAAGGAAACTTGCATCCCATAAAATTAAAGAATACAAATACACTGTCTGAGGGGTTAGGAAACCTTTCTGGTGTGCAATCTCGAGGGCCTCACTTGAAACAACTCTGCTTAAAACTAAACTTAAAAGTAAAACTAGCTTGAAAATCAACTGACAAATAAAAATACAAAAGAAAATAAAGTTTTCTCTCTGTTGGTAAATATTATTCTGCTTCCGTTGTTAAAGAACCTTTCTTAATAACATAAGATGGGGCTTTTAACACAGTACTGATCATTTATAAAAATTACTTAATTGACCACAATTCCAATAACTCCACCCATTTTAATGTGATCCACCATCAAATGGGTATCCATGGAGACTGGCTCATATATTTCTGTACTGTGTACAGAATGAGCATGAAACTGGCAAAGCCTAAAGTCCTTCATTTGGCCCCCAAGAATCACTAACCTGCACACTGGTCCAGCGTTCCAGGCAGACACTGGCAGACAGAGGGCGCTGTTGGACCACTGCGTACACACTGCATGTCAGATGGACAGGCCTGGCCTTCACACAGCTCTAAAGACGACGGACATATCCCACCTGCCACAGGAAGGATTTGTTAACTCACAAGCTAGAGAAAAGTGAAATCTCCAACTGAAAAGGTGACAGGGCAAAATAAAGTAAACCGTGGGTGGCAAGGTAAACATTCTAAGCTGAATTAATCAGCCTTTGAGGGACGTCAAACATACATGGTCACTTTAGTTTAAATTTATCATTTATAAGCTGTTTAGATATATTATAAAGTATTTAGTATAAAGTATAAAGTATTTATTTAAAGTATTTAGTATAAAATAATTTTATAATAAAAATCATTTCAAAAGTCTGTAGAACACCTGTGGATTCTAATTATTCAATTATATTAATTAAAAAATATTTTATGTGCCCAGGTTATACATTTATGTTATACTTTATTACTTTATTGAAAAATAAATAACATGTACAAAATGTCATATTTACTGCACCAATATTATTATGTTATTATTATGTTATATATATTTATTTAATTATAGTTTGATTACAAACAGTATAAGGAATTGAAATGTACATTATTATTAATATAATGTAATATATATATATATATATATATATATATACAGCAGAATTTGGTTACCTGGGCAGGTACAACTCTCAGTCCTGGTGAAACGTGGCGAAACAAAGCTGACTCTAGATGTGCTGTAAGTCACAAGACCACTTGGCTCCAGACTCAGGCTCAGTTCACACACTCTATCCCCACACTCCAGCTCACTGGAACAGCTCTGGTCCACCACATCCACCATCTGCATTAATGAGGGACAATACAAACATTTCTTTCTTCATTATATCAGTATCACAGTTTCCAGTATTATGATTATTAAAATTTAGTGTTATCATTTACTAAACATTTTCAAATATTTACTTTATATTGCATATAATGCAATAAGATACAAATGATTTTTCACAGTTAGTTAGTTCAGTGACACAATAGTTTTGGTCAAAACGTTCAGTTGATATCAGTTTTGGCTTTGCAGAGGTGGGAGTTCCATCATGTCAAAAACCACCCCAGGATTTTGTTCCAACTGCGTGGCCCAAGTATTCGTAAACAAAATCATGGGGTGGATTTTGACTTGATGGACCTCAAACCCCCACCTCTTTGGGTTTGTAAGTAAAAGAGGAGGTATTTTACTGCAATGTGAGTTTGAAAGTTATGTGTACAGCCTTATTTTGTAAAAAAAAATAAACACCCTTTCCATTTGTCCATTTGATTTGGCCACTTCTTGAAATCAAAAAGCATCAATACATAATGTACAGTGCATCTGGAAAGTATTCACAGCACTTACTTCACTTTTTGCACATTTTGTTATATTACAGCCTTTTTTCCAAAATGGATTCAAATCATTTTGTCCCTCAAAATTCTACATACAATACCCAACAATGACATAGTGAGAAACAATTGTTTGAAATCTTTGCAAATATATTAAAAATAAAACACAAAAATATAAAATGTACATAATCATTCACAGCCTTTGCTCAATGCTTTTTTGAAGCCCCTTTGGCAGCAATTACAGCCTCAAGAGTATGATGCTACAAGCTTGGCACAGCTGTTTTGGGGACGTTTCTCCCATTCTTCTTTGCAGAACCTCTCAAGGTCCATCAGCTTGGATTGGGAACATCCGTGCACAGCCACCACCATGTTTCACTGTAGGAATGGTTTCCTGGTCTTTTAGGTGCCTTTTGGTCAACTCCAGATGGGCTGTCATGTGCCTTTTATGTACATGTTATGCACATGTACATGTTATATTTTTGTGTTTTATTTTTAATAAATTTGGAAAGATTTCAAACAAACTTTTCTCACTATGTCATCATTGGGTATTGTGTGTAAAAGAGAAAACTGATTTTAATCTGTTTTGGAATAAGGCTGTAACATAACCAAATGTGCAAAAAGTGAAGCGCTGCAAATCCTTTCCAGATGCACTGTAAATCCAATAATAATGTAGTTTGTTGTGTGGCTATTAACCCCATGAACCCTTAAAATGTAAGACTTTTTCATAACTTTCATCATTTACATCATTTCATAGGCTCTAAAACAGAACCCTGTGGACTATACAGTTTGGGAATAACAACTGAATCATTAACCTAGGTATTAAGGGGTGAAATATGTAATTCTGGAATAATAGAGCAAAACAACAGTAGCTTGATTTTCAATGTAAAAACGAAGATGAAAATAATGCCCAGCAGTATTCCTGTTTACATCACTGATAACAGCAATGCAAATGTGTTATCCTACTGAATGTTTTACAGGTAGAGTGCAGAAGCAGGCTGGAAACTCCAGGGCTATTTACATTCACTGTGACATTTTAAAAGACTTTTAAATTTTAAATTTAAAATGTAATTGGACATGGTTATCAAAGGTATTTAAATGTAAAACGGTATGTTTGTCATTAGGTTTCATATGGAAAAAACATTAAAACTGATAATCATTTCATCTCTTACCTTTAGAGCTCCCCTCAGCTGTTCCCGCACCTCTCCCAGTCTCAGTGCCAGCTCCCCTGGTCCCACATAGCCTCTGTCCTGTGCCTCAACCGCTAGTAGCACCTCCAGCTGTGAGGTGTGCTCCACTGGCTGCACCCCCAGTATGTGCAGGGGGTCTGGGTTCTGGGTGACTCCTCCAGCACTTCCCCCCAGCGCCGTCCTCAGAGCTCGCTTCACGTCCTGCATGTACAGGCCCACAAAGTCCTCTGGGGAGAGGTCCTGAAAGCGCAGTGTGACCGCATTCTGCACCATCTCCTCTGTGGCCTGCTCCACCTGCACTGTTACGTCCACCGTAACTGAAAAGCGCCCATCACTGACCGTGGCATTCATGAAATACCTGGAGAGAGTAATAAACATAATATACATATATCACATATTTATATTATCACATATTGTTTGCGATCCAGTTTAAACCAAAGTTTCTTAACATACACAAATGTTTGTGGACACTGCTTCTGATTAATGCATACAGCTAATTTAAACTGCACACATTGCTGACAGATGTGAAAATGCAAACAGACAGCTTGTCTAGCCCCTGCAGAGATGTACTGCCAATAGAATAGGACTCTTTAAAGCAGATAAACAATACCATTGATGTGAACAAGACTTTTTGTCTGTCTGCATTGTTTTCTGTGTAACTGCTGAATAATAATCCTTAGAATGGATTATTATTATTATTATTATTATTATTATTATTATTATTATTATTATTATTATTATTATTATTATTATTATTAAGCCTCCGTATCCAAGAATGTTATTACACTAAAAGGCGGACATAACTGAATTTTTCCTAATGGATTTAATTTAATGTTTATTTAAACTTCTGGGAATCTGTAAGGGAGATGGATCTGTTTAGAGCTATAATAAATTAATGGGAAGAATTATCAGGAGGAAACCTAATGAAGAATTTGTTAGTTGTGTACTATTGTTGCAGCAATGTGGTCAAACCCGTTTTTGTATTAGGTCCTGCATCCAGCACAGAGTTACGCTCAGCAGCACATAAATCACTAACTTGCTTTTAGAGCTTTTAACACTGAGACCAGGCAGTCAGACATTATATAAAACATAAGTGCATACCTAAAAGAAGGTAGCCTTGACATATGACAACACAGTGATGTGAGGGGGCGGCAACATGTCCGATAGAATAATCAGAATCAGAAATACTTTATTAATCACTGTGGGAAATTGCAAACCAGTGGGAAAGGTTTCACTTCACAATGTTTCACATTCGAACCCATTGTATTTTACTAAAAACAGCACAGCTGACTCAGTTCCATATATGTGCTGAGAAGTTAAAGGTTATATTTAATATGTGAATGGTCAAAAAAGATCATGAAAATAAATACAAAAAAAAAGAAAATCATTGTGTTGGTTTTTACATATGACAGAATATTTCCATTATACACAGGGAAACATTTACTGTCATAATTTGACAGTTTTTCACTGTGAACTTTATGTACATTTTGTATATTGTCTATAGTTGACATTACAAATCATATAATAAATCTATAATATCATGCTGTAATATGAGGAAACTTTAAAAGCAAGAAAAGCCTGCTACACTAAGCACACATCTTTGATTACAGTCAGCTTACTTTTGCTGTTAAAACTCGTACTTGTACTTGGACTCTATGCAGCTCTGTTTTTACACTGCTACATAACCTTCATGCTGACAGAATGGCTGCACATGAATCCTATCTCAGAGATTTTATGCTCATATTCAGTCTGGATTGGTAAGAGCTTGATATTGTTCTTTTAAATCAGAAAAATGTTACAGCCTGACTGATGTTTGGACATGCCACTGTTTATGTGCTGTTAATTGCTATGTCATGGACTGAATAGAGAATAACTTTTGCAATATTAGAGGACAAACTGGTTCTCAACCCTTCTACCTGCCAGGCTCCAAACCGCTGAGGGCTACTATCTTGCCATCCTGACGATTGATCTTGAACAGGCTCTTGGGCTGAGGCCGCTGTGTGAAGGACAGCACGTCGTTCTCGTCTCGGTCAGTGGCGTAGATCTTGCCAATGATGCCACCGGGGAAGACGTCTGCAGCCATCACCACACTGATCTCTAGAGGGAAGGCCACAGGCTTGAAGAGGCTGTCTCCAACCACACGCACAAATACGAAGGACGACGATGACAGCCGAGGCTTCCCTGAGTCCCGGACCTTCATCGCAACAACAGGATCAAAGTGTGAACATGAAGAAGGTCATAAATCTCTGATATGGCAGTAGAGATGCCACTGATTCAATACCCAGTAAGAGAGGAAACAACAATGAATATATTTCTGTGGTAAAGCTTGGCTGGAAAAATATATGCAGTCTAACATTAATCTAAAAACACACTAGCATTGTAAGTGATAATATCATATGAACCAAGTTCATTTTGTTCAAAACTTAATTCTAAAAGGTTTAAGGTTCACGTTGAATTCAGTATATTCAGCTATATAAACACATTATATACAATACACAATTTAAATATTCCAAGTGTTTCTGAAATGTTTTTTTTTAATGTTTTAATGGATCATGAAACAGATCCAGTTTCTCAAATCATTTGAACATTTCAGATATACACATACACGTCTCCAGACGTCTCCAGAAAAAGACCTAGGAGTTTCAGCATTCCTTATATCAAGAGTCCTAGAGACTCAAGTCAAGCTCCTAAAATCTGGAGGAAAAGTGGCACAGAAGTCCAGTGTTCTCTCAACTTTCTTTTCTTTTCCAGTAGCACTCCAGTAGTACTTATCTGTCCTTTACACCTTATACAATTTTCTTGTAATTTGGGATGCTGTATTTATGATTTCCATGTTAAGGGTATAAAGAATTTTTAAATATTTCACTTTACATGTTATGTGACAGTTTATCTTTATGAATTCAATTAAATTATAATTATTTTTTTTTTTCAGATTTGTTTTACTAAAAAAAAAAAAAAAATTAAAATGTAATTGGTTGACTCAAATTCAATGTTGTCAATACCTGTATCTCCAGCAGGTACTCCCGTGTGGCTTCTGGCCCAAACACTTTGTTTGAGCGCAGCTCTCCATTCTGATCCAGACTAAATGAGCTGTCCTCGTTTCCAGAAACAATCCGGAACTCAAAAGGGCCTCCATTTCGTGGAGAGTCATTATCAGAGACAGACAGTGTCAGGATAGTGGTGCCGGCTGACTTGTTGAGCTGAAAAATTAACAATTAATACTGACAAATGATTAATTAAGTTCATGACATGTTATACAGTTGTAAAGGAAATGTGAAAAGGAATAATTAGTCTTGAAGAGCAAGTTAGACAAGAATAACATTTACACACTTTTCCCCTTATCCTGAATGTTTGATGCTTGCTTCTATAGTTTTGCACTGGAACAAGTCTAACGGAATTATTTAAAGCTTATCCCCTGAAACAACCATAATACAAAATTCCAAGTCAAATTATCACACCCTTTCTTCAAACTCAGTCAAGCTGTTATCTTGAATAATTTTGTTTTGTCTAGATGAATAATACCAAGTCATTCTTTCCACCACAGCATGTCTCTGAAGACTTAACAAGAATAAAAATGTCTATTTAGAGATAGCTAAACCATTTCTGCTAGGTAAGTCTGGGTGTGGATGTCCTCATATAGCCATGCTGTTTATTTAGCCATACATTTTAACACCAATGGCTTCATATCTCCAGTACAAAAGTATCAACATTCTGACACCAAATATGCCTTGGCTGACTCAATTCTAATGTGATCTAGAAGGAAAAAGAATGGGGTTTCACATCTTCAGTTATTAACTTTATTTAAAGGTGCCATATAATTGAGCATTGCTGTATTAATTGAGTATTAATTAAGTATGTATTAACTGAGTTGTCCTTTGATGTATAAATATGTTTGGTGGACTCATGCACAAAAAGATAAACTGGCTGGTTTTTAATACAGTAACAAGAACATTGTAATAATGTAAGTGAAATTGTAATTGCTGTGATCTTTGTGTCTACGGGTGTGGTGTGCAGTGAGCTAAGTAATTGTAGCTGGTGGGCTGGGTTTGCTTTTAATCTAGCACCTAACACCTACCTAGCACCAGTTCTACAGTGTGCTATCCAAATAAACAAACAATGTGTTTGATTGTCTTTGTTTTATTTTACCACTTTAACTTTTAGCAAACAGTACATACCTGAATGACAGCTGAAGCATTGGCTGGTGAGAACACAGGAGCATTGTCATTCACATCAGCAATCTCAATATTTACTGTTACCGTAGTGGACATGGCAGGTGATCCACTGTCAAATGCCTGGACTGACAATGAGTACCTGGACACCTTGGGTGAGTGAGATGGAAGGCAGAAGACAAAAACAAGGACAACAGAATGTGACCATCAACAAAGAGTACAATTGTGTGCGCACATTTTTTCCAACCATCACCTCAGCTCTAAAATGCCACATACCAATTCTAGACCACCTGCAGAAGCACCCATCCATTAATTCACGGCTTTGAAGTAGGATTTCAAGTAACTGAGCATGCATACAGAATGGGCCAGGACAAAATTAAGACTCCAAGCAACAAAGCTAAAGTAATTTAATGTCAAATGTAGTTAAATCTATGTGAAGAGGCTTATTTAAGTCATGAGGTTTGTTTAAAGCTCTAACCGTCTCTCGGTCGAGTGCTTTGTTGACCTTCAGGAGCCCAGTGACAGGATCAATCCAGAACTGGTTTCCACGGTCTCCTCTCAGGATAGAGTAACTGATGCGTCCATTAACTTGGCTGTCAAGGTCTTCTGCTAAGAGCTTCACAACACACGACACACCACACAATAGAGAACCACATAAATGATTCTTTAGAATTGTCCCTATTTAACCTAACCTGTCAGCCATGTCTGTAGTAAATGGTGTGTTAACACCAAGAATAATTTCAAAGTTTAGAGGACCAGTAAACCCACTGACTCGAAAACATTTATTATAGAAACAAATGGGTAGTTGTTTCAGCTTCAGTTGAAATAGAAGTTTGTTTTGTGTCTATTCTCAGTACAGTGAAACATATCAGAATTATTGCTACACTCCAAGAATGCAGTCAATAGCAATCAGATTGAAAAGTGCTAGAGTATTCAATTAAGAAAAACAATCAGCCGGCTTAGATAGGTACACAACGCAGCAAGCTTTATATTAACAGTTTATTCATTAAAGATGCATGGCAGTACTGAAGGTCAATAAATAATGGCTGTAAAAATAAAGTGATTCCCATGGCTCATTTAGTGATAATAAAGCTATAAAGGCATAGATGAAAGAACTGTACCCTGGTGACTGTCTCTCCGATGGTGGCGTCCTCACTGATCAGCACGTTGTATATATCCTCACTAAAAGCTGGTGCGTTATCGTTGATGTCCATGACTTCAATAGTTACCAAAGTGGAAGTTTTCAGAGGTGGAGTTCCACCATCCACAGCATCGACTTTAAGGAAGAAGTCTTTGCACACTTCATAGTCCAAGTCATCGGCCACAATGATGGTGCCTGAGGTTATGACAAATGAGAATAAGCATTAGCATTCACAACAACATGGACAGACGCCGTCTTTCTGCTTCGGTGACCATACCAGTGCAGTGGCTTAGAGCCAGGCCTGGTGTTGACTATTTGGAGTACAATTAGCTCAGTAAGTTGATGCATGTCTTTAAAAAAGCATTAACTTTGTCTCTTGCAGTAATGGCAAACCAAACTGGAAAGGGAAAAGAACTTAAGTTTAGGCTATCAAGGTCACAGAATGCAGCAAGAAATATTCCGATTGAAACAGCAGTCCAAATATTAGTGGAGTAATAAATAAACACATTCACTGATGTTCAACACAGGTCCTAGTCAAACAACCTTGTCGAACAATCTTGCACGTCCACAGACGTCCTGCTGAATTTGTAGTCAGACAGTCAGATGTTGAGTCTGTGGGTCTGGACTGACTGACGTAATACAGACATTATTTGAATGTCTTAGTGACACTGCATATTTTCAGGGTTTTTCACAATTATCCTAACTAAATACTCTCAAACCTTGTCCCAAAAGTCAGCAGCCATGGGCTCCTCTAAGCAGATGCCTTGCAGTCTCACAAAAGAAGGTAACAAGAAGATGCAGTGAATAGTGTAGGTCAATTAGAAAAGTTCAGAAAGATACATCAAAACTGATGGACTGCAGTAGACATTCATGAACATCTAGCAGTTGCTGGAGAACTGGTGAACTGTTAATGCAATTACAGTGGGACAAAAAAAGTATTTAGTCAGTGACTCATTGTGCATGGTCTTCTACTTATAAAGATAAGAGAGGTCTGTTATTTCCATCCTAGATACACTTCAACACTACAAGAGAACAAAAAATCCAGGAAATCCCATTGTAGGATTTTTAAAGGATTTATCTGTACGTTTTGGTGGAAAATAAGTAGATGTTTGATCAGTAACAAAGGTTCAGCTCTATACTGTAATATAACATTTGCTGGCAATGACAGAGGTCAAAAGTTTCCTGTAAGTCTTCACCAGGTTTGCACACACTGTAGCTGGTATTTTGGCCCATTCCTCCATGCATCTCCTCTAGAGCAGTGATGTTTTGGGGCTGTTGCTGGGAAACACGAACTTTCAATTCCCGCCACAAACTTTCTATGGGGTTGAGGTCTGGAGACTGGCTAGGCCACTCCAGGACCTTGAATTGCTTTTTACGGAGACACTCCTTCATTGCCCAAGCAGTGTGTTTGGGATCATTGTCATGCTGGAAGACCCAGCCACAATCTTCAATGATAGCAAATATTTATTATTTATTACTTATTTTCCACTATAATTTACAAATAAATTCTTTAAAAATCCTACAATGTAATTTCCTGAATTTCTTTTCTCACTTTTTCTCTCATAGTTGAAGTGTAGCTTTGATGAAAATTACAGACCTCTCTCATCTTTTTAAGTAGGAGACTGACTAAATACTTTTTTGCCACACTGTACACCTTCACAAATAAGACCTTCATTGAAAAGTTACCAATTTTTTAAAGACACATTAAACAAGCTTGTTACACAATGTGCAGCGGTATGTTTGAAGGGGAAAAACTGTCCAACTGTGCCAACCATTTAGTGCAGGGAAGGGTCGAATATATTTTGGTCTTGCATTGTAACAAGTAGCACATTTTACTGGTAGAGAGAAGACTGGATTCAATTAAACACCAGCAAGTTCTGGAACATCATTCCCTCTGAAAAAAGCTGAAGATGCAAAGAGAATGGCTTCTACTTCAGGATGATGATTCTAAGGACACCGCAAAATCCACAACCAGCTTCCTTATGAAGCACAAACTGAAGGTCATGTCAAAGCCCTGATATTCCCTTAAACAAAAACATCTAGAATATCATCAAGAAATCTGTGGCTAGATCTCCAAAGAGCAGTGCAGCAAGGCAGCCAAAGAATCTCACAAAAATAGAACCCTTTGGAGGAAGAGGGAGCGAAAATCCCCCAACAATAGTTGAAAGACTCTACAGAAAGTGTTCTCCAGTTGTGATGCTTGCCAAAGGGGGTGATACTAAGTATTAACCATGAAGGCTGCCCAAATGTTTGCTTCGGGCCCTTTTCCTTTTTTGAAATGGTAAATGAAAATAAAAAAGTTATCTTGGCTAAAATATGGAATATCATATACATGTTTTCCATGTCTTTTGGAATTCAGGTCATCTTTTACTCACTTAGCTATTCACAGGAATAGAATTTTATATCAGGGCACCAAACCTTTCCACTGGATTTAGTAAGTCATGATAACAACAAGACAGAACAACATCAAGTTTGAAGCAGCGCAAAAACTTAATCTGTCTTAATCAGACTAAGTCTCTTCCATGATGAGTTGTTTTTATTACATCTGAGAGTAGAATCAATTTGCTCACCTGTGGCTTCATCAATGATGAACTTGCCCAGTTCATTGCCTGTACTGAGGCTATAGTAGATCTCTGCATTGACTCCAATATCCTCACTGGTGGCAAACACCCTCAGCACCTCTGTTCCGACAGCAACATCCTCAGGCACTGTTACAGCATAGTCCTGCTTTTGGAAGACTGGTGGGTTATCATTCACGTCCAGGACCATGATAGTCAGGTCCACCTGCCTGGAGAGAGAGTCAGGACCCCCGGCCTGGTCTGCTGCCTGGACCCTCACGCGGTATGAGTCCTGGAGCTCGCGATCCAGAGACTTCTCCAAAATCACCACACCAGAAAAGGGGTCAATGGAGAACACTCCATCAGCTGAGTCCACCAAAGAGTATGTGATGCTTCTGTTAAGGCCTGACCCAGACAGAAAGTAGATAAGCTCATAAACACACAGGTTTCACTTAATATAACCATTTAATACAATTTTCTAGGGCAGAAATATCTGGACCTGCAAGATCACATGTAGTTTATGCATTAAAAAAGATTTATGTATCAAAGATTATTAGAGCTAAGAACAAATAACATTACATGTACAAATGTTTGTTGACAACCTTCTAATGAACGCATTCAGTTGTTAGTTCCTGGAGAAAAGTATTGGCAATAGAATAGGACTCTCTGGGGCAGATGAACATGAATATTGACCATGTCAATTTCTACATAGTTGATGATGGCAGGTGGGCAAATAGTCCAAGTCCAGTAGCTGGAAGGTGTGAAGGGGTGGCAGGGGAGACCAAGGTCTGTCTCAGACAACAAACATTAAAGGATGTTTTTCTTTCTTTTCTTTCTTTCAAAACATCTATTTCATAAATGAGGATTTTATAGAAGTGGAAAACAGAACAATTTAGCAGCCCAAATATGTCAAAAACAAAGTATTTCTATTTTAGAATGTAATGCAGAATGTAATACATGTACTCTTGTACATGTAACACTGACCACTTATTGACTGCATACATAACCTTTTAAATATTATTCTGTAGATCATACAATGTTTTGGATTATGGGTACTGTGCTTAACATAATGAAAAACACAAAATGCAGGGGTAGGAGTAGCAGGTTCCAGGTTCCATAAAGATCACACCATGTAGCTGTTATACAGCTGTACAATGGACACACACCCAGAGATGTGGACCACCACCTTGGTGCCCCTGGATCAATTGGAGGTTAAAGGGCCTGCATAGTAGCACCTCAGCCATGAATACTAAGGGAACAAGAAAAATGAGAAAGTACTGTCTGTCTTGGTAAGTTAGAAGTTGCTGTTCATTAATTACTACCTGGATAAGGTTTAAAACCCTGACTCTAGACTACAGTGCCAGGAATGGACTGGCTCCTCCTTCCTTCAAGGCAATGGACAAAATGATTTAACAATTACAGTTGGCCTTGACCCATCATCAATCAAGACATATGGAAGACTTCTCCTTGTCCTAGTGCAAAGGTGGTAGAACAAACTACAGGTCCAAACAGTTGAGTCATTTGCTGTCACATGCCACCTGAAGACCATCTCTTTCAAGAGCACTTACATCAGCACTAATATTATACTTATTGAAGTTGGGTATCTAGGTATCAGTACTGACTTCTGTATTGCAATATCTAGGCATAGAGGTAACTTCACACTTGCTGAGCCATTTTCAGAACGGACAACCAAGGAATGTGGAACCAAGGAAGGAGTGGCACTATATGAGCGTTCATGATACATATTTTATATAGCAGGAACAGAGATAGCAAAGACAGCACTAATAAAGTTGTAGTGAATTACACACCCTCATCAGGATCACTGGCCTGCAGGCGTGTTAGTAGGGTTTTGGGTGCAGCACTCTCAAACACACTGGCCAGAAACTCGGTGAAAAAGAAGGATGGTGCATTATCGTTCACATCTAGAACTGTGAGGGATATCTCAGAGCGACAGAATAAACCACCTCCATCTGTAGCCTGGGCTATTAATTTATAGCCTGCAGTCTTCTCACGGTCCATCACAGAGGATGTCTTTAGCTCACCTGAAAGGGCAAAGAAAAATAAATAAATAAATAATAATGAAATAAAGAGAAATAATCAATTCTTTGTAGGATGTAGGATGCTATCTATTTCCTGATAATGGAGGTTAATTCATCAGCTACTGATAAATTTACTTGCAAACACAGAGACAGATTACATTATTAGTCTATTTTCAAAACCTTCACTAAAAACGTGATGCACTGAATTTATCTGATTTACACAATCATCATTTCCAAGTGCCAAATGTAAATACACAGAAAACAAACATTAATGTGTAAATTATATACACATTTGAAATAAACATTTAGGAAACCAAAAAGCAAAAGTAAACAATGCAAAATCATTTTTCCGGACTATAAGCCACACCGGAATATAAGCCGCACCTGCAAAGTTATAAATAAAAATTTAAAAAAATATCTGGAAAATAACACATATATGAAGAAAAAGCTGCACCTCATTATAAGCCACATGGTTTAAAGCGTGGAAAAAACAGTAGCTGCTTATAGTCCAGAAAATACGGTATGTTTGTTTAAAGGAACACAAATTAGGTGTTTATTGGTGTCTTGTTCTTGTCAGACATCTCTAAACAACCTACTGAGTTGTTTTACACAAAAGTGAAATAAACAAAGTTCAATAATATTCATAATAAATGCAATAATCTACTTGCAGTCTGTGATTAGCAGCCCTTCAATTCATTAGTGTTTGTGGTAGAGTCAGGTTTACTGCTCTATGAAAGTTTATTATGGCTTTAGTGTCTTATGAGAATATAGTCAGTAATACATCAATGCAGCGGCATACAAGGTTTTGACACCCATGGTCAAAATTACTGCTACTGTGAACAGTTAAGCAAGTTGAAGATGAAATAATTTCCAAAAAATAATGAAGTTAAAGATGAAACACAATTTTAACTGAAACATTTTAAGCATAACCAGTGCATTATATTCATTAGAGTAAAAAAAAAGTACCTTGTATGGGAGTATGGGAACCAAGAGATCTGAGGACTTTCAAACCTTTATAAATACTCAAATCCCTATAAATGTGTCCCAAAAAACAGCAGGCATGGGTTCTTCTAACTGCCTAGCACATTAATGGTTGTGGTCGACAAAGCAGGAGAAGGATATGAAAAGATAGCAAAGAGTTTTCAGGTTGCCATTTCCTCAGTTTGAAATGTAAATTAGAAAATGGCACATGGAGATATGATCTGGAAGATGAAGAAAACATTTTGAGACAGCTGCTCTTAGAATTGTTACAAAGGCAAACCCCTGCTTCACGGCAAAAGACCTTCAGGAAGATTTAGCCAAGACTGTGGTTAAAACAGAGCTCTCTGGCCACAATGAAAAAAGGTACAGAATTTCATGAAAAGAACACCTCTCTAACCATTAAGCATGGGGTGAATCAACCATGTTTTGGGATTTTGTAGCAGCCAGTGGCATCACAAGTAGAGGGAAGAATGGATCCAATGAAATGGACAGGTCAATGTATAAAAGGCAAGTGTAAAGGATTAATTATTAGTTATTTTCACATAACAAGGAGAGACTTCCACTTATGTGCTAATTAAGGTCATAATGAACAAATCTTAGGTTATGCTCACAGAGCAGGACAAGAGTTCCAAATCTGATTTTCTCAACAAATCTGATCATTCTTTAGCTGTTCACACTATATTTTAATTGTGACCTATATCCAACATTTTTCTAAATAGTTCACTCTCCTGAAATAACATGCATGTGCAAAAGGTCCACCTCCAGAGGTTTAGCTTTTCACCAGCATTACTGGTGCTATCACAGCGCTCAAGTCACTGACAGCAACACCAAGGAATGAGTTCAAACTCACTGTTAAAAGGGCGTGCCAGCAACAGCCACTTCTTTTGTTTTGCATTCTCCGTCTCTTTAACCTTCGCTTTAAGCTTTTAATTTTCATTTCACAGCCTCTCAGCAAAGGTTATCTAATTCTTTTGAAATACAGAGCATTTGCCGTATGTGTCTTCTAATTTTGTGTGGACAGATAAATCTTACCAAAT
This sequence comes from Acestrorhynchus altus, assembly GCA_034509495.1. Taxonomy (NCBI): domain Eukaryota; kingdom Metazoa; phylum Chordata; class Actinopteri; order Characiformes; family Acestrorhynchidae; genus Acestrorhynchus; species Acestrorhynchus altus. Next base: position 12,968,909 of record CM067519.1, read on the forward strand.
ATTTATGAGATTTGTTAGTTTGCTATCCAGTTTCTGAAAACATGCCATCATCCATTTCCCTTTCTCCTCCATGTACATTTATGCATAAAGTCAAGCTGGACTGATGTAAAAGTTGCATTCCAATTTAATTCCAATTTGGATGTTTATACAGAGTCACATTGCTGTGAATCTGATATGTATCAAATTTCAATATCATATATGAAAATGGCCCATTTATAGCTGCTTTGTGAACACAGCCTTAACTCATATTGAATAATTGAGTTAGAAATATCTAACTCAAGCTTACTGGGCAAAGAAGAGGACCTTAATAAAACCCCAAATATATCTTCCTTAAAATAAAGCATTACCATAAACTATATTTCAAACCAGCTAAATCACTGTACTGTTGTTTCATACCAGTATTTGCATCCATGTAGAAATCTTCAACTCCTATACCAAATAGGGAATACTGAATCTCTGCATTGGTGCCTATGTCAAAGTCCACTGCCCCAACAGTCAGAATGACACTATTAATAGGTATGTCCTCTGGAAATGAGGCTTCATAAAAGGCCTGGTGAAAGAAAACACAATATGTTTACAGAGCGCACAATATACTTACAGAGCACACAAATTAATGAGTTCAATTATAAATGAATAATTACTACAATAAATCTTAAAGGCTGATTTTAGACATCCACAGTAAAAGCATCTGCATTAATAACTTAACTAGACTAGGATCAATAATAAACTTCACACTAGACTTTAATGTGTAATAAGTGAACATAGGTAATTCACCCAGACCTGTTTACATATGGGACTGTTGTCATTAGCATCCATGACAGTGACCTCCACGATCACCCGAGAAACAAATAAGCCATCACTGGCAGTGATATTCAGTAGATATCGATCTTGCTGCTCTCTGTCCAGCGGCTGCTTCACAAATACCTTCCACTCTCCTTGCACTGGAGCTAGTGCAAACTCTCCCTTAGGGTTCCCTCCTGAGACAAAAATAGGAAAACATGTGTAACCTATATTTCTCACATTATGGTAAGGAGTGTGATGTTCTACACAGTCTGAAAAAAATACTACACAATCACTGGAGGCTTTTAAAACATCAAACAGCTTTTCATCATTAAGACATATATAACCAGCCAAAGGTTTGGACACCCCTGCATATTTTTTCATATTTTATAGAACTAAACATATTGAAATATTCTGATGTGTGCTTAATTGCTTTTTGAGAAGAGCAAACTTAATTTCCTTGATGGAGCTCTCCAAATGGGATCAGTAAAGCTTGTTCTTTCCATCCATCCATCCATCCATCCATCCATCCATCCATCCATCATTCCAACATTCCATCCATCCATCCATCCATCCATCCATCAATCATTCCATCCATCATTCCATCCATGAAACAGTGATGATTAAACTTACGTCTAAAATTATTTACAACACACAACTCCACATCCTCAGTAAAATGTAGATATTTTAGACCCTGGGCCTGGAGGTCCACTGTCCAGCACTTTCTTGTGTTTCCCCTGCTCCAGTACACTATAACTAACTATTAACACATGTTATGACACAAATTACCATGGAGATCCTCTTCTATTCCTGAGGAGGTTGTTTTCATTTCAGTCTCAGCCAGGTGTTCTCAAGTTTTTAAGTCATCATTACAGTATTTAAAGAAGTTTCAACATAGCCTTGGTATAAAGTAGAGGTCTACAGATTTTTTAATCCTGCTCCTACAAGACGTTTTCCAGCTCTCACCAAAAATTAGCAACATTTGTCCCCTTCCTGGACACAACATAGATATTTTGGCCTGGTCCTTTCCGCAGTTCCGAAGTCTTGTCCTTAATCAGTATTAATCTGATTAAAGATGTATTAATCTTTCTTTAGCACTTTTTACAGCAGAGGCTGGCTGACCAGGCTCTGTAGGACAATAACATACAATTCATGTGCTGTTCACACGATTGGTTGCTTTACAAACATTTAGAATTAATTTATTATGTTCTTACAGATTATTTAGCTGTTATGCCTTAAGTTAATTATGCACAATATATATATATATATATATATATATATATATATATATATATATATATATATATATATATATATATATATTTGTTTTGTTTTGTTTGTTTTGTTTGTTTGTTTGTTTGTTTTTGTTTTGTTATGTGTGTGATTACTATAACTTTAATAGAGACTACTCATTAATTTGAGGAATTTTTGACCTGTATATACTATATACTAATTCAATACTGGATTGGCTAACCACTTGCTCCCATGCATGACATGGAAATTTAGTCCTATGATGCAAGATATTGTGAGTCCCGTAAGAGTTCACACCTCTAGTGCAAAGTCTTGATGTTTTGCCTGAAATTTGAATGATTGATTGTCCTTGGTTTTTAGCAGGACTCTGGATTACTTACCTTAAGCTATGGATTTGTTCTTCCCTGTTGTGCTTATTTGCATTGTATACCATATCTCTAATTAAACCTACACCCAGATCTCACTTGTCTTTGTTGTGACAGCAATATGCTTGTAACAGCAGGAGAAACACCGAAATATGCAAGGCAAGTGGCCTCCTGAACTAGGGCTGGGAACCCAGAGTTTTGATTATCTCATATATGCCCAGGATGTGGTTGCTGAAATGTCCTCGTTGGGACACATATCAAAGCATATATCAGTGACTATCAGCTAAATAAATGCGAATACAGACTGGTACCCATAATGTGTGACACCTCAAGTACTTAATTTATTAGAAAGCAATACACAGGGCTTAATTCTGACAATATGCTCACTCCCCTAAATGGGTTTTAAACAAAGGATGTGACACATAAAACAGATGGCTTTTTATTTGCATTGTTTTTGCTCCCTCAGTTCATTAAATTAAGCCCTTTCAATGTGATTATCTTTCCCTAAGAGCCTGCAGCAGTCATAAATCATGGCCTACTTTAATACACACCTGTAATATGGAAGTTGACAAGCCTATTCTGATCAGAGGTGTCCCAGTCTCGAGTGCTGAGTACAGACACAACTTCTCCAATTGGATCACTCTCCCTCACAGCACCTCGGTAATAGCCCCTCTCAAAGGTAGGAGGGTTGTCATTGACATCCGCAATGACAACAGTAACCACAGCAGTTGAAGAGAGAGAGACAAGCTCTCCCAGATCTGAAGCGACCACACTGAAGGTATAAGATGGGTACATTTCATGGTCCAGGTCACCAAGAGTTGTGATCCATCCAGTTTTGCTATCAATTGCAAACCCAGTGCCAGTGGTAGAGGTTCTAGCAGATGTTCTGTCCTTTTCCTGGTTCAGGGTTGGCCCAAGGCTGTAAGTGACCTGCCCATTTGAGCCCCAATCAGGGTCCAAAGCACGTACCTGTATGACTCTTGTGCCTACAGGCATGCCCTCCATAACCATAGCCACATAAGAGCTAGTCTCAAAGGATGGCTTGTTGTCATTCACATCTAGCACTTTCACCTCCACGTCCACCACAGACATTGATTCAACCAAAGCTTGTCTCATGGTTGCAGATACTTTGAAGCGGTAGATGCTCACCTGCTCATAGTCTAGTGCATTGACAAGCCTGAGAAGCCCAGTCTCTCTCTCAACCAGAAATGTTCCACCCTGGTTGCTTTCAATTGTCTCACCATTCACCACAGCAAATGCTCCTGTCTGGCCTGGGCCTAGGTACACTGAACCTAGAGCTGTCCCCACAGGTGTATCTTCTGGAACAGTAAAAGAATACTGAGGTTGAGTGAATGTTGGTATGTTGGCATCTGGTGGCAGGACATGGATGAATGCTGAGACCAATGAGTGCTTAGCAGGGACTCCTCCATCTGTGGCTTTGACAAAGAAGGAAAGAACAGTTCCTCTTAAATGAGCCATGCTTCCTTTTGTGACCATCCAGCCACTGTCAGGCTCAATCTCTAACACATCCACTAGAGGAAGCCGTGCCTCACTGTACAAGGAGTAACTCACTCTGCCATTGTCCCCAGCATCTGGGTCCTGAGCCTGAATCTGAGTCACCAGTGAACCCATAGGTATGTTAGCTTTTATACTAACTCTGTACTCTACAGCCCTGAAGCGTGGCGCATTATCATTCTCATCTGTTAACATTACTCTAACAGTGCAGAAGGATGCTCTTCCTCCTCCGTCTAGAGCCATCACAGTCAGCACAATGTCCCGGTTCACAGGATTCTCTCTGTCCAATTTCTGGGCAGTGGTGATCACTCCATCCACTCCTATGCTAAACTGAGTCTTCCCAAGATCATTGATGAATGAATACATGATCTGACCAAAAAGCCCAGAGTCTTCATCTGTGGCCCGCACTTGGATAATTCTGGTTCCTGCAGGTGCATTTTCTCGCACCTCAGCTAAATAAAACCTCTGGCTGAAGACAGGGCTGTACAGGTTAGCCCCCAGAATCTTTATGTTCACCTGTGCTGTACTTGTAAACACCCCATCTGATACAGACACATTAAGGACATAGGTTGGCCTCATGGTCTGCCTGCGTTGATTGGACAAAGAGATGACTCCTGTCTCAGAATCCATAACAAAGTTCATCCTATCATCTCCAGAGAGTATGCTGTACTTTAGCCTGTCAGCATCTGATGTGTCTTTATCAGAAGCTTGGAGACAAATGACAAAGTGTCCCCTGGGAGCCAGTTCACTGATAAAAGCCTCATAGACTGGCAGGTTGAAGGACGGAGGGTTGTCATTTGTGTCATTCACCAAGACAGTGACCGTGACCTCGCTACTTTGGACAGGAGTGCCGTTGTCTGTTGCCTGGATAATAAAGTTGTAGCACTGGATAAGTTCATAGTCCAAGAGACGGGCTGTCAGGATAAGACCACTGCTGCTGTCAATGTGGAAGTAGTCTGTGCTGTTAAAAGCATCAGAAAGAATCTCATAGCGAATGGCACCATTTTTTTCAGAGTCCTTATCTGTTGCTGAGAGCTGCACCACTGCAGTACCAATCATGGAATTCTCAGCCAGTGTGGCATAATATGAGGCGTTCTCAAACACAGGTGCATTGTCATTTATGTCTACAACAACAATGTCAACGTCCACCTCTGATCTAGCTCCAGTGAGTGTGTCTGTGGACCGGACAGTTAGCCTGTAGTAGGAGGTAATCTCAAAGTCTAAAGGATAAATAACACTAATCACTCCACTGTCAAAACCAATGTCAAAATTAAGAGAAGAATCTCCATCCACAATGGTGTAGATGATGTTCTGTCCTTCAGGACTTGTAGCATTAATGGTTAAAATAGGTGTAGACACAGCTATGTCCTCTCTAACAGAAATGCCATAAAAGGGCTTGTCAAAAACAGGCATGGCTTTGTTAACCACTGTGACTGGAAGCTCTACTGCAGTGAAGAGGGAAGGGTAGCCTCCATCACGTGCAAGAATGACCACTGGATACTCAACATTGGACAGGTCGGCTACAAAGGCTCTTTTAAGAGTGAGTTCTCCAGAGACACGGTTTATTTCAAAATGTTTATGCTCCTCCTTGAGCTCATAGGAAACTTTTCCATTCATTCCTTTGTCCAGGTCTGTGGCTGACACCTGGAATATGGATGAGCCACGCTGGGCATCCACCTGCACTGTAGCATAATACGGAAGGCCAACAAATTCAGGAGCATTATCATTGACGTCCTCCACTTGCACTCGTATTGTCACTCTGGCTACCCTGAGTCGGTCATACTCCCGGCTCACTTCAGCCACCAGCTCATAGAACTCCTGTTCCTCACGATCAAATGGGACTCCGGTGGTCTTTATGACCCCAGATGTGGGTAGGACAGTAAAACGTGTTCCTGCGTTCAAAAGAGCATACTTAAGTGGCTCATTCAGACGGTTCCCTATGGCACTGACCACCGTTACTGTAGATATATTTGAGGTGTTCTCCAGCACAGAAGAGGAGTATGAGGGCTGACTGAAGAGAAGACCACTGTCCATAGCTTCCCTGACTAGCACAGTCACAAGAGCTGTACATGAGTAACGTCCATCTGAGGCCTTTACATTGAAGCGATATCGGTCTTGGGACAGTTTGTTGTTCTTCACCGTGAGGATGCCAGATTTGGGCTCAATTGCAAAGAGCTCCAAGCTGTTGTCGGCCAGAGAATAGATGAGATCTGTACTCAAGTTCATGTCAGGATCAGATGCTTCCACTCTCAAAGCCTCAACACCAACATAGGTAGGAAGCAGCAAGACAGTGTCATAGGCATCCTGAGAGAACTTTGGAGGAGAATCGTTGACATTCACAACCTTGACTGCAACTTCAGCCAGGCTTTCTGTAGTTAACTGGGGGATTCCACTGTCTCTCACATTAACACGGAAGAAAAAACTGCTAAAAGTTTCATAGTCCAGGTTGGCAATAGTCCTGACTGATCCAGTACCAGAGTCCACACTGAAGAACAATTTAGCCATGTCTTCAACAATCTCAAATACTAACAGCGAATTCTGGTTTCTATCAGCATCAATGGCTTGGATCACCAAAGGACTTCCATCCTCACCTAGGACCACACTGTTGACGGGGGCAGCTTCACTAATACTGCCAGAGTAGCGCAGCTGTTTAAAGGCTGGTGGATTATCATTCTCATCCACCACCTGGACGTTAACTGTTGCACTGGAAACAATCCCTGCCATGTTGACAGCCTCAATCAACAGTATGTAGGATGCTGTGACCTCAAAATCTAAAGTTTTCTGAGTCGTGATCACGCCTGTGTATCGATTGATTCCAAATATTCTCTCACTGTTCCCTTGTGTAATGTCATAAATGAGTGCAGAGCGGCTGATGGCACTGATGTTGGTCACAAATGTTCCTACAGGCACGTTCTCAGTGATCTCAGCCTGGTACTCGAGTTGAGTGAACTTGGGATTGGAGAAATCTGAGAGCGTGATGGAGATCCTGGCAGTGGTTGTGGTACTTAATGCTGGAGTACCTCCATCTGTGGCACGCACAGTGAGGATATAATGCCCGACAGATGTGAGGTCCAGCTCTCTGCCCACTGAAATGATGCCAGACAGTGAATCAATTCCAAATGTCCCTCCAGTGTTGCCTGATGAAGAGCAGAATACCACAGAGCAGATAAATAGGTCATTTACATGAGTGAATATATATGCTGTTATAACTCATAACTAGACACTGTCAAAATGAAAAAAGTGAACCAAAAATATTCCTTCAACTTTGTTACTTCCTTGGCCAATTTTGCTGGATGTTTTGATAGTTTCATGTACCTTATAAGAGACAGTCACTCATGTCAGATATTGTTATTTTTATAAGATCCTAGGCCATTTTTTGACTTGTAGCTTGTAAAAGATATTAAATAGATCTATAATAAAAAAGATATTCACAGCTTGGAAATCTTTTTGCAAATGGATCATGTCTATGCTGAAAATGCAATCATTTTGATGATTATTTTGATATTCTTAAAAGTAGTAGTAGTAGTAGTTATATAGCCTCAAGACTCTAATTATGAAATTTGAACATGCCCCTATTCTTTTGTCTCTTTAGTGTATTTGTGTTTTAGCCATTTTCCTCACTAATTGTTGATGAAAGGCCAAAGGTCCTGGATAGCCAGGTAAGGTCCTGTTTATTTGGATGAGTGTACCATGCCTGTAGGTTACTCTGATCCTTAGAAATGAAGTCTATGCCAGCATGTAGCAACCCCAGAAATCATAGCATACAACATACAAGTACTTTGTTTTTGAGACTTTTGCAGTGTTGCAAAATGAAATTACACCCCTAAAATGTGGTTTAGCAGAAAACAGAATATAACATGTATATTATTACTTTTGTGTAAAAACTTCATGTCTTAATTTTTGCCACGATGCATTTTTAATATATTTGTTTTGTGTCAATAGTTCAAAATGAATGGACTGACAGAAATGGTAAAAAAAAAATCATGGATTTAAATGTTTCCAAAGGTTTATGAATTTATGAATGTTTATGCAGTTCTCCTTCAAACTTGCTGTTTCGGAGATACAAGGTATAAACTCACCAGATTCAATTGCATAAATCAGCTCCCCATTCCGGCCCGTGTCTCTGTCCAGGGCTGTCACCTGTACAACAGGTGTCCCAGGAGAAGCTGACTCAATGACCACCCCATCATAAACTGTACGTGTAAAAAATGGACTCTGGTCATTGGAATCCTCAACATTTACTATGATACGAGCCAGGTCTCTGTAATATGGAAACTCCTGATCTTTCACCTATAAAATAAAAGAAAATAGACAGATACAGTGCAGAAACAAAAAATAAACATTTTATTATGGTCACAATGACACTCATCATACATTAATGGTTTAAGTTGTGTCAGGTACAGCCTACGTTAACTGAGAGGCTGATGTGATTCTACACTCACAAAGCTGGCTATCATAATGCTTTAAAGTGATCTTGAAGGGGACCTTCTCACTGCTGAGCCTTCCAAAACTGTTGTGAGCTTAAACACTGATGAAGGGTGCCTGTGTGATTACTCCTGTGAAGATCTTGCAAGGTAGTGAGGGTTTTCATTTATGGATGAAGGTGATGGGTTGGGCCTTTTGTGTAAGCCCAATTATAAGGTGCAAGATTGTTGTCATCCTATCCTGTATTATTCTGTTTAATTGAATGCATTGCAAAAACACCCCACAAACAGGATTCTATGCCTTTGTTCTGTTCTGGAAACTGTTCCATTTACAGGAAAAATAGGGGGATATACACAGCTTATAAATAAATAAGACAGAAGCCTTCAGGAATATACTGTAACCAAGGAGCATAAATGTTAAATGCTTAATACACAATGCATAACAAATTTAAGATAAACAAACAAGTATGGAGGGATAGGAACACATTCCTCTCACTGCCTCACATTCCTCTAACTCTCACAAACACACACACACACACACACACCCACACACACACACAGTGGGGAATTTTGCTAGTTTTCAAACCTACAAGAGGTCTGTAATTCTTATTGCATGTACACTTCAACTGTGGGAGACATGGCACTGGCAATTTTAGTGGCATTTTATTGCATGAAATAAATATTTGATCACCTACCAGCAATAACTGGTCAATAACTAGTCTCTAACAGACCAATTAGTTTTTCTTTACGAAGGTCTCCTACTCTGTACTCATTATGGGTATAAAAGACACCTGTCCACACACTCAATCAATCTTACTCCAACCTCTCCACCATGGCCAAGAACCAAAAGCTTTCTTAGGACACCAGGAACAAAACTGTATACCTGCACAAGGCTGCGATGGGCAACAGGACAATAGGCATGCAGCTTGGTGAGAAGGCAACAACTGTTGGCACAATTATTAGAAAATGGAAGAAATACAAGATGACAATGTCAATGTCAATCTTGCCTCATGGGGGTAAGGATGATTCTGAAAAAGGCCAGGAATCAGCCCAGAACTACATGGGAGGACCTTGTCAAAGACCTGAAGAGAGCTGGGACCACAGTCTCAAAGATTACTGTTAGTAACACACTACTACAATTTGTTCTAAAATTAATAAACTATAATAAAAAGTGATAAATGGCTGAAGGCACTGTCATAGCTGGCTCCTGATATCTTGATCAATATCAGAATCCATAAAATCATACATGACAAAATAATAATTACTTTTTTCATTCTGGAGTGTCATATTGAACTTAACAAAATAAGAACACAATCTTTGCATACCTAAATGAAGAATTATGAATATGTGTGCATCTCACCATAATAGTAAGGATGTGTTGAGTGCGTGCCTCATAGTCCAAACGATCGGCTGTGTACATGACACCAGTACCCGGATTGATTCGGAACATGCGCATGCTGACTGGATCAACACTGCCATGGATAGAGAAGCTCAGCTTTGACCGTTCATCCTTATCCGTGGCTTTGATTCGCAGAATCTCCGTGTCTGCTGGTGTGTCCTCTGAAATCGAGACTTCATACACAGGCTGGGAGAACACAGGAGCATTGTCATTGCTGTCCAAGATCCTGACATAAACCTGGAGATGGAAGCAGTGGAAGCAAACATACTAAAAATACTTGCATTATCTTATACAGTTCAGAAGAACCACAGAAAAACAGGTGTGTATATTTGAAGATATCAATATACACTGCTGCATTACAATCTAAGGACACTAGAGTATCAAACTCACAGAACAAACAAACACAAAGTGCCAGTGACAAGCCTCCTGACCATTTCCAGCAAAGAAAACAAATGTTAACCTCAAGTGCTGCATAATATATGGTTTATTAAACATAACTGTCAAATAGCATTTATTTATTGTATTTTGTGTTATGAACAGCCCGACAAACTAAACGTGTTCCTGTCAGAGTTTTGACAAATCAAGAGATTTTGAGGATACAATAAATATAATATTACAGGCCAATTTTTTTTTATCACATCAGCAGAGGTGTTCATTTATTGTCTATGGTAATGTAGGGCACATGTTTTATTGCTTAAGAATGACTTTAAATTTTAAATTAGCACTTGTGTTTAATTTATTCCACCTCAAAATACTTTATCTGAGCAAATTTTTAGACTCAATTCAATTATCACTTATTTTGTGCAACATTTATCAAGCACCCTCAGGTACGTTTTGTCTTCTGTTTGGGTCTTTAGGCTCCTTCACACCTTGTTCTCACGTTAAAGCAAAGGTGTATGTTTTATGTAGTTACAGATTCAGATAGAGTGTACTTTTAGTCAAACATCCTTAGAGCAGTTTTTGTACCATGTGATTGTACTTTTTGATTGTGTGTGTGTGTGTGTGTGTGTGTGTGTGTGTGTGTGTGTGTGTGTTTGCTCTCTTTTGACATCACAGGGTTAGGTTTAACACAACATAGCCTTCCAAAGAAGAACTTTAAAGAAGTTTAGAAGTTTAAAGAAAACGTTAAAATGTTTTTAAAGTACAAGAAATGTCATGTAAATCTACAGTGGAGATTTTTGTTGTCTAACTTTGTGGCAAGAATACAAAAATGTTTTGCTTTATTTTATCAGAATTTAAAGATTTTAAGTCATTTTTGCTTTAAATGTTTGTATGATGATATGTATGTATGCTTATATAAAATATTTTTTAATACAGAAATCATTTTAAAATTATTGAGCACAAAGACTCTGAATACCTTATTGGTGGTTAGTTGCCCTCTGTGTCTCCATGAGATCTTTTTTCCAGCTAATATATGATGCATGGATAAAAGTCTGAATAGTCCTCCTAATGAATGCATTCAACTTTAAGTTGAATCAACTGCATGGACACAGACGTGCAAATGCACAAACACAGCTTGTCTAGTCCTTGAAGAGAACTACGGCCAAAACAATACTAACTTCTAAAAAGCAAGATGAACTGTTTTTTTATTATCCTTGATTTAAGAAGAAACAAATAATGATCAGGTGGACACTTTTCCATTTAGTGTATGTAGTGTATGTTCCATATGGTTATCAGGACTTCAAATGAGAGGTAAGGTATAATTTGATTAAAGACCTACATAGTATTATTTACCTATGCTGTTCAAAATGCTCTCAAAAGGAATCAATAATCTTTGTGCCTGGTCAATAAAATATTTCACAAACCCCCAAAAATCAAAACACATTTTTTAAAAATATATAATTCAGCTCGACTATCCATGAGCCATTATATCACAGGAGTAATGTGTTTGCAGGGGTAGTAGAGCGGTTGTCACTGAACCTTTAGTGTAAAGGTCACTTCCACAATATAAACATACCTGTGTGGTTGCTGTATTTGTCCCATCAGTCACCTGAACAGTCATGTTGTAGAGAGACTGAGTCTCTGCATCCAGAGGCCTTGCCAACACTATAGTTCCCATCCCTCTGTGGATGTCAAAAGGTCCATCATAGCTTCCTACAACAAAATAAGCAAATAAATAAATCTAAAATTGGAGAATGATAATATCTCTTAAGCAAGAAGAAATTGTGCTGATGGCATATTTATGATGTTGTCATGATGTTAAGGTTTAGCTTGGGCAGGTCAACACTATCATTCAACCAGTATCATGATTAGCCAGGTTTTTCCGCTTCCCTGAGAAAATCGATTTCGTTGTTGTGCAGCTGACATCAAAGGTTTTTTTTTTTTTTTTTTGTATTTTTTTTTTTTACATTTTATAACATCAGCCATTTTATGCTGCCATCTTTCTCATCAGCTGTGAGCCTCTTATCTCAATCTTCCACAAAACAGCTGCAGCAGGTTCAGGCTCCTCTGCTGCGCTTTCTCAAACCATTAATTCCGGTCCACTCTGAAGGATGAGGGCGAACTCCCACTCCTTTTAGTATTCATTGCATGTATCTTATCCAATTCCACTCAATTTCCACCGCACTTAACCGAGATCAGAGGAGCTGGAGTCTGGCAGGTGTCTGAGTATTCACTGTTTACTATAACAAGAGTTGTGCTTTTGCCCTAAGCAAGCGAAGTTCTTAAAAGAGGCATGGGAAAATCTGGAGGTTGGATAAGCTGGCCACTGATAGGTAATGCAAAATGTAAGGGATGCTTGCTCCTTCTGTGTCGGCTGTACAGTTTCTAGCACAGGAGCTCTGAGAAATATAGAACATTTCTGGTAATGTTCTTCCTTCTTTTAAAGACAAAGACCAGGATTCATTCAGAATCATTTTAGGAATTGCACTAAAGGTTTATTGAAACAAAAAGGTGACTGCTCAGAGCAGAAAAACAGAGCAAGTTATCAAGTCTTCTGCACAGAATGTAAGACTATTATCCATTCTCTTAAGAATGAGTGACGTTTGAATTTTAGATGTTTTAGGTCTAAAACATCAGTTATTAAGAGGGCCAAAGCCACATATGCACAGAAGATCCAGTGACATTTCTCCTCCCAGGATACATGGAGCATGTGGAAGAGCATTACGTGCATCACAGACAATAACACCACAGATGCACAATGGGACCCCTCACTGCCTGATGCTCTCAACAGGTTCTACACCCACTTTGAGGACTCAAACCCATCCCGCAGCATTAGGTTCACCCCACCAACTGGAGAGAAGTCCCTCGGCGTGACTCCAGAGTCATGCTGAGAGACAGAGGGACTGTGCTGGCCAGCTCTGTGAGGTGCTGTCTGATATCTTTAACTCCTACCTTATCCAGGCAGCTATCCCAACCTGCCACTATCGTCCCAGTTCCCAAGAGCTCCACAGTGACTGGTCTGAATGACTACCGGCCAGTAGCCCTCACCCCAATAGTCACAAAATGCTTTGAAAGACTGGTTATGGCCCATATCAAAGCTACCATCAACATCAGCGGGGACCCACATCAGTATACATACCACAAGAACCTATCCACAGAACAAGCCATCTCCTCTGTGTTCCACACTGCCCTAACCCACCTAGAACAGAAGGATTCCTATGTCCATATAATCTTTGTGGACTTATCCGCTTTAAACACCTTGATTCCCCAGACCCGGGCTCAGAAACTCCTCACAGAGCTCTCCCCTCTGTAATTGTGTCCTGGACTGACAGGTTGCAGTCTGGGAGGATCTACAACATCTCCTCCTCCACCATAATCCTCAGCAATGGCTCCCCTCAGGGCTGTGTGTTGAGCCACCTCCTGTTTACACTACTCACATATGACAGCTCAACTACCCATCCAGGCTGTCATAATGTAAAGTTTGCATGTATCACAAACATGATGAGTCCAGCTACAGGCAGTGGTGGAACACCTGGAGGGTTGGTGCAGTGGGAATAATCTCTGCATCAATATGGAGACAATGAAAGTGATGTTTGTGGACTTCAGGAAGGGCAGACACACCCACCCACTGTGGGTAACCATGGATTGCAAAGATTGTTGCATCCTCCGTTTCACATTTTGGATGTAAGCTGCATCTCTTGGCTTTATATGAAGTATTCACAACCCTGGTCACGTTATTCCCACAAACAAAATTTATTTTATGGGGATTTTATGTGATATACCAACACAAAGTAGCAAGTATTTGAGAAGTGAAAAGAAAATGATACATGGTTTTCTTTTTTTTTTTTTAAATGTTCAACTTTGGTCTTCTTCCACATTTTTGCTGTATCCCTTAATTGGCTTGTGACAAACTGCAAACAGTTCTTATGGCTTGCTTTCAATAATGGCCATAAAGGCATGGAGTACATGACTTACAGTTGTCCTGTGGACAGTTTCTTTCCACTCTCCTCCAGAGTGATAAGGGGCCTCTTGGCTGCTTCTCTAATTAGTGTTCTCTTTGCCTGGGCTATCCGTTTAGGTGGATGGCCATGCCTTGGTAGGGTTACAGCTGTGCCATGCTCCTTCCATTTTCTGATGTTGGATTGAACAGTGCTCAGTGAGATTTTCATAGCTTGGGATAATTTTTTATAAACTATTTATTATTTAATTAATCCTGCTTTTACACTTCTACCTGCCTAATGTGTTACTTGGTTTTCATGATTCTATGTGATCATTAATGTTTTCTACCAAACCTCTGAGGCTGAGGAAATGAACAGCAATGAGTATCAGAGAACATACAAATGTATGCCACACTTTTTAGATTTTTATTTATTAAATATGTTGAAAAATGTATCATTTTCTTTTTCACTCTACAATTAATTGCTACTTTGTGTTGGTCTATTACACAAAAGCCCAATAAAACACATTTAGTTTTGTGGGATGTTTTTCAAGACACTGTTGCAACCAAGAGATGCAGCCTTTGGAAGGCTTTGGAATGTAGCTATATGTAGAAAAAATTCTAAGAGCCTAAATTAATGTATTTATTTACACAATGTATGTATTTATTAAATTTATTTTATTTATTCCTATTCATTAATGCAGGTAAATAAGGGAATTTAAAGACTTAAAAGACATTTGTTTTAATGTCCTTAACACAAGACAACATTATAAACAGCTGATTCACACTGCCACTTCCTCATTGTCCCACCTACTTTACAATTTATTTTTTATTTATTTATTTATTTAATGTGTGTTTAAAAAGAAATCACACTTTGTATTTACACATCATTTTCCCACTCAGTTTAGGCCTGAATTAAACTGTTTCTGTTCCTGCACCTTTAATAGGTATAAGCCAACAGAGCTCTGTTCTGATTGGCTGTCCTGTACTGTACCGTAGTGTACCTTACCCAAAAAGGTAAAACACTCCTGATAACCACATTTTGAATGGGCAGGGCTAAACTGTGGTAGGCTGAATAGGAAGATATGTGTAAATGAGTTAGTTATTGTAACACCAGAGGAACAATAATAACAGGTTAGTAACCATATGCAGACTGTATGGACAGGGAACTTGTTGATATGCTTTGAAACTTTAAAATGTAAAAGAATTCAGAGTAAAGGCCCTATGCTATGTTATAGAGCAGATAGTATGTAGTATAATAGTATGCAGGTCTTTAAAAAAATGTAGAATATTTAGTTGATATGGGCCCTTTAATTGAAACTAATATTGCTGTAAAATCATACTCTCGAAAATATAGAAAAAATATACTATATAAAAATAGCAGAACAACAATTAATTCATGATGTATAAGAACTGTTTGAAAGCTGACTAATGAGAAAAAGAGAAAGAACACCTGATCTAAAAGGTACTTTGAAGGTCCAAATTAAATTATAAGAAGCAAAATTAAAGTAAAAAAAGTTTCTTATTTAAAATTACATTTCTTCTGGAAATATTAATTCCATTCCTCAAGTAAAACCTATTTTAATTTGCTAATTTGATCTGCATTCATTCATCAGGTCTTATAATAGAACATCTAAAAAATTATTTTAAATTATTATTATTATTAATAATAATAATAATAATAATAATAATAATAATAATAATAATAATAATAATAATAATAATAATAATACATTTTATTTATAAGCACCTTTTTCGACACTCAGGTAAACTGTGGTATATTTTATATTCTTTGCATTTTAAGTGACACATTTAAGATTTTTGTTGTTTTAATACTGAAAATGTCATTTATGCAAACTGAAAATGAAATACTTAATCTTGAATTTCATGAGCAGTATGCAATCTATATTGATCAAAAGTAAAGCAAAAAAGGCGTTCAATGTTTCCCTTGTACATGTAATGCATATAAAATCTGACAGTGTACCCTTTTGAATGAAATTATGAACACAAATGAACTTTTTTAGGATATATTAGACAGCAAATGAACAGTCAATGAAGACAGTTTGAATCAAAAAAAATGGACATAGAATAACAATCTGAGCCACTTTGACAAGAAAACAAATAGCGAGTGTCTAGAGGAATGGGTCAGAACATCTCCAAAACAGCAGACAGGTCTTCCCAAGTTTTCCCAATGTGTAATGTAAAGTACCTACCAAAAGTGCTCCAAGGACAATCAGTAAACTGGCAGTAGGGGCAAGGACAGCTTGCCATCATTGATGGAACAATGAATTGTGAATTATATCATCAAATCAATCAGGGTATTTGTCTGTGAGCTGAATCTCAAGAGAATGTGGGTCATCCAGACACTGGCCGTGAGCATATCAAAGCAATTTAATTAATTAAAGAAGAATAAGTTAATGTTTGGAACTGTCCAGTCAAAGTGTAGATCTTAATCCAATTGAAATGTTGTGGAAGAACCTGAAGCAAGCAGTTCATTGGAGGAAACCCACCAACATAACAGAGTTAAAGCTATTTATTCCTAAAATCCTAAAAGCCAAAGTGCAGGACTAATCCACACTTACCAGAAAGGTTAAGCTGCATTTATTGCTGCACAAAGGGGTCACACAAGATACTGAATGCAAAGGTTCACATACTTTTGCCACATACAGGTATGTTTTTTCTCATTTGTATAATATAGTTCTCCTTATCTACTTTTATCTACATTATCTAGGATATGATGAATTTTAGCAGAATCTGGTCCAATTTATGCTGAAATATAAGCATTTCTATTATTCACAAACACACACATTCATTATCAAAGGAAGTATATAAAAAATCCATATATCAATGATGGCAATGGCCAAAATGGAGTGTAAAAAATGCATAAATTAACAAGTAAAATAAAAATGTACACACAAGAAATGCATTTTCTAAAATATGACCCACTGTGATAAAGAAATGCACCCAATTCAGCCAATATTACCACAAATGAAGCTTAAAGCATTAAATCTAATTTATTTTTAATCCCAACATAATTTTACAGTCAAAGACATGTTTAGTATACAGGTTTGCCTCTTTAGTTTTGCACTGGAGCAAAGAGACTAATTTAATTTAATGGTAATGGAAGCTTATACCTCCAGTTAACAATGTGCAAATGTCATTTGTAACTCTAACTTATGTGGTTTCTGATGCTGTACAATAGGTAAAATAAAAATGCTTCAAATGGGTCATTGAGCAATTCCATAGAAAAAGAACTGATTAAAAAAATGAAGAGATGGTTCTTCAGACCCATCAAACAGAACCAACTCATTTTCACATTTCTGCCTACAACAGCATAGCACTGAATAATAATGCTACACTTCTCAGGTGTGTTTTAGCTCTGAGAGCTGAATTCTGCTTCTGAAGTCTTTCTGAATATACAGTACTTTAGTCCATTTTTTAATAAAGGTATATCAAGAAGTGTCAGGAACCACAAGTTTATTAGAGATTATATAACATGTGAAAATGGACCAAAATGAGAGATAATTTAGGCATTTTAAGTTTAACAGGTTTGCAGCAAATTTAGGAAACTTAAGTAAATTTCAGACAGCTTACAGATTACATTTGGAGTTAGGGGCAGGTTATAGAGTAAGTCAGACTGTCGCTTCAATTGTGTATGTATGTTGCAACTTACCAATGATATCAAACCATAGTGGTGTTTCTGTCTGCTGGACAGAGACAACTCCCATGCTTTCAGAAACCTTAGCGTTCTCTGCCACAGAGAAGTTATAGCTAGGCGCACTGAAGCGCAAGGCCTGTAGCAAGGGCAAAGGCTTCCGGATCCACTCAATATGCAGCCGTGCAGTCGACCACTTCTGAGAGCTTCCATTGTCCATGGCTTTTATCTGCAGAGTATGAAGAATGCATAATGAACAGGACAAAGGGAAAAGTGCACAATCGGTTTTAATTGACTTGGAAACGAAAACTAAAGAGGCCAAGACTAGGCACAAAGTGACACTTCAGTAGAAAAAAATCGAATTCAAACAATTTCCTGTAGTCAATCAGAGAAGATCTGTTGTTTATTTGGTTGTTAACTTTAACTGAAGCTACAAGGATAACGTAGCTAACAGGCATTACTGTATAAATTTACAAACTATGTATGTATACATAGATGTAACTAGATATAGGACACACAGCCATATTATTGGAACAGTGAGGCCAATTCCCTTTACTATTGCTGTAGATATTTGGCTTTGACATTAAAAGATATGAAGAATATGTGAAGATTATAATTTTAGCTTTCATTTCCAGGTATTTATATCTGGCTCTGATACACAGTTCAGAACATTGAACCTTTTGTCTGAACCCACTCATTTTCCTGTGAGCAAAAATATTGGAACATGCAACTGACAGGTGTGTTTTGTTGCCCAGGTGTGTCTTGTTACACTGATTATTCAAACAATAAACAGCACTAAATGTATGCGCTCAGTTTCAGATGTGAGTTTTGCCTGTTCAGACTGTGCATTTATTGTTAGAGGAGAAACCAACATGAAAAACAGAGAGCTGTCTATGGGTGAAAAACAAGTAGCTGTCAAGCTGAGAGAAGATGGAAAATCAATCAGAGCCATTGCACAAATATTGACCATTGCCAGTACAACCGTTTGGAATGTCCTGAGGAAGAAAGCCATCACTGTTGGACTCAGTAACAGATCAAGGTAGATCAAGGAAAACAACAGCAGTTCATGACAGAAACGTTGTAAATGTTGTAAAGAAAGACCCTAAAACAACTCAGCAACAAGCTCTAGACGGCAGGAGTGAAGGTATCAGAATCTACTGTTCACAGGAGAAACCACCAATTAGCAAGAGAAATAGGAAGGCCAGGCTGGAATTTCCAAAAATTACAGAGACAAGCCTGAGATGTTTTATGGACTGGTGAGACAAAATCAACCTTTATTAATATGATGTAAATGCTAAAGTTTTGATAAAGAAAAGATCTGTTCATGATATCAAACATATAAGCTCATCTGTGAAACACAGTGGAGGTAATTTCGTGGCTTGGGCTTGTATGATTTCTTCTGGGACAGGTTGATTAATTAGAATCTGCTGTCTATGTAATGAATGTAAAAGACATGTAGAGGTGAGTTAACTGGTATCCTTCTTTCATTAGTATATATGTATGCGCACAGCATTCAACTCATACTCAGTGAAATACACAGAGTAAAACATATACTACATTAAATATGTAGATAAATAATATGTATGTATTTAAATAATTAAGGGCTAGCTGATAGTTTGTTGTTACTGTATTTCTAACTAATTGACCAGTACGTCCGGAACAATGTAATTTGGACAAAGTTGAATTGTTTGGACACAGTAACAGAAGACATTCTTGGCACAAACCAAACAGCATTTGAGTAAAAAGTAAGTCTGTCTGTACAAAGACTGATGCTGAAACATCAAATAGCTTAAAGAATTCCACATGGAAGAATGGGAAAATCATTTTACCAGTCAATGTCACAATCACACACACACACACACACACACACACACACACACACACACACACACACACACACCTGCAACTTAAAGTAGCTGAATGCATTAATTGGAAGGGCTGTCCACAAACACTGTCTGCTTTAACTCCATTAAATGAGTTTTTGTAGGGTGGGACTTAAATATACCATTTTGCTTCTGTTGATTTTTATAGACTATGTTGTGTAATACTTAGAAACTACATTGGCAAGTATTTCTGAGGCAAGTTTTGGAATATTTAAGACTGATTTGTACTATCTACCTACACATTACTACACAACAAATTGTTGAAAATACAATAAAGCATGGTTTGAATGTTCATTGTCAAAGAGAGCTGATTCTCTGTGCTTTCTCTCTATTCCAAAAATACTTCCAACTGTATACTGTCACATTATGTTCAAGTATGTTGACTGACACATATGTGTAATCAGTGCTTTAGGCAGGACTTATGACTAATTGGTGCCATTACTTGTTAGCCAGCAACATTAGCCCTCAGACACCAAATGTGTCTTGGCTGACTGGCTGCATTTGCATCTAGGAAAAAGTAGATTTGCTCTACTTTAAAGTGGTCCTGAATATGAAAACTGTATTTACTTTGGCATAATGAGTTTGGAATATCAAACGGGCATATTATAAACCACAAACTGATGTTTCCTTAATTTAAAAAAATACAAATAAAATTTTAAAAATCAGTTATAACCCAAGAAGGGCTAGAAAATTCCCAAATCCTAAAACTGTTATGTAGCAGAATTTACATTCAAGCCACTAGCAAAAGACTTTCAACACAATTAAACAAAACAGTACCATGTTTAACATAGTAAAATGCAATGGATCTCCTAATCCCAGCTTCCTCTGCTAGCATCCTCAGAAGGGGAGTTCAAAAGTGGTGCATGGCAAAGCAAAAGTTGGCTTAAAACTAATCCACAATAACTAATCTAGGTTATCACACTCACACCAATAGAACACAGAGAGGACAGTGAATGCATTTACATGGACTCAGTAATCCAGTAAACTGCCAAAAATATGATTTTGTACCGAATAATTGCATTCAAAACACATACATGTACTCAGATACTGAGAAAACTCCAGGTTTACTCTGCAATCAGCCAATAATCTCCCTGAAGAATGTAATAAGCCATGTAGTTTGTTATGATTTGTATATCATGCCTGTAATTTATTCTGATTCTGAGATATGAAGCCTAGAAAACAATATGTAACTGCCCGCAAAGTGTGGATCTCAGATTCAAAATGTTGTTTATGGAGTGTTGTCACTTTTTCTGCTGACTGTACTTAAGAAATGCATTCTGAGGTACCTTAAAATATTGTTACAGAAGCTGGTCAAGCATCTCATATCCATTTAATAGGATGATCACGTACCGTAAGGATGTCATAGCCCCCTGCTGTAACCATCTTCCTAGAGTACACCATGGCAGTCTTGGAGTCGATGACAAACTTGCCATCTTCATTGCCCTCCACTATGCTATACGTTAGCTCAGCATTAGGCCCCTCGTCTCGGTCGTAAGCAAAGACTCTGTAGACGGGGTCTCCACGCTTGTTCCTGTCTCGCTCTGGCAAGCTGATGCGATAGACTGTCTCTGGGAATTCGGGTTTATTGTCATTTTCATCTTGAACGTGCACAATCACCCAGACTGCGGAGAGCCTGGACGTGTCACTGCCATCTGTAATGGTCACCTGAATGAAAACATTACAACGTTACAACACGTCAAGCACATTCATATTGCTACACTTTAACATAACTGACCTTGAGCAATGCCTTATAAGAACCACTGTTGGTTCCATAAATAATCATGTTTCATGAGTATCTACCAACTTGGTAAAAAGCCTTATATCAAAAAGATCTCACATCTCATTTACAAATTGAACCAAAGTGGTTTCTATGGGATTCATCTATATTTTTCTTTGAAGACATTGTTCCAAGTCATTTTGGATACTGGAAACACTCTAAATGGGATGATTACCCTAAAGCAATGATATCAAACATCATTCTAGGGAGACACAGCACTTGAGGCTTAACTTGAGGATTAATTGGTTTCCATGCCCAGACACATCTGAATCAACATGGATTTAATAAAACTGATTAGAACAATGTGTTCAATCACACATGAAAGCAGTGCTATAGCTCTTAAAGGATGCCCTTTTGGTGATGGTCAAGATAAATAATCCAAAGTCAAAGTAATCTCACATTTAAGTCTTTAAAAGCAGCATGTCATTAAACATGATTGCATGATATCAAAATGTCAAGAAGGCAATAATAGCTAGTTTTTAGGCTGATTAGATGAGGAAAAACATTGAACAACTGAATACACTAAGAGTCCACTGCAAGTGAGAATCACTGATTTTAGAAAAAGTACTTGAATCAGTGCCACAACACATTGATTGTTTGTAGTTTAGGAAATGGAAATGAGGTTTAGACCCTTAAAGTGAATGATTCAAAATGTATTAAAAGGCACTTGATTTTAAATGAAAGTGAGGGATTGGTTTGTTTTCCAGGTGGAGTGGCCATTATTTAGACAAACGGACAAAAATCTCATTCTAAGTCATTCTAATAAAATAACAAGCTTAACTTTTGAGATTAAATAATTATAAATAATTAGTTTAAGTGATGATTGATAATTGAAAAATGTACATTTTCTTTATTTTTCCATAAGTTTCCATAAGTGAACATTCTGAGACAAAACAACATATACTGTATGTTAACCTATTTGCAAGTTAAGCAAGTTTAGTTTTTGTATTTTGGTAGAAACTGGGTTAAAAAAGTGGTCCTCTGACTCCACTGCCTGCACAATTTTTTTGTCCATTATATGACATTGTGTACATCATATAACACCAATACAGTGTTTCTCTTTCAACAGCTCCAGATTAGGGTTGCAGCTGCATACCAATTTTAGTTATACCATGGAATGAAAAATCATGGTTATCATACCATGTATATTTCCTGAATACAAAAATTAAAAAACAAAGCACTGAAACATAGAATTCCCCCATTGTATTACTATTTTCAGAGTTTGAAAAACAAATAATCAATTAATTAATGGAAAATAAATGATCAGCAGACTGTATACACTGTATACAGCTGTATACAAAATAGTTGAAAACTGCAGTTTAATTTATTTGTTTGTTTTATTTATTTCAAAAGGGGGGACCTTTAACATATACATTCTATGGACAATTCATTATTCATTGTTTCTATTGAAATTACTAGAAATGAGTTTATCATGCTTTTGTTGTAATGACTATCTCTACCGTGTTACTGAGTAACACCCCACCCCAACTCATCCCTAACTAACCAGTTCATCCCAAAAGTACTGGATGGAGTGCCATTATTCTAGACAACACTGATAGATATATGGTGCTCTTTCATTATAAAAATATTGAAAGTTTTAATGTTCATAAGTCTATCAAAGCATTTTAATTCATTTAAGAGTCAATTCAACTGGCAACAATAATAATACTCCAGACTGTAGTAACCTTTCAAACATGGTAGCAACCAGGTGGGATAATGTATCTTCCATATAGCAACAATATAGTAACCACGAGCAGCACCATAACACTAAACAACTGTATGGCAAACACCTACAAAAAGCATAACATCCTACACAACACTACAACAACCACCTAGCGACTATACCATAGCAACTACATAACAACTACCATAGAAACAACTAAGCATCACCCTAGCAAACACCTAGTAACACCATAATACCCACTTCATCATACTGTTTTCAGTTATGCTGCCGAAATGCTCTGCATTTTCTTCAGGAAATGCACTTTTACATTTGGTAATAATATATGAAAGAATGCAATAAAGAAAATAATATACTAAATAACATACTATACACTACCCTACACAAAGGAAAAAGACACTTTGCTTTGTCTCTCTATTGTTTGAGCACTATTATTTGCTGTTAATTACAAGATCGCTTTGAGATTCCGTAAGTGAACCTGATTATTATTATTGTTAGTTAAAACCTTACTAATGGATTGTTCCTGGAACAATCAGGCATAATAACAGATTTTGTTCCTAAGACTGCATATATACACAGTGGTGCTTCAAAGTTAAACCTTGCTTTCAGTATCTGGTGTGACCCCCTTATACAGCAATAACTGCAACTAAACATTTATGGCAACTGTTGATTAATCCTGCAATCAGTCCGATTGTGAATTGGTGGAGTCCGAACTCTTTTGCTTTTGTAACCTTTTCCAGCCTGATAAGCATCAATAACTTCTTTGTTTATAACATGATACACTTTCACAAACACGTTGTAAAGATCAGACTTTGATAGATGCCTGTTCTTTATGAAAATAAACAAAATACAAAACTAATGGATCTCAAACAAGCACTAGGTAAGCAAATGTAAGGTAAACAAACAAACAAACTGCCTGCCTGGATGACTGTAACAAGTACAAACACATCTACAAGGACTGACATAAACAAGCGTCAACCAGGACTCACAAAGACAGATTGAGACAAAGGTTCTTAAATACAACATAACATTGGACACACCTGGAACCACTGATTATGAAGGGGCAGGGTTACAAATGAGACACAGATAAGAGTGGGCGGAGCTAGGGCAGAGACAAGTCCAAAACAAACACAAAGCATGTGCTAGGAGCACATGAGAAAACACAACAATTGAGACAAAAGGTGAACACGACTAGAACAGGACAGACATGACACTTATCTACTTTTAGCACATAAAAATGTTAAAGTCTGATGAAGTTTAGGTGAATTTTATGCAGAAATATAGAAAATTCTTAAGGCTTGTATATAACATATTTAATAACAGCAAAAACAGCCCATTTTGCTGAAATCTAAACATCAAAGCTATTCCACTAATGGCATGGCAATGCCTACTGTTGTTGGATGCATACCATTATGAGGCACAGAACAATTTTTCCAGTGCCAAGATGTGAATACAGCCAATGGAATAAAGAGAGGTTGGAAATTTGTCATGGAACAATATTAATCGAAAAATAAAACAGAAAAAAATGCTATTAATCTGTGATTCAGCCTATTTAACTGCACTTCAGTATGTAATTTGTAGTCATTATCTAGCACTTTTGATCCCCCCCTGACCTTTTAACTGCAGGGGCATTGTACTAGAATCTGTAACAGCACTCTCTTGAAAAAAACTCTTGTATCTATGGATCATGGCAAGGTATCTTTGTCATTCATATCATTGTGTCTTGTGCATGCTTTCTAAGATTCTCTGGATGCTGTTGCTAAATGAGGCATTTATGAAATAAATCCATAATTAATCAAATGATGAATGAAATTAAAATAAGAAGCACTTTATAATAGCAATTTCCTGTCCAGTTGTGCATTTCAACACTTAGCAACAGCCTAGCAACCACCTTGCAATATAATAGCGACTACATAGCAATACCATAACAACCACTTAGCAGCCACTTAACCAAGTAACCATATAGGATACCCAGAGGTGGCAGTTAACTACTTTGTTACTGTACTTAAGTAGATTTTTGAAGTATCTGTACTTTACATGAGTATTTCTGGCACCTAATGCTTTTTACTTCTACTTCTTTTTACTACTAATTCTAAATAAGTTTTCAGCATATTTATCACCAGTCTCTTAAAACAGTAAATAACTTTAAACAGTTGGTCTGAATGTTATGCTGGAGAAGATGGCTCATTGAGTTGCATCACTTTATATTTTGGTATAAATAACTTTGATTTGATAGAATTGAGAAACTAAAAGGGACAAAGAATTAATAAAACAAAATAAAATGCTAAAATTAAGGCCTAAGAGAAAAGAGAGGACCAGACAGCTGTTAATTACATGATCAGGATATCAGAGCAGAGAATATATTGCCTCATTTACCAAGAGATCAATATAAAACTGCAAAAAATTGTATTTTGATTGTTAGTTTATATCAGATGATGATTATAATGATTAGATGATTTTACAATCAGTAGTTGTAAACATGTATCATTAAAAATAGAATAGATTTTTAGAAATACATTTATGAATGTGTACTTTCAGACTTTGAGTAAAATAAATAAACTATTCTTCAGCTTCTACTTAAAGTATTTTTAAAAGTGGAATATTTGTACTTTTTTTATGTTTGGGTTATTTGTACTACTGCAGCCACCAAGAAACACCATCGCTGTAGCCTAACAACACTACAGGCAAATCTCAACTATTTATAGTGTGATACATTTCTAAATGTCCACTCACACAGCTTACGTAACAACAGGTATAAATATTCATTGGAATGAGCCCTGAAACCCATCCGACCAGGAATCCGGAAACTTTTTCTATCAAACAGCTTGCAGAACCCATCTATGATGAAACGCCACACGTGTCAACACTGCTAAGGAGAATGGCATTGAATAGGATGCAGTGTTCATGATTTCACACTGAAGGAGTATATCAACCATAAATAATTCTGCTTTAGCAGATCGTTGCATACATTACGCTATACGATGTAATAAATCACTTGAGTGGTGATACATACACAAAAAGGGGGAAAAAGGGAAAATACAATTTTTTGAAGAGTGTCTTTTCACATACAAAGTGTGTAAACAGAGCTTATGAACATCATAGCCTGTGAATGAGCTTCGGCTACTGCTCTCCTCTCAAATCCATTAGATAACAGCCAGTGAAAGGCCCGCAGGCCTCCCTGATCAGCATGCTGGCACACAGGAGGTGTCTCTTGATCTCACCCATGGTTTGAGCTGGAGAGAGCAGCGCAAAAGGGTTCAAAACTGCGCCACATAATCAGGGGGACAAAGAAATCGACAGCTCTCACTACTTAGGCACGTGGGACTGAAATCACAGGGAATCACACACATAGCATCTGCCTGTGCTGCTGACCAGCATTGACCAAGCTGATCAATGAATGCTTGTTCACCAGACTGTGTCAGAATCTGACTAATTCCACATGTGTACCATAACAACCCCAATGCCACTTTTACCAGTGGTCTAACACTTCACTATGTCCTCATACAGAACTTCATTACAAAGTCATTAAAGTGCATAGTAATGGCCCTGATTTTGCACCGTCTGCAGCCTAACCTACTTTAAATAATCAATAACACATAGGGTCCTCTTCTTTTCCTATGCAAAGTGCAAAGCTACAGATGCCTTTTTCCAGCTGACGGATGTGCTCATGCAGTAAATCAATAAACAGATAATGTTCACATTGCATATTGTTCAATGAAATCCATATAATGCTAAAGAATGCTATTCTATCAAACACCATGTAGACTGACAATTAGAATAGGATTCTCTGGAACAGAGAAGCATGAAGATTTTGGCACCATGTTAATGCCTGGCATGGGCTAGAGGGGTTTTCTGGAGGGATTCTGCTCCATCCAGTACTTTTGAGATGAATTGGGATGAATCCAACATCCTGACATCAGCAATGCTCCTGTCGCTGAATACAATCAAATCCTCACAGCAATTCTCCAAATATAATAGAAAGCCTTCCCTGGACAGCAGAGACAGTTACTCAGTTAACACAATGTGTTTTTAATACCATTTTGGAAGAAACAATGAATGAGCAGGTGTCCCAACACTTTTGTCCATATAGTAAATTAGACGTACATTCATGAGCCAAAACATTATCATCATTATGTATTGAACATGTCATTTCCTTACCAGTTTTAGGTTTCAGGAGGTTGATTTGTCAATTGACATTATTTCATCCAAATGGGAAATGCCAGCTATTAAGACATAGGGTGTTCTGATGTTTTCCTCCCAAGAAAATTGCAAAAATTACTGTACAGAATTTCTTCAATTTGGTATTTTTAGTTAAATCAATAATTTGGTGTGTTTAATTATATCACCTCCATCTTTCAATATAGTTAAAAAAAAGTTGAAATGGTTCAATGGTTCTATAGCATGCTGTTGTTGGCAGTGGATAGTAAGAAGGCATGTGACACCAGTGACATGAAGGATCTGGGAGACCTGAATAACCTTGAATAATGGGAACCAGCAGATTGTCCCACATGCGCAGACTGACAACTGCCACAAGTGCAGACATTCAGCAAGCAGTAATGTCCTCCATGAGTCATTCCATTAGTGCCAATATCATTGGCAGATGGCTGTATGACGCAGGACTGCAAGTACACTGACTGTTACCACGACTACCAGTGTCGCCAAAGACTGCACAGGATGGATTATCTCTGCACACCATTAGGAAATTCTATAGCTCCATGCCAAGATGTCTGGCAGGTTGCATCATACCTTATACTAAGAGACACTAGTTTTGTATGTGTAGCTCAATAAATATTGTCAATATCAGTCTAAAAATGTATTCTTTATTATTCCTGATAACCTGTATCTTCTTTCTCAACAGTTGTGCAAAGTAGGCCTTTTGTGGTGGAATTTTGTATACTTATCAGGAGATCAGAGGTCTCCTCTCATGAGGCTTGTTAATCATGTCTTGTATTCCTTAAGGTGGCCTGAGGATAAACTTGTTGTTTTCTTGTAGCTCTGAAGATACTGTATAATTTGACAAATCATTAAGATCAGACATCTGAGTCAGAACATCTCTGAAACAGCAATGCTTGTGAAGTATTTCTGGTCAGCAGGGCTGAATACCAATTGACTGTGACGCAAAGGCCAAAATATCCATGCAAACTAGAAACAACACAAAGCGACCATATTCTCACAGAATCTTTACTTATGGTTGTGGGAGAAAAGTGCCACAACACAGTGCACCACAACATGTACCTGCAGAACATTCAGAGCACCTGTGCTAACAACACTGTACATTTTGAGGTGCTCAGGATTATTATTCTGCTGTACAAGCCATCAGCTTTTCATCTTCAGCTTTCAGACAGCTTGCTTCTAATTGCTGCACTTCAGTTACAACAATTTTCCCTGTGAATTGTATCCCAACACTGCCTGCAACACAAGTGCAAAGTTTGACTGATCCACTCTCCACTCTTGTGCTAAACAGTTGCAAAGGTGTTCTTTTTTTGAAATTCTGTACCTTTGTCCTCACCAAGCATATCTTTGATGATTGTGGTAAAAACAATCCTAGAAATCTAATAGTTAGATCAGGGCTAGGAAACCCCAGCCCAGTCCCTTTTGTGCTCCTCCTGCTCAAGCATACCTGATTCAACTCACATTGGCAGGTTTATAGGTCTGTTAGAGCAGGGAATCAGTAAGCTGGCACTCCAGAAGCCAGGGTTGCCTACCCTTCATTTAGATGGTCCAAGGAAAACTTCTGACACTCAGTTTTGTAAGGACACTTCAAATTTCAATTGATACTTGTGTTGATGTAACTGCACAGTGTTAGCCCTGACTAAATATGTTGATACAAGTCCCTGACCTGTAGCAAATCCCTGCATAAGATGTGCCAATTAATCAGTGGTTCTCTTTCTTTAAAATTAATTAGCAAAGGTTGTGGATCATTCCTTTGACACTAACATTACATTAAAAGTAGATTTTAATTAAAAAATAAATAAACACTCTTCAGACCTCTTGGTAATAAAAAAAGAGAATAAAACACTGGTTCAACTTTGACAGAGTATGTAAGTAAATTTAAATTTATGATTTAAAACCTTTAAAACAGGTTGCACAAATAGCAAGAATAACACTCAACTCAATTGCTTTGTTTCAGTTCTCCTGTTTTGGCAAGGACAGTGTTGATGCAACATATTTCATTCATGTGCAACTACCTGACACATATGAATTAAATTCAAAGCACCATTTTCCAGCATACTCTGAAGGCTTCAGCTGAAATGGAAGGTGTAAAAATGATGTTTCTTCAAATTATTTTTATCTTCAAAACACAATAAAGCAAAAGTGCAGAATGTCTTGTTCAAAATTACTCCATTAGAAGTATATAAGTATTTTCCACCCCTGATTTTACTGATGTGGTAAAGATCTTTAAATCCACAACTCATCCCAAAGAACCGGATGGAGTATAATCATTCCAGAGAAACATTTCCACTTCTCCAGTTCCAGATGTGTGTATTTACACATCTGTGTTACAGCTTGTAGCAGCATGTATTATAAGTGATGTGCAGAACCATTTGAACATATAGTGTACACCCATCAACCATAACATTATGACCACCCCCTTGTTGCTACATTCACTGTCCATTTAATCAGCTACTATAACTATAAAGGAGAACTTTGTATTTATATAATTACAGACTGTATGGTAAGAGGAGCTGAAGAAATAGAGAGTGAGTGCAGAAACAAGGAGGTGGGCATAATATTATGGTCGACCAGGTGGTGTACCTGATGTGTTGGGAAAGTAATATATGTTAAGTTGTTTAGAATAGCTTAGATTGTACTTCCTCCAATCATATTTTACAAACACAACTACATTTTATTAAATATAGCATCAGCTGTGCAATGTGCCATAAAACTCATTTCAACAAGCAAACCTAATTACATTACAGCAAAACATAGGAAATCACTTCCATTCCATGATTTAAGAAAAGGTGATTGAGCTTAAGTGTTTTGATGAGCTTCGAGGAAGAGGGTCCACATACATAGAGGATAGGGTTTATGGGCAAATGTCCTGAAACAGTACCTCTAAAAAGTGCTCAGCCTGCTGCTCTCTGTCCAGTTTCCTTGACGTTGTGGTGATGAGACCTGAGGGAAAACAAAATCACATCATCACACATGACAAGTATTTTACTGTCATTTGACTTTAACCCATTAATAACGTGATGCCAGTTGCATTTAATTGATATGCAATAAACAGAATTTAATTATAGGTTTTTATTTTATTTTGAGACAATTAACAGGTTACATACTATTGTTCCTCTCAAAATAAGTAATAAGACTGATGCTTTTATTTGACACACTGGAATTGTTGGAACAGCACCAAGTTACCACAAGGTGACTTTAGGTGTCTAACAGTAGATGACTGGAGAAAGGACCTGTACTGTTCTCCAGCATGCTGAAGTTTTTGGAAAGGCTAAAAACTAACACCAACAAAGCAAGTTGAAAACACATCATGGCTGCATCATTCATCAATAGTACTAAAATAAGTAGTATCACAGTTTATTAGCACTTCTACACATTCGTTTTTCATTAAATTAATTGTACACTTAGTACTATGGTTTCATGGTGTACACAAAGTATTACATCATGTTTTATCAACTGGTCATCTGTCTAGGTAATTTTTCCACTACTATTAGCTTCACAGCTCCAAACACATTCTTTTAGATAAAATTATTAAAATGAATGTCATATGATTTAACAAAATCAGAAACCTTTATGCCTTACACCAAGTAGATGCAGCAACCTGCCACAAATTGGAAATGGGGGTGAGGGGGCGAGATTGAGCATGTTAGTGGCTTCTGTGTGACGCAGGGAAGAGGAGGGGGCAGCAGCCATTGGAACTCTGGGGGTTTCTGGCATAACCCCATTTCACAGATGGCATGAAGTGGACTCACTGTGCTGAGACCTTTAAGGCCCCCAGAAAACTGAAAATCTACCTCAAGACCCAGAGAGGGCCTGAGTAACTGAATTCTGAACTTTTCCTTCAGGCTTGAGGAAATTATAGAGGGCAGGGCAAGCTAATTGATCACAATTACATAAGGTGGTGTGTGTGTGTGTGTGTGTGTGTGTGTGTGTGTGTGTGTGTGTGTGTGTGTGTGTGTGTGTGTGTGTGTGTGTGTGAGAGAGAGAGAGAGAGAGAGAGAGAGAGAGTTATAGAGGAAAAGCAGACAAAAACATGAGAATGAGAAATGAAAATTCTAACAGATTACTGAGGTTAATGATCAGGTTAAGACATTTCTGCAAACATTTTTAGGATGTTATCATTAAAGAGCTAACTATAACAGTCAAATACATGGCCCGATAAAGTTTCTAATTCACAGAAAAAAATCAAAATCCATGTTCTTAATGACGACTGTTCAGCTGCTGATTAAGCTTTAAAACCCTAGGCTAATTTGGGGAATAATTTCATGGTAAAAATGATTTGTTTGTTTGTCAGCATTAGGTTTGCCATGGTAAGTCAACATAGTTGACCACATCAATATATATATATATATATAGTACTAGTCAAAAGTTTGGACATACTGACTGAATGAATAATAGATATAAGACATAAATTGGCTACTTCTTTTATATAAATATGTAAAATATATACTTATATACCTAAAGATTATTTGAATATTGTGGATTTTTTGTTTAGACCACAGGAACACCAACACGATGCATACAACCCCACATGACTACCACTAAACTAACTACAATTTCCATAATGCAATGTCAGATCAAGCTTCATTGTGAAGCTTTAATTTAGTAATCGTCAGTAATTATACTCATTTGACCCACTGTGTTATGCACACACAGGAATTAGACCTCTGTATTTTACCCATCCACACACAGCGATACACAGATACACAGTAGTTCAGTGCCTTGCACTTCAGTCATGTACTACCAGTTCAGGGATTGAAACCGGTGACCTTGCAGTAACAAGGCTGGTTCCCTAACCACCAGGCCCCTCTGTATTCCAGTTGTCCATTCTACCTTTAGTAGTCATTTTCCCAGTAGGAATCAACTAATTGCAATGCGCGACTTCAATGGTGCCATCCCAGACTGTGATGGAATCATGTCAGAATGGCAGAGGGTCATCTTCAGTGATGATTCCCACTTTTGTCTCCATGTGTGGATCCACTGTAGTCAGCAAAAAGATCAACAGTTTGTTGTCATGTGTCAAATGTCCAGAAGGCCCAAATGTCCTGGCATGGAGTGCAATTTCATATGATGCCAGATCACCTTTGTTCTTCATTACAAGTATTTTTACAGCCCAACATTACATCACTGAGGGCCTGCATCCATTGGCCCTACCATTTCTGAACACACACTCCAGTACACTATTCCAACCAGACAAAGCTCATCTGAATACTCCTGCCATCTCAAAAGCTTGCCTTGATGGCACATGCAATGGCCAGTTACATCACCAAACTTATCCTCGATTGAGAAAATGTGGGATGATGCACTCCAACCCTGCCACAAAATATGGAGAGTGTGAATATTCAGCCTCTTCAACATCATTCTGAGACGCCTGCCACGTTTAGTTACACCTGATGCTGCACAGAGACACTACTTCTGTATGTGTAACTGAATAGATGTTGCCCATATCAGCCCACATTTTGATCATTTATTGTTCCTGGTAACCTTTATCTTTCATCCGACACTTATTCAGGGTACAACTATTTGTACAAATATTTTTTGATTATGAATGCAATTCATTTCTGCATTTAGGCTTTTACTTGTATAATTATAACCCTGCTGATTTGTTATTGCTGGTGTTTTTGTTGCATAAGGACTGGCATCATGGCTATTATCAGGCAATACTGGCAATCCTAGAACTTCCCTCAGCAGCGTATTGCGTGGTCGAAATTAACTGGTATAATCAAGTTTTTCTTGGTTTTATCTGTTAAAATAATTGTGTTCCAGAAGTGAGCAGGCTTTTGAAATGTTTTAGATGTTAGTAAATACATGCAAAGGGTTACTAATATGTAAATAAATTAAATGCTGTTCCTAAATTAAACCATTTGGGGGAAAAGCAGGATTAAATTCATGATGGCGTTATTTGATTGTAAACTTTCACAATGATACAGCAATGTCCTTGGAGTTCTCCTAATTTACCACATGTAGTTAAGGAGTTTCTCCTGTCTCTATAGATCAATTTTGCCATCTGTTTGTTACAAACCAATGTTTGTTGCTGCAATTCAATCACATCACAATTACTTCATTTCAATCCTGTT
The DNA here is from genome assembly GCA_034509495.1 of Acestrorhynchus altus. NCBI lineage: Eukaryota > Metazoa > Chordata > Actinopteri > Characiformes > Acestrorhynchidae > Acestrorhynchus > Acestrorhynchus altus. Next base: position 13,002,207 of record CM067519.1, read on the forward strand.
AGGAGGTATATAGAGGCAAAATTACAGCAATTCTAACACTATCCAAATACTTGTGGACCTGACTGTAATAATATTTTAGATTAAGTTACATATTACATTCTTAAACAAATAATCAATCATTTGTACCAGAGTTTTAAAGCCCTTTCAAAGCAGCCCTCCAAACCCTGCTCCAGTCCAAGAACAATGAGGCCGCACTGAAGTTGAGTGACTTTTTGTCCTAGTTTGTGTGTGTAGTTTGAGAGCCAGACAGTTATATTTAGAAATGGATTATTTCTTCTTCTTATGCTAACAATAAGGGTTGTACTGTCTGGCCTCTGCTTAAATTCCTAAATGCCTTTTATGTGCCTCTGGGTGGACTGCACATGCCTCAGTCACTGTCACACTGACTGAGTGTGACGGCTCGGCGATGGGATTACAGTATAATGGCCTCCCCCAACTCAAACCTTTCCTGGGCTGCTGTGTCGCCTCTTCCCGTTGCCGTGGCAACAAAGAGCAGGAGAGCGCAGCTGAATTGGCCACTATTCCCCTATGTGTGACACCCTGATCCAGAGAGACTCAATTAAACAAATTAGAACAGCTGCGAACTATCACTACGACACATGCACACACAGGCTGCACACACACATACAGAGAGAGAGAGAGAGAGAGAGAGAGAGAGAGAGAGAGAGAGAGAGAGAGAGAGAGAGATAACTAAAGTGTGAACTAAAGCTGCCCATGAGTGTTCAACAGTCATTAGCCTGTAAAGCACAAATATGTCATTTGTAATGTGCTGATGGAATTAAAAATATGACTTCACCATTAAAAGCTAGCGGTGAGAACCACGGGTCACATAATCCAAATGCACTGAATCGAGTACATTAAATTAAGGAATAACTGCATACATTCATGTCCCTCTGATTTGTACACGGAATGTAGAAGCATAATGTAGCTTTCAAACTCGTATCTCCAAAATTGCAGCTTTTTGGAGCATTGCTATTGGTCTATTCTTCATGAATTTGCTTACATAAAGTAACACCAATGTTATGCACACGCCCCCAGCTGCTCCCATCCCTACTCTACCTCTACTTCATCACCTGTGTCTGCTGCCCACATAATCAGTGTCTGTATATAGCCCTGCTGTAGTGTTTCACTGTGTGCCTTTGTTTTTCATGTTTTAGGTAGCATATATCTGCAGTATTACTGGGTAAAATGTCTTCAAATCAATATGCTTAACTCAACATTTTACCACAATTATGATTAATGAACAATTATTTTTAGTTTAGTTTTTCTGTTGTGGTTGTTTTGATCTCATAGTTCACCAACAAATAAAATCATAAAATACAAAAAATAACCCATCCAGACAGACATGTCTGATCAGCATGCAGTTAAATCTCACACAAATATATAAATGATAACAGCCGTTATCCCCTGCTGCCCTATGGCTAGTAATTGGTATTTTTCAGCCAGATAATAGGAATATTACAAAAATCATCATTACATTCTACACCATTATAACTCCTTGATGGTGTACTGTTTTTTGCCAACGAGTGTAGTAATGAAAGAGCCTATTGTTATGATCTTAAAATAACCAAAAGGCTACTCTGCAGCAACACTCGTCTGTCAACTAAAACCTCCTACTGATTCTTTGCTGTCATTTTGCATGGAGCATGGATTTGCTTTGGTTTTCTGGCCAGCATACCAGAGTTTTCTATTGCACTGATTGACACAGTTCCCTTTCATTTACATTTCTTAACGACAATACAATTGACAGAAGACATGGTGATTTAGAAGTGATTTTAAATATTTTTACACACTTAGTATGCATTAATCCAGATATATAGTATTATATTATTATTATATATTATTTCTTGCAGCCAGTTACAGCTACAGTCCAAGATGCCTTCTACTGGTGCATCTCAGGGAATTAGAATATTATGAAAAGATTTCTGTTCAAATTTTAAATTAAAAAGATAAATTGTCATATTTCATATTCAATACATTTAAAAATTTTGCAAGTATTTTTCAATCTCAAAATTATTTTTTCGAATAGTTTGATATGCTATATTTCTGATATCTGTGAGCTAAAACAAAAAAAGCTTGAAATATTTCACTTTATATATTATTCATATGACAGTTCACCTATTTTAATAAAATTGCAATAATTAATGTTTTTTTTTTTACAATATTTTAATTCCCAGAGATGTGCTAATATTTATAGCCAACGTCATCACTAATAAAAGACATAATGCACTTACCTACTACCTCACTGTAACAAAAAAGACTATAATTCTATAATAAAACTTTAATACAGTTCTAGACAAATCTCCAAAACCAAACTCACTGATCAAAAATAATTGCAAAATTTCACTTCATTAATATATCAAAGCAGTGCAAGTATCTGTCAAGTGCTTGATTTTCCCCTATTAGTTACTTTTGCACAGGAGTGATTCACAGTTTAAGACTAATATTTCTCTTAACACTCCTGTTATGTTACAGGTCACAGGGTTGGCATGGTACAACAGATAACACCACCAGGAAGCCACCACACCATGTGGGAAACGGGGTTTGATTCCCAGTTTGGGCAGCTATGCTGTGCTACAATACAATAAGAGTCATTGGGCAAGACTCCTAACACTACTCTGGCCCACCCCTGTAAAATAAGTAACCTTGCTCTGGATAAGAACATCAACTAAATGCCGTGAATGCCAAAGGTCAAACTGACCAATTTCAAAGTTTGTTTTCTTTTAAATTTTGAGACACAATGTAAATACCTAATCACTCCTGCCACACAGAATTTGTCCTTCGGGTACATTTACATTTATAGCATTTGGCTGACAGTCTTATCCAGAGTGACTGTTTCCGAAAATATTTCCATACATACTGAGTTGAAAATGCTTGCATGTAACACTTTATAAAGAGAGACATAAAAAAAACAACAAAGGAGGAAGAAATCACAGTCAATTTACAACCGATGTACACACTACTCTTTGAGAATTATACATCTTTAATAGAACAGTACTTACATTTATGCATATGTAAAAAAAACTGTAAACTAGTGCTGTCTGTGTGCAGAAATTCCAGTTTTATGCCTTTTTTAGTTCACTGCATAGTGAGATTTTGAAATTCAGCAAGAAACATGACATTAGTGAGCCCCATTTTCCCTGTTCACATGACAGCACTGAAAACAAAAAATGGGCACTTAGTGTTAGGAGTGTTTATTAGTGTAGTGTGGTGAGCTTGCCCAATTGGGGAAATAAATTATTTTAAAAGAAATTATCAATATTATTCAACATGCATCCAAATATGTCACAAATGCAAAAAAAAATTATAAATAACAAAAGCAAATACACTGCTCAAAATGTGCAATGGAAACCAAAATAATCAACCAACAGAGGGCTGGTCTGAAATTGATGTCAAAAATCAAAATGAAACTTTGGAATTGTAGGCTCATCCAATTTCCATCAATGCCATTATGGCAACTCATAATGTTACTCAGTAGTGTGTGTATAGCCCCTATGTGCCTATATGCACTCTATACAATGTCTGGGCATTCTCCTGGTCATATGGCAGATGGTGTCCAGCAGTATGTACACCCAGACCTGTATCAGGGCATCAGTGAGCTCCTGGACAGTTTGGGAATTACATTGTCTGATGTTAATCTTTCAAATGATTAAACACTCATTGAGTCAATCTGATGCAGGAATATTAAAATCAAAGTTCATTGTCACATCAAATTACAAAGCTGTAATGGCAGCAGAGGAACTTAAAGAACAGCATTACTGCTGAATAGAATTAGGGCTGGAAGGAACAGCAGTAACATTCAGCTGAACATATCATGATGGTTCAATCAATAAGACCTTTGATTTGTTGTTGAAATTTTCCCTACTGTAAGTGAAACACGCAAAAAAACTACGGCCCCTAACATACAGTTCATCCAGAATGTATCCACAGCACTTCATTTTTTTGCACATTTTATTAAGTTACAAATGGATTAAATTTTGTCCTTCAAAATTCTACCCAACAGTGACAAAGTGAGAAAAGTTTGTTTGACATCTTTGCAAGTTTCTTAAAAATAAAACGCAAAAATATGGTATACCTGTACATAAGTACTCACAGCCAAACATTTCCACTGATCATCCTTCAGATGTTTCAACAGCTTGATTGGAGTACACCTGTGGTAAATTCAGTTGATTTGGCACACACCTGTTTATATAAGTCTCATAGTACTTTATATGTGCCATAGTAGACAGTGCATGTCAGAGCACAACTCAAGCCATGAGGTCTAAGCAATTGTCTCTAGACCTCCGAGACAGGACTGTATTGAGACACAGATCTGAGGAAGGGTACCAAAAGATTCTGCTGCTTTGATGAGCACAGTGGCCTCCATCATCTGTAAATGGAAGAAGTTTGAAAAACCAAGACTCTTCATAGAGCTGGCTGCCCCACCAAACTGAGTGATTATAGTAGGAGGGCCTTGGTTAGGGAGGTGAACAAGAACCCAATGGTCACTCTGACAGAACTTCAACATTGCTCAGTGGACAGAGGAGAACCTTCAAGAAGGACAACCATTTCTGCAGCACTTCACCAATGAGGCCTGTATGATAGAGTGTCCAGGCAGAAGCTACTCCTTTGACTGAATTCCAAGAATCATGTCTGGGACTGCTCATCAGCTAGACAATATAATTGGCTAGCCAATACCACTGGCTACAGTGAAGCATGGTGGTGGCAGCATCATGCTCTGAGAATATTTTTCTGCAGCAGGAACTGGGAGACTAGTCGGGGTTGAGGGAAAAATGACTGCAGCAATGTACAGACATCCTTGATAATAACCTGCTCCAGAATGCTATGGACCTTAGACTGGGATTAAGGTTTTTCTGGGCAAAAAAACAGGGCAACAGACAACTCTGTGAATGTCCTTGAGTGGCCCAGCCAGAGCCCATTTTTTAGAGATATCTAAAAATTGCTGTGCACTAACACTCACCATCCAATGTGATGGAGCTTGAGAGGTTCTGCAAAGAAGAAACTTCCCAAAACAGGTGTGCCAAGCATGTAGCATCATAGTTGAAAATACTTGAGGCTGTAATTGCTGACAAAGTTGCTTCAACAAAATATCAAGTAAAGGCTGTGAATACTTATGTATATGTTATATTTTTGTTTTATAATTTTATAAATTTGTAAAGATTTCAAACAAACTTTTCACACACTGTCATTGTGGGGTATTGTGTGTAAAACTTGTGTGTGTAACTTAACAAAATGTGCAAAAAGTGAAGTGCTGTGAATACTTTCTGTATGAGCTTTCTTGTTTATATTGGCCTAATTCTCTCAAACATGAATTTACACACAGACACATACAGACACACAAACACACACACACACACAGCACTTCTATCACACTGTTGTTTGCATTACAAGAACATTATGTGAAAAAATCTCAGACTGCCAGTGAAAGTATGTGATTTGACAATGTAGCCCAGGGCTTTTGCTTACTCTATTAGGCTTTCCCAGCAGAAGCAAGCAGTGTTTAATTATTTCATTAAGCTGCATGCACTGATCACCCGTGACTCATGACATATGCAGTGAAGAGTGGGTGCAATCAGAGATGCATAATAAGCTTCAGCAGCATAAAGGGACAGTTACATATTAGGTTACATACAATGTGTGGGTGAATGGGTGCATGTAAGCATATGTGTTAAGAGTGGCAGCTGATCAGACAATGTTCTGGCGCAGAAGGTGATTACTAGTCAGCTTGCGAAGTTGAACAGAAACATGCGGATCAATAGCTGTTAGCACAGATCTCTCTTGCAGTTGCCACTTGCCACATTCAGCTGCCCCTAAAATTGAGGCATTCAGCAGCACTGTACACACGGAAATGGAGTCTATATTATACAGCGTGTGACTGTCAGGGCTCTCTGGTGTTCACAGAATTCAAAATCTGAGAAAACAAAAACATTTCTCTGTGACGTTTAATGTCTTTGAAATCATGTCAATTCATGTCATCAAATTATGTTTGCATTTTAATCCTGCGAATATTATAGTAGTGTTTCTTAACCCTGGTTTTCTGAAAGAGCTTGTTAGTTAGCTGATTGCTTGAATCAGATGTGTTGGGAGCAGGAAAAACTCTAATATTTTGAAGTACAGGGGGTAGCATATAAACATGAGCCTAGTGGCACCATGCCGAATGCGTAGAGGGGTACAAAGATGTTTGATTGAACAAAATTGGCCATCTCACCCCCAGAGAAATGCTGGTTCCCACAGACATGTTAGCTATTGTATCAGAGCTGGGGACATGGGATTTCCTCCAAGCTTGTTGGCTGCCCAGCAATGATGCAATGGAGGTAGTTTGAAAAGAGATGATAGCTGGCTTTACATGTATCAGAGGAAGTATGGGTTTGTCTTCACACTCCTAGTTTTGGGAGCATCATATGTGATTGAGGAAAGGGTAACTGGACTTCCAAATTGAAAGAAGAAGAAGAAATGGAACATAAATGACAATTAAAACATCAAAAATAACCCTGTGATCAGTACCAACTTTTGACATTTTTTAGACTCAAAATGACACAACATCTCATTTCACTGATATAAATGTCTGGCTATGCAGTTTTAATGTAGATGTTTGATGAATTATTGTATTCTGGATAAGCGTGAACTCAGTCATGCTGGCCGACCTGTTTGCATCCGTGAGCATTCACATTTAGCAAGGAGGGCAAAGCTTGGGACGCAATGAGGGATGAAGTTAATGAAGTGGGTTTCAGGCTTTGATAACAATGCTTGCTTGATATTTTGGTTTGCTTCCAAAATTCAGACATTTTCCAATGTGTTTTAGACATTATGAACACATCTACAGCATTTCTTAAAGCAAATGTATTGCTCGTGGCTGGAAAGAAGGACAATTCTGGAGCTTTGCAACCTCCACTTAAATTTGAGATATGTAAAGTCAGCTCTCACTGCTGTGTGATATTTCTCAAAGCAGGATGTGAGTTCATAGTTTTCTGCATAACTGAGAAAGACAAACCCAATACAAGTCCAATACGAGAAGCTGAACAGTCGTCAATCAAAAAATTGATTCAAGATTTTTAAATGATGTCATCAAACCTGTGAGAACTTTTACATTATGTTTTTTTTACTATGGCACTGCTCCAAACGAAACTTTATAGCACCAATATTTTTAATTTTAAAGTTTAACAGTTGCCTAAAGGACCCTGCATTGTAAAACTGGTGTGGCCTTTTATCAGCTCCTCTTACCATTCAGGAGAACTTTGTAGTAGTCCATCTGTTTTTTAGTGTTCTTCAGTGGTCAGAACCCTACAGTACCACTACAGAGCAGGTATTATGTGGGTGGTGGGTCATTCTCTGCATTACAGTTACACTGACATAGTGGTGGTGTGTTATTGTTTATTGCACTAGTATAAGTAGATCAGACACAGCAGTGCTGCTGGAGTGTTTAAACCCCTCAGTGTCACAGCTGGACTGAGAACAGTCCACCGAACATTAAATGAAATTAAGGTCTAGAGGATGACCAACACAAACTCTGCAGAAACATATGAGCTTCTGTCTCTGACTTTACATCGACAAAGTGGAGCAATTAAGAGTGTCTAATAGAGTGGACAGTGAGTGGACAGATGTTTAAACAGTCCACCAGCACTGCTGTGTTTGATCCAATCATACAACCTGGTGGTCCTGTGGGGTTCTGACCATTGAAGATCAGGGTGAAAGAAAGCTAACAAGTGTGTAAAGAATCAGATGAAAAACAGTCTGTATTTATAGAATTACAACAAGCTCAAATATGGTAAGAAGAGCTGATAAATTAGACAGTGAACACAGAAATAAGGAAGTGGTCATAATGTTATGGTTGATTTGTGTAAGTGCTGCCACATCTCTCCCTCACCTGTTTTGGAATTGATGGTGAAGAAGTTCTGTGGGTTTCCAGCCGTTATGCGATATGTGAGGCGATTGGCAGACGAAGTGATGTCAGGATCCTGAGCTTGGACTCGGACCACAGAAACATCTTTGGGTGAGTTCTCCATGATGTATGGATGATAGACAGGGTCAGAGGTCAAGGGGGCATTATCATTGACATCCTCCACCTGAACAAACACTTCAATAGAAGCAGAAAGTGGCATCACACCTCGGTCTGTAGCATGGACAGTTAGCCAGTAGGAGTCCTGCGTCTCACAGTCCAGAACACTGCTGGTGTAGATGACCCCTAAAAGAGAAGAGAAAAGAAATGTATTTATCAAAATGATGTTATGACCATGTCAGAGATTAAAATAGATATGATGTTTTTACCACAACGAGACTGAAGTCTTGAAATGTGTGAAAAAACATTTAAATAAAATGAAATCCTGAACTGAGATTTTCATATTATAAGAATGTACCATTTAGTAAAAGAGATCAGTGTTGTAGGAATATAGAAAGTCAAGTTTGACAGAAACCAAACACCTTCTTCACTTTCAGTGGAAGTCAATGTAAAAATATGTAATTCCTAAGCATATTGGAGCATTTTTATTAGTCCATTCACCATGAAATGTAATGTAAACAACATCTGATTAAAAAAAAACACAAAAATTGAGATTTTTGCCAGTAGAGAATTTTGCCTATAAGATATATAGGAAAATTTGCATAAACTCACACTGTAAAAGGCTGACTTACAATAATGTTTCTGTGTTAACTTAACTTAGTTTCCAATCTTAACCTAACTTGTACTTCTGGATCTCAGCTTAGTAAACAATACATAATGAGTTGAGCCTCCAAAACCTTAGTAAATATGCTCCGGGTGAAACTACTTAATTACCTCTCTGTTCTTTCTGAGACACACACATATACATGTATTAACAGCTCTAGAGAGGCATAACTGTAAAGAGACAGGAGATCATAAATCTTGTTAAAATCACAGGCCTCTATGATGAGACATCTGACAATAGGAAGCCCTCCCCCATGTGAAAGGGAGAGTCATAGCCCACAGATTGACAAATTAAGGGGGAGGGACACAGACTAAAAAACTTGCAAAACACAAAAACAATGTCAGCTGCATTTAATTTACTAAGGTTTTAGATTTGGATCTAATTAAAGCTTATTGTTGAACTAACCCGGGTCATGCTACTTGCCATCAGCCATGCTCCTCTGTGTGCCACCACAGCAGATCTAAGATTTAATTCAACATGCAATTCATCCAAACCAGAGGTGGGTAATCCCAGTCCAAGTACATGGTTCAAGTCAAAGGTTACCAAAGGATATTCAAATCAATGAGCTACACAATGTGCCCAAACATTTGTGGACACCCCTTCTAATGAATGCATGCAGCTACATGAAGTTGCACCTACTGTTGACACATTTGTACAAATTAATTAATTAATTAATACACATAGCTTGTCTAAATCCTGTAGAAAAGCGGTACTCATTTAGGATATACAGCAAGTTTTACAAAGTCCTGTTTTAACAGGCAGGAAAGGACCATAATTATAAACATAAGGATTATTTTTAATACTTGGAAGCAAATCCTTTGCAGTTAATAACTGTCTAGGTCTGAAACACATGCCTAGACAGCCTCCCTCGAAATGCTTTGCCAGGCCATTACGACAAAGTGGTGCTGCATTTGACTGAATCTGAGCAGAAAGTAAAGCTCACATTAAAATTCATCCTACTTCTATTAGCAGCCATATCATCAATGAATACCAGTTGCCCAATTCCACTGGCAGCCATACGGTAGGGCAAAAAAGTATTTAGTCAGCCACTCATTGTGCAAGTTCTGCTACTTAGAAAGATGAGAGAGGTCTGTAATTTTCATCATAGCTACACTTCAACTATGAGAGACAAAATGAGAAAAAATCCAGGAAATCACAAAGAATTTATTTGAAACTTATTCTGGAAAATAAGTCTTTGGTCAATAACAAAAGTTCAACTCAATACTTTGCAACATAACCTTTGCTGGCAATGAGAGAGGTCAAACATTTCCTGTAGGTCTTCACCAGGTTTGCAGACACCGTAGCTGGTATTTTGGCCCATTGCTCCATGCAGATCTCTTCTAGAGCAGTGATGTTTTGGGGTTGTTGCTGGGTAAAACAGACTTTCAACTCCCTCCACAAACTTTCTATGGGGTTGAGGTCTGGTGGCTAGGCCACTCCAGGACCTTGAAATGCTTTTTACAGAGCCACTCCTTCGTTGCCCAAGTGGTGTTTTTGGGATCATTGTCATGCTGGAAGACCCAGCCACGTTCCATCTTCAATGCTCTCACTAATTTAAAGAGATTTTGGCTTAAAATCTCACGATACATGGCCCCATTCATTCTTCCCTTTACATGGATCAGTCATCCTGTCCCCTTGGCAGAAAAACAGTCCCAAAGCCAAAAACTCAGCATTCTTCTTCCTCCAAACACAACAAGTTGAGTTTTAGCCAAAATGTTCTATTTTGGTTTCATCTGATCACATGATATTCTCCCAATCCTCTTCTGGATCATCCATACACTCTCTAGCAAACTTCAGATGGGCCCAGACATGTACTGGCTTAAGCAGGGGTACAACACTAAAACATTCCATCCCTCTCAGCGTAAGTTCCATTTTCTTACAGTTGCTCCCACAGTTGATTTATTCACACCAACCTGCTTACCTATTGTAGATTCAGACTTCCCAGCCTGGTGCAGGTTTACAATTTTCTTCTGGGTGTACAATTTTCAGCTCTTTGGTCTTGGCCATGGTTGAGTTTAGAGTCTGACTGTTTGAGGCTGTGAACAGGTGTCTTTTATACAGATAACGAGGTCAAACAGGTGGCATTAATACTTGTAGAGAGTGGAGGACAGAAGAGCTTCTTACAGATGTAGTTACAGGTCTGTGAGAGCCATAAATCTTGCTTGTTTGTGGGTGACCATATACTTATTTTCCATCATAATTTGCAAAAATAAATTTTTTAAAAATCCTACAATGTGATTTCCTGGATTTCTTTTCCTCATTGTGTCTCTCATAGTTGAACTGTGCATGTGATGATTATTACAGACCTCTCTCATCTTTATAAGTAGGAGAACTTGCAAAATCAGTGGCTGGCTAAATACTTTTTTGCCCCACTATACATGCCTGTGTCATAACAGGGCCTCCACTATGTTTGGCAGATGGGGTATGCTTCAAAACATGACTCCTTATGGTGGTCTCCACTCTTGGGACTGCACATTGTTAGGAATGTGCACTAAATGCAAACATGAAATCCAGGACAGTTCAGATTTTGACACTCAGAATGTCTGTACAACTTTCTTAAGAAGTTTAAGTTTACTGCATATTATTCAAATCAATTTTGAATATAACGATCATTTCTATGTCAAGGCATTTTTGCCTAAAATGACACTAGTGATGTCATAATGACTGATCTTTTTTTCTATAAATAATATAATAATCTTTAAAGCCATTCTGACTAGTCATATTACCAGGACAACATTTCACTCTCTCATCTATAATTCAATTTTTAATAAAAAATATCTATAATCACTTTTGTACTAGTAGGAACTACAGTTGACTAACACATATGACTAGCAAATATCCAGGACCACATAAATATAAATGAAATGATATATAAACCAGTACAAATTCAAGATATATGTAATTTAGATATATACAATTCAGGTTTTGACTAGTAATTATAATCCTATTTATATCTAAAATGGAAGTATTTGCTACTCAGAATCAGATTGAAAATATGTATAAAAAAATGTATATACAGTGGGTACGGAAAGTATTCAGACCCCTTTAAATTTTCACTCTTTGTTTTATTGCAGCCATTTGCTAAAATCCAAAAAGTTCATTTTATTTCTCATTAATGTACACTCACCACCCCATTGACAGAAAAAAAACAGAAATGTAGAATTTTTTGCGAATATATTAAAAAGAAACCTGAAATTTCACATGATCATAAATATTCAGACCCTTTGTTCAGTATTGAGTAGACACACCCTTTTGAGCTAGTACAGCCATGAGTCTTCTTGGGAATGATGCAACAAGTTTTTCACACCTGGATTTGGGGATCCTCTGCCATTCTTCCTTGCAGATCCTCTCCAGTTCTGTCAGGTTGGATGGTTAATATTGGTGGACAGCCATTTTCAGGTCCCTCCAGAGATGCTCAATTGGGTTTAGGTCAGGGCTCTGGCTGGGCCAGTCAAGAACGGTCACAGAGTTGTTCTGAAGCCACTCCTTTGTTATTTTAGCTGTGTGCTTAGGGTTATTATCTTGTTGGAAGGTGAACCTTCGGCCAAGTCTGAGGTCCAGAGCACTCTGGAAGAGGTTTCCATCCAGGATATGTCTGTACTTGGCTGCGTTCATCGTTCCTTCAATTGCAACCAGTTGTCCTGTCCCTGCAGCTGAAAAACACCCCATAGCATGATGCTGCCACCATTATTGGGCAGATGATGAGCAGTGCCTGGTTTTCTCCACACATAGCACTTAGAATTAACACCAAAGTTCAATCTTCGTCTCATCAGACCAGAGAATCTTATTTATCATAGTCTGGGAGTAGTCCTTCATGTGTTTTTTGGCAAACTCCATGCAGGCTTTCATATGTCTTGCACTGAGGAGAGGCTTCCATCGGGCCACCCTGTCATAAAGCCCCAACTGATGGAGAGCTGCATCTCTGGAGCTCAGCCACAGTGATCTTTGGGTTCTTCTGTACCTCTCTCACCAAGGCTCTTCTCCCACGATTGCTCAGTTAGGCTGGATGGCCAGGTCTAGGAAGAGTTCTGGTTGTCCAAAACTTCTTCCATTTAAGGATTATGCAGGCCACTGTACTCTTAGGAACCTTGAGTGCTGCAGAACCTTGGCCATATCTGTGCCTTGCCACAATTCTGTCTCTGAGCTCCTTGGACAGTTCCTTTGACCTCATGATTCTCATTTGCTCTGACATGCACTTTGAGCTGTGAGGTCATATATAGATAGGTGTTTGCCTTTCCTAATCAAGTCCAATCAGTTTAATTAAACACAGCTGGACTCCAATGAAGGAGTAGAAACATCTCAAGGAGGATCAGAAGAAATGGACAGCATGTGGGTTAAATATGAGCCTCACAGCAAAGGGTCTGAATACTTATGATCATGTGAAATTTCAGTTTTTCTTTTTTTTTGCAAAAAATTCTACATTTCTGGGTTTTTTTTTTGTCAAGATGGGGTGGTGAGTGTACATTAATGAGAAATAAAATGAACCTTTTTGATTTCAGCAAATGGCTGCAATGAAAGAAAGAGTTAAAAATTTAAAGGAGTCTGAATACTTTCCATACCCACTGTATGTGTCACTGGGGTTTTTACTAGTAACACTGGATTGTTGATCATTGAGAATAAGCTTCCATACTAACCAAGAGTAACAACACTAGTAAAAATTACAATAAATATACAATAATAATAATAAATAAAATAATAAAATACAATAATAATACAAATTTCATAATAATAATAGTATTAATATTAATAGTATTAACAGTAATAATAATGCTACTGTCTGCTTACAGATTCCATTCACTTTTAGCCATGTTTTCAAAGATTTCAAAGTTTGTGAGCTTTTTCACCAAATGTAAATGCAGTTAAACAGAGCAGATATGTCTGAGTAGACTTATAGTCTTCATCATAGGACAAGAAATTGAAATAATAAAAATGGCTTCAACATGAAAAATATTCCTTCCAGAGTACTGTCATCTGTTTGATATAGATTTGGAAGGTTTATTATTTAGGTTTTGGCAGCTGTTACACAGGGCTTTGTAAATTAAGCTTAAGGTGTGCATTGCTGTCAGGTACGTAATCAACTGGGAAACAACAGAGAGCTTTATATTCAGCTCTTTATAATTCAGGCTATCTGTTACCACTTCACGATCTGTTAGCAGGAACAAATGAATGAACTCAAACAATAAATCAGACTTCGTGACATGCTAATACGCTTTAGATTTGGGGGGATAGGTGTGTGGATTTACAGAAGCACCCTTGCTGCAAAAAAACAACTAAAGCCTTGTGTTTCATTCCCAGCACTGCGCTGCTCTGTCAGAAAAAAAAAAGTTAAATTTCTCAGAGCACTTTCTCTGGGGAAATTTATCCAACCACCCGGGCTACAGAAAACAACCTCCAGCAATGTGAAGAAAATTGCTCACTTTGCAGCTCTTAACAGCAGACTGGCTTTTTCACACTATCGCACCATTTCCTGCAAAGCATGAAAGCTGTGAATAAAAGTCTCAGAGAAATAAATAAAAAAGAGCTCTAATAAATTATTGAATTTAGGATAATGGGTCAGACACACGCAAGCACACACACAGAAATGGTACATAATAAAAGAATTTTATTCATGAGCGCCCTCTGTGTGTTTTTTCACCTCTAAAGGATGATACTATGCCAGGGAGGTGGCTTGCTGCTGAATGGACAATATTTCTGAATGGATGGCATCTGATCCAGGCTGACGGATTGGACATGGCACAGCCTTTTAAACCGCTAAGTTTGGAGGAGATCAGCTGGAAAGGAAAGCATCTCGCTGCAGGGTTTGAGCACCATGGCGCCACTCTCAACGTCCGGACGACCTTCAGGTCTTCAGCGTAGAACATCTAATCACTTCTGACCAAAGTGCTGCCTCTGCCATTCTCTGATTAGGACCCTAAGATGCTGCGCCACTTTACCACATGTAAATATGAGCTCTGCTGAGGCGCTGAGCTGCTGACAAAGTGACCCACTTCAGGGCGGTGCTGTGCTGTGTTGCACCAGGCACAGTCGATCGGACATCTGTCCCCAACCCCCCCAACCCCCTTTGCAATGGCTCGATGTGTCGGGGGATGTAAGGGTATGCTATCCCCTGGTCATAAATAGAATCATCCCTCTTGGAAAACTGTCATCCCCCATTTTTATCTTCTTTGCATGAATGTGATGTAATGTAATGTAACTTGATGTAACTGTGACAACCGTTATGAGATATTTAAGTAATACAGTATGAGAGTATTACCTACTCTGCCCCAGAGACTGTAAACTGTACATTTACTGTCTGTAAACTGTAAATTAAACTAAATTAATTGCTATTCATCTGCTTTAAGTTGCACCTATTGCTGACACAGACGTGAAATTGCTCACACAGCTTGTCTAGTCCCTGCAGAGAAGTACTGTCAATAGAAAAGGACTCTCTGGAGTAGATAAAAATGAATCTCTTGGCACCATTTCTAATCCCAGGTGTGGGCTAAAAGGGGTATAAACCCCAAGCATTGAGCTGTGTAGCTGTTGATCTGAATTCTCTAGAATGATGATGCACCATAAAATACTTATGAGTTGGGGGTGTTTAAGGGTGTCATCCATTCCTGAGCTAACACTCTTGTGGCTCAATGCAATCAAATCCTCACAGCAATGCTCCAAAATCTAATTCAAAGCCTTCCCTGGACAGTAGAGACAGATACTCCAACACAATACTCTTTTAAATATGAAGAAACAATAAATGACCAGGCGTCACAATACTTTTGTCCATATAATTTATGTGAAATGTGTCTCCCTATACTTGACACTGATTGGATTATAATTTGTTTGTTCAAAAAATTAACAAATTAATTAAATTAATTTTATTTGTTAAAATAATTTAACAATAAAATAATTATTATAAAATAATAAACTTTTAACAAAATTAAATACATTAAATATATCTCATCCTCTCTCTGTGCTACCATTTTCACTTCTGTTCTATTTGTTTTTCTCCTTCTGTTGTTTAATGATTGATGATAGTCTGCCTCAACTTCCTGTAATTGGTCGGCAAGTGAGGATCATCCAAAATAGTGTTTCCACTCTGCAAACAAATCAAACCATGGTTCATTTTGATTCAGAACTGAAGCCCCACCAAACAAGGTATGAAAGTACCATAAAGGCAATTTCACACCTGAACGTCAGGAGCAAGGTCTGAACTTAGATTTGTGTTTTTGTTACGTTGTATACTTTGGTGCATTTAAGTCCGGTTTCACACAGCAGTTTAGTAAGCAGTAAGGACTTCCTGTCATCATCACCCATATGGGCTGTGTGTGGGACAGTGAAATGAGCATGACAGATTGCCCTCAGATCCTTTTGTTTCTGTTTATCTATAAAGGTTCATCTATAGTTACAGTATATACAGGAATCACTAGTGTGGACTGCTGTCTGATGCTTTTGCACCTGGAGGAGATGCAGGTTTTGGCACAATGCAAGTTCTTTTTCATCTTCTATTGTTTGATTTGGGATGATAGCCTGCCTCAACATCCTGTAATTGTTCCAACAATCCAAACCATCCAAAGTTTGTTTTACACTTCAAACAAACTGGACCATGATTCAATTCATGCAAACCAAGACCACCTCTTTCTGGTCTGGACTGTGGTCCATGGCAACTTTTATGCCTGCTCTTCTGGTTGGACCAAAAGTCTGGATCAAATAAAGTAGATGTGAAAGCATCCCAAGACTGATATTTGTAAATGAGCTCTGATCTGATCAGCTGCCCATTACATTCAAAGAGTAGGTTAGGGCTAAACTGCTAGAAATACTTTTATTTCTATCAATTAGAACCTTTAGAATAAACACCACTATTACCAGTCACAGAAAAAGGGAATATTGTTTATTATCTCTGTTGTCTGAGATACATTTGAAAAAGGGAAATGAATCTGTAGAGAATCTGCAAGTGGTCTGATGAGGGAGAACCCATGAACCTGTGACTAGTGTTGGGTGCCCAATCTTACATTACATTTACATTTGCGGCATTTGGCAGACGCCCTTATCCAGGGCGACTTACAAAAAAAACTGTCACAAGGCCAATGAAGGCTATCCCAACTGATTTGATAGAGCTGATAAGCTGAGTGATCATCTAGACTCAATGCTTTGGTGGGCTAGAGCTGTTTTGAAGACACACTGAGAACCAACAACACTTTAGGATGGGAGTAATAATGGCACTAAAAGGAAGGGTCCACCATGGTGGTAAGAGGTTGTCAAGCAATCAGATTGGATAGTTATAATTGTTGTATAAACCCTGAGATTTAGATATATTTAGATATATTCATCCATAACTGATATTTATACTCAAGTTAATCTGACACTATCAAAAGATTTTCATGTAAAATGAAGCTTTAAACAATCTGAGGAAAGTATACATTCTGTTCAAGAATCTCACTTTAAAATAACTAAGACTGAGAGACAGACAGTCATATTTTATGTAATAAAGTAGTAACACTAATTATAACCCCGACATGGTTTTTCCCCTTTTTTAATAGTCTGGACACTGTTTATAGCCTACACCATGAAACTTGACTTTGTAGCACTCAGCCAAGAAAGCACAGCCTCAGGGAAAGTCACTAAACACAGCTACCATGAATCGAGGGGAGGAAGAAGACCACTTAGGCACACAGGTCACACAGCATAGCAGTCCCAGACTGAAAAACTAAAATCTAAAAAGCTTCTACAGAAGGTTTGAGGTGCCAGAGGACATACGCTGACATACGCACACAAATATTGTCCAAGAAAGCACATAAAAGCAAGGCCAAAAATTTCAAGAATGACATTTGAAGCTGACAACAGTTTCCTAGAGATGTAACAAAGAGTGACAGGTGATGGGTCAGCTCACACCAGGGAAAAGTAGCAGCTAATACAGCACCTTCCTTTCATGCACGTGGAAACATGTGCACCCTCTTTAGAGCTCCATGGAATGTAAAGTCTACAAAGATCTCCATCAGGGAGAAGGCTAACAATAATCATTAGGACATCAGGAACTCACTCTCATTAAAGCATCCCTTACTTTATGCGCTCTCAGCACTTTAGTCATACAAAAACTTTTGATCTCCCCATAATCATTACCATAACTGCCCATATTCTGTTGAAATATGCCTCACTTCAGTTGAAATGCAATGACTTTTATCTTGTAAATTGTTAACACTCAATCATTACAAGTATATGACTTGCCAGATGCTTTCAAAATCTACACCACAGTAAAATTACACAAAACGGCTGCCGATGCCATAGTTTTCAGGTGAAGTTTTGGCCTTATATGTTTAAAAGCCGTGATGAGGGCATGATGAAGACATTCATGCACGGTGCAATGAGGCAAAATATGACCTTCAGAAACATATTTTCCATATTTTCAAATGATTTACTGCATTTGGGGACAACTGCTTATTCATTGTTTCTTCCAAAATGAAATGTATTAAAAAAAAGTTTATCCAGATTTTACACATAACTATCTCTCCTCTCCAGGGAAGGCTTTCTACTAGATTTTGGAGCATTGCCATGAAGATTTGATTCCATTCACTGACATAAGCATCAGTAAGGTCAGGATGTTAGATGTTGGTCAGGATGATCACCACTCAACCTCTTCAACAACTCCCCAGTTTTGTATTGGACCAGCATTCAAAAAACATTCCAAAGAATACAGGTCCATTGCTCCACAGCTCAATGCTGGGGGGATTTATACCCCTCTAGCTCACTTATGGCATTAGGCATGGTGCCAATAGGTTCATATTTATCTGCTCCAGAGAGTCATATTTTATTGGCAGTACTTCCCTACAGAAACTAGAAAAGCAGTGTGTCAATGGGTGCAACTTAAAATAGCTGAATGCGTTCATTAGAAGGGTTGTCTATAAATATTTGCTCTACAGATGCATACCCTAATGATTCAGATGTAATGCTTTTTAATCTTCACATATTCTTGAAAACTTACACCACTCATGGGATGTTTTATTAAAGCAATACACCACTACAATTATTATGTTTAATTTGTCAATTCAATTTGTTGTTTGATGCAAATGCATCAAAATAGAGAAACCAATTGAAACCAAGGTGTTTTGCAATGGTTCAGTAATTAAGTAAAATGGTAATGATTAAATTACCAGGTAGTCTGAAACAATGTTATATGGTTGTGCTGAATATCTAAAAGAAACTGACATGCAAACTCCTATATATGTAGATGCAATCATGTAATTTAGTAAATGGCAACAGTCACTTTTTCACATCAAATTATTGCTTGCAACTGCAAAAATAATATGCTTAATGTGACCCTTTAAACATTTAAAGGCTCACAAATTAAGAATAAGATCCACCAATGTCTGAATAATTAAATTGTTTAAGATGCTTCAGGATGAAATGCTTCATTTTCATGAAACCCAATGAGTCAGAGCTTTTGAAACTGGAAGCAAACATTTTAGAATAAAAAATATATCTTTAAAGAGGAACTTAAGAAGTGATAAATCACTGTTAGTCAGATATTTACCTCAGTGTAACTGTGCTCTGCTAAAGCCTGAATAGCCTGATAAATTACTGTGCTGATCAATTATTTATCTCAATGCTACTGAGCTCTACAAAAGCATGAGTAGACTGATAAATCATTTTGCTAAACAGTTATTTAGCTTTACTTAAGCATGTGTGGACAGACAAAAATCATTGTTATCTGTTATTTATCTTCATATTAAGAAGAGCTTTCTAAAGTATGGTTAAACTAAACAGTATGCTAAGTAGTCAGACTGATATTTATCAATGGATGCTCACTTAAGCTCCTCATGTTGTACTGGACTCATACTTGTGTTTAACATTTAGGATACTTGTGACACTTGTAAGAATACAAAAGACTTTAGCATATACTATGTCCAAATGTTTATGGACAACCCAACTAATGAAGGCATTTAGCTACTTTAAGTTCCTAGATCTCTGTTCTGTGGAATGATGGGCTGGAGATCATCCGAAATAATGACCACACTAACATTCATCACTGAATGCAATCAAACAGCAATGTTCCAAAATCTGGAAGAAAGCATTCCCTGTACAGTAGAGACAGTTACTCCAAAACAGCAGGATAAACGTATTGTTTCTTCTCAAATCAATGGTTTTAAAAATGAGCAGGTGTCCCATATAGGTTTGGTGTGCACTTTCCAAAAAGTGCACAAGTTTTTTCCACGTATTTTGAAGTATGTGCTCGTCTTCAACCACAGATCTTGCTAACATTATGTGATGTGGGAGAACAAACTGGCAGATGGCAACTGATCATGACTAAACTGGGGTGGTAAAAATCAGGTAAAAATAAGTTAATGAGACAAGCAACAGCCATGCTCATGGGATTGAGAGAGAAGTACAAACAAGATTTGTTTCCTAATTTCCTACATTATATTTATGTATAGTGAAGAATTATGATACTGAAGACATTCAGAGTATTTTCTCATCACTGTTTCTTCAGAGTATTTTGCCCAACTCTGTTGGTGGTGCTCGTACATTGATGAATGGGCTAGAGGGAGGAAGGTAAATTGTGCCGCAGAAGATGTCATACAGTCAGAAGTAAACTTCTGAACAACTTCTTCTTCTTTTTTTATTATTATTATTATTATTATTATTGTTTACAATTTGCTTGTGCAAATGAGCTTGACCCATTAAAAATAATGGATATTAAATCAACAAAATGGAATTATATCTATATTAGAAGTGTTAAACAAGTCAATATTTTTATCACATTAATCACAATATTCTGTGATTAATTATGATTAATCAATAAATGTGCAGTGTGATTTGAATTGCAAACTGTGCAGAGGAAAGCATTTTTATTTCATTATAATATCTCTGTGTAGTTTTGATTATTTTTAACTAGAATTTGGTGAGCACAGATTTCAGAGAGAACTTCATCATCAAACAAAATGAAACCCAGACACACAAGCTTCAAGAGAAAATTAATGCTATTGTAACTTCTGTCTTAAACAGTAAAACAACACCTCCAAAAAGATAAACAGATGGATTAAACAAGGTAGGAGACATGCCAAGCATCACTAGGCTAAAAGCTAATACATAACTAGGCTCTGTAAAATGAGTTAATGGTGAAAAATGAATGAGTTAACGTCACTTTGAGGTTAAAATGAGTTAACATCACTTTGGGCAGGGCAAAAAATGGCCACATATATAGTTTTGCTAGAAGCATAAACAGAGCCTTATACTGCTACTCAAGTATTATTATAGAAAGAGTATGACTGTTTTTATTCATACAATTTTGTATACAATACACATCAGATTTACTTTGTATTAATATTATACATAAATACACCTTAAAAACTGGTTATAATGTTGATGCTAAATAGAATGCTTATTGACCCCCTGACCTTTAATGATTAATAGATAATCAGTGTGAACTGTAATGGTTCACAGGAGGCTCTTGTTAGATTAGCAACATACATTAATCCAGACATAAAAACCTTTATAACCCAACAAGACTTTTGTGCATTTTAGCATTTTAATTATAATGACATATTACCACATCTCATCACCAACTGAATGCTGAAATGTTCTGTAAAGCAGTCTAACATATATGTCACATGTAGGCTTTGAGTTTAAATCTATTAAACTAGCACTAAATCTGTGTTTACTGACAGAAAGCATGGTATCTATACATGTCGAGCAGTTTGAGCTCATTCCTCAGATTATGTGAAACTGGCACCAGTGCAGGATATACAAAGCCATTTCTTATTTTGTCACTTCAGCCTTCGCAGTTTGTTTTCACTATATAATTTGCATGTTTCATAAAATCATGTTTAATTTACAACCCGAGAAATACATCATCAAGAATTCATGCTTTTTCTCGATTTTGAAAGTCAGGCTGAAATAATCTTACTCAGCCTTCATTTTGACACACAGCCATCAAGGGCACTTCAATCACTTGTCCCAATTGGCTTCCCCACTTGCAAGCAACACTCCTCCCAACAGCCATGCCCTGTGAATGTTAAAGAACGCTTCGATTTGAAACACAAATCCCTTCATTTCAGTCTTCCGGTACAAAGTCAGATCTGCACCTTTGTTGGGATGTTGTTTTCCCCCCATTTCACACACACCAGAACAGAACCCCCAGCTATCCACCCTGAATTATAATTAAAGTTCAATCGTCCAGAAGCAGATTGGTGCTTGTGGTAACGATTCTCTGCTCCCATTGCTTCACACAAACACCTCTCAAAAAGAAAAGGGCAAAGGAGATGGGATTACCCTATCCATGCGGACGTGCCACGCTTATGGGCTCTTCATATAAAAGATTTTGATATAGAGGACTTAACCCATCTCAGGAGTAAAAAGAGCTGGAACTCTGAGGCGAATTAGAGCCAAACCTGTTTCTTGACAGCAATCGGAGTGAGAATGTGGTTTGATTTATTTCTCAAACTCCTGCCGAGAATAC
This sequence comes from Acestrorhynchus altus, assembly GCA_034509495.1. Lineage (NCBI taxonomy): Eukaryota > Metazoa > Chordata > Actinopteri > Characiformes > Acestrorhynchidae > Acestrorhynchus > Acestrorhynchus altus. The sequence continues at coordinate 13,024,296 of CM067519.1, forward strand.
CAATGGCCGCTCAAAGCGGAGAAGCAGAGCGCAGATAAGCCCTTTATAAATCCCATCCATCTTTTTAGTTCATTGTGGCACTTGAACGGCAGGGAGTTCCTATTACTAAATCACTTTAGCATGTACAGCTCTACTATCAAACACATCTCAAGCAGGAGCTAGGAAAAAAGACGGAAGGGAGCCGGAGTGCCTTTGGTTCCACATCTATTGCGCGAACAAAGTGCAAATTTCAAACAGCTCCCAAATGCAGCTGGAGTGACAAAGAAGTCACAAAGTGTCACTCAATGTGGCAGCTAAATGGATGCTGGTCGGCAGATCAGTAGTGGGCAACCAAAGCCAAAGCCACTGTCCCCAGATGACTGGGATCGTGGACTGTTTGAAGATGAAAGAAAGCTTGGGCTCCAGAGCTTCACAAACTTGCCCATGGCTGCAGATAGGGCATTTGATTCTCTGCGGAAAATCCATCCTCATCTGCAGCTCTGACATGACCAGCCTCACTCATTATAGCTTAAACCACTGCATGATTAACACACTCAACCTAATTAGTTGACATGTGAATGCAGGGCCGCAGTGGTGTCCCACTGCAGTGCTCCAGTCATCTAATCAATAGTAATTAGCTGTAATTAATGGTCAGGCTGCTGCTCGACAACATGTCATGTCAGTAATTAGGGAGCATTTTTTGTGACCGTTTTTAGCTATTCTTCCCCTTCTCCCCCTTCTATGATGGAGCTCCAACCCCTTACACAACAGCTATGAGCATGCAGAACACCACAATGTGACTTGATGAAGAACACTGCTTCAAACACCACAGAGGTTAAATTATTTCTAGGTCAGTAGTCCACTCTGATTGCTCACCAGGATAATTTCATCCTGTAGAGCCCAAATTTACTGCCAAGACAAACAATACAGCAATGACCTTGCAAAATTACTCAACTGTAGGATTCCTGCTAGCAAGCAGATTAGACTACCATAGTTTAACCAGGCTGACAGTTAACAAACCTATATGAGGCTCTGAACATACAGGATTTCTGATTACAGGATGTCTGATTTACAGACTTCACGCTGTTGCCTTAGTGTAGCCTTCTACTTTCAATTTCAGGGCAAGATATGAGAGAAACGTATAATAAATGTTACACCTCCATATAAAGCATTAGCATTCATCTTTCATGTTAATTACTAAAGTTTTACACAGTGTGAATGATGTATGTTGATAAAAAGGGGACTAAACATCTTCACCTTCACCAGAAAAGGGCAATATATAACACAGTGATTAAAGACATACCGGTTTCTTCATCAATGGAGAACCTGCCGAGGCCACTTCCCGCCTTGATCGAGTATCTTATTACACCATCCTTGCCCTTGTCATCATCCTTAGCGGTGACTTGAACCACACTTGTTCCAAGACGGGAGTTCTCTTTCACAGTGGATCTCACAGCAAACTCAGAGAAGTAGGGCTGATAGAGGTTTTCGTTGACATCAAGCACCTCCACCTCAATGTAAGAGGAGGATTGAAGCTGAACAGGTAGACCAGAGTCCTCTGCAAGTACGGATATATTGTACAACTGCTGCTTCTCAAAGTCCAGTTCCTTGGCCAGCTTGACGGCTCCACTCTCTTCATTAACCACAAATGTCCCATTGAAGTCATTAGCCAGAAAATATTTCACTTTCCCTCCAGTTCCAAAGTCAGGGTCCTGAGTTTGCAGCCAGGTGATCACAGTGCCTACTGGAAGGTCCTCGAGAACACGGCAACTGTAACTATTGGGAATAAACATTGGTGGGCAGTCATTCACATCCCCCAGATAGACCTTCAGATTTGTCACAGAGAATTTCTGATTCCCAATGTCTGCCTTGTCTCTGGCTTCGATTTTTAGAGTAATATCAGTCATTGATTCCCTGTCTAGCTGACCAGAGACATACACCCATCCCGTTTCACTATTAATGCTGAAAAGTGGGGTGGAAGTCAGTAAAGTGTATGCGACTTCACCATTCTTATCCTGGTCAAGATCCAAGGCTGTGATCTGGATCACCTCTGTCCCAATGGCTGTGTTCTCTGTCACCACCGTAGTGAAGCTCTCCTGGGAGAACTGAGGGCTATTATCATTCACATCCTCAACATTGACAGTCAGGAGCCTCCAGTTGGATCTTTGAGGAAGGCCCATATCATATATGGTTATGTTAAGAAGGTATCGTTCTGACCTCTCACGGTCCAGAGGTTGATAAATATATAACAGGCCACTTTCCATACCGATATTGAAACAGCTGTCAGTATTTCCATCTGATATAACATACAGAATGCGACCATTGAAGCCTGTGTCCCCATCATTAGTATTCACTTTAAGGACAGTTGATCCTACAGGCAAATCCTCTCGCACTACTATATCAGAGGGAAATGTTTCAAACTGAGGAGTCTGCCGGTTAACGGAATACAAGTCAGTGAAAACCTCTTCAATTTTTGAGTTTACAATAACACTGGCTTTAGTGAGAAGTTTCTCAGCTAATTTTTGTGCGACTTTTGTGTCTTTACAGGTAAAACTCTTTGATGGCATTCTCCCTCTCACAACAGATACGTTAACATAGGTAGGTTCTGAGAACAACTCTCCATCTGTTGCTGTTATCTTCAAGTTAAATATGCCATTTTTAATATTAGCTGCAACAAGAGACCTCCTCAGTGACAGCATCCCAGAATCTGAGTTAAGACTGAAGAGGTCTTGTTCATTTCCAGACAATATGTTATATTTCACTAATCCAAGCTCGTCTACGTCAATGGCAGACAAAGTAATGATTGTCTGTCCAACAGGAAAATCACGAGCAATCATTCCTTTACATGACAAACGTTCAAAAAGTGGAGGGTTGTCATTAACATTTTGAATTCGTACTGTGACATTCACCTCATTTTCTTGTCTATAAGGTAGGCCCCAGTCAGAGGCCCGCACGGCGAAAATGTATGTTTCTAAAGATGATTCGAAATCTAGTTCTTTAGATGTCTTCAGTTCCCCTGTATTTTGGTCAATTGTGAATGGCAGAGACTGAAGGCTTGCAATGCTGTATGTTATGCATCCATTTTCCCCTTTGTCATCATCTACTGCTGATAAGACAAGAACAATGGTACCAACTGGAGTATTCTCTTTGACAAACACTTCGTATGAGGCTTGTGTAAAGGTGGGGATATTGTCATTAGCATCTTCCACTTTGATCTCCACCTTTGTTTTGAGAGCACTCAAAGCCTCCGTCACCTCTAGCGCAAAAAGCTGTTGACCCAGCAGGGTAAACGGTCTTGCAGTCGAGATGGCACCAGTAAAAGTGTTAATACTGAAAAATATGGAATCAGAGGTAAGGCTCAGGCTATAGCGGACAGATTGCATCTTGGGAAAGATTCCAACAGTCTCTATGATGGTCCCAGGAGGAGCAATCTCATTAATTGTAGTTCTGTAAATGTCTTTCTTGAATTTTGCCAGCACAGACGGTGGCTTTTTAACCAAGAGTTGAAGTACCTGGGTATTGGAGAACTTAGGAGGTGTGCCTCGATCTTTAGCTTGGAAGGTCAGATTGCAGCCGTATGGAAATGTATTCCAGTCTACAGGTTCAGACATTTTTAGCCTGTACACATTGCCAAGTGGTGCTCGGTCAAGAACAAACTGTTCCAGTGGGTCACCGGCAATGATTGCAACCCACTCAATTTCCCCATTTGGCCCTTCGTCCAGATCATCCACATTCACCAGAGCATACACTGGCTCTTTGTCAGATAATGATGGGACAGTTGCAACTGCATTCAATGTGGGTGAATACTCATTAATACGTATGATGCTAATCACAAGTTTCGCAGTGCTGCTCACACCATTGTTTCCATAGATTTTTGTTCCACGATCAACTGCCAACACCTCAAGGTCAAATCTTTTATTCCCATCTGCATTTGCTTTGGCTGTGAGTGATACAACCCCACTAGTTGGGTGGACAGCAAAGTGTTCCACCACTTCCCTGAAAAAATAATAGAATTCACCATTGGAGCCAATGTCAGCATCAGTGGCAGTGACCTGGGCAACACTGGTTCCCACTGGGGTGCTTTCAGGTAGAGTGATGGAATAGGTGGTGGGTGAGAACAAAGGCCGTAGGTCATTCATGTCCAAAATTTGCACATTGACTGTAGCAGATGCCACCAGACCGTCTTTGTCCAAAGCTCTTACATTTAGAGTGTAATTCTCCTGTACCTCACGATTCAAAATGGCAGAGCTCCCACCTTTAGTCCTTACACGGAGGAAACAAAAGTCCCCCAGAACATACTCCTCTGCCTGGAACAGCCCCTCGTCATCCCCTGATTCAATGGAATATTTGATGTCCCAAGTGCCGGACGATGGTAGAACGATGCCCATTTTGACCTGGCTCCTAACATAGGATCGAGCAGCAGAGTTCTCATAAATGGTGGCATTGTAGATGGAGCTTGTAAACTGAAAAGCTGTGGATGCAGGAACCTGAAGCTGTCCCAAACAGGGAAGCAGGTGAAAGAGGACGAGGGCAAAGGTGGGACCGGTCATCATAATGGCCCCAAACCTATTCATGCCCATGCCATCATCTAGTTAGCAGCCCTGTAAATGAGAAAGTATAAGCTATAAATATGGAAATGGTGTAATCACTTGACATGCCATTTAATCTGACATCTTTTTCTGAGTCATTTGTCAAAAAGATTTTCAAAACACTTGCTCAGCACAAAGACAAGATTTGAATTTGCAGTCTAAGTGAAAATGGTCTCACAGCAACAGTACATACTGAGCATAAAATTGAGAGGAAAGTGAGAACTGTTTTAATGGGTTTCACACTATAAAGAAGTTTATTTTGTTATTTCATTACTGTCATGCAAAAACCTTGTATATCCAAAACTTTACAGGAGGAGGAAGAAACTTTTTGAACTTATAATGGAATACAATAAAAAATGATTTCATTCCGAGTCATTTTGGAGCATTTATATTTGTTCATCATAAAATATTGACACAATATTAGGAACAGTCTGTAACAAAGTAAACAACAGAACTAATGACAGTGATTCACTTCACATTCCCCCCATATTTCCACATGCAGCTTTATAGCATATATTCATCCAGTTCTGATGTTATATTGTCACTTATACTGTGACTCCTACATGGTTACAATTTTCATATCACCGATGTACAACAAAAACCAAGTATCTCCATATTTGTCTATTTTTAGTTTTCTGCATAGTTTGAACCCTGTAGCAGCGCTGTACACTGTGTAAATCTGAAAAACTCTGGATGAATAGACTAATAGAAATGTTCTAAAATTACTGTTATGCTTATTATACATTCACTTCAATTCAAAGTTACATTTATATCCTCTCCTGTAATGTCACCATTTTGGAGATACATGTTTTCATTCAACAGCAGGGACATGTGTACTTTAATTAGGTGAAAATAAATAAATATAAATTTGAAAATAAAATTTAAATAAATGAATATAACATAAAACTCACTGTTCTTTAAAACAAAGTAAAATTTATGACACTTCAAACCATATGATCACATAAATCAAAGGTGGAACTGTAGAAAATGAATTATGAACCAAATCTTTACATTTGACATTTTTGCTTTTTAAATACAACCATCTTCTACAATCTTCATTTCTGCAGATATGTGTCATATTACGTTGTAATTTCCCCTGTATGTGCATATAAAAGATGACTAGATGTCCGAGATTGACATTGATATGGTACATAGCGGTGTAAATCCAGGTCTGGATGGTACAATCCGCTCCTGACTTTGCGTCGGACCGTCTAAGCCGCTGTGTGATTGGCGGAGCCGCGGCAGAGCCGCTCGCGCAGTTCGAGTCAAACCCTGGAGCGGAGTTTCGGGTTCTGGAGCGGGATTTCGCCGCTGTAACGCTGCGCGTGTTTCCTGTAAGTGTGTTAAAGCTGGTTGTGTTGAAATAAGCGCCGAGTTAAAAGGTTAAATCAGTGAAAGCTGAGCCGAGCCTCAGTGAGCTCCACCTGCCTTCCTCTGCTGGCAGGCATTCAGCTGGTGTGGGGAAACTTTCAGCCTCTCTGAAGATCAGAATTAAACCTGATGTTAAAGTGTCCTCGCGCTGCGAGAGCGCGCTGCATGAGGGGAGACCACTTACCTGCGGCGGTCAGAGACAGAGAAGCTCAATGTGCCTGTAAAGACAGAATTAAACAGCTGATCGAAAATCACACATCTTCACTGTCCTCACTGTCCACACTGTCCCTGTGTGTCCACACTGTCCACACTGCTGCTCTCTCTCAGACTCGTGCACGGCGCTCAGAGCGCGCTCCCGCGACTCCAGACCCCCTGAATGCGCAAACGAGACGGGCGCTGTGACCGCGGCGGAGATCCACTTTAATAACACAGAGTGGGATAGTAGTGTTTGCACCTCATGCAGGTGTTCTCTAACTCCGCTGATCACAGCTGGATTTGGTGAAACTGGTGCTTAACAATGTCACTGTCAGTGTCATGATTAACGACACTGTGCCTCTATACAAGAATCCCAACCAGCAGGAAAGCAGAGACGGGATGGAGAGACGAGCGGACTGTTCGACAAACGACGGACTTTGCCGACAGAGTCCGGAGAGGAGGGACAGGGTTGCCAGATCAGCGAATTCCAAACTTGAAATAGTGAAATGTGTTTTTTGACAGGTCTGTTTACTGGGTAGAAAAAAGGAAATGACTGACAGAAGAAGAAAGCAGAGAGAAGACGACCAACACGCGCTTTTCAGTCGTTCTTCCACAGACAGTAAATTAAAGATAGACAGCGCGTCGTCTCAACGCGCCACAGGTTTAGCGCCTCTGCTGGCTGGTTGCGGTATGATGTTACCCCCGCCCATTCCCATTCATTTCAATGGCAATGGTATTGGTAAATACTCTATTTGCATTTCCACTCTCTAATTCCAATCGTTCGTTTTCCCTCTGCTAATATTGGCACATTGTTTCCTGCAGAAGTCTTTTGTTTTTCATCTTTATTCAAAAAAGGCGGGGCTACCATAAGAAGGCGGGGCTACGCTGAGGAATGAAGTGATTCACAACCGGAGAAGATACGGCTAAAGTGGGCGGTCCCCGGCTTCCGGGGTGTGTGGGCGGGTCTATCCAAATGAATAGTGGCTCCGCCCCTGTTGTCCGCTGAACTGAAGTTTACGAGCTACTAAAATAACACCGGTGAACTAGTTTCAGAGTATCTGTGCAGGTCAGACTGTAACAGTCAGTTTGGTGACTTTAATTCCGTTTTCTGGCAGTAAAGAATGCAGGTTTACAGCACAGAACGAACAGAACCTGAGCTCTTAGAACCTCTGCAAGCTCATAGCTGAGCTGGTGGGTACAAGTCTGCTGCAGCCATGAAAACAGTTTCACTGTGACAACAACAACAAACAATTTCTTTCATATTTGTTTCAGTTGCCTGACATACAGTTTGCAATGTTAGAAAACCCAGATATAGGCTTTTACAGAAATTGTTTTCAAACCTTGATGAGTTCAAACTGAGTCACAGACCAGTATACTAGATTATATATATATATATATATATATATATATATATATATATATATATATATATATATATATATATAAAATTAGCCAATATTTATTTATTTATTTTTTATATCACTTAATCAGAGTATGTTTCAGTGCTTGGCTCCAACTTCACCATACACATTAGTGATGCACTCTGCACTATAGAAACAAATATTCCATTAAGTCAGTAGTGGTATGCATTCAAACTGTGGTACGCTTTGTCTGCTTCGCTAGTGAAAACACACTCTGGGAGTGTGTATTGCTTGTCATTTTGACAGGTGGGTATTTAAATGGTAATTTAAATGGTGCTCCCGGAAATGCTAAAGGATGAGACATGCGCTGTAGCTCTGCTATTGCTTGCTTCGTTGAAATTGTTTATATAATGGAACTGCATCATCCATGTTTAATATACAATCATTGTTTTTTTGTTATTTTTTCTAGCTTCCCCAAAAGAGCCATCTAGGCCTTACCATTATAATTTCAAATGAATGCTCAAATGAAGTGTGGATCTTTTCCATTGAATCAAAATAAACTGTCACTAAAAGGATACAAAATGCAAAGGCATCAGAAGATATAACTGAAAAAGTTGAATTTTAAGGACCAGACCAAATAAGGCAATCAAGGGACAAGGTTCAATTTTACAATTAAGAATGAAAAAAAAAAAACACTCAAATGCAGACTAACAAAAAGCTTTTAAAGCAGTACAAAACCAAAATGTGACAGAAGGAAGCCGAATCTTGTAAACAGCAGTCACAGAAAACATCAAGATTTGGGTTATGTTTAGCTAGTTTAACCATTGTCAGAGATACTCGATGGACCAGTTTGAACTGAATATTATGTCTAGCACAAACTGAAGAAGTATGGATGTGACAGATAACCTCTTGTCCTAAACCTGTCCTAAACCTCTTGTTCAATAGTGAGCTGCAAATCCTCTTTCCATTGCTGCGTTAAAACTAGAGACTATAGACTGCTGTCGAGGCTAAAGAAAGTATGAGTTTATACCATTAAAAATATTTATAGAAATAATATAATAGAAAAATTATTATAAATATATTTAGTGAGCAGTTTCTAAAGTATCATGCATTGCTTTTGAGGGAATGTTAGAGAAAGCTGTAAATGAATGTATAACACAAGTGTGACTTTGTAGTGGGTAAGTGCTCCTGTGAAGAAGGTTACACACATTTACTGCAGACAGCAAAACAAAATAAAGATTTATTAATGACACATTAACCCTTAAATAATAATCTGAGCTTCAGTAGATCCATGTACAGTATTATTTAATGATTTTTCTTCAAATGTTTCTGTCATGATTATCCTCACAGGTCAGGGTTTCTCAACCTGTGAGTCCAGCACTCTGTAGTGGTCTGAGACCTGTCCTCTGTGGTCCACAGTCCAGTTCCTGTAACTCATGAAGGTCTGTGAGGAAGGTGATTCAGTAAAGAGAAAGAAGGCAGTAGAGGTGAGTCTGTACTGTATCATGTATGTTTCAGAAACAGTATCGTCTTCTGTTTCTATTTCCATAACGACGACAAAACGGGGAAAACCTTCATAACGTTCAAGTTTGATTATGTGTCAACTTTAGTAAAGTAGTAAATACGTTTTAAAAATGTTCCTCCAATCCTTTGGACTCGTGGGCTGGTCGGCGGAGACTTTTAAAGAAGTGTACTTGAAGGGTGGTGGGGGATTTGGCAACCCGTGAGTGCGGCGATGGCTGAAGAGAGAAGGAGCTGAGAGCCTTCCGGAACCTTCCAGAACAAACCGGAGCAGAGCCGCAGACATGTCGGTCCTGTGTTACAATAAGGGCTGCGGACAGAGGTTCGACCCGGACAGCAGCCCGAACGGTCAGTCTCTCTCTATCCCTCTCAGTCTCTCTGTGTATCTCTCTCTCAGCATCTCTCACTCTCAGCTAAAATAAGCATCGAGTTCCAGCTCGGGGCTCCGAGGAAACCTAAACAGTGTGTGTGCTCGGGGTGGGAGAACGCTATCTAGACCCCAGGACGTTTAAAGTGGGGGTTATGTTTATGTTCCTGAAGGCTCTCTGAGTTAGCTTAGCTTCAGAGCTAACTGGCCGGATGTGACCCGTGCTGAGTTCGCGTGTTAATAGGAATGTTTTAAATGCTGTAAAAATGCTCAGCAGCTCTTTATTACGAGCCTGGTTGTTTGTTTGTTGAGTTGGCGGCGTCGGTAACACCAAGCTGTCCCTCCGCAGACGCGTGCACCTTCCACCCCGGAGTGCCGGTGTTCCACGACGCCCTGAAGGTAAGACCCACATTAGAGCAGCAGGTTCCGCTCCAGCCGGCGGTTCGAGGCCCGAGTAACACATGATCCGTTGTCCCTCCACTTCTAGGGCTGGTCTTGCTGTAAGAGACGGACCACTGACTTCTCCGATTTCCTCAGTATTGCTGTGAGTAAAAGCTTCAGGGCTGAAGAGCATTTGTGTGAGTGCTGTCTTCAGCAAATAGACCCACTGAACAGTAATACTGGCATCTCTGTATTTCTATAAGGGATGTACAAAAGGCCCTCATAACCAGCACAAGCCCCCTGAGCCTGTCAAGCCGGAGGTGAAGACATCTGCAGAAAAGAAGAATTTGGATGACCTTAAGCCAAAGTTCAACGAGTCTATCATCCAAGCTCCAAAACCGGCTGAGTCGATTCAGCGACCAAGGTGACCCTGCATTTACGTTCATTTTAGATTTAGTGGTTAAGATTCAATAAAATACAAGGCATCACAAAATGTTCTTTAACTGTGTCTGCAGTCCAGATGAACCAGTCTTAAGACTGCAGCAGAAGGTCTCGGCTTCACTCAAACAGGCTCTGGAAAAACTAAAGTTATCCGAAAATCCATCAGAAAGGAAAGGTAAGAGTTCATACAGACAGTTCCTGGTCGAGTTGACTCTACAATTACTTGCCAATAGTGCTGCTACAATATCCAGGTAATTGCCAGGAAGACTGAGCAGAATCCATTAGATTACTGGAAATGGCTCACTTTCTGGCTGGATCAGAGCTGGGAAAGTAGGACATTTCTGTGGCAATTTAGTTTTTACAGTTTAATTTGGCTTGTGAACATAGGAGTGTGTTTTGCATGTGATCCTATGGAGAGTAACCCTAGTTGTAGGAAGAGAAAATGTTTCTAAGATTCTCATAGCAAATATGCTCACATGCAGTATAATGGTTTAATTATTGCTTGCTGTTAAAAATAAGACATTGTTTATCTTGTTATATAAGAATCCTTGTACAGGTAATCCTGTAGTGTCTCAGAGTTTGTGTGAAAAGGGCTTTTGTTTCTCCGTCTTTCTTTTTGACTGTAAAAATGTGTTTTACAGAGGAGGAAGGGGATGAAATTAAGATTGGAACATCTTGTAAGAATGGGGGCTGCACCAAGGTACTGTCTTCCTGCAGGAGTTGTGAGTGGGGGGTGGGGATTTAGTTGAGGTGTTGGAGCAGGGTTCCTCATCCTTTAATTAAAGTAATGTATTCTTCTCTAAATTACTCGAAAATAACACTTTGTTCAACACCATTTTCTTAGACTTTCACTGGAATAGAGAGCAATGAGGATGTCTGCTCATATCATTCTGGAGTCCCAATCTTCCACGAGGGGTAAACGGCTCATTAATTTGTCAATGGTGTTATATCTGCTTTTTCTCTAAAAGAATGCTTGAACCTATGAGATGAATTCAGAAAAATTGTTTCTGACCTCTTCTCATTCTGTATTTTTTGTTGTCCTGTCCTAAGGATGAAATACTGGAGCTGCTGCAAGAGGAAAACCTCTGACTTCAACACTTTTCTCTCACAAGAGGGATGCGCTAAGGGAAAGCATCTGTGGCGCAAGAAGGACTCGGTGCATTTCTTTTTTGAAATTTGTATGCTGAGAGAATCTGTTCTGCCTTTTCATGTAGTACTTATCAGATTTGTAGTGAAAAATTATGAAGCGTGAAGATGATAAAAGACTGCATTGTGCAGATTGCTGCCTGATTTGATATTTACAGAATATTTCTTCATGGAAGCACTGGGTATCTTGTATTAACTGGATAATATTCATGTGTGTTCACAGGGTAAAAAAGTTGTGCCATGCAGGTTTGATTGGCACCAAACAGGAGGCCAGGTCACCATAACTGTGTACGCTAAGAACTCCATCCCTGAATTGAGCTATGTGGATGGGAACAGTACAATCGTAAGGCATCTTATCACAGCTACAGTAAATTTGAATAGGCGCTTCTTTAGGGGTCCAAGCACTGAAGCTTGATCAACAGGTAGTAGTCCCTCCTGCTACTCAGACACTCAAGCTCAGCCCGATTGGCCTGATGGTGGCGCTATAACAAAGCGTCAAACATTTGAGGTCCATATCTCCCACTCTGTATGACTAGGAGACACATTTTTTCCCCTGATTATATGTCTCATGCCCCACTAGACGCCTCAAGAACAACATGGCTCTGCCCACTTAAATTTTGTGAGAATTAGCGTATGTAAAATTGCACACATTGCAATTTGCACAATCTGTGCAAATTTGGTGACAAACTTGAACTTTAACAATGGTCAGAAATGTTGGAATTTCAACACTTTCTAGCACCCAGGCCCTGCCCAAAAGTATGGCTGGAGAACATATTGCAAAAATCACACACAGAGAGTGGGGTAAATAAGTATTTGATACACTTTTGATACAGTTTTGCAAGTTTTCCCACCTACAAAGAAATGAGGGGTCTATAATTTTTATCATAGGTACACTTCAACTGTGAGAGACAGAATAAATGCATATTGTATGTTTTTTTTTTTTTTTTTTTAAATAATTAATTCCTTTGTATTTAATTGCAATTATTAAGCTGTAACTCAAAAATGGCTTGTCAGATTGCTTGGCAATTTCACAGGTATGTACCTTAGGGTGGTCGTAGGCAATTGTCAAAGATTAGATATACTACATTGCTAGGTGGCGCTATCCAATAATTAGTAGTTGTCTGACATGAAAATTGGCTTGGTGCTACTCTATGCTGTTCTGGACCAGTGTCTGAGTCTGATGTCATATTCCCAAAAACATGGCTGCCATCAGCGAATCAGATTTCAACAGGTACTTAAATGCCTTAAGACTGGCTGATCACCATGAAACTTGGTGTGTATCTTGGTGTGTAAATAATGGGGGCACTACAGTTTGAATAGATACGTAGAGTGCACAGATCAAACCGTATGTCATACAGACATGAAACTTGTATCCAAAATCTCACACACATTTGAGCATGAACTTTTCACCCAATCTGCACAAATTTGTGACAAACACAAAGGCTCTATTGCGAGAATTTGAACATTTTAATAATTATCAAATATATAAACTGTTTAGTACCCAGGCCCCAACCAAAATAATGGATGGAGCATGCATTGCAAAAATCTCGCACACACAGATCTTATTCAGAAATGTTTGTCCAATTGCACAGAAACTTCACAGGCATGGATTCTATTGGAATTGTCGCCAAAAGCTGTCTTATTGACATGAAAATTGGTATGGTGCTACGATATAATGTCCTGGACTGGTCTGTTATATCAACCAATCATGTTTAAGCAAGTACTTACATGTACAAAAGCATGTGTAAAAGCTACATGGATACAAACGTGACTGACGTTTGTGTGTGTTAGCATTTCAGATATTTATTTTGTCATGTTCCACACTGAAGAATCTAAACTGTTTAATTTACAATCATGATTGTTCCTAACGGGATGTTTAGAAAATGTCAATTAATGCTGCCTTGGGGCCACCAATTGGGATCAGGACAATATTTTCCTAATTATACAAAAGAGACAGTCACTGCTATTCTTTATGCTTTTGCTTCAGTGACCTCTACCTATGTAACAGCTTCCCTCACAAGGTGCAAAGTACAAAGTGTAAATAATTATCATGAAGCACAGCATTTTCATTTATAAACACTGCTTTTGTTGGAGTAACTCTCTACTATCTAGGGAAGACTTCCTCCAGACTTTTGAACATTGCTGTAAAGTTTTGCAGGCAAGCAACCATCACTCCAGAGAACACAGTTCCACTGCTGCACAGCTCAATGCTGACAAGCTTTATACCCCTCCAGCCCATGCATTACACTGGCAATGCAGGGTGCCAATAGGTCCAGTTTCATCAGTTAAAGAGTCTAATTCTGTCAACATCTGGACATCTGTGTGAGCAATAGGTGCTTAAATTTATGTAGCTGAAGGCATTCATTTGAAGGGTGTCCACAAACATTTGGACATAGCACTTCACTCTCAGAGTCTCTTAAAACCTGTTTCTTTTTTACTTAATTAATGGTTTTACAGTTTTCTGCCAGTTAAAAGTACAAGTTTTTCCTGACTGTGTGATCCCTGTATTACTAAATCTACCCGTTACTCTGTGTGCACTGTGGCTTCTTTTATATAAAATAGAAGTTACATCCCGATGATCAGCAAGATGCTAAGGGCTTATGTTCACTATTAGTTTAAAATAGTACACACCTTCTACATACATTCACTACAGAACTCAGGTCAACTCATCTTACCAGTGGAAAGTGAGGCGTTTCATTTTTGACGTAAGTCAAAACAGAAGAAGTCATGATCAATGCATGTAGCCAGACTGGTTTAAAATGAACTAGTCCTTAATTAATTATGGTCACTAAATGACTTTCACCTATTAGGCCCATTGTAAGAACTAATATATAATGCTAGACTAGGTTTTACAACAGCACAGAATGCTGTAAATATGTAATACATCTGTTTACCAATAAACCTATCAGGAAAAATAACTAAATGAAAGTAAACATTGTTAAAGCTTACCAATAAAACTTTGATGATGACCAAGCCAAAAGCATAGGCCTGTGTTTGATTTTTGGTATTGCAGTAACCAGCTTAAACCCCACAATGCCCTTATGCTCAAAGCCTTTCTCTCTGTTTCAGCTGGATATTCACATCATATTTGATGGTGATCAAGAATTTGAACAGAAGATCATCTTGTGGGGCGTAAGTACTCAAACTGATACCTTCGTTATCACCTTATCTAATGTTTGACACCTACACATTAGTCTCCCATATATCACAAGTTACTTTAATTCTTTTCATCATAGGTCATCGATGCAACTAAAAGCACAATGAACATGATGGCCACTAAGATCGAGATTGTATTGAAGAAAGCTGAACCAATGTCCTGGGCACGGCTGGACCTCCCACCTGTTACCAGTTTGCTTAAAGAGAAAGAAAAGAAGAAGGAAAGTGAAAGTGATGATGACAACGAGGAAGATTAAAAAAACATATAGGGTAACACTGAAGTACTGTATTAAGCCTTCAATACAAGAACATGATGCAAGATAAATTCAGGAAGATAAACTTTGATATGATGCATGAGTGTTTCCTTCTGTGAAGACTGCAGTTTTTGTTCTTTTTACACGTCCATATGTTGTTGCAATTTGCAACACGACTGCGCTTTTAGCTTTCCGTCACATTCCAAAGAATATAGAATTTGAAATTACTGTAATGATTGTATTATTAAAGGTGGTGGTTTGATGCTTTATTCCATCAGTCAGACCCTTTTCTACAGTGGACCACTTCACATGGACTAGATATCTTGCCAGCAACATGTATTCAAATGTGGATGTTGCATCCAGTGGAAATGGTTCTGTAATCACTACCTAACACAGGGGCAGGGAACTGAGGTCCAGTACTGCTTGATGTTTTACCTCATCTAATACTGCATTTTGGTGCTCAACAGAAGCTTTGAAATTCCAGAAATCTGCTAGACAGTGTTTCTTACTTTGATACAGTGAACTACCAAGATGTGCGGGAAGCTGGTCTCCAGGACCAGAGAACCCAGCCCTTGATGTAGTGTGATACCCATCAGTGATCACAAAATTCAGAACCAGAAACCTGATACAACGTCTAGATTTGAAGAGAGAATTGACATGCTACTGCTCCATTGTCAATACTGTTTGTACATTTCCACCCACTCTGTAATTTAAAAAAATCATTCTTTTGACTTGACCATTATCAACTTATTAAAAGTTGAAGTCCCATGAGTTGATTCATTTTCAAAATGATTAATAGAATTTGAGACTAATAGAAGAGTTTAATCTAAGATTGAGTGCATGAGTCTTCTAAAGTTGTGAATTATCAAATGCGTATAACAAGACAAAATATTGTATTCATTATAGGGACAAAATTTTCAGAATATCTGCTTATTCATTTAATTCCCTGAAATTAAGTGTATTAGAAAAAGTCTATCCTGCCTTTGTTTGAGTAATTGTCTACTGTTCAGCAAAATATTTCTATTACATTGTGGAGGGCTGCTGTGAGGATTTGATTACATTCAGCGACAAAAGCATTTGTGAGGTCAAGATGTTTTACAATGGCCTTACTGCCCCATCTTCAAATGATTATTATTATGCATCACCATCATTCTAGAGAAAACAGTTCCACTGCTCCATAGCTTCATGTTGGGGGGCTCTATACTCTTCCAGCCTGGTATGTCTGGTGTTGGGAATTGTGCAAGCAAATTCAATTTTATCTGTTCATAATCAATTGTCAATACTTCTCTAAAGAAATTGATCAGGCTGTGTATGCATTTGCATTTACTAGGGGTGTCTACAAATGTGTATACAGCAGCTGAACAATTTTACTGAGGATATCGCACATACAATCACAGTGACTCCATAGGCAACTAGTGCAGAAGAAGAGGTAGGCATAGTAAAGTTCTGTTGATGTTTGCATTTGCACAGTGTTCTGTAAGTGCTGTGTGCAGGTCCTACACAGTGTCAGGTTTTAATGTTTGGCAGTGTACAGTTCTTATATAGCCCTGAGGCAGAGGTTGTTCTTAAGTCTGTCTGTGATGTGATGCACTTGAAGTATCTGCTGGAGGGCAGCAGATCAAACAGGCAGGTGATGTCCATGGTGGGATGGGTTCTTTAAGGGGGTTGGCTGCTTTACTAAGGCTGGAAGAGCTACAAATGTCCTCCAAAGCAGCCAGTGATCTGGGCAGTATTGATGACCGTCTGAAGAGCTCTCATGTGCTCTGCCGAGTAATTGGCACACCACACAGAGTCAGAACTTAAGCACATTCTCAGTGGAGCAGTGGTGGTAGGACACCAGCCGCTTCTGCAGGAGTTTTTTTTTTTTTTTGTATGGATCCTTATGATGAGAGCCTTGTGTAGACCAACCTGCAGTCCCAAATGGTTCCCATGACATCAACAACATACACACCTATAGTGTGCAATTCCTCAAGAGCACCTGTGTTAAAAGTGGGCAGGACAAACTTGACAGCTTTTATCCATTCAGTGCAGGAATACAAGAAGTAACCTTAACCCTTGTAATCCAAGATTCACATTTTGCAGGTAGTTACATACCATTTTCTATGCATCATATCTCAGGATCAGAATAAACTACAGGTATGAACAAACTACAATATATACACTATCTATCCATGATAATCATCCTTATCATGTGATGAATTATCAGTGAGTAATCCAGCTCAGAAAACTGGCAAAATGCACTTGTTTCTGAGTGAATAAAACCCAAATACCGCTTTTGATTATAATTTGTCTAAAGGTTAAATACACAGACAAATCAAAATATCAAAATAAAAGTCCTGTTTTTAATATTTCTTGTAGTATTTCTTAATCTAATGGAAGAAATGGAGAAATTTTGATTAACATTCAGCCCATATTGTCATATGTAAAATATATTTACCCATACTAATTACATTTATACAAAAAGAAATTTACATCTAATTTGTCTATTGAAAAATAAATAACATCTGTGAACCATCCGGGTTTTTTTTCTAAATCTAATTAATTCATATTTGTAATGAATTAGTGTTATAAGAGCTTGTTTCAGGGTGCAGCTAATTCTTCTATAGTCAATATTCCATGAACATTACTTTTAAAACTTTATTATTTTTATAAACTGTGCACTATATATATATATATATATATATATATATATACACACACACACACACACACACACACACACACACACACAGGCAGAAAAGAAGCCACACTGTTAAGAGAAAATATTGCACTGCTGAGCCCTAAATGCCCTCGCCGAGGGCCTTAATAATGCCACATATGATACATACAGTGCATGAACAATGATTCATTAGAGTGCAGAATTGTACTGAAGCAGCATTTCCTTCCTGCAGTAGGGCAGAGCAGTCTGCTGCTCTGTGTACTCCTCTGTCTGTAATGTTTTATAGAGTGGGAGGGAGGGGTGTTCATGATCAATAAAATCTTTGACATGTTTGCCAGTATCCTCTCTGCCTCATTCTCCAATGTGTCCAATTTAGCCCCAAGAGTCAGTCAGCCTTCTTGATGATTTGTTTAGTCTGCTAGTGTGCAGCCAAGCACACAGCAGCATAAAAAACGGCACTTGACACCAAGGATTCATAGAAAGTTCCAGCAGCTGACCTCACACCAAAAGTGTGTATCTGGCCCTTTGTGTGCAGCCTGTTAATTTCCTATCCCAAGCTGTTCTCAAGTTGGAAAATAATGGTGTAAGAAAATGTTGATATATCTAAGTATCATGATATGTTTTAAATTGATATACTGATGGATTTATTGAATATTAATAGTTTACATGCAAAGACTGATGTCAGACAATGGGTCATTTTGTGCTGTTCTAACTTTGGTTGATAGACAGCAGTTTTGTAGTCTTCAGATCTCACTGTTCTCAGATTTTAATTTATTTTATAATGGAATCACTCTGTAATGTGCAGTTCTAAAACACCTGCATCAGATTCAATCTGCTGATCTTCAGTTTAAAAAGTGCTTACACATTGGAGTGCTGTTGCACAAAGCAGATTGACATGAATCATGGCTGCAGATGTTGGAAAATTATATCACTTCTTCAAGAATGTAACATCAGGGAATGTTGCAAAGCATCAAGATACAACAAAACAAAGTGGGCATAAACTGGAGTCAGTGTCTGTGACCAAACTGTAAGAAATCGTCTAAAAAATGGGATTTAAATACAGAAAAGCCAAATGAAAGCCACCATTAACACCTAAACAGAGCAGAACAAGGTTACAATGGGCTAAAGAAAAGCAATCATGGACTGTGGATGAATGTGGATTTATCTTCAATAAGTCCAAAGTCTACACAGAAATTGTGGACACTTTTCTTATTCCATCAACTGACAGATTGGGTGGAGATGACTTTCAAGATGATGCATCTTACCACAAAGCAAAGGACATGAAAACTTTCGTTCATGAAAGACGTCACTTATATGGCGTGGAAATAGTCCAGATCTCAATCCAGTTTAAAATCTCTTTTGAGATTAAGTACTAATGTACTAATGATGCAGTTTTTCCTAATGATTCTGCAATATTTCAAGTGTCTTCAGAATAACTCAGTGCTCCAAAGTCCTTTTCAGATAAAAATTTAGGATTTTATTTGGAAATCAAGAGTCCTAGAATCTCAACTCAAGCTCTTCGATTATGAAGGAAGAGTGGAGACAAAGTCATTGCAGTGTCTACCCAATTTTAGAACACTTCATGCTTCCATCTGCTGACTAGCTTCATCAGGATTTTGTACCTGCCCAGAATATCATAAAACCTATATCATTTGATGTCCTGAATTTCTGATAAAAGCCATACAAATCAAACAAAAGGCTTGAAACAGCATCATGTAATGAAATTGACTTGATTTTGAGTTGCACAATGCAGTCACAATATACAGGGGTTGGACAATGAAACAAACACCTGGTTTTAGACCACAATAATTGATGGTGTACTAGGGCCTCCTTTTGCAGCCAATACAGCATCAATTCATCTTGGGAATGACATTTTTTTGGATACAACCCAGGTTAGCACCCAAACATCCCTTTCAGACAGCTTCCTCTTATATCCACAGTTAATCGTGTTGGATGTGGTTCGTCCTTCTTGGTGGTTTGCTGACATTATCCTGGATACCGTGGCTCTTGATACATCACAAAGACTTGCTGTCTTGGTCACAGATGCACCAGCAAGATGTGCACCAACAATTTGTCCTCTTTTGAACTCTGGTATGTCACCCATAATGTTGTGTACATTGCAACATTTTGAGCAAAACTGTGCTCCAACACTGCTAATTGAACCTTCACACTCTGCTCTTACTGCTGCAATGTGCAATTAATGAAGATTGGCCATCAGGCTGCTCCAATTTAGCCATGAAACCTCCCACACTAAAATGACAGGTGTTTCAGTTTCATTGTCCGGCCCCTGTAATTAAGCTTCATTAGCAGAAACCCCACCTCAACTCTAATCCACAAAATTGTTCCCTCAAGTACAGTTTGTGACCCACACTGTGTGGAGTTTAGTTAATATTTTGTATTTTTAGTGTTCAGGAATAAATCTGTCTATCTCCATTGACTTTGGACTGTAATGCACCTTTTACCTCATGGAGTTTGCCACACCTCACTGAGAAAGTATGTTCTGCAGATGGGAGGCACTGCAAGCATGCCAATTAATGTACCCAAGTAGATTTAGAAACTGAAGTCATCGTTTCAATGCCAAACTGAACAAAGAACACGGGTTAAGAAGGTTCAAGTCCAGGCCTTATGAATACCATGTTCCAGTTACTTGCACTAGATTAATCAAAATGTTCCAAAGTAAACCAAGTCACTGCAAGATACTGCAAATATATTTATTCGTACAAAATCAATGCACAAATCAAAAGTCAAATCTCCTCTGGACCTCAGCTGTGCCAAAAACAAAATCAGTTTCTGTTGCCTCAGTCTTCAAGCATTCATCTTCGCCATCCTGAATTTGACAAAAGGAAGAGTGTAGAACAGCTTAATTACACACAATTTGGTGCAAGTTATGCAAATCAGTACCCTTTTCCAGTAAACCCACCTCACTGAAGTACTTTTCTATAAGTCCTTGGGCAGCACGATACACAGCATTGTTTTCATGGTTCTGAAGGTGTTCAATGCGATCCAGTCCTCCCAACTCTTCCACCAACAGACAAAGCTTTTCCACTTCCCCTAGCTTCTCAGCAGCCTACGGAAGCCCAAAGAGCATTTAAAGATCAAGTCTAGTTTTGGACCAAATTGCAACTTTAGCAATTGACTATAGAAAGTAAACTTAATCTGGGAAGTGTGGCAAAGAATCATGCAATCCAAAAAGCTCTCAGCATCAGCAAGTTGCTCAAGCTCTGCATACTTACCAAGAAAATGTTATTGATTGCATCCAGAATGACCAAGACAGTCTTGGCATCTTTGACCGTGAGTAGGTTTATGATTGCTTCAAGGCCACCACACTTGACAAGCTGTACTACCTGCTCCACTGTTCCGCCACTGGTGTAGTTGGTGACTGCCCAAACTGCTTCTCGCTGAGTTTTAAAGTCAGCCTGAAATGTGTAGCAAACCAAGTCACTCTAAATGGTCAAACAGGACAATACTGCCTTCTTAAAGCCCAGTAGTGTAGACTTGGACCAAGCATTAGAGTAAGCCTTTGTCCAGAAAACTAAACCTCATTTTAAGTGGTTGATGATCCAGTTGCCACCACCGCCACAATGTGGAACATACATGCCAAATATATAAATAAGACTAAATACAATTGATATTACTTTTTGCCACCTACATTCTTCAGAAGGTCCACAAGTGGGGCCAGTAACCCACATGTGATTAGTTGCTGGATCTGCTGCCGTGGTCCAGCTGCAATGTTTGAAACTGCCCAGGCTGCCTCCTTTTGGACACTGGGTTTCGCATGGCGCATTAGTTTAGGCAAGGCATTTAGCACCCCTGCATCAATGGCCATTTGCGTTTGTACATCTGAACCACTCACAATGTTCCCAATAGAGCGCAATGCTGGAGTCTGTTTTTGGATAAAGGTAGTGAGGTACACAGGACATTATACAGAGGAGAGACAATTTCAGATTCTAGAACTAGCTAGAAGAAAAATTCAACCAACAACATTTCACTCAATAGTCACCACCACTGCAAGCTCCTCAAAGCCCAGAAGCTCAACCAGCCGTGGAAGGATTCCAGTTTTAATTACAACATCAATCCGCTCATTGGGTCCATCTGTAAGGTAGGAGATGGCCCAGCATGCATCTGACAAGACAGACTTGTCATTATGATGAAGCAACTGTATAATGGAAGGCAGCATCTGCTGGACAGCAGTGAAGCGAGGGAAGGGATTCTTGTTCCTGCACAAGTTTGAGAGGGTCCATGTCAAGTTGCGGAGGTAACCAACCTGTAGAGAGAAGGTACTGGGGTTCATTTCCTCACGTTATAAATGTTTCAGTCTGAAGGAGCTGAATACAAAGTCAGACTTACTGGTGCATCTGGAGTTAGGCGGGCCAGTAAAGCAGGGATCACATTGCAGTCAATAAGTGCATCTCTGTATGATGGGCCATCACCTACAGAAGTGAGGCAGAGTCTCAGTCACAGAAGACTGAGAATTGTTGGGGGTTTACAGTGTTTGGTATGAACATACTCCAATGCAACAGAATTAAAGCTCTTTTTAAAGAAAAAAGTGCAGAATCTCCCAAATGATTGTTAATAAGATTTTCAAAATGGCACAAGCCATTGAAGATAACTTGATCCAAACCGAACAAACACTCCACAAAAGTACTCCACATGCACAGTGGAATGTCTCAACCAGACTGAAAGCCAAGATTGCATACAATAAAATAAATTAAGCCAGCCCCTGGTTTGATGGCACTCCACTGAACACGTTTGATGAGGAGGGGTCGAGATCTCCCAACAGCATTGCATCACTGAGTTTTTGGTGAACAGTTATCTTCAAAAGCAAGGCACTAAAAATCAGCTTAGGACAATAGACAGTTATGCCAAAGGCAGAATAAACTCTACCTTGATTATAGAACAAACAGTGAATGAACAGGTGTTCCATAGTTTTGTCTATAGTGCATCTGATCTAGGTATATGGTGGTGAAATTTAACCCTCAACCCAAAATAAACAAGCCTCATTAAATCCAGGACTTAAAAGGCCATTTTAAATGAATCAGCTGGGGGTGTCTATGCACAAATGTGCCAGAACAGATCAAGGACTAGGTGTGGTGACCATATTTAACAAACCAGATAGTAGATAAGTGATAACACTGTCCCAAGAAAAATAAAAGAATCTGGAACTGAGCTGTAAACAATTGTGGCACTACCCGTCCTCTCCGGCAAATCAAGTAGGTCACAGGTGTTACCTGCAATGTTGCCCAGGGCCCACACAGCCTGTTCACTTATGTTGAGCATAGGCGATGCCAAGAGGGCAATGAAGGCAGGCACTGCTCCATGTTCCACCACCTGCTGTGTGTGCCAAGAGGTGCCTGATGCCACATTGGTGAGGGACCAAGCAGCCTCAAACTGCAGAGTGGGATTATCATTCCTGCCCAAGAACTCCACAAATCGAGACAACAGGCCAGCCTCCACTATCTCCTTCAGTGGAGGGTTTCTTTCCCGAGACAGCAGTTTCCTGAATAGACAGAACATAGAATGAAGAGACCCGAGACAGCAAGGGAACACTCATTATCCAAGCACAGCAAAGTCGTCATGCCTTCAGACAAACAGGAGTGTACTGTACCTGGCAGTTTGACAACCCTGTGTTTGTTTTTCAGGACAGTCACTGTTAACATTTGCAATAATCTCCTGAATTGTTGCAGAGATGACCTAATCAAAGAACAGAGATGAGAAGCAGCACAAGCAATGCATTGATGGCAATTGACAAATGCTGACACAATGGCAAGACAACCTGCCGGTTGTCAGTGTTGTACTCTGGCGACAGCGGCTCTTCATCGGGCTGGAACTCAATGTTTCTTCTTTTAAGGATGCTCTCCACTCTTTGTGCTTTTCGAAGTTCAACACATTCCGCAACCCTGCGCTCACGCATTTTCTTTAACATAGAAGGAAACCAAATATTAGAAAAAGGCTTTGTGGTTTGAGAATGCACCCTCAAAAAAGTTCCACAATTCCAGTTACATTTCCACTGCAGACACATTCCCATTACCACCACTAAAGAAACCCAAGCTGACTTGTAATGCACTTTATTCAAGAAACCACATTCTCCTTTCTTTCACACCCTCAAAAACACCCCCACACTTTTCCAGTCACCACAAGTCAACAGTTTTCCTTGAATGAATCACTTCAGCAGTCATGCATATGAATTATCCAAAGCCATATCAATGTCAGCTACATCAGTTTGTTCACAGAAGACCAGGAGTGAGGAGTAGGGCCAGGCAGAATACTGAGATCAAGTTTTACACATTAAAAAAAATATCACATAATAGTAACCTGTGGACAGGTTGGTGTGCATATAAGCATCAACCCATCCAATACACAGGTTACTATCTGTGATTCAATATAATAAAAATACAGATATAAATATTATATGTGGGTATGTAAGTGTAGGTCATCTGTGTTTCTGCACATTCAAGTTTAAATCATATATAACAAACACCACATGGAAACATTTCCTAAGCAGTTAGGTTTCCACAGCTGACCTTGTTTTTGATCATCTGCTACAGAAGTTACTTCTGAGCTGGTTTAGGACCACTCAGAACCCACTTGTGATTGATCTTTGCCAAAGCTAGAACCAAGCACAGCTTAAAGTGCTAGATTTCTTCCTCACAAATGAAACAGTTCTATTTTTTGTGCAGCACTTGTCACACTCTTCTCTGGACTTGTTCCAACACATATGAACTCTTACCCCCATGTCTTTGCCCTTGTTCTTGAACTTGGAGAAGCGTTTATCACTCAGGTTTTCTGTGGGCATTATTCTGCAGGTTTGACAGCGTGGCTTTAAAGAAAACAGTTAAAACCTCACAAAGAACACTAAAACCTTGCTCAAATGAAACAGAGACCCCCTGTCAAATAAACCCAAACCCTTCTTCAACAAGCTGCTCTTTAAAGACAACATGTTAGAGCCGAACTATAAACAGCTGTGGCCCAATCACCACTGAGCCTTTCCCCTCAGCGGTGCTGTTCCTGGATCAGTATTGTTGACCACACACTACTGCTGGTCTGTAAACCATGTAACAAAGCTGATTCTGGATCTGTTGTGACCCGCCATGTCTGCCCCATCATTTAAACCATGACAATTTAATGACATCACCCAGAAGACACACCTACCCAATGAAGGTGAGTGGAAGAGTATTTCACCTGGGCTTGTTAGACTCCTCTATCCCAGGGTTCAGGACTGGGGCACAGGATTGGAGAGGACAGGCCTCTCACATAAGTTTGTGCTTGTAAACATAAATTACATGTTTTAAAGTTACAATTCAAATAGTGCTGGGAAGTGTGGGACAGTGGGTCTGTTGATCATCTGGATGCCTTCTCCAAAAGACAGGTTGTCATCCACTAATAAGCTGTCTCAGCATTTGGCTGAGCTCTCCTGAGCCATACTCACTGTAGGGTCAGTGGAGTAAGGACCCACTCTAAAGAGTATGGTCATCTTTGTATACGTAGTATACATGAAGACCAAAGAAACACTCAAGGCATACCGATCTCTCAGGGCCTACTGTTGGTACTTTGTGGTCTTATCAAAATCTTGAAAACAGAGGACCAAAATACCTAGCTTAGGCACAGACAAGCACATGCAACTTTGCTGTACTAGACGTGGGTATTATCAATAAGTCAAACAATAATATACTGACCGTGAACTGCACCTGCATGGGGAGTTAGTATTAATGGATGGATGGAAAATAATTCTAGTTCAGTTAGCTGATATGGAGCAAACACAGGAATTCTGTAGGAATTCTTAAAACGTTTATGTTAAAACTATGTTTTAAAAATATGTTGTTCTTTCCTGATTAGCTATACTGGGCCGAACACATAATGCACATACGTCCACTGACTCAGTGGATCCAGTAACCATGGGTTCGTGGAATTATGGTAAACTGGGATGTTGGAGCTGCCGTCTGCCACATAATCACTCAGGTTTTTGACAGTGGAGCATTTGGGTGGCAATGTTTCAGGATGCTCCCATGTTTGTTACCTTCTGGTCCTTTTAGTTAGACTGTTATAGTCAGATCTGCTGGAGTCACTCACCTGACTCTGGTAATGTTTACATTCTCTGTTCTCCATAAATCTAAACACCAAGCTAATTATATCTCTCTATCTTTTCAGAGTCAAGGATGAAATGCTAACAATGAGCTCCCCTGCCCCATCTGAGAAGGGCTCCAAGTGATATCTAATTTTAGAGGGGAATTGTTGTATACAATTGTATTTTGTGTACATTTATATTGATTGATGAAATGTAGTCTTTTTTTTCTGTGTTGTTTCAACACTGGTATTTTTTTTCCCATTGAATTCTGTTGTGTATCTGTTTTTTTTTCTCCTCTGTTTATTGGTTCCAGCTGTAGCCTGTCAGTTTTGAAGCAGTTGTGCCTGCCCTCTGTTCCTTACTGGTTCTCTGTTTCCCTTAAGAGTAAGTATAGGACTCTTACGGTTGGAGTACTGAGCATTTCCAAAGCTTGCCAGGCATTTTGTGTGTCAAAAGTTGAGTGTTTCAAAAGATTACTTCTATTTACTGAAAATGGTGGGCATATGAAAAGATGGGTGTACCAAAAGGTTATGTCACAACACTAGCAACCCTTTTTGTCTAATTGTGTAACTGCATCTGTATATGGACCAAGTGCCTGAGTATACTGTTGAGAAAACTGCATTTCCTGGCTTAAATAGGCAAAGAAACTCCCTACCTGTGAGTGTGTGTGTGTGTGCGCGCGTGCGTGTGTGTGTGTGAGCGTGCCCTGTAGTATATCATTCTCACATAATTGGATAAGTTTGGGGGGAATTGGCATGTATATCTTTGCATTCTGTGATTGAATTACATGTTCATCTATCTAGCAGCATTGATATGAAATTCTTGTAAAAGACCTCACATTTGTGCAGTTATGAATATAGCTGCATCTGTGCCAGCTCTGGGCAATATGTGATGATGCTAATATGGACCACTTTTGAATTTCTTGTGGTGCAGATCCATATAATGGATCAGTTCTGGAATTGGGCTCTTATGCAAAGACAAATAGGCCTTATTTGCTGGACGGATCCGTACCAGATGCAGTGCTATGTTTGGCTGTAATATGGCACAGTGTACATTTGCTGCCTGGATTATCTTCTCTACAAAAGCCAACAGTCTTCCCCATTATTGTGGTCACTTTTTCCACAATATTCTAATTCTATTCTAATTGAGCTACAGTACTGTTGGCTAAAACGCTGACAGTACAGAAGGACAAGGGGCAGTGGTGCAATTCAATGTTTCACAATGTAGACTACTTAAAATGAAGGTACTCATAAATCTGTACTTCAATTTCTTAGTGTGCATGACCCTGTCAGTGATTCACTGCTTGTCCTTACTTGGATCACTTTTGGTAGATACTGATCCTTGCATACCAGTAGAGATGCTGTTGTAGAGATGCTCAAAAGTTGGCTAGTTTTTCAACATTAAGTTCAATAACAGTTTATTTGCTGCCTAGATTGTTGTACCTCTTGAAAGACACCACTGTAATGAGATAATCAATGTTATTTACTTGATTTATTCAGCTCTATATGATGATTTATCTGTTTGATTCATTATGTAAAGTCTGTCATTCAAAAAATTCAGATAATTACTCAGATTTAAAGAACCCATGCCCGCAAACCCCCAAAAAGGCTGTGTCAGCTTAGTTGCCATCATAATGGTGATAAGTTAAAACTACTCAAAACACACAGCCAACAAAAATTAAATTTATGTTCTCTTAGAACATAAAGTACTATTATTTTTTATTTCTAACTAAATACACATCCCTGTGGCACCACAAACCTTCATGGGAGCACTTCTGTGTGACAGTCTTTAAATCACTAAAAATGGAGAAAAGTATTGGAACATTACACATACAGGAGCTTCTAAAATCTCCCTTTCTAAATCCACAGGGCATGTGTGGTTCTAGTAACATTATTTGTACTTTACTACTGTACTGTATTTCTTTCACTCTTTACAGCTTGCTAGATTTCACAAAAAAATTTTACCCACTATATTTTCAAATAGTTTTCAATATGTTTTTAATTGTTTAAATGAACACATTTTAATAGCAATTTCTAATCTGGTAGCTAATTGAGTGCACTGTTGTTGTTAAATACAAATCTGTTAAAGCCTTGCTTTGTGTAAAACACAAACTGAGCTGAGCTTCTCTGATTTATATAATTTCCAAAATATTCTTCATGAGACAATTTAACTAATGGAGTAAAAGAGTTACTGATGTTAAATGGGTGCTGTTAATTTTTACTTTACTAATTAAACAATGTCTATTTGATATGATTTTGCCTCAAAATAAACACTGAAACACTGAAATGTGTTCAAAAAAGGTCAATGTAAATAGAAAAAGTGAAAAAGGCTGTGTTAACATTTTTGGAGTATGAGAGCTGAGAAACATATATTACCACATTTGTCATCTGTGAACTGAATATGAAACTGGCAAAGTCAGTATTTTAATTACATTAGTTTTTTTCTGAAAAACAAAAAAACAAAACAGAGATTAAAATGCCATTTATATGACTTTGCAGATGATGCAGCTGTTCAGGCATAAACCATTATTTACACTCGGTGTTAGGGTTGTGTTAATCTGTAACTCTAAATACATTTCCAGAAGTGTTTAAAATCAGGAAATTAGACGACCTTTTTAAAGAATACTTTTTTCCATTTTAAGAACATTTTCACTTGAATGAAAATGAAAATCATACCTCAACTTGAAAGTTTTAAATTATTTGTATTTACTTAAGCAAGGGGCATTTAGTTTCTTCTGCCACCTCTGGATCTAATTCATTCTAAATGTGCTTGATCTGGTAGAGGCCAGGATTGATTTCTCAAACATCAAACTCACCAAACAATGTCTCTGTGGTTAATGCATTAATTACTGGGGCACAGTCATGCTGGAACAC
Source organism: Acestrorhynchus altus (assembly GCA_034509495.1). NCBI lineage: Eukaryota > Metazoa > Chordata > Actinopteri > Characiformes > Acestrorhynchidae > Acestrorhynchus > Acestrorhynchus altus. Next base: position 13,052,651 of record CM067519.1, read on the forward strand.
AAAATGGCCTTCCCCATACAGTGTCTTGCTATGCTTAAACATTAAAAGTTTCCCTCATGGGCACTAGATCAAACCCTGAAAATGATATGATTATCCCGCCACCAATTTTTCCACTTTCCATACTACAGTCGGATAGGTTGTCATGGCTTTGGCAACAATGTTATTGAAATTTATCAAGCAATATCTTTCAGTGGGGTGTTTTATATTGTGGGTTGCAGAAAAAATCAGTTATCCTAAAAGGGCATTTCAAATTGGCCTAATATTCTTTTTTTGGTGCACCCTTGATGCATGTTTTCCCAACTTTTACACACCCACCGTAACACCGTTTAAAGGCTGGTTAATTTTGAGCCAAAGTGTGCCAATGTGGGGAAATAAGCAGTGCAGTAAAAATGCCTTACTGGGCCACACATTCAGCCGGATTTTACTTTATTAAAATAAAGCTTATGTACAAAGTAGACTTCAGAGATTATACTCTATCTATTACTGCTAGTCTCTATCTCTGCAATCGCTGGTGACATTTTAATACCATGTTTAACCTGCAGTTATCTTGGCTGGGTGTTGGACTCAATGCACTGAACCTGAAAAAATGACAAGATAAATGCGTATTTGTTGGAAAATAGCACAGGTGATTTAAGGAAGATGGTGAACACTGATGGTAATCTGACAGTTTTGGTCTTAACAATGAATTGCTACAACAGTTAGGAAGGTTCTATGATAACTTGCCAATCAACAATGAACAAAAAATAACTACGTTACACATTGGTCAGCCACAGTATTATGGTCACCTTCTTATTTCTTATTTCATTGTCCATTTTATCAGCTCCACTGAACATACAGAAGACCTTTGTGGTTCCATAATCACGAAATGTAGTCTACATTTTGTTAGCCCCTTTCACTCTGTTCTTCAATGATCAGAACCATAGAGGACCACCACAGAGGGGTATTATGTCAGTGGTGGGACATTCTTAGAACTACTGTGACCCTGAGGTGGTGGTGACATGTTAGTGTTTGTTGCACTGGTTTGAGTAAATCAGACACTGCAGTGCTGCTGGGGTGTTTAAACACTTACTTACACTCTATTTACATTTACACTTACCTAGGTGCTCCATCTTGTAGATATAAAGTCGGAGACAGAAGCTCATTTGTTGCTGCACAGATTGTGTTGGTCTTACTCTTGTCCTTCATCTTTGCTCACAGGATGCTGCCAACAGAACATTATTTCTGTGAACGGATTAAACACTCCAGCAGTACTGCTATGTCTGATCCACTCTTTCTAGCACAACACAACCTAAAACACCACCAACACTCCAGTGTCACTACAATGTCGAGAATGACCCCACCGCCTGAATAATACCTGCTCTGTGGTGGGCCTGTACCTCCTCTGTGGTGATAAAATGAGAATAACAAAGTATGCAGACAAACAAATGGGCTAACAAATGGGCTAACAAATGGGCTTAGTCTTTAATTATTGAAGTACAAAATGCCCCTAAATAGTCAGTGAAGCTGAGAAAATTATGCAGTGGCTGATCTGTATATGAGGTGTGTTTAAAAAAATATCATATACAGAAACAACAATCTTACACTAATCTCCTTCAAAGGTCTCCTTGGGCTGCCACACACTTGGTTCTGCCACTGTCAGAAGCAGCACTAGAATGCCTGTTTTGAGATGGCTTGCAGCTGGTCCGCTGCATTCTGCATGTCTTCTCTTGACTGAAATCTGGTCCTTTTCAGCGGCATTTTCAGGGAAAAGCCAGAAGTCATCAGAAGAGTAGGGAGCCTGTTGAAGCACAGGTGTATGTTTGGCGCTATTGTGATGGAGCTGGCAACTGACCGCTGTCCACAAGTCTGGCTATGGTTCTGTCAAGTTTTCCACAAAATTAGCATTGTTCAAGTTTTTCTGTCATTTTGTCAAAAACAAAAATCTGAACAGTGCTCACTTGCACTTCCTCACTCATCTGTGGTCTGCCGGTGACTGCTTCTGAAGGTAGGAAAAAAATTCAGTCATGTACATTAGGATCGCCTACATACATGCACCAAACCTTGCCTACCTAACTTAATTTGTTTTTGCAGAAAAAAAAATGAACACACCTAATTGAACACACCTAATATGTCCAAATGTTTGCAGACACTGTGTTAGCCCTAAAGTTTCCTCACAACCTGAAGTAATTTATACCTATAACTAGAAATATTTTACATACACCTTGGTATTAGTAGCAGCAGTAGTTGTACTATTTACATTGATCTAACATGCATTCAATACTGAAAAAGAGTTCAAACTAACCCATCAATGCAAGTGCATTTCAGCATTAGTATATAGTTGTTGGGTAATAACCACATCTTGTTTATGTTTTATGTCCCTGTATGTCAATGAAACACAAACATTTGACAAATCTTAGTATTCAAGGTCCAGTACATGACTGCAATATACAAAATCATAGGCATTTAGATATCTCTGTGCCTTGCATGTTTCTTTTGTATACATGCTGGGTCCACATATGAAGTTGCTATATTTTTATTAGTGTAGGACAACCAGGTTTTGCTGGCATGCTGTTAAAATAACTGGAGAAGGCATCTGGATGGTTCATATTTCTACTTTCCTATTTCCCTATTTACCCTTTACACCATGGTGCTAAAAGGGATTTTGTACCACCAGTTAAGCTCCACCTACAAACCATCACTGGATTCAATTCAATTCAGTTCAAAATTTATTTATGTAGTGCTGTCACAAAGCAACTTCACAAAGATCTGGGTCCAGCACAACACACTGGATTGACATGATTTCACATGTACAAACGAACATTGTCGCCCTCTAGTGCCCTGTTGCTCATGGCCTCATGGTTCTGTAAGATGAGGAAGAGCCCTCAGTGTCAGTGCTGATTATGAGGGGCTGCTTCTCTGAGCTCTGATGTCTTCTTCTGCACCGCACTAAGGATCTGCCGGCTTTAGTCAGGCCTACAGCCAAGGCTACAGAACAAAAAGCTCCCAAGAGAGCTGCCCCAAGGAGCCATGGCCAGAGTCCCCTCGCCTGCTCCAGATATGACTCCAAGCCGTCTACGAACCGCTGACCTGCAGACAGGGAAGAAGCATCATGTGACTGTTGATGGTACTGGGAAAGAGGCAAAGAGAGTTGAAATGCTAGGTGACTGGAAAGAGTGGATTTTCTGTGGAAAGTCACCAGAATAGGTTTAATCCATGTCCATAAAACCTGATCTACACTCAAAATAAAGGTATCATTGTTCTTTGGAGTGATGCCCTAAAAGAACCACTATTGTGTGGTTCTTTGAAAAGCTCAATTGAATCCAGAAAAGCTCAATTGAGAGGTTATTTAGAATTATAGTTTCAGTCCAGTAAACCACTTATAGCAGCATTTTAACAATATATTAGCATATACCTGCCCATTCAGCTCAGCACAGTTTAAACCCACCCACTGACACTCATGTTATAAGGAGTGTTCAAACCTTGACTATACCTACTATAATGATATCATGAACATCCACACAAACATTAAAAATAGTGTACGCTATATTGCCTGAAAAGTCTTTCACTTTCTAAAGACACTTTGTCAAAATGTACATCCATGAAAAACATCCATGAAAACATAAACAAGATCCATGTTTATTTCACATGTGTTAGTGTGAACCTTTAAATTGGGAACAATTTTTCAAATCAAGTGATGTTTTTTAGACCTGTAACATGTCCATCACATCTTTATCACCTTGTGTTTTATGGAATCAAAGCAGTGCTATATCATCACTTCAACAAACCTGAAGCACCTTTATTTTTTATTATTTATTTAGTGTTCACAATTAAGGTTGCTAGAATCTTACCAGGATCTTGTAGGTAGGAGTACTCATAGCCCATGTCTTTGCTGGACAGAAAGTAATCTCCATTCCTGTACAGAGGAAGAAATGGTGCCATGTAGTATTCACTGTTGTGTCCAATCGGAGCATTGGCTGTAGGATAATGAGACCTTTCTGGTTGGTGCCTCCTCAACCACTGTTCATAGATACTGGAAAGAAGGAGTGGAAGCAAAGTAAGGCTTTATTTAAATAGCAGTTCTTTGTTTTACAGCATAGATCAATGGAATACAATTGGAAGATGAAATACAAAATCAAAATTAATGGTATTCTGTTTCTCCTGGCTTATTCTTACCTATCTACAAATGCATGATGCAAGAGAAAAATTGGGTCATTGGCTGAGCCCTGCACTGAAGACATGGAGCCATTCATGAATACATGCAAAGCTGCATGCATTCCCAACTTAGGACTGTTTCCCAGGCCAGTTTGAGGATTCCCAAAGCCTGCGTAAAGAGGGACAATGTTACAGAAAAGTTAAAAGGTTTATATTACTTACTTTACTTACCAATAGTAAGTAAATTTGAAAAGGTGATATAATACATTTTATTCATATGGAAATTATTTTAAAACACTTTTGAATTGAAATTTAAAATTTAAAGAAGTAAGAATTTCAATTTTTTTTTTACTACTTTGTAGGTGCTTGTCCTATATAATATACTTAGCTGGATTTAGACTAACTGCACAGTCTAATTCTCCTCTCTGCAGCTATTTTAAATCTTTTATCCACTTAGGTACATACAAGTATGAGATTAAGCTGCATGTTCTTTTTGCATTCTATATATGTATTGTATTTTTTTCTGCCATATATGATGTAAACAGTCTTGAATGCAGGATGTGACCAATTGCTAAGAAGTATTGTTAAAGGAATAGTTTTGAGAAAAATCAAATTAACATGTCATCGCAGATTGAGTCAGACAGTATGATAACTGACATGTGCTGACTGTGTAAATATGGTTCTGGTTACTCAGCTAAAGTATCTGCCTTCCACACATTTATGTTAAGCTAAGCCTTTTGTTTTTTATAAACTAAAGTATGTCAAATCATTTTAAGATCATTGACTTTTTTGCATAAACAAAACAAACTCAACATTTTTGTCAGCAACATCAGGCTAGCCTCTCCCATTCTGAACTAAAGAATAAAACTTCAGATATTAAATATGTGGACTACTTAGTGGTCAAAAATAAGTCACGATGTGAACTTGATGTTTCTCTGAACTATGCCTTTAATGTATGTGAATGGATTTGGCCTATAAATGTTTTAATTTTCCTCATTTGGGATTAATCAGACAAAATTAAAGAGAACTTCTAGCTAATTTTCTTTAATTTAAGTGTTTCAGTCTTATCCTAAGATTTAATCTTTAATCAATATCTCATAATAATATCACAATACATTGATTTATCTTGCTATATAGTAGTATTTAACCTTCCAACGTGTTTCTGAAGCTCATATTGGCCGTGCGGTCCATTGGTCCAGTGTCATACTGGGACAGGCTGAGAGTGAAGTCCACTTCAGCAGACGTGGGCAGTCTCTCTGCAATGTTTTGGTCATGGTTACCAGGATTGCGTAACAAGGGTCCTTCTTCCCTGCCATCGCACAACACACCATTCAAACTGTACTCTGGTGCTCTAGAGCAAATAACCTGTAGAGACCACAATAACAGACATTTTGGGTCCATTCCCATACAATCAAACATGCAATTTATGGATACATTTGATTGTCTGTGTGTTTCAAAATAGCATCTCAAAGACATGTGTAGCATGCTAATATTTCTGTACATACTTTACTTCAGAAATGTTGCTGTGATGCTTAAAGGTTCCTCAGTGGTTTGTGGTTTGAATGTATGGCTTAAATTGGGTGAAGATTTCAACACTCTCATATGCACTGAAGTTACAAGAATTCACATGTTTCAATTCACAGTGGTTTCTCCATTACACAGGTTCATTACATGGCTTGGATATAAGGTTTTGGGAGGAGGATGCTTTAATCCATACAGAATTAGTTATTTGGGATAATTTAATAATTTAAATTACAACAACAATAATTTGAGATTGTTCTTACATGTGTATAGCATTTACCAAGAAAGGTTTTTGTGTGGATGCATTACATTGTGGTTGGTGTGGTTATGCAGGTGGGAGAATGAGTTTCAATTCACAATTTGATTCCTTGGGCAAAACTCCTAACACTAATCTGGCCTACCTCTATTATATGAGTAACCTTGTAAGTCACTCTGGATAAAAGTGTCAGCTTAATGCCATGAATTTAAATGTATTATTGAAAAAGGTTCTGTAGAGAACCAAACTTGGATTGACCATAGCAGTACTCTAAGGAAAATGTTGTGGCACCTTTCATTTTGCGAGTGTACCTGATAGTCTAGCAAATCAATGTATCTGCACCATACTGACCAGGTTCAGAATTTTCAGCATTTGAAATGATCTTTCTCACTTACCTTCCAGGAGGAGAACACAGATGATGGACTAATGAGGTTCGGGTTAAGACGACTTTGACTTCCCACAAGATCATCAGTGCATACTTCACATTCCTGTGCATCTCTCCAGTCCCAGTAGGGAATAGTAAAACTGAAGTCTCCTGTTAATTTCCTTATCTCATGCTCCCAGCGCAGTAAGAACACCCTGTGCCATGGTAAGAAGGCTGGTGCCCAATGTCCAAAATCTACCCCCCTCCACACATTATTAGTGCCCCCTAGCATAGCATGTCGAGAAACATAATAGTGCATCCAGACAAACAGGTCATAGACGGAGACATTCCTGAACAGAGGCTCAGTGCCATTGTTCATTTCTTTGTAGGTGCCAGTTGCAATTACATAATCCTGGCTGATCGTGTTCTTGGCAAGATTAAGGTAAGAAATGAACTTTTGCCTTTCTGTAGTAGACAGCTGAAAAACCTCCTTCCGAACTAATTCACGTTTCTCTCCACAGTTTGGTCCAAAGTAACCAAAACTGCACTCTCCACAGTTGTAGCCCATGTAGTTCTGGAGGCAGTGGCAGGTTCGGTTGTAGAACACCAGTGGCCATTTTTCTCTGTCATCTAAACCTTCAAATGGGTACTGCAGGCCATTTGGCTCCTCAGAAATGACCACAGCTTGACACACTCCCCGGCCAGAACGCGCTCCACAGGCTGACCCGTCCCCTTCCCAGATGGGACAGCACTGCTTTGAAGAGAGGACCTCCCTGGTTACACATTGCCGAGGGAACTGCTGATGAGCTGGTATCAGTAACTGAATGAAAAAAAATATTAGAGCCACCAACAACATTGCAGCTTTGAGTTCAGAGCTTCTCTGTCCGTGATTGTCCAACAACTGTGGGTCTTTTTTTTCTTTTTTTCTTTAAAAGTACTTCCCACACCCCCGATCAGCTTCTTCAGATCACATGTCTCAGCCTCAGGTCATTCAAGAGTAAAAATTCTTTCTTTCAGTCAAATCCTCTATTACTGGGATCTCGTCTCTCCACAGCAAAATCCCCAGTGCTGAGTTAACTCCTAAACCACTCTGTTTTTCCCAGTTGGACAACATGAATGTGGTGGGTATATTCTGAGGAACATTGAAAAATGTGTTGTTTTATTTTAATGTTGAATGTACAGCTCAGGGGAAATCTTTAACTGGTACACATGTAAAAGGTTCCATTATATTTGGTATTGATAAAGGGTTCTTTGTTCTTTGTAATGATAGTTGAACCCTTTTGGACAAAGGTCCAGTACAGACCCATTTCTCCAGGAAATCATTTGTGTGTGTGTGTGTGTGTGTGTGTGTGTGTGTGTGTGTGTGTGTGTGTGTGTGTGTGTGTGTGTGTGTGTGTGTGTGTGTGTGTGTGTGTGTGTGGAGACTATGTATGTTACAAAACTATCTACCTATCCTATATACTCATATCTTATACAATAATATTGTTGTGTATATATATATATATATATATATATATATATATATATATATATATATATATATATATATAAGTGGGACAAACCGAGCAGTTTAGGAGTTAACTCAGCAATGTGCAGTGGAGAGACGAGATCCCAGTAATTGAGGATTTCACTGAAAGAAAGAATTTTTACTCTTGAATGACCTGAAGCTGAGACATGTGATCTGAAGAAGCTGATGAGGGGGTATGGGAAGTGCTTTTAAAGAAGAAAAAAAGGATTAAACCTAAATTATTGTTGAACTATTGTTGGCAGGAGAAGCTCTGAGCTCACTGCTGAGATGTGGTTGCTGGGACTAATGAGTTTTGTATTCAGTTACTAATACCAACACATGAACAGTTCCCTCTGCAATATGTCACCTGAGAGGTCCTATCTTCTTCATTAAGCTTCTTCAGATCACATGGCTCAGCCTCAGGCTGTTCAAGAGCAAAACGACTTTCTTTGAGTATAATGCATACTGATTGTTTATGGTTTATTTATACAGTCATGTGAAAAATGTAGGACACCCCATGAACACCTTTTGATCTTTTAAACATATTTAAACATGGAGGAGTGGGAAAATCTTTCTCTCAGTCAATATCAGAGACTGGTAGACAGTTATAGGAAACATCTAATTGACATTATTTCAGCCAAAGCAGGAAATACCAGCTATTACGGCATAGGGTGTTCTCACAAGAAATATTAGAAATAATTATGTTTTCCAAATAATGTTTAAGTGACATTTCTTTAGTTTTGTGTGTTTAGTTATATCACCTCCATCTCTCAATATAGTTTAAAAGAAGATCAAATGTCTATATGTTTAAATACGTTTACAAAGCCAGAGTAGGTAGGTGAAGCTGAAGATGAAGCTCCACTTTGTGTGGTGAGCGGTGGAGGGGCTTGTACCAGAAATGGAATCCTTTGCTGGTGCTTAATAAGATCATTGTTAACAGATTCTTTCAAGAAACATATATAACTCCAATATAGAGTAGAAATATTTTTATAAGGCAAAAAACCATTTAAACAATCAAATGGTTCTTTGAATTGTGGTTTCATATAGACCTATTACCATCACTACAGAAGTCTAGAAGAAAACATTTTAAAGGTACTGTATGCAAGTTCTTTAAGATATTATTTATAAAAATGATTGTTAGGTTCTGTAGTTTTTGTATAGTTTTTAACATTTAACCAATAACTTTATAAATATTTAAATTTTTTTACAGAGAAAGCTTTTTACAGGGTATATATAAAGCTGTAGATCCGTTTGTGATAGGTTTCTATATAAAGAGGTGTAAGTGATTGTATAATAGTTCATAAGTTGCATGCATCATCAAAAAATGTTGACTGTTTCAGATTTTGACAACCTGGTCAAGTTTTATGTGATTAGAACATGTGACTCAGTAGTGACAGAGAACTATTATTATTATTATTATTATTATTATTATTATTATTATTATTATTATTATTATTATTATTATTAATAATAATAATAATAATAATAATAATAATAATAATAATAATAATAATAATTGTGATGACAATAATGTGCTTTCATTTCCAATCTACACCAGAAAGACAGAGCAACTTGGAACCAAATTGTAGTTTGATGTGCAGTGCATGGGTTAACCATATGATGGCACTGTGTTCAAATGATAGAAGTCTACAGTATTCTGTTCATCACAGACTGCATTGTGTCAAGGTTGGTGTCAAATGCTTCTGTTAAAACTATTTACATTTTTATAGAAGTACAGAATGTTTTTTTGTGTTCCTGGTTGAAGATTTGATTAGTAAAGGAAGGATTTAGTCATAGTACATATGATTCCCACAGGCAGTGATGGTTCTAATGGAGTTGATTACTGGTTGGTATCTCAGAAGGTTGCTCAGATGTTACTAAGAAGTTGCTGTAGTACCCCATGTGATTGGTTGGGTTTTAGTAATTGTGTTATATTTGGACCATCTGCACATAAGAAGGTGCGCAAACCCTTAAACACTCCATTAATTCCTGTTACAATGGAGAAAACACTCCATTGTTACTCCTTTAAGAAAAATCTCACAGTCATATCTGGAGTTCCAACAATCTAGATTTGGAACAGTGTCAATATCTTAAAAAAAATGCAGAATGAAACATTCTTATAATAATCAACTGTTGAAGACCATCCACACAACAAACAAAACAGTGTCCATCTTATGAATGGGCATGTATGTAAACCTAGTTTTATACTTTTATACTCTTACTCTATTTCATATTTATATATTTTTATTTAATCAAACTTGCTTCACTATACACGCCTATAAGTGTATAGAGCCGATGTACAAAAAAATAACAAGAACATGGACAATGCACTTCTAATATATTAATGGAGTGGCACTGTGTTTGGAAATATGTAGAGAGGAAAAATCCAAACTCTATAGGAAGGCTGTGAAGAGCAGTGAAGAATGTGGGGGGAGCTGTAAATTAAATAATTTATAGAAACTGTTCTATGACTAAGCAGTATAAGGCAGTGTTGTATTTTTTTTTTTTTTTTTTTATCATTATTTTGGTGATCGATCAGTACATACACCAGTGAGCCAAAATACCAACACCACCTGCCTTATATGCTGTTTGGCTTTTGTGTACCACCCAAACTGCTCACTGGACAAGACCTATGGAAGTTCCCTGTGGTATCTGGCACAAAGATATTACAGCAGATATGTCATGTCAGTTGCAGAATCCAGCACATTGCACACACGGCTTGTTAGTGATAAAAAGTAAAATTTGACTCATAAGACCAGACAACCTTCTTCCATAGTTCCAAGATCCAGTCCAGATGCTTTGGTGCCCATTGTAGGCAGTTTTGACAACAGACATGGGTTGGCATGGACATTCTGACTTGTCTGAAGCTACTCATCAGAGAGGAATGTTGTGAGCTTTTTCTACTGAAACCATTATTAAACTTTTCTAAGACTTGTGCCAAAGTAGCCTTTTTGTTGGTTTGTTGGTTCCATCTAGATGAAGTAGCTTTTGTTATCAAGATGCAATTAACCTTGGGCCCACAACACCCTCTCACCAATTTAATGTGTCCCATTACATCTGATCAGAAGCACAGGCCTCGCCAATTTTTGAGATGCTGTGACCCAGGTCTTAACACCTGGCTATTTGTCCTGCATGTAACAAGTAGACCACAAAAACTGGTTGTTTAGTTACTGTCTAACCATAAGGACACTATAAGGACAAATTATGGGGACACATCATTCATTGCTTCTTCAAAATCTAGAGAATAACTTTTCTACTGCACAGTGAAGGATTTCTATTAGATTGTGGAGGACTGATGTGATAAGGATAGATTGTGGTGAGGATTTGATTGAATTCAGTAACAAAAACATTAGTGAGGTCAGGAGGTCACCACCCTACCCCATCTCCAACTCCTCAATTCATCACAAAAGTACTGGAGCACCAGCATTCCAGAGAACACAGTTTCACTGCTCCACAGCTCAATGCTGGGTTGATTTGTTCTGCTCCAGCTCACATCTGGCATTAGATATGGTTCAATAGGTTCATGTTTATCTGTGCTAGAGAGTCATATTCTATTGGCAGTGTGTCTCAATAAGGACTAGCCAAGATATGTGTGTCCACAAACACTTAATTATTACAGTCCACTCTATAAATTAAAGAAATAAAGCTTCTATTTTTTCTCATCACACTGGGTAATAGTTTACTATCTCTTCGTAGACAGTTTGTTTACTAGCTGAGAGATAACACTGTGAAAGGCCTGATTAGTGATGTTAGTTGAGCTAACAGACCAATAGCATATCATTGGCTGAGCTTAGAGACAGTTAGCATATTATTTGTTGAGCTAACTAATAGTATATTGCTAGTTGAGCTAAAAGACATTTAGCATATTGTTAACTGAGCTAACAGACAGTAAGCATACTGTTAGTTGAGCTAACTGATAGTTAGCATATCATTAGTTCAACTAACCTTACCATATTGTTAGTTGCGCTGATAGTTAGTATATTGTTAGCCTAACTAAAAGACCAATAGCATATTGTTAGTTGAGCTAACTGGTAGTTAGCATATTGTTAGCTGAGCTAACATAGCATATCGTTAGTTGAGCTAACTAATAGTTAGCATATCCTTAGTTTAGCTAACTAATAGTTAGCATATCGTTAGTTGAGCTAAATTATCTATAGAATATCATTCATTGAGCTAGCAGTTACCATATTGATAATTGGGCTAACTGATAGTATATTGTTAGTTGAGCTAAAAGACCAATAGCATATCATTAGCTGAGCTATCTGAGTTACCATGTTGTTCCTTGAGCTAACTGATAGTATATTGTTAGTTGATCAGACTAATAGTTAGTATAGTGTTAGTTGAGCCAAAAGAGTTAGCATATCATTAGTTGAGCTAACAGTTAGCATATCTGCTAGCTAGCATGTTCTGCATGTTTAAACAAAGGTTGATTGATATTGTTAGTTGAGCTAACAGAATCAGAATCCAAAGTTATCAGAATCTCTTTATTTCACCAAGTATGTTACACATACAAGGAATTTCTCTTGGTGAGAGCAACCCGTGTATGACATGTAATGACTACACAGACTAGTTACAAACATTACACTAGGAAGGAGTATAATAAACAATAAATATAATAAGAATATAAGTTAAAAAGTAAAAAGTATTGAAGAGCAGAGGAGCTAAGAGATGAATAAAAATTGTACTGTACACTTATGATCACCTCGGTTAGGTTTGGAGACTCTGAGTCCACTGCTGTTGTGGATCATCAGGGTCTGTGGCAGGTTGAATTTCTTGAGCTGTCTCAAGAAGAACATTCTCTGCTGTGCTTTTTTGGTGATGGAGATGGTGTTCCCCACCCACTTCAGGTTCCTGTATATGGTGGTACCCGTTGATGTAGAGGGGGAGGGGGTACAGGGGGTGGGTTATGTTGGAAATCCACCACAATCTCTACAGTCCTTTCTGTGTTAAGCAGCAGATGGTTGTTGCTGCACCAGGACACCAGCTGCTGGATCTCCTTTCTGTAAGCAGACTAATCACCTTTGGCTATGAGGCCCACCAGAGTGGAATCATCTGCAAATTTCAGGAGCTTTACAGCTGGTTCCCTGGAGACACAGTCGTTGGTGTATAGACTGAAGAGAAGGGGTGAGAGAACACACCCTTGTGGAACTCCAGTGCTGAGTGTTCGGAAGTCTGAAGTATGTTTCCCCAGCCTCACCTGCTGTCTCCTGTCTGTGAGGAAATCCACAATCCACTGACACATGGAGTCTGGAACTGACAGCCGGGACAGTTTGGTTTGAAGTAGCTGCGGCACAATGGTGTTGAAAGCCGAGCTAAAGTCCACAAACAGAACCCTAGTGTAGGTTCCAGGACTGTCCAGGTGCTGCAGGATGAAGTGAAGAGTCAAGTTGACCACGTCATCGACGGACCGGTTTGCTCTGTATGCAAACGGCAGGTGGTCCAGCAGACTTTAGGTTGGGTAAGACCAGGCGATCAAAGACTTTCATGACTACAGAAGTCAGGGCGACAGGTCTGTAGTCATTAAGTCCAGTAATGGTGGGTTTCTTGGGAACTGGAATGATGGTGGAGATCTTGAAGTAAGTTGGAACACAGCAGAGCTGTGACAATCTGCCGATTGTCTTTTGTTCCAGGGTGAAGATGGGTCGTTAGCAGTGATGTGGCTATTCAGCTGCTCTGAGTCCCTCCTCTTAGCTGCCTTAACTCCTCACTCCAGTCTGTACTTGCACTTTTGTATAAAGTTCTCTCTCCACTCCTGAACGCTGCCTCCTTCTCTCCCCCTTGTCTGAGTTCAGTAGTAAACCAGGGTTTGCTGTTGCTGTATTTAACCTGTGATTTGGTTGAAATACAGCTGTCTTCACAGAAACTTATGTTTGATGTCACAGTGTCTGTATTCGTCCAGTCCATTTGCCGCCTCCTCAAACACAGGCCACTCTGTGGATTCGAAGCAGCCCTGCAGTTCCTCAATGTCTCCACTGGTCCAACTCTTCACTGTTGTAATGGCCGTCTTGTTGGTTTTGAGTTTCTGCCGGTATTTGACAATGAGGTGAATGAGGCTGCGCACGCGACAGTGCGATACGCATTTTTGATGCTTGTTTAGCACTTGTCCAGTTTATTGCATTCTCGTGTAGCGCATGCGATGTGTTGTCTGTATTTAGGCATCTCCTTTGTGAGGTTAGCACTTTTGAAGTCACCCAGGATGATCAGCAGTGAGTCTGGATGTTCTCTCTCTAGTTTCATTATCTGTTTGTCCAGCTGTCTCTGCTAGTCGCTTGTGCACACACTCAGCGCAATGTACACACCAGCCAGAATGAACAAACTGAACTCTCTGGGAGAGTAGAATTGTCTACAGTTAATGAAGAGAGACCCCAGATGAGGAGAGTATGATGTTAACAGTACCATAGTATCTCTATACCAGCGCTCATTGATGTAGAAGCAGGTTCCTCCTCTGATCTTGCCACTCCACATCTCTGTCAGCTCTCAGCAGCCGGAACCCCAGGATATGCAGTGCACTGTCTGGTGTCTGCTCGTTCAGCCAGGTCTCCGTAAAGCAGAGGGCAGATGCAGTGGAGAAGTCCTTGTTGGTTTGGTTGAGCAGGAGTTGTTCCTCAGTTTTGTTGCTGAGAGATTGGAGGTTGGAGAGGAATAATGAGGGTAGAGGTGTACAAGATCCGCACCACCTCAGACACACAAGCGCTCCGGCACGTTTGCCTCTGCGTCTGCTTCTCCAATGTCTCTGTGCGTGGCCGTTGTTAAGATTTCCACACACTCGGAAGGTTCTTGAATAAATTCTAGGAAAATGTCAGGAGAAATGTTGTACAGAGAGTTTGCATATCATTAGCTGAAGTAAAAGAGAGTTAGCATATGATTAGTTGAGCTAACTGAAAATTAGTATGTCTTTAGCTGAGCTAACTGATAGTTGGTATATGTTTAGTTGAGCTAAAAGACCAATAGCATATCATTACTTGAAATAACTACTATTTAGCATATCATTAATTGAGCAAACTGATAATTAGCATATAATTAGTTGAGCCACAGAGTTATCATATTGTTAGTTGACCTAACAGACTGATAGCATATTGTTAACTGAAGTAACAGACAGTTAGCATATCTGCTAGCTAACATGTACTGCAAGTTTAAAAAAAGGTTTATTGATTGATATTGTTAGCTGAGCTAATCGATAGTTAGCATATTGTTAGCTGACTGAAAATGTACTGATCTACAATAGCATGCTGTTATAAGTTCTAGGGTAACATGCTGTATATATGTTCTACAGTTACATGCTGTAAATAGGATCTACAGTAAGATGCTGTTACAGATTCTGCTGTAACATGATATTATAGTTTCTATTATAATATGTATTTAGGTTCTACAGTAACATTGGGTATATAGGTTCTACAGTAACATGCTGTTAAAAGGATCTAACATAAGATGCTGTTATAGGTTCTACAGTAATATTCCTTATATAAGTTCTACAGTTGCATAATGTAAATATGATCTACAACATTATATTATAGGTTTTACAGTAACATTCTATATATTGGTTCTACAGTATCATGCTGTTGTAGGTTCTACAGTAACATGCTGTTATATGTACTAGAATAACATGCTGTTATTGGTTCTAAGGTTCAAAGGTTTTACAGTATCATGCTGTATTTTGGTTTTGCAGTAACATTCTTTTATAGGATCTACAGTAACATTCTGTATATAGGCTTTATAGTAAGACTTTTTTCATTATACAGTAGTAATGCTGTAAAAATAGACATTTGTTACAGTTTAGTGTGCATCCCAGACAGATGCCACTGTCTGTCTGTCTGTTTGTCTATTTCTATCTGTTCACTAAATAAATAATTAATCAATCAACCCATTAATTAATGTGTATGTCTATTTGTTTATCCCATCATTTTATTTTATTTTGTATATATTTATTTATTCAATTATTTATTTCATTGATTGGTTGATTGATTGACTGACTGATTGATTGGCAGTGGGTTCTTTTATTGATCTACGACACAGCTCTAATCTGATTGGTGGTGGAAATGTAAACTTCCTGTCTTTCCAAACACCCCAGAGCGCGCGCGCGCACAGACACGCACGCACGCGCGCTAGCGCACACGCACGCACTCGCAGCCTTCGCTGAGACGAAGCTGGTGAGCTGCGGTCGGGCTGCTCCACTGCTCCGCTGGGTGCGAAGTTCGCTCAGGTTACACAGAGACGTGTTTAGATCTCACACGCTCTCAGTCTGCGAGGAGGCTCTGCATGATGCCATATGACGAGTCCGAGTCGACTCCCCGCGCTGAAGTGAGCGCTCAGACGGTCCGAGACACGCCAGTAGAGGACGGTGAGATCCTCGAACCAGCTTTCTTCACTCTGCCGTAAACACGAGGTACAGTCTAATGCATGGGTTTTCAGGGGCTGCGCTCTGCTCGGGTTTATATCATCACACTGACTTTAGTTGAACGGCAGGTCAGGGTCTGGTTTACAGCCCAGCGCCCACCTTCTCCTAAAGAAGGGGTTTAGTCTGAGACGGAGAATTGAGACCTGAGTGTTCAGCACCGCGGACAGCTCCGAGTCTCATTTGGATGTTTGTTTATGTTTGTTGTAATTGTGTCCAATTATTGATCTTTTCTAGACTTCCCACAACTTCAAACCCAGCATTTGTCTTAACACTGGTTTGCCATTTCTTGTAGGAAGCTTTTTAAGAAGACGTTGATATGATCAATGGTAATGAAAGTGTGACCATTGCTTCACAGGTTTCCCTCCATGCCAGTACAGCTGGCACGTTTTCACACCAGATTAGTCATTTGCCAAGAGGTATTTTAGTACAGTGTTAGCAGGGTGACTATGGGTTAGTCATTCACGTTGGCTCCTTCTGATGGCTGTCTGTAGAAAAATGTTTGGGGATCTCTTAAAAAAGCACAGCTTTTCTGTACAGGTCGCATATTAAAGATTATTTGTATGTTCTTCTACATCTTCACTTCAGAGAGAGAGAGAGGAAACATGTCTTTTCATCCAACATTGCCCTGACAACAGTATTGTCACACTTCACAGATTGGAGGATGGGTGGGTGGGTGGTTGGTAAGGGGTATGGGGGGTTGGGGGGCAGTCATCTCCAAAGATAGTTTCGTCTAATCGTCTCCTTTTTCTCCCATTATCTGTTGCAGATGCCATGAGGGATCTAACTGCATTCTGGCACTGACTGATCTGAAAGGCAGGCAGGAAATGGGGATTTTGTTCTTCTTTCTCTTCTCTGCATTGTTTGGAGATGGCACCCAACCTGCAAGTCTGGGCACACTTGTCCAGGCTCAGTCCACTGAGCGCCGGGTCTTGGCCCACATCCCTGGCGACATCATCATTGGGGCACTGTTTTCAGTGCACCACCAGCCGCCAGCAGACAAAGTCCACGAGCGCAAATGTGGTGCTGTTCGTGAGCAATATGGCATCCAGCGTGTGGAGGCCATGATGCACACACTAGATCGCATCAATGCTGACCCCAACATCCTGCCTAATATCACACTGGGATGTGAGATCCGTGACTCCTGCTGGCACTCTGCTGTGGCTCTAGAGCAGAGCATTGAATTCATACGTGACACTCTAGTGTCAGCTGAGGAGGAGGAAAGCATGTCCAGGTGCGCAGCTGATGGTGGTGGGACACCCATGAAAGGGAAAAAGCCCATAGTGGGTCTCATTGGACCTGGGTCCAGCTCAGTGGCCATCCAGGTCCAGAACCTTCTCCAGCTTTTCAACATCCCTCAGATCGCCTACTCAGCTACCAGCATGGATCTCAGCGACAAGTCCCTGTATAAGTACTTCATGAGGGTGGTGCCTTCGGATGCTCAGCAGGCCAGAGCCATGGTGGACATCGTCAAAAGATACAACTGGACCTACGTCTCAGCCATACACACTGAGGGTAAGATGTAAAGTGTGCTGATTGAAGTGACTGAACTTCTATTTTAAGGCTGGCACACATGTTTATTAAACACATTATTGTTCAGCCATGTCTAAACTTGAGTAAAATGGTAGAAACTGTTTAGCAATACTAAAATTATATATATCAAAATTCAGAACCATAATGTGTCCTCTTGAGATCACTTAGTACTGTATAAAAATTAAACCTTGAACAAATTGCTGTGGCATTGGTGAATCACCACTGGAAATTCAAAGGTTTCATTTGGAGAATGTTAAATAGCTTGTGACTGTGGCTGTAAAACGAAGTAAAACGAAAAATGAAGTTCTACAGAATGTAAAGGTTTCCAATTACATTTTAATATGACACACTATCTTGGTGAAGTGAAAAATCCAAAAATCTGGACAGTATACTAGAGCATCTTAAATAAATTGAATAATATGAAATCCTAAAATTTTTGTTCATGATTTGAAAAAGGTAAAATGTTTTGCTTTGTACCCTCATTGTCCATTCTATCAGATCATCTTACCAAGAGCATTGTCTATAATTACAGACTGTAGTTAATCTGTTTCTCTGCATACTTTATACTTTATTCTCTCCTTTCACCATGTTCTTCAGTGGTCAGGACCCTATAGGACCACCAGAAAGCAGGTATTATTTGGGTGGTGGGTCATTCTCAGCACTGTAGTGACACTGACATTGTGAAAGTGTTTGTGTGTGACTGAGTCCATCAATCTGAAATATCCAGTCAAAAAAATAAATCAAATCAAAATCAAATCAACATTTAATTAATTTGTATAGTGCTCTTCACAACAGAAGTTGTCACAGAGCAGCTTCACAGAAATCAAGAAATAAAAAGGGTAACAACACAGGATAAGAGACAGATCCCCTTGTGAGCAAGCCAAAGGGTGACAGTGGCAAGGAAAAACTCCCTCAGAGCTGGAGGAAGAAACCTTGGAAGGAACCAGGCTCACAAGTGGGAGGACCCATCCTCCTCTGGTCAAACTACTTATACTCAGTTAGGGGACAATGGACCCCCACACCTCTGTTCTATTACTCGTGTACTCCTGAAGTAATGTTAGTTCGCTGGTGGACATAATAGTAACTGTATATTTCTACACAGTTGGTGATGGTGGGTGAGCAGCTAGTCCATGTCAGGGTGGGAAACTAGTCCAGGTCCAGTAGCTGGAATGTGTAAGGATGTATCAGGGGAGCTTGGGGTCTTTCTCAGATGGGGCAGAAGAGCTTGAGGTTAGGACCTAGAAGGTTATGATGCCAAGATTTTTTGCTACTGAACAAGGTACAACTGAGAAATCAGCCAGATTTAGCATTAAGTCTGATCATTTTTTTCCTTGCAATTTTAGGACCCAAAAGGAGGACCTCTGTTTTGTTACTATTTAAAAGGAATAAGTTACACAACAGCCAAGATTTTATGCCTTTATACAGTCGTCCATTTAGTCGTCTTTAGTCTAGTTTTATCATCAGGTTTGGCTGATATATACTAGTGAGTATCGTCTGCGTAACAGTGGAAGTTAATGCCATGTCTGTTTATTACTGTGCCAAGGGGTAGCATGTAAAGAGTGAACAGTAGTAGTCTTAAAATAGAGCCTTGTGGGATTCCATATCTCATTTGAGTGTGATTCGAAGATACGTCCTTTACATTTACAAATTGAAACCGATCAGTTAAGTAAGATCTGAACCACGAGTGGGCTGTCCCTGTGATTCCCACCACGCTTTGTAATCTTTCTAGGAGAATAGTGTGATCTATTGTATCAAATGCTGCACTTAAATCTAGCATGTAGTCATAATCAATATAATCAATCATGTTGATGCAAAAAATACATCATCAATATGTAATTTTTTATTAATTTACATTTTTTATTTCTAGAACACATCAAGTCAAATAATATTTTTTTCCTTAACACTAGTGCGTAATTCCTGCATGCATGTGGTCGGTTATTTTCAGCTTCAGTCATCTGTTGGCTCTATTCAGGGCTGTAGTTTAAAAGTCATGGTGGCAGAAGCAGACGAAACAGAACAAGCTGACTGCCTTTGGCCAAATGAGGTTACTAATGGTACTTAGCTACATTTCCTGATTTCCTGAGCAGGAGAAATTTGTCCATCTCTAACTCCACAGCCAGAACCAGTTAAACTCACATACTGTGGGGAAATAAGTACAACCCCAATTCCAATGTTGAGTGTGTTTGATGTTGTGTGAAACATAAATAAAATAGAACACAATGATTTGCAAATTCTTTTCATCCTATATTCAATTGAATACACTACAAAGACAAGATGTTTAATGTTCAAATGGATAATCTTTTTTTTATTGTTGCAAATATTCACTCATTTTGAATTTGATGCCTGCAATACGTTTCAGAAAAATTGGGACGGGGCAACAACAGACTGGGAATTTGAGGAATGCTCAACAAACACCTGTTTGGAACATTCCACAGGTGAACAGGTTAACTGGAAACAGGCAAGTGTCATTATTGGGTATAATGGAGCATCCCCGAGGCTC
Source organism: Acestrorhynchus altus (assembly GCA_034509495.1). Classification (NCBI taxonomy): domain Eukaryota; kingdom Metazoa; phylum Chordata; class Actinopteri; order Characiformes; family Acestrorhynchidae; genus Acestrorhynchus; species Acestrorhynchus altus. The sequence goes on from CM067519.1 coordinate 13,072,855, forward strand.
AGTCATTCACAAGCAAGGATATGGCGAGGTTCACCACTCTGTGAACAACTCCGTGAGTAAATATTCCAACAGTTTAAGGACAACTGCACATCTCTCAATGTGGAATTGCAAGGAATTTAGGGATTTCATCATCTACAGTCCATAATATCATCAAAAGACGGAGAAATCTCTGCAAATAAGCGGCAAGCCCAAAAACCAACATTGAATGCCTGTGACCTTCAATCCCTCAGATTGCAGCATTAAAAAAAAACATAATTCTGTAATGGATATTACCACATGGGGTCAGAAACTCTTCAGAAAACCATTGTCAGTGAGCACAGTTCATTCCAACATATGCTGCCATCCAAGCGATGTCTTTTTCAGGGACATCCCTGCTTATTTCAGCAAGACAATGCCAAGCCACATTCTGCACGTGTTACAGCGTGGCTTTGTAGTAAAAGAGTGCAGGTCCTAGACCTGTCACCCATTGAAAATATGAAGCGCAAAATACGGCAACACAGACCTTGGACTGGTGGAACAACAGAAGTTGTACATCAAGCAAGAATGGGAAAGAATTCCACCTGCAAAGCTTTCATCAGTTCACAAGTGCTTATTGAGTGTTGTTAAAAGGAAAGGTGATGTAACACAGTGGTAAACATGCCTGTGTCCCAACCTTTTTGGAATATGTTGCAGGCATCAGATTCAAAATGAGTGAATATTTGCAAAAAACAATAAAGTTTGAACATTAAATATCTGGTCTTTGTAGTGTATTAAATTCATTATAGGTTGAAAAGGATTTGCAAATCATATTCTGTTTTAATTAATGTTTTACACAATGTTCCAACTTTATTGGAATTGGGATTGTATTTGATGTAGCCGATTTGGCGAGTTTTCCTACCTAAAAAGAATGGAGAGATCATTATTATTTTATTTACACTTCAACAGTGAGAGACAGATTCTAAATAAATCCAGAAAATCACAGTAATTCTGGCTCTCACAGACCTGTTAATTTTTCTTTAAGAAGGCCTCCTACTCTGCACAAATTAAAAGTATTAATTGCACCGGTTTGAACTTGTTACCCTGTATAAAAGACACCTGTCCACAAACTCAGTCATACACCAACCTCTCCACCTAGACCAAAGAGCTGTCTATGGACACCAGGAACAAAATTGTAAACCTGCATAAGGCTGTGATGGGCTACAGGACAATTGGCAAACAGCTTGAGAAGGCAACAACTGTTGGTGCAATTGTTAGAAAATTGAAGAAACACAAGGTGACTGTCAGACTTCCTCGGTCCGTGCACGATTTCACCTTGTGGGGTGAGGTCAGGAATCAGCCCAGAACTATACAGGAGGACCATATCAATGACCTGAAGAAGTCTCAAAGATTACCATTTGTAACACAAATATGTGGTCAGATGAGACAAAAATAGAATTTTTGGTATCAACTCCACTCGCCATGTTTGGAGGAAGAAAAAAGATGAGTACAACCCAAAGAACACTGTCCCAACCGTGAATGGGAGTGGAAACGTCATACTTGCCATACAAAAGCGACAGGACAACTTCAGTGCATTGAAGGGAGGATGGATGGGACCATGTATCATAATGTTTTGGCCAATATCCTCCTACCCTCAGTAAGAGCATAGTGGCTTGGTCTAGTAGCATGACAATGAGCTGAAACACACAGTCAGAGCAACTTAGAATTGGTTACCTAAGAAGCATTTCTAGGTCCTGGAGAGGCTGTGCCAGTCTGTAGATCTGAACACAGTAGAAAATCTTTGGAGGGAGCTGAAACTTGTAAGGTAAGGGACTACTTGGTCCTTGACTACATAGCGATTTACACAGTAATCAGAATAACCTGAAAAGTAAATATTTGTGCTTAAAATAAGATAAGGTTTTGTAAGACTTTTGTTAATTGCACTTAAAATAAAAAGAAGGATCTTACAGTGTCAAGTAATCATAATTAAGCTTTATTGCACTGATCTGAAAATGTATAATTTGCACTGTAGATTAAATATGGGGCCATAAGGTATAATATGTAAAGAAATGATGGGACTACACTGCACATATTGTAATTACTGAAACTCACAGTCTGTGCAGTTAATAGGTCCATCCTGACAAAACACTTTAACGATCCTTTGGGCATTTGAATAATGAACTGTGTCAAGTCGCCAATACTAGTCCTGGTAGGCTCCAAGACTGATGACCTGGCAGACAAATGTTAATTACAGCACTGTTAAATATGGAAGACAGGCCACATCAGACCTGGTATCTGTGGAATACTGAGGGGTAGCACTCCTACTTCAAAATGTAATCTTAAGGCAAAAGGCAGCAGAGTAAAGTGCTGTATAATATTGATAAACATTCATTTCATGCTAATTTGGCCATTTAGATGGAGTACCAAGAACAAAATGTTTAACAAGTACCTTTGAAAGTGAATCATCACCTGTAATTATATCATTCTCTACCGAATGATACCCGACCTGTTTTCAGATCACTCAGATCAGTGCTGTGTATTGTATTCATAATGTGAACACTTCATTGTCAGCTGCATTATATGCCATTGATTTGAAACTCCCCCATATTACTGTGGCCCTGTTTGCCTATAAACAGTTGATGGGCATATTGAGACCCAGCGTGACTTCGTTTCTGTGGTTACTGTGTAGGCGCCCTGCTTTTGTTGTCGTCTCTCTGTTTGTGTCATGACAGACCATAGAATTCAGTAGGACAGCTTGGCTCACTCGTTGAGGGCTGATCATGATCTCCATTTACATATTCACTTTATTTTCTCCCTGCCAGTGGGTGGCGTGCATGGTATAATTAATTTCCCAGGTGGAGTGTACAGTGCTCAAAGGCTATTGGTCTTCGGTGGGCAAAGGAAATAAGGTCAACACAGCAACAATCATGAGAGCAGGAAACAACAAATGAGGACCTGTATGTTCTTTCATTGGAAAAACATGATGCTTTCAATGTGTTCATCATTTCCACATGAATTGAATACATTATGGTCTTTCACTTGATATTTGTGCTGTGGATAATTTTTCATCCATGTGAAAACATAATAATGCCCTTATAATTATGATTACTAAGCCTCAACAATGTTATTATATTATCTTTAGTTACCGCTTAAAAAGTCATGGGATAGTATGGGATATGTAAATTGATTATGAAGTAGTGTTACTGTCGAGAACATTTTAAGAATGCTCACACTTTAAGTTAATGAGTTGTCATCTTGTAATGTTGAAAACTGGAAATGTGCTCATGGCAAGATGATGTGAATTACCTAAGATCAAATGAGGCAAGCTAGTAGGTGTCAGATGGCATAAAAGGCACTACCACCCACCATGGACAATGCCATGTTTGGTAATGATTTTGACCAGCATCTGGCTAGAATTGTGGACAGACAAGCAACTCTAGTATAAATCACATCCACATTTAATTCAGGAGGCCCCCCTCCCGATGCGCAACTCCGGGGCGTGTAAAACAAGACTCCCTAGAGTCGATGAAGGAGAGGGACCTGGAAATCATTAGACAATACTAGACTGGACTGGGGAACAGACTGGAGAAACATTAGATAGGACAGGAGAAGGGACATGAGGCCTAGACGACTGGACATAAGAGTAACTAGACAAAACAGGAGACGAGACAGATGACTGGACGGGGTGCATTTGGGGAACATAAGACATGACAGGAGATAAAGACGAGACTGGGGACAGAACAGGTGACTGGACTAGGGGAACTCGGGGCTGTAAAGAAGACAGGTGAAAGAACCGAAGACTGGGCTGGATAAATACGTGGTGTAGAAAATAAAGGAGATGGGACTGGAAACTGGACAGAGGATGGGACTAACAGAGTTTGGGAGACTGAAACTGGAGACACTGACAACTGGGGACTGGAATCAGGAGGAGACAGGACTGGGTACCGGTGCTGGAACAAATACACGGACAGGGACAACAAAACCAGACATGGGAACAGGGACAGGAACAGACACAGGAACTAAAATGGGAACAGATTTGGGTACTAACACTGAACTAAATTAAACTGAACAAGACAAAGGTTGAAATAAGGGTGAGGACAAGGGTACAGACGTGGGTACAGACGTAGATACAGGTTGAGACTGAGATGTGGAAAACGGTATGATCTGGCAAAAGTCCCAATAGTCCGTGAAGCCAGACTGGGCCCAGTTCTAGAGGCAGCTGCAGTTTGGTATAGTCTCTGTGCTGGTCTCCTTGATGCCTCAGGCTGAGTTGCAGACATTGTCCTAGTTGCAGCCTCCTCAGAGACCACTGGATCTGGAGCCATAGTTTCCAGCTCCCGGACTGGATCTGGAGATGGAGCAGTGGGTTCCAGCTCCCGGACAGGAACACGGGCGGCGGACTCCGCCCTCTCCACAGGAACATGGGCAGCTGGCTCCGCCTTCTGGATAGCGGGGATACAATTGCGTCGCTCGCCCTCCTCACCTCTGGAGGGGTAGTCATCAGGTGAGGGGGTGACCCAAGCAGGCCTCTCATGGCGCCTCCTCTGACCGCTGGGTTCGGCTGCGTCCTGCCTCTGCGACCCGTCCCCAAACGGCCTGCTACAATAAACCAGTCTGCTCCCAACAAAACTGGGAAACCCCGCTGCTTCCATAGATTAGGTCAGTCAAACTATCAGGATCGGATGGGCAGAAGGGATGACAAGGATGTGGAAGCAAACGCTGGGGTTGATAGTTTATTAAGAAAACACAAAGCACAAGACAAACTAAATACACTTACCAAATACAAAGTACAGAGCTGACTAAAACAGAACATAAACTAACAAAGTAAAACAGTAACAAACAGAAACAAAGAAACCCTAACTACACACACACAGGCAACATAACAGTGGACTGACCAAGACAGACTGAAACAAAGGGTCTTAAATATAAAACACTGGACACACCTGAAACTATTGATTACAAAGGGGCAGGGTTACAAACAAGACACGTGTGGGAATGGGAGGAGCAAGGGAGGAGACGGAACCAAAACAAACACAAACCATGTGCTAAGGAGCACATGGGGGAAACTGACAGGGAAGACAGGGCTGACAATGAAATGGATGTAAAAGGATTTTGGGTATTCCTACAATGAAGGCAATCACTATATAACAGAATATAATATAACATAAACAACATTGCTGATTTGCTAGAGTAACCCAACATGAAAGGCCATGAAGCGCTACCTTAAAATATTATTACTGGTTACTTTACTGCAATATGAATTGCGGTACATTGACACATACACTACCTCACAACAACTACACATAAACTAGCCAGCTGAATGAACCCAGCAAAATGACCCAGAAAGCTCATCCCAGCATTTCAGCACAAAAAAAAACCCTACCAAGCACAAATTACACCCAAATACATAGATAATACTTAATTTATCTTTTGTATAGGAATTAGCAACCAGCTACTGGCTTCAGTGCTTTATAAATGCATTATAAGGGCATTGCAATGTCATCCTATTCTAAAATGTTGCCAGTTTTTTTATACCCCATTAAACTAAGCCAGATTTCTTGGCTTGCCTTATCTCAGAGTTGTAGGTAGTGCCATCTCAACACATCCCACATACAGTTCTGTGGCAAAGAGGAACAGAGAGAGGGAGAGAGCCTTTGAATGCTGTGCCCCAAGAGAAGATGCAAACAGAGAAATTTAGAAAGGAAAATCTGTGACTAAACTTGGAAGATTACAAAAAAAAAACCCACAGGGAAGAGCTTGAGGAATTTCATGGTATCTAATAAGAATGTATGCTCAGGATATAAATCTCTGTCCTCATAACCATTCAGGAAATTAGGTTTAAGAATTTATCAATGCATCATAAAATTTCACAGCAAAACGATTGGATTATCTTGGTGCATATCAGAATTAGGTTTAAACAACTGAATACACAATGTGACTGGAGAAAATGAAATGTTTACACAGATGGATTACAGACAATACAGTGTATATATATATATATATATATATAGTGCAAAAAGAAAAGGGCTTGAAGCAAAACTTTGTGCACCCTGTATGGTTAGTACCTTTGGCAAGTATCACAGCTTGTAAATGCTTTTTATAGCCAGCCAAGTGTCTTTCAGTTCTTGTTTGGGGGGTTTTCATCCATTTTTCCTTGCAAAGTCTAACAGTTCTGTCAATGACTTTACAACTACAAGGTGGACTAACTATATAGTATATGTACATGTAGTCTAATAGAGCGAGCAGTGAGTGGACAAAGTGTTAAAACACTCCAGCAGCAGTATGATCACTATATAGCAGTTGTACATTCGTACTAGCGTAAGATACATAAACCCACCACCACCATGTCACTGTTACTGCAGTGCTGAGAATGGCCCACCAGTACCTGGTCTGTCATGGTTCTGTTGAGTCCTGACCATTGAAGAACAGGGTGACATTTTTTCGCTCACAATTTCCTCAAAGTGAGAAAAGTTTGTTTGAAATCTTGCACATTTATGACGAAGCACAAAAATTTAAAAAGTAACTAAATATTCACAGCTTTTGCTAAATACTTTTTTGAAGCACTTTTGGCAACAATTACAGCCTCAAGTGTTTTTGAGTATGATGCACTAGTTTCTTTCCATTCTTCTTTGAAGAAATATCTCAAGCTCCATCAGATTTGGTGGGGCGTGTTGGTGCACAGCCATTTTTAGATATCTCCAGAGATGTTAAATCAACTTCAAGGGCCACTCAAGGACATTCACAGAGTTGTCCTTTGTTATCTTGGCTGTGTGCTTAGGGTCATTGTCCTGTGTTCATCCACATCTGAGCACGTTATCATCAAGGATGTCTCTGTACGTCACCGCAGTCATCTTTACCTCAATCCTGATTAGTCTCCCAGTTACTGCTGTAGAAAAACATCCCCACAGCACGATGCTGCCACTACCATGCTTCACTGTCGGAATGGTATATTGGCTAAGTGATCTGGCTTCCCCAGATCTGTGTCTCAATACAATCCTGTGTCAGAGGTCTACAGCCAATTCCTTCATGGCTTGGTCTACTAAATGGATGATCAGTGGAAACAAAATGCACTTGTCATGCAAGGGCTGTGAATTGTCTGTGTTTTTCAAACAAACTTTTCTCACTTTGTGTGTGCATGTATATATACACTTTATAAAAAAGTAAGTGTGTGCTTATGGCTTACACAGGCCTGGCGGAGATTAATCATAACACAGGAAAGCAAGCTGGAGTAATGCTAGGAGGATAGACCCACATGGTTATGCCATCCAGTTCCCCGAAGGGACAACTACAGACCATGTTTTGTGTACGCTTGAGAATTTGAAAATGCTTTTGAAAAGCTTTTTGAAAATGTTGACATCAGGATGATAAGTTGCTGCATGGTTGTTGCTGAGTAACTACTGTTTGTTCCTCACTGCAACAGAAAGTGCTGCACTCATATTTGAAAAAAAAATATATATATATACAAAACTGACCTTTTCTGTCTGATCAAATGTATGTAAAGTAACTCAGAGACAGCAAAGTCATCAAAGCAGCGTCTTCAACCTTTAACCCATCCATGCAGTGACAAACACACATACATACTAGTGAATTCACACACAAGGAGACAGTGAGCACACGTGCCTGGAGCCTTGGGCAGCCCTATCCATGGCACCTGGGGAGCAGCTGTGGAATTAAGTGCTTATTCAAGAGCACTTCAGTCATGTCCTGCCAGTTCATGGAATGAAAACCGCAACCTTTCAGTCACCAGGCTGATTCCCTAGCCACCATGCCATGGAGGCTGTCCCTGGTGAGTTAATATATTCTAGTGGTTAATGGTGGTTAATAATTTTATATCGGAAAAAAATTAGACCTCTGTCAGCAGCACTCTTAGAACTGCCCTAAAGCTGCTTTCACACTGAAAATTCACCAGTGCAGTCTCAAACATTGTCTTCAGTGGGATGCACAGACCTCAGTAGCAAGCACAGCGGGAAGTCTGTGGTCGATGCAGGGGTCATAGTAAGTTACATTTTTTAAATTTTGGTGAAATGTGCATTAGCCCAGCATGGCTGATAGAAGAGCACAGAGCGCTACAGAGAGCAACAGTTCCTATTGCTGCACTCCACAGGCAAGTACTGCACATACACTGCAAAATGAAAAGGAATGGAACCATTTAAAATCCTTAAGCCAACCAAACTCAAAATGAATAGATTTAGTAAGTAAGATCAACTTTTTTGGCAAATTTTGAGTTAAGGTAAATTAATTCAACTGTGTTACTGAATTGTGAATGAACTGCATTGCAGGCTTGATGAGTAAAGCTTGGCTGCAGGCACCATCAATTTCAAAACTGGGTGTGTCTTCCTCTCCTCACCCTTGTGTAGTAATTTACCCAAGTTTACACTTATAATTTTTATTATCTGCATGCCCTCGGTGTTGAAGTTTGTGGGAGCAAATTACCACACTCTCTGCTCCATATGATGGTTGTGTGTAGGTTTAATGCAACATTGACCACTAATGCAGAGTTGATGCCATCAGCATTTGTGAGGATGGCATCTGAAATATATCTCTGAAACAATGTGAAAATAAACTGGGTTTAAACTAGGAAAATCATTTGTATGCACTCAACTCAGGCTCTTCATTTATTCTACACAGGTTTTTTGAGTTAGTTAAACTCAAGTTTAAGTAAATTATACTCAAGCATTGGTTAGTAGAAAGTAGAACACAGAATAGCATAAGCTCTGAGGATTTCATCTCGGTAACAGCATTTAGGGTACCATTTGCTATTACATGGATGCTTGTGTGACCCTCCAAGCTTACACCTTCCAAGACCATCACTGACCACCAAGCTGGCCATTCTGGATGATGTTGCAGGCAGCATAACATTCACCACAGCATTTCCAGATGTCTGTTAATGTGGACCTGCCAATTCTGGTGTTTTCTGGTGATTTGAGCTACATGCTGGTCTGTGACTGCAGGTCCCACGAGAGGACATCAGATTCTCATTCCACTTTTATTGAGTCTGTTCCTGACTGTTTGTTCAGAAACATTCACACCATTACCCCTTTGGAGACCACTTTGTTTGGCTCTGACAGTGCTCCCCATGTTCCTTCACAAACAAAGTAGCATATAGTGGTTCTGTCCCACTGCCTTCATGCAACAGCCTGTGCCCTGGTATTTCATTCATGTTCTTGAGACTTTGCTGTGAGACACAGCAAATCTTTGCGTAAAAGCACATATGGATATGACAGCCTAGAGAAGATGGACTACCTTTGCCACTTGATTGGACTGCAAGTAGCGCTTTTTGCTACCAGTAGTAAAAAAAACACTGGCAAAATGGGAAACTAGAGAAGAAGGATTCAGGAAAGAGAGATTAATAGTCTGTGGCCAGTAGCAAAAAAACATTCCCTCTTTGGGGATTGTCTTGATGTTGCCTCTCTGGTGTACCTGTTGTCACTTGCATCAAAACAGGTGGTTCACAATTTAATTAAGCTTCTTAACAGGGCTTCTTCAACTGACTTTGGGTTATAATGATGTTTAAGTGATCATTTAATTTTTTTCAGCAGTGTACTATGCAAGTCAACTCAACATAACCCGGTGTTACAGTAATTAAGAAAAAGTTAAGTAAAGTAAATTTTCTCCAACATTATTTCATATATATCATATAATATCATATATTATGATTTACTGAACTTTACAAGTAATGTTTGAAAAACATTCGTTATTATATAGTTTGTTTACTTATTTTCATCATAAAGACAAAGTTTCACTTGCTAACAGTAGCAGTTGTTAGACAGGATTCGGAAGAATCTGTCAATGTGAAATTTTCAGCTGTCCAATTAACCACCACTTTGTCCACAATTATAAAAATACAAATTATAAATATACACATATTTTTCTTTAAAATATAATGTTAAAGTAGTGTTCCTGTGCACAAAAAAAAACCCTTTAACAAAACACATAAAAATATTTTATTGATATGTAATATTAGAGACCGTTAACTGATTCACAGTATGCAAAGAGCACTTCATCTATTCAAATGACTGTTAAAAACAGTGTAAATGGCACAATGCATCCCAATGCAAAAGGAAAATATTCCTTCATTTCCTCATACATATGATTTTTAACATGTACCTTGGTGCAAACATGTTTGTGTGCTTTCCTTCCTCTGCAGTACACTTCCAAATAAATGTCAAGCTGCACATGGTTCTTTGCACACAGAACTTTCAAATTAATAAATGACCTTTACATCAACTGAAGGTTCACACTGGCACATCTGTATTACGAACATGATCACATACTGTAGGATCATTGTTTACCTTGTAGAGCTCATTGAGCACAATACGTGCATCCTTAGATCATCACTCCTACTGAAACACTTGGTACATATGGGCAGAAAGTAGGTGACCTGATTCTGGAGTGAAATGGAGGAGTTTACCCCTGACACCATGCGAAAGCAGGGCATAGCAGAATGTTGTTCATTAGTCTCTCTTTGAATGAAGTGTACAAAAACAAAACACAGCTCAGACTGTGCTCAACTGAAAATATGCACAGACTGTTGCAGTTTCTAGTTTAAGGGACCTACTGTTTAAGGGACCTACTTATCTAAAACATGTCGTTTTAGATAAGATAAGATAAAAGATAATCCTTTATTAGTTCTGGAGTGAAGAAATTCACATTATTACAGTAGCAAAGGGATAGCAAGGCACTCAGTTGCTAAATATATAATAGATAAACAGTGCAGTATATTGTACATAATAAAAGTACACAACATTAAAGTACATTATTTACAGATAATTGCTCATGGGGGGATGGAAGAAATATCGCACATCGTTATATTGAACAAGGAGTCCAACTGTATGTGGAGTTGAAATGTGTGTGTCCATGGTCTGCTGGGAGTAGTGCTGGTTGTAGTGTCTAATAGCAGTAGGAAGGAAGGACCTGTGATTCCGCTCCTTCACACTCTTAGGATGAAGTTACTTCAGGAGCTGCCTAGTGCTGCCATACATGGAGTGGGAGTAGTTCTCCAGCATGAATGCCAGCTTGACTAACATCCTACCGTCTCCCACCACTTGCACTGGGTCTAAAGGTCTTCCCAGGACAGATCTGGCCCTCTTTATGAGTTTGTTCACTCTCTTCCTGTCTGCCATCAAAATACTGCTGCCCCAGCAGACCATACCATAGAAGATGGCAGATGCCATTAGTGTGTAAAAGAAGGTTCTCAGGAATGCTCCCTGCATTGCCTTTTCTGTGCAATGGTGTTAACTGACCTGTCCAGTTTGCTGTTTAAGTCAACACCCATGTACTTATAAAAGAGTCCATTCTCTCAATGTCCATTCCCTGGATGTTAACTGGTGGAGAGGTGTGTCTGCAGCTAAAGAAATCCACCCCAATTCTTTGGTCTATCCCTTGTTTATCTGGAGGTGGTTCTGCAGACACCAGTCCACAAAGTCTTGAATCAGTTCTCTGTACTAGCTGTCCTCCTCATTAATTGTGAGACCAATGATTGAGGAGTCATCAGAGAACTTTTGTAGGTGACATTTACATTTACATTTACGGTATTTAGCAGACACCGTATCCAGAGTAACTTTCAAAACTGCTTTGCTGTTCACTCAGAAAGGCTAGGGTCTAGAGATTCCTCACACTTAGATCCTGTTGAAAACAAATGTCTTTATGGAGTTAAATACTCCTGAAACAGATGGGTCTTCAGTCTGTGTTTGAACACAGTTAGGAACTGAGCTATTTGGACCCCCAGGGGAAGTTCGTTCCACCATTTTGGTGGTCCATATTTGCTGGTCCATATTTGGCTTAGTAGGCTGATGCCAGCAGCTACAGGAAGCCAATGAAGACAGAAAGGGTCAAATTCTCCTGATGTTGTAAAAGAGAAATCTGCATGACCAAGTCAGGTTTGCAACATGAGCTGAGAATGATAACTGGTCATCCACAACTACACCAAGGTTCTGTGCTTCTACAGATGGAGTGGCCAGTGAGTTCTCAAGGAGAATGGTGCGATCAGGATGAGGACCAGAGGTTCAGGTTGGTGAAGCTGCACATGAAGTCAGCAGTGTACAGGGTGAAGTGGAACAGTGCCAGGAGTGTTATTTGAGTGCCCTCTGTATTGCTGACCACCTTGTCTGAGAGGCAGTGCTGTGCTCTCACATACTGTCATCAGTTGGTGAGTCCACACCAACATGTCCCAGGCTGTATGGTGTTACAGGCACTTGAGAAGTTGAAGAAGGTGATTCTCACAGTGTTCCCAGGCTCTGTGTAGAAGATAAATGACAGTATCTCTGACACTGAAGAGGATCAGTGCATGCGCTCACCAGAGGGTGGAGATGGGTAAGGACCAGTCTGTACAGTGATAACATCAAATAAGAAGTCAACGCCATCGGCCTGCAGATGTTTTCCACAGCTGTGGCACTCTTCCCAGCTCTGGGTCATGGTGAACATGTGCTCAACAACCCTGCAGAGCTGATCTATGCAGGACTTGAGGAACCTGGCACTGATGCCTACCTACAGCTTTCCTCATCTTGATTTTTCTTAGCACATTCCTCACCTCAGCCGTTGTGAAGGACAGACGGTGCTGGGTGCTAGAGTGTGAGAATGGCAGATTAAATCTGCCAGGCAGTGAGCCTTCACTGACATTTTTATGCTTTTTACATATTTCCAGCTTCCTCATGTTTTTCCCTTCTATTATTCTCATCAGTTCTCCCTGCATAGCTTTCAGCTCATACTTGTCACCTGATCTTAAGGCCCTCTTCTTCTCTTTTAGGAAAGCCTTTGTGTCAGGATTCATTGTTATTGGAGAAACACTGAATGGTCTTAGTGGGGACAGTGTTCTCCACACAGAACTTGACATATCAAATCAAATCAAATCAAAATTTATTTGTATAACTGTTGTTGTCAAACAACTAATGCTTTTCATTAGTCTGTCTTCAAATGAAGTGTACAACTGAAGTGCTCAACTGAATATATGCCTATATAAGACTTTTGCAGTTTCTGGTTTATGGGACCTACTGAAAACATGCAGTTTAATATAAGATCAGATAATTGGCTGTAATGCAGTGAGTGAGACTGTCAATGTCCTCTCCATTAAGATCACAGAGTTCTTCTCACACTGTGGTTTCAAAACAGTCCTATAGAGCCTCTTCAGTCTCCTTAGACCATTTCTTATCTGTGCGGGTCACTGCTGGTACTCTGTGTACAAGGGGTTTGTAAACAGGCAGAAAATAAATTAAATTGTGGTCAGACCTTCCAAGCAGAGGGAGCGGTAAGGAATTATAGGCCTCCTTTGTGTTGGCATAAAAGAGGTCCAGTTATTTTATTGTCTCTGGTATGGCAGGTTACATACTGGGTAAAGGTTACATTACATTATAATACACTGTGTTTAAAATATATTGCTCAAATGAATCACAATTGCACCTACATAGATCAAAATCACTGAAGCTTTTTATTCCTTTTAGTTTAAAAACCCAAAGATTTAAACAACAATAAAGTACCATTACTTCCAAGAAATGTCACAATAATTTTGCCAAAGACCTAGGTTGAAGAATACGTTGGGCACATTTGACTGTAAATTTCAGTGACACCAAAAAGATTCCATTAGGCAATAAATCTGACTATGATTAAACTGTGTTCATCAAATATGATCATCAAATCTGTATCACTAACCTCAACCATTGGTACTTTATACTTTTATACCTGACTCTGAGCATGAAAATGTTCAAATGATCAACACCAGTGAAATTACTGAAACTTATAGCAAAAACACAGTAGCTGGTTTTGTGTTCTGTTGATAGTGTATGACAAAAATAATGTCTGCTTACCGATCTTGAATTAGACCCATAGCCATCATGCTAATATCGCAGTAGAGATGTTGAATGAGCCCCATAGCATGTGCAATTAGAACCTAGATATTTCAGAAAAGCCGATTAAAGTAGTAATTAGTAACAACTTTGTACAGGAAAATTATCAATGTCAGCTAGTTAATGCTAAATTGAAGGGATTAGGTAAACAAATAATACATACTTACTTATACATACTTATATGAATGTATATTTGTTTACAATTTGTATGTAATGTATATAAAACCAGTTTATGTACAGGTTGTATAGCATAGTGGGTAACAACACCACATTCCACGCTATAGTCATCTGTTTGTGACTTACATACACTCCCCTCCAAAAGTATTGGAACAATAAGGTCAATCCCTTTATTTTTGCTGTAGACTGCAAACATTTGGGTTTGACATTTAAAGATGAGACAAAAGATCCTTTTAGCTTTTATTTCACCAGGTATTTATATGTGGATCTGATACACGGTTCAGAAGATAGCACCTTTCATCTGAACCAACCCATGTGTCTTGTGAGCAAAAATATTGGAACATGTGACTTGTGTATTGTTGCCCAGAGGTGTCCTGTTACATTGATTATTCAAACACTAAATAGTGCTGAATGTATGCACTTAGTTTCAGATTTGGGTTTTGCCTGTGCAGACTGTGCATTTATAGTTAGAGGAGTAACCAACATGAAAACCAGAGAGCTGTCTATGGGTGAAAAATAAGCAGCTGTGAAACTGAGAGAAGATGGAAAATCAATCAGAGCCATTGCACAAATATTGACAATTGTCAGTACAACCATTTGGAATATCCCGAAGAAGGTTGTCATTGGTGTAGTAAGTAACAGATGTCAAACAGGCAGACCAAGATAAACAATAGCAGTTGGTGGCAGAAAAATTGTAAGTGCTGTAAAAAAAAAAGACCCTAAAACAACTGTTAATGACATCAACAACAACCTCCAGAGAGCAGGAGTGAAGGTTTCACAATCTACTTCTGCAAAAGACTTCAAAAGTACAGAGGTTTCAATACAATATGCAAACCACTAATTCGGAAAGCCAGGCTGGAATTTGCTAAGAAGTACAGAAACAAGCCTCAGAAACTCTTGAGACAAAGTTTTATTGTCTGATGAGACAAAGCGGAACATTTACCAATGTGATGGAAAGGATATGGTAATGATCCCAATCATACAAGCTCATCTGTGAAACACAGTGGAGGTAGTGTTGTGGTATGGGCTTGCATGGCTTCTTCTGGGATGGGCCCCTTAATCTTCATTGATGATGTCATGCATGATGACAGCAGAACAATGACCTCAGATGTCTACAGAAACATTGTGTCTAGGTTGCTCTGGATAAAAGTGCTTGATAATGCCATAATGTACATTTTACTCTCTACCATTTCCATGTACATAAACAAGCATTACTGTATTTATTTATTTATTTATTTAGTTTCTGGACAAACGCTAGAACACACTGGTCAATAAAGTACACTTAATTTTGATTTGCAGGAAACTATGGCGAGAGTGGAATGGAAGCATTTAAAGATATGGCAGCTAAGGAGGGCATCTGCATTGCACATTCTGATAAAATCTACAGTAATGCTGGGGAGCAGAGCTTTGACCGGCTGCTGGAAAAACTGCGCAGCCACCTGCCCAAAGCCCGTGTGGTGGCGTGCTTCTGTGAGGGAATGACAGTGCGTGGCATCCTCATGGCCATGAGACGACGACGCCTAGTGGGCGAGTTTGTATTGGTTGGCAGGTAAGCAAATTCTACATTAAGATGCACATAGTAACATAGTGACATCTTTTGTTTTGCTTTAGTGCTACACTCTCAGAAATAACATGTACCTTTCATAGTCCAGTTGCTGTCTCTGGGGTGTTATACTGTAAAAAAAACAATGTGTTAACTGAGTGATGTCAGGGTAGACACTTTGAAAAAGCAGTGTGACTGAGAATAGACTTCAAACAAGATAAAGGCTACATTCCAGTAATCTCCAGCTGTCCTCATGGAGAGTTATCTTCCTGCAGGCTTCAAATCTAACCCAGTTCAAGCACACTCTATTCAGACAATCAAGGACTTTTGAAGGTAATTAGTTGAAATAGGTGTGGTGGATAAGGGATGGATCCAAAATCTGCAGGAAGGCAGCTCTCCAGAAATAGATGAGACTGTATTGTTCTAGTTTCAGGGATTTTTTTAGAAACTTTTTTATATTCCATGTATAAAAATGTTTCTTATAGAATCACATTAATGGATTTGAGTATTAACTAAATTTGTATTTAGTTCAGGAATAAATATATACACTCAGTTTCAAAAAATAGTTGCATGACTGTAAAATAAAAGCCATTTTTAATATTTATTATATGTGAACAGTTTCAAGCCTTTTTCAAGGCTCATTAAAAAGCAGAAATCCTATCCATTCTCAAATGATTAGAATATTTCATTTGGTATAACAGACTATTCCCTGTGCACCTTTTCCCACTACATTTCCTCTTCCAGTCATCTTTCCATTGATAAGCTTTAAAAGAGCACTCTGAGAACAGCCAGTCTTTTCATCAGTGACCTTCTGTGTCTTGTCTTTGTTGAGGGTGTCGATGTTTGTGTGCTAGACAACCATCAGGTCAGCAATCTTGCACATGATTGTGGTTGTGTGTGCTGAACTAGACATGATATGCATACTATTTAAGTAATTTGAGCAGTAATTTACGAAAACTCAAAATGAAGTATTCTAATGATTTTAGAAACTTGATTTTCAAAATCTTGAATTGATGCTTTGTGTATGATGCATATTGCACCTGGAAAACTCATTCAAGATACAACTGGATCTTGTGTACTGTACAATTCAAGGTATATTAACATAGTTTGTACTCTGGAGAAATGTAACATTTGTTCTGACAAGTTATGAAGCTAATGTATTAGCATGGTCCAGATTTCATGACTAAGCCATCATACTCTTTCCTCAAACTGGTCTCAGCTTTTACATCTCAATCTTTTCGATTTGTGGACTTCATTATGTGGTTTGTGACTTGACATCCTGATATCTTGTCTTGACTTGTCTGTGAGAGGATTTACATTATTGTGTTATAAATTACTAGTTGAAATCTTGTTCTCGCCCAGCAGAATCCCATACTGGATTGGCCAACATCATGATATCACCATCATTATCATCATCATCATTATCATCATGCTCATCATCCTCAACCTCAACCACAGTTGTCATCTGCATCTCTGCTTTCAAGGACTTTATCTCAGACATTTTGACAGTCTAACAATTTCTTCCCATCCAAGTAGAGCTTTCTGCAATCCACTTATTTATTATGGATGTTTTTCTACATTGTTTTGACTGTTTTTTGATAAAAATGTGTCATTTCCTTCATCATAATGTCTTCAGACACATTGCATTATTCTCTCATTTCTTTCATTCTCTCTCTCACTTGGTCCCTTTCAGGCTTTTTCAAGGTCACATTTTCCCCAAGGTTTCAGGCACTAAGACTACATTTAAAATGTTTTTATTGCTGGGAAATGGTTAGTGTTATATAGAAGGAAAAGGCTTGTCACCGATGTGAATAACCAAGTAAAGAACCATTTACGCGTCTTGTTGCCATGGTCCTATAGAGAAACATTGCCTTTGCTAAGGAATCCTTGAAGAACACTGTAAGTTTGTTAGAAATACAAATATGTGAGACATCTGATTTTATTTGTTTGTTTATTTACTTCAACAAATGTATCTGTTCCGTTTGAGATTTTTTTGTTTTGTTCTGTTTTTTTTTTGTTGTTGTTTTGTTTTTGTTTTTTAAGCTCATGCATTGGGTTAAAAACTAAATTCCTTACAGAACATTCTGTGAAAAAGTGTTTCAAGAATTTGCCCAGTGGCTTTTACCCTGAATAGAGTCTTAAATGCTGTTCATGGTGGTATAAAACATGAGCACATTTTTCCCATTTTAATTTCCCCCAGTGTGACATCTATATTAGCTATTATTAGGTAATTAGCATTTGTGCTATTATTAAGACCATATTTCAATCTTGGCTGTCCCATTAACACTTACATTTGGGTAATAAAGAAGGGATTCATGTATTTGTCATTTTAATTAAGAGTAATCACAAATTTTAAGCATTTTGTCACTGATAATGTGACTTGTATGCAGCACAATTTCTGTAGTATCAATTATTATGGTGATTAGGTTTGTTGGAATAAACTTACTGTTTCTAAAAACTTATTTTTCAAATGACTTAAAGGAAATGTGACAGATACTGTTGAGAAAATGCATTGCTTAACCCTCATCAACATTCTCTGCATTGTACAAATTATACAAATCAGTGTGATTTCTTGCAAACTCATTTACTAATTGTCACAAAAGTCAATTTTTGCCTGCAACTGTCAAAAACAAACAAACAAAAAGAAACAACAACAACATTCATGTTAATGTTTGGATGATAATCCTATTTGCAGCTTTAACACGTTCAGTTTATTCACCTTATTTAGGCATGTGCACGTTCAAGTGTTTGTTTCATCTGCTTTTGTGTTGAACGTCAGATGCATTAGCAAATCCATTGATATAGGTTACTACCTTTTGTGATAATAAACATGCAGAATGAGCAGCAAAACAGTGAATGTCACACTCATAGGGAGACGAGTTCTGCTTCAAAAACATTGTTATGCAAAAAGATTGTGTTCCAGGGAAATCCTCTTCTTTTTTTTATTACTGTGACAACATCTAACTGAGCACATTATGCTGCTCCTTCTGTGTGTGAATTATTGCTGTGGTTATAATCTATATCAATGGATTTGCTGTCATACCAGACTTTCTATACCAAATTGTCACGTATCTGTTCATATCATGTCTTCCTGTCTTGTCATTGTTTTATTTCCTCTCGTGCTTGTAAGCACATGTGTCTAGCCTCCGTCCATTCCCATCTGTCTATTTGTCATCTAGCCCTAGTGTTTGTAATCATGTCTTGTTATTTAAGTCCTTCTGTTTCAGTCTGTCCATGTCAGCCCTCTTGTCTTATTGTCTTCATGGCTGCACAGGTCTTCTTGTCTTATCATCTTGTTTTTGGGTTATTTTTTTTGTGTTTCCTTCTGTAAATAAATCCACAACCCTGTGAGTACTTCCGCTTCCCCATCTTGTCTGTTCAGTTATGCTCACTAACCCTGACACATGAAAAACAAAAAATGCCCCTGTCATAGAAAATAAGGTAGATGTGTAACTGGACATTGATGCACTGTTTTGTCTCTCCAACATTGTTTTATGACATTAAGTATAATATTAGAGCAACATCATGTAGCATTAACCTTAAAATAATAGTTTCAGAATCATTGTGATGCTTCGCCTGTATTAGACAGAATAGTCTGTATATTGTTGCTACTCTAGGCTCAGCACTCTAATTACTGCACCATGAAACTTTTCCAGTGACGATTCTTTATCTCTCAAATGTCCAGAAATGCAGAAGTGCATACATCTTGAGGGGTTGGTCACTGTAGGGGGAACATAGAAGCAAGTAATACCAATACTCACATAATGGTGCTTTAAAGCTTTATACTTTACCCCTATAGCAATCCCATTCTAACCCCCTTCTAAAGTATGCATTCAGCTCTTTAACCTGCACATATTGCTGAAATATTGTATTGTCTCATCCATGTAAAGAATAATTATATGTGAACCTAATGACACAATGCCTAATGCCAGGTGTGCCCTAAATAGGTATAAAGCCTCCAAGTATTGAGATGTGGAGCAGAAGAACTGTGTTTTCTGGAATTATGGAGTTGGGGAGACTCATGCTGAATGCTGAATACTGAATGCAAAATCTTGAAGAAAGTCTTCCCTGGACAGTAGAGACTCCATCAAAACCAGGATAAACCTTTTTAATACCCTTGATTTCAGATGAAAAAATGAATGAGCAGGTGTCCCAGTACTGTTGCTCATGTAGTGTAGTAATCATAGAGTGGACTACTTGAGGTTATGCAGACGCCTTTACATAGTCTCTTCATTTCAGGTGACAAAAAGGAAGTGAACAATGTTAAAGTAAATTACAGATTCTGTGGAACTGATGACTGCTGTAATTGTGCAACCATCAAGCCTCACCTGAGACTGGGTATCATCTTTTGGTGGTGCTCTGCCAGACATGCAATTTATCATTTTTTAGTTCCAGCTTGTATCAGGGACTTTTTGCCTTCAGACTTGTCTGAAGAACTTCAACTGCATGCTCACTATTGTTCAGGTCAGGTAAGTAATTTGACAAGTCAAGAACATTCCTCTTTTTTGAACCTTTAAAATGGCATACTTGCTTTATGCTTTGAGTTGTTTTTCTTCTCCAAGGTGAGACTCCATTCACTGAGGCATTTGCTTGGATGCTTTGGTACAGATTCCAATTTCATTCAGCTGCTGCTGCTGCTGCTGGCTGTCACAGCACCAATAAAGACAAATGAGGTTGTCTTCTCTTTAGCATTTTTCTCTCCACACTTTCATCTTTCCATCACTGTGGTCCAGGTTAATTTTCATCTCTGTTAATGTCTGCAACACTTTCTGTCTGATGTAGAGAGTGTTTTATATTGTACAACAGTGAGGTCGTGCTTCTGTTGTTTGGTTTTGATATTCATTGTAGGCTTGGATTGCATCTTCTAGTAATCTCTCAGCGGTATTCTTTTTTTTGTTGATGTGTTTAAAAACCACCTTTATGTTCACATACAAATGTTCAGTATTTTATCTTCAAAATTGAAAGCTTCTACTGATGTGAAAGAGTTCCATGGCAAGCAGGAATTTTGACATTAACCTGAAGATGAAACTTCCTTTCTGAATAAAACTGAGGCACCGATGATGAATCACAGCTCTTTAGTCTAGGTTTACGCTTAACTGGTGACTGGAAAACTGGCTTCAAATGCCTCAGATTGCTTGGCATTTCTAGAAAGGTCCCACGTCTTGAAATTGCAGCACAAATCAAATTCAATACTTGAATTCAAGTTTGTGAAAAGCTAGTATTGAAAAATAAACTCTACTCTAGAGGCTTTGTTTTCCACCATTTTCCTGGTGCTGTTTTCTTCTCCTTTCACATTCTACAAGCACAGAGAACTGTGGATAATGAAAGAAAGAATTTACCAGTTGCATTCTTCAAATCCAGACTGTAGGCTGCATTTTTAGGCTGTATACAAAGGGTCTTTCACCTTCTGTGATGTAGCGACAGAGAAATGAAGCCTACTTCAGTTACAGCCAAGGCTTTGAGCTGAAGCTGTAGAGCAATGAGTGTGGTCTTCTACATAGATTATTCAATCCTTTTCCACCTTTGAAAAGAAAACATTTCCATCCAGATCCAAGCAGCATATGTATTCAGTAACACATTTGGAACATGAACTGAAGGCTACCAAGGTTCTGTAAGAGATGAGACAAGATGACAACACCCTGTACGGCAGCGTCTACTCATTCACATGGCAGTTAGCAGACGACCTTATCAAGAGTGACTTACAAAAGTGCTTTGCTGTTCACTCAGAGAATATCCTTAGCTAGAAGACAAGACTTAGCTAGCTAGTAGACAAGTCTACTCCTGCTCCTGTTAGCAATGTGCATTTTATATTAAATTTATATTACCCTCCCTGAGCTGGGGATTCTACACCACCAAGACCCAGAGGCCTGCGCAAGAGGTGACGCAAGCAGTGTGAGAGACAGTGCAAACACTGACTCGAGCGGGTGTTCTCTTCTGTCTATCCTACTGTCAAATATCTGCTCACTGGAAAATAAATTGGATTATTTGAGACTGGATTTAACTACTCAATGCGAGGTGAGAGACTGCTGTGCCTTTATCTTCACTGAGACATGGCTTAATT
The DNA here is from genome assembly GCA_034509495.1 of Acestrorhynchus altus. NCBI lineage: Eukaryota > Metazoa > Chordata > Actinopteri > Characiformes > Acestrorhynchidae > Acestrorhynchus > Acestrorhynchus altus. The sequence continues at coordinate 13,094,429 of CM067519.1, forward strand.
CTACTATTGCCAACAAAGCCATTACCAAGGTGGGGCTAACAACATTCCACATGTACAGGAGCCGTGAGTTCAGTGGCAAATCTCGGGGAGGTGGTATTTGTATTTACATCAACAAAACTTGATGCAAAAATGATAAAATTGTCTCAAGCCACTGTTTGGAAGACATAGAGTTCCTGATGTTAAAATGTTGACCATTCTGTTTGCCTCCCGAATTCACACCTCTCTGCATGACAGCAATATATATTCCTTCCAGTACCAACACTAATGATGCATTATCCACTCCAGTCTGTCAGCACAATGCAGAATGACAACCCGGACTGTGTTTATGTCATTGCTGGAGGCTTTAATCAGGCCAAGCTGAGGACAGTACTACCACATTACTACCAGCATATGGACTTCACAACCAGGGGAGAAAACACACTAGAATGGGTTTATACAAACATCAAGCAGACATTCAGAGCAGCCTCCCATCCCCACCTTGGAAATTCAAATCAACTCTCTGCCATGCTAATACTGGCCTCTGCTAACCAGAAGCAAACCCTCTGTGACCCTGCCAGAGGAAGCAGTTTCAGCACTTCAGGACTGTTTTGAATGCATAGACTGGAATGTATTCAGAGAGTCTGTCTTTGTCAACCAACACGTCATTCTGGGGGAGCATGCTGAATCTGTAACGGGTTTCATATCCAAGTGTGTGGATGATGTGACAGTCATCAAGAATATCACAACATGTGCCAACCAGAAACCCTGGATCTCCAGAGAGGTGCATGCTCTTCTGTAATGCTGCCTTCAAGTTTGGGGACAAAGATGCTCTTAGATCTGCTAGAGCCGACTTGAAACAGGGCATGAGAACACCAAAGCATGTTTAAAGAGAGAAAATTCAGAGTCACTTCACAGACTCAAAAGGCTCCAGGCGGTTGTGGCAAGGCATCCAGTCTGTCACAGACTACAGGTACCCCCACCAGACAGTGATGACAGTACCGACTTCCTCAATGCCTACTCACTTCCTTCAATACAAGACCTATACCCATCACATTGCCTCAGCAGAGCCACCAGAATAATCAGTGACCACACCCACCTCACCCGTGGACTGTTCAGTCTTCTGCCATCTGGAAAGTGCAACTGCAGCATGTGGTGCAAGACTGCCAGTCTCAGCAAGAGCTTCTTTTCACAAACAATTAGACTACTCAACTGCCGTTAACACCACATACAACATGTAGGCCTATCATGACTGTTGTACTCATGAACAAGCACAACTTCTGAATACACGCAATGACTGTCAGACACTAGATATGTATTTATTATAATTGGACTCCATCTTCAATGCAGCTATATATAGCAAATCTCGTTTAGCTGTACATGCCTCGTTGTATAGTCTGAATGACAATAAAATTCACTTCACATAGATTTTTGTGATTGTAATGTTTTACAGAGGGAGAGTAAAGAAATGTATCTACATTATCTGTATGAGAATATCTGAAATCCCAGCAGACAAACAGCATCCCAGCTGAAAACCTGAACCTAATGAAAAGGAGCTTACTGATGTTCACCACTGCACCTAGTGACACAGAAGCATAAATTAAATGTTAGCATCGGTGTTTATCTCCTTACTGAGATCTGCTTTTGCTCTCTATTCTAAATATGTCACACATGTGGGAGATGAGAAATATGCATTTTGCTTGCATGATGCTTTCCCCTGGCTCTCAGTGTGTCAGAAGAAAACAGGAGTGTGATGTCTCTGATCTCTGACTGCCTTTAATGCAGTCAAACCTCTCATCTACATGCACACATGCAGGTGTTTGTGCAGTTGGGCCTTAGCAGAGCTGGAGAGGAACCTTTTCTGGCAAATTTTCCCCAAACACATTACAAAAGCCTTGGAAGAGGAACGGTGAGATTTTCATAATCCAGTCAAGGGAATGCGTGTTGTGACTAGGCAACCACAGCCTCTGGAATGCATTTTCAGCACTGATTTGACTCATTTTCTCTTTTTGCCCTAAAATATGTCCTAAGACAAGTTTGATTGGGTTTAAACAAAAAGGACCCAAAAGAGTTCTCTGGAGCGATGTCCTATAGGGACACATTTGATTGCTATCCTTTCACTCCATAACTCAAATGTGAGTAGCTATGGAAAAGAGCTTCACTTTGCACTGACGAATTAACTGAATAAATCGAATTTTGAAAAGAGGCAGAGGGGTCATGTCTGAAACTCCTCCCACTTCTAATCTAACACCTACAAATGTACTGTATCTTCTGTTATCTGTGATAGCATTTGTGCCCAGAATCTCCTCCATGTCCTTTGGTCCTCTCTCAATCCAAATTCATTTACCACAAGGGGAGTGCAGCTTCTTAATTTAAAGTAGAAATAGATCACTATTTACCAGAACCCAAGCTTAATTGGAATTCTCTCCCGTCCTACTGTCATATTTATAGTATATACTATATGTCAGTGTCCTGTTTTGTACTTAGAAAATGTTAGAAGATTTTTTTTGTTGGGGCCAAAGTGAAGTATGTACAACCCAAATTCCAATGATGGGATGTTATGTAAAACATAAATTAAAACAGAATATTATAAACCTTTAATTTATCAGACAGATAAACTATATTGTTTTTTGATTTTTGCAAATATTCACTCATTTTGAATTTGATGCCTGCAACACAATCCAAAAAAGTTGGGACAGGGGCATTTTGTTTACCACTGTGTTACATCCCCTTTCCTTTTAACAACACTCAATAAGTGTTTGGGAACTGAGTACACTAATTGTTGAAGCTTTGTAGGTGGAATTGTTTCCCATTCTTGCTTGATGTGCAACTTCAGTGGCTCACTAGTTCGGGGTCTCCATTGTTGTATTTTTGCGATTCATAATGCGACACATTTTCAGTGGGAGACAGGTCTGGACTGCAGGTAGGCCAGTCTTGTACCCTCCCTCTTTTACTACGAAGCCACACTGTTGTAACATGCAGAATGTGACTTGGCATTGTCTTGCTGAAATAAGCAGGGACGTCCCTGAAAGAAAGGTGCTTGGATGGCAGCATATTTTGCTCCAAAACCTCCATTGTTACTCCAGAATCCATTTGTTATTTCTTTAACTAAGAGAAAAGGTGGTGACTCATACAGCACAGTAATTCTATTATTTTCTCATGGAATTGGTTCCACTAATTGAAAATCTAAATATAACAAGCTGATTTCAATCACTTCTTCTTTATTTTGGTGTTTAATCAGTCTAGCTGTTCCTAATCAATAAGATTGGCTGGCTACACTGTAAAAAAGAACAGTGTGAAATGTTCAGTGACATGTGGCAGCAATTAGTCAGTACGTTGCTGTAGTACACTTAATAGTGTGCATACTGTACATTTATCACAGCACCTATAAAATATTTAATTCATATTACAGTAAAATCATGATACTGTAACTGTTATTACAGCAAAACATCACAAAACTATAACTGTTCTTATAGTAAAAATCACAGTACTGTATCTGTTACTTAAGTAAACATCACAGTACTGTAACTGTTATTACAGAAAGAAATCACAGTACTATATCATTTATTACAGTAAAATCATAGCACTGAAACTGTTATTACAGAAAAAATGACTGTACCTGTTATTTATCTACAGTAACATGCTGTATATAGGACCTATGTTATCATGTTGTAAATATGTTCTACAGTAACATGCTCTATATAGGATCTAGAGTAACACACTGTGTATAGGATCAACAGTATTATGCTGTATATATGATCTACAGTAACTTGCTGTATATAGGATGAACAGTAATATTTTGCAAAAATGATTTACAGTAACATGCTGTATATTGGATCTACAATAACATACTGTACATAGGATCTACAGTATCACTTTAATACTAAGGTGTACTGAAGTTATGATATTTTAATGGAAGACATAATATTAACAGTATCCGGGAAGTTAAAGGTTCAAGGTTTGTTTATTTGTTGTGCACATAGATTTAGTTAGGACCCTGGCTGCAGTATTTTGAACTAATTGAAGACTATTTAGGTTCCTACTTGAACATCCTGACAAGAGAGCATTGCGGTAATGTAACCTTGATGTGATAAAAGCATGCACTAGTTTTTCAGCATCATGCAAGAATAGAGTATTTCTTAACTTGGAAATATTTCAAAGATAAAGATAAATTGTTTTGCTGCTGAACCAGGTATAAATGAGAAATCTGTCAGATTTATTATTACATCTTTTACATCATTTATATAATCCTCCACTTTATCTTCTAGTTTTATCATCAGGTTTGGCTGATGTATGCAGCTGAGTATCATCTGCATAACAGTGGAAGTTAAAGCCATGCCACACTTTCTAACCTTTCTAGGAGAATAGTGTGATCTATTGTATCAAATGCTGCACTTAGGTCTAGCAGCACAAGCAGGGACACACAACCTTGATCAGAGGCAAGAAGAAGATCATTTGTAATCCTAGCTAGAGGTGACTCAGTGCAATGATGAGGCATGAATCCAGCTTGGAACTTTTCATATATGTGATTCTTGAGCAGCATTCTGCACAGTTTTGCTTTATTGATCAGTGGTTTAAAAACTGCTACTTTAAAAGCTTTAGGTATGTGACCTAAACTATGTTTACTATTGCTAAGAGAAGTTTGTTTATAGCTGGCAGCACATTTTAAGTTTGATGGAACTGCATCTAGATAACAGACGACAGAATGTTTAGATTTAATATTAAATTATTGGGATAATATCTGAGGAAAAAGGATCAGGATAACGCTAATTAATAAGTTTGATGGGGGAAAATGAGTTAGTGAGAGAGAGAGAGAGAGAGAGAGAGAGAGAGAGAGAGAGAGATCCTATAACCATGCCTGCTCATTGAGTCTGAAGGTTGTTTATTTATGCATAATGTGAATTTTTAAATGGTGTCTATTTCAGAAAATTGTGTCATAGGAGCCATGCTGAGCTTCTTCACCCTCCATGTGGTCTGGCTGGTCTTAGTGATTCTGCATGCTTTTGGCTGTGTGTGTGTGTGTGTGTGTGTGTGTGTGTGTGTGTGTGTGTGTGTGTGTGTGTGTGTGTGTGTGTGTGACAAGAACAAATGTGCCCCCTTTTCCCCAAACATGTTGGGATGAGGAGGTGGGAGAAGAGGTGTAAACCACAGGCTGAGTGAAGAGCACCTGCTGAATCAGACTAAATACTCAGTATTCAATTCAATTATAATCAAAATTTATTTGTATACCACTTTTTACAATTGATGTTGTCACAGCAGCTTTACAGAAATCAAAAATAAGAAGGCGAACAACACATGAAACAAAGGATAAAGACATAAGCCCTCTGGTGAGCTAGTGAAAGGGTGACAGTGGCAAGGAAAATGTCCCTCAAAGCTGGACGAAAAATCTTTGGGAGGAACCAGGTTCACAAGGGGGGATCCATCCTCCTCTGGTCAACTTCTTATACATAGTTAGGGCATACTGGACCACCACATGTCTGCTCTAATACTCAGGTGTACTGAAGTAATGATAGTTTGATGGTGGACATAATAGTAACAATAGCAACTAATTAGGGTCTGCGTAAATTTCTACATATTTGTTGACAGCACATGGGCAACTAGTACAAGGCAGGGTGGAAAACTAGTAGGATAGCATCTAGAAAGCAGGTGGCAGAATTTGTGTAGTAAATTCTCTCCAATTCTAGCTTTTCAATACTTTCTATATCTATATTTTGTTCTATATCAGAAACACCAAATGACAAACTGTTTGGACTTAATATTATGGGTTGAATTTTCAAATATCTGTCTAATATCTCTAATATTTTTTTATTTTATGATTGAAAAAGTCCATATTAGATATTAATAGTGAAAAATGTATCTGATGGACAGTAATCTGAGGTCAATAAATCTGGAAGGTTTTCAATAATTTGTTTGGCTATAGATGATCTTATTGAATGCTTCATGTAATATAATGAGGAGTAAACTGTAGCTCATAAGAAATTACAAAATGATCTGAGATTGCTGAGGTTTAGGGGTGAATGTTTAAGTTATCTATGACAACGCCCACAGTGTGATAACAGTAATGTTATGTATAATACCTACAGAGTCTAGAGATTATTACTTTATTACTGCACACTGCAGCAAAGTCAAAAAATTATTTGTTCTTGTTTGTGGCCTGGTTATGTTAATAGCCAGAATCTCAAAGGAAGTGAAGGTGTTGCAGTGTTTCTGATTAATGTCTAAAATTGGTAAATTATACACACTCCACCTCCTGCCTGATAGTCTTGGGCTGTGCACATAATTATAAGCTTCATGGGATGAATTTCTTGTTAGGTATTCATCGGGTTTATGACTGCCTTTGAATTAAATGATCTAATATTGAGTAAACCCAAATTTAGGTTTGAGGTGTTACTTTACAATTTGAATATGATGTCTGGATATTGATTTAATTTTTACGACAGGCTTAAAAAAATTCTATGTTTAGATTTCTATGTTTAGATTTAATTCAGGGCACAGATCCAGTCTCAATACTGTTAAATCTAGGTGATGTCTAGGTGACATTTAACTTGTCTGTCTGCGGCTGTGGTTTGTCAGCAGCTATTAATGCTACTCTGCTGACTATCAGACTATGGGCTATGCTGCACAAAAGCAAGGACGCACCCTCTCTTGTGGAGTGGACACCATCCCTACCTATTAGACCAGTCTTGTCCTCAAATTTTCCCCATTTGTCTATGAAGCCCACATTGTTTTCCGAACTGCACCTAGACTTCCAGCAATTCAATTCTGCAAGTCTGCTGTAGGCTTCAGCACCATGTCACATTGGGATGGGGACAGAGCAAATTACAGCACTGGACATTTTCTGGGCCAGTTTAATTACCTCTTTAATAAGTATTCACATCAGAGCTACAAGAGCCTGACATCCAAAAACTGTTTAAGCTGTGCCTTGGACAAAATGTCACAATATTTCACCATGCCTTTTAGGTTTTATTATGCACTGACAAGTCGAATATTCCAGTTGAGAATTCCAAAAATCTAATTCTCAACCTCACTAACTAAATTCCAACAACCTACAATACAGGTCACACATTTGAAAGCAGCACTAAATTTGTGAAAAGAAACATCATGTCTGCAGTTCACTAACTGATTCTTTATTTTATGCTCATGGATATTAAAGGTCCACTGCCTTAATGGAACCTGCTAAATATCAGGAATGGATTTTTCACAGAACATCAGACTTGTGTTGATCTCTGGTTTAATTGCAAATTGATTAATATCTATGTGGTAGATGTTCTGTTGCATGTTTTAAGGAACATTTGGGAATTCTGTTCAGGAAGCTCTTTGTTCAGACTGTAGGCAAAATAAATTTGTTTCCTAAATACATTTCGTTTGTACATCCAATTTGTGCAAAGAGATTGTACTCACATTTGCTCCCATTTCTATATTGGTTGCCATAGCAACCATGCGCACACTAACTAGAGAGTGCCATTTATCAGCTTGGGTGTTGATGTATACCTTACATAACAACTTGCTAACAGAATTATAATGTTGATTTCCAACAGTGCTGCAAAAAAAAAGATAAATACATAAAAGCACCTTGTGTGTTTAAGGTGCTATTTCTCAGGTTCCTACAGATGACATTACACAATGACTGAGCTGCAAGATGTTTCATGTTTGTTTCAATGTAGGTTATTCATATAGGGTTGTGTTTTTTTTATAATCCCAGAAAACAGACATGTGGGCCACATCTGATCCACCATGGCCCTTATTGCTTAAACGTGGGCCACATTTGGTCCAAAATTCTTTGCTATTTGGGATGTATTGTATCACTGAACCTTGACCACTTGTGGTCCCATCACCAGTTCACTTTTGGTTGGTTCTGACCACGGCATACTGGGAACACCCCACAATATCTGCTTTATTGGAGTTGTCAAGGTTGCTCAGATCCATATGCTTGCCCATTTGTCCAACACATTATCTTCAAGAACTGACTGTTCACTTACTGTGTTCCATATATATCCCAGTTGTCACAGTAACAAGAAAATTAGTCCTAGTTACAGTGCAGAAAGCACTCGCAGAGCTTTACTTTTTATACATTATGTTACAGCCTTATTCCAAAATGGATTATATTCATATTCTCCTCAAAATTCTACACACAATACCCCATGATGACAAAGAGAGAAAAGTGAAATCTTTTCAAATTTATTACAAATATAACTTAAAACTGTAACATGCAGATACTCCAAGCTCCCCTGATACATGTATACATTGGCTCTCCACCTTCCACCAACTGGACCTGGACTAGTTTCCCACACTGCCATGGACTAGCTGCTCACCCACCATCACCAACTGTAGAAATCTACTGTTAATATTATGTCCACCAGATAATTAACATTACTTCAATACCCGAGTAATAGAACAGAGATGTAGGGGTCCAGTATCCCCTAACCATGTATAAGTAGTTTGACCAGAGGAGGATGGGTCCTCCCCTTGTGAGCCTGGTTCCTCCCAAGGTTTCTTCCTCCAGCTGAGGGAGTTTTTCCTTGCCACTGTCGCCATGTGGCTTGCACACTAGGGGATCTGTCATTTATACTTTGTTTCTGTTTTAACCTTTCTTATTTATTTATTTATTTATTTATTTATTTAATTTCTGTGAAGCTGCTCTGTGACAACTTCAGTTGTGAAGAGCGCTATAAAAATAAATTTTGATTGATTGATTGATTGATACGTTTTCACAGTATTCAAGTATTCTTTGCTCAATACTTTGAAGCTCTTTTAGCACTACCGTTTTTTCCAGTACGGCTGGAAATATATATATATATATATATATATATATATATATATATATATAAATATATATATATATATATATATATAAGCCGCACATAACGGTACTTTTTCGGTGTCAATGTCATCCCGGGGTGAAGCTGGCTCTGAAGGTGTGGTGCCCTCTTAACAGAGCACTCCAGCCTTTCGTTACCCATTGGTGACGGTAGATTCCTTCACGCTGCTCCATGCTGCTTCTTCATTGATTTCTAACTTTGACTTCCCACCTTTTTCACTTTCTGCTAAAGCGCCCCCTGGCGGGTGAAGAAAAAGCTGCACCTTATTATGAGCCACATAGTTAAGGTCAGGAATGTAAGTCTGGAGCTACTGGTCCTTCAAGAGTTTAAATGATAGTCTCAGACCTATGAACTCCTGCATGCGATCTCAGCAAATATGCTATTTTATAATATAAAAATAACATATATAGCATGCAGTGTCATTACAACTGTAGAACATTTTGCTCTTGTTGAAAAGCCTACATTATAATTCTTTAAATATCTAGTCTGAGTTGAATTCATTATTTCCTCTTTAGCACTCACTGTAATGATAGTGGTAATAATTACCCAAAATGAGTGTGTGAGCGTGATTTGTCAAGTTCAGCACTCTCTCCAACTACAACAATAGTTAATGGGAAAAAGGGCCAGAGAACAGCTCCCAATTTAGAGCCATGAACATGAAACAGCTATGCCTAAGCAGCACAATTTTACAACTCAGTGAATTTCAATTATTCACTAATGAGCGGTTTACTTCTGCTGCCATGCGTTAAGCCATCTGTCTGCAGTGAATCAGAGAGGAAATGCTGTATTGTATTGGCTGCAGATCCACCACTGATAGGAGCTATTCAGAATCGAGTCAGAGGATAATATTGTCCAGTATGCCGTCTAATGATTTATGCTTTATTGTTCTAAACACTTTTGGTATAAATCATTCAGAACACACACGTCTAATAAACGTGTGCTCAGCAAGTCTGCGAGCTGAAGGCAGTGGGCCTTTATTGCCTTTTGGAATCTGAATGTGTAACTGTGAGATTTCAAAAGCCAGATCTGAAATGAAAACTCCCAGAGCAGCTGTAAAACGTTTGCTTCTTTTTCCCCCTTTAATCTGTGGGACTTGGCTAAACGCACTGGAGATGCTTGGCTCCTGTGCAGGGTCTTTTTATAACAGCATCAGTAGCAGTGGGAAGTTATGAAGGAGGCCGACCCGGCGGGGTCAGTGTGTGGGCTTTTTCTCTGTGCTGCAATGATTCAAACTCTGCTAACACTGCCCTCGCTGCTTTCTCTCCCATTGCTTTTGGCTCCAAGGACTAGTTATGAAAGCCTCTCCTTCCCTACAGAGGGAACACAAACGATACAAAGGCCTCCCACACGCTGAGTTGTGTAACGACAGCACTGCAAGGTTAGGAAGTGTTCAAACAGATTGAACGCTAAATAGTATTTGTGTGTGTGTGTGTGTGTGTGTGTGTGTGTGTGTGTGTTTATGTGTTTGTGTGTGTTTGTGTGTGTGTGTGTGTGTGTGTGTGTGTGTGTGTGTGTGTGTGTGTGTGTGTGTGTGTGTGTGTGTGTTTTTCTGGGGAGGGGTGTGCTTTTATTCAGACTTAGGATAACCAGAAAAACAAGAGTTAGAATTACTTGTATACACTATCGAATACATTACTGTATGGCTAGTGTAAGATTATTGTAAAATTTAAATATGTTAAATTTGATATTGTTCAGGTTACCGGTTAGAGCAATAGTTTAGGTGGGCTAAATGGATCAGATTAGGCAGGTTAAATGGATCAGTTCATGCTGAAACAGGGTAGTTCATGAAAGAAAGATGTCATGTTTACAGTTTTGATAAACTTGATGTAATGGATTTGATAATCAGTTGAATAAAGGTTGTTAGAATACTGCCTTAGTGCAGTAAAGTCTGCTGTACTGTGACTTTTCAGGAGTAGAATTACGGAATATAGAATGTAGGTGAATATAGCATGAATAATCTTCTTACATTGAGAAAATTGTGTTCTGATGTCTTTCTAATTTTTAACCTTTAGAACCCTTGGCCAATTTTGTTGGATGTTTTTGTAGTTTTATGTACTTTTATTACATATCAGTCCTGTTCTACTTCATATCTGTGTCTTATTCATTATCAGCTCCAGGTGTGTGTAATGATGGCTTATTTAAGACTCTGTTTCAGTCTGTCCTTGTCAGTCCTTTGTTGTTTTGTTTGGTGATTGGGTCAGTTTGTTTTCTTATCTCTTTCCCACATTTCCCCTGCAAGCACTTCCCCTTCTCTTGTCTATTTTCATTTGCTCAGCAAATGACAATCATTACAATATGGGACAGTCAAATGTGCCAGCTATTGTGATTTTCAGGAGAGCCAAGTCTGTGTTTTTTATTAGTTTGTTTGTTTGTTTGTTTTTTGCTTATAAGGACTGAAAAAGACTATTTATCGTCCAGATGAGCTGAAAATGCAAGTATTGTGATGGGCTATAATGATTAAAATGACAAGGATACTTATAATAAGTTCTTAAAATACTTAACAGTGGTCCCCAAAAAAAACCCAAAAAAAAACAAACCTAGATGTCCTTTATTATTTTATGTATATATCAGTATTATCCCTTCTTGGGACTTTTATTCTGAAATTTGAACCCAAAAAAGAGAGCAAACTGCTCCTCCCTTTTTATTTTCGTCTGTGACCCAAGAGAGGGTCAGCCAGTTCTGGCTGATCAGTCAGAGTCTGCATGCAGGTTGTGCATGTAAATGTGAACAGAGCAGGAAACATGGAAGGCTCAGTATTTACACCCAGCAGTTTATCATTTAAACTGGGGTTTAATTCAGTTAAAAATGAGTGAGATTTAGCTGTTTTCCAATTCTTCTCTGATATTTCATGTTGCAGTGATGGGATCATGGTCTTGTAGTTTGTTATAATGTGTGTATCATGTCTATAGGTTAGTCTGATCCTGGCATATGGATCATGACCAGGTTGTCTAAATTGTTTAAGGCGTCCTTTGGCACACAAGTAGCAAATATATGACCTTGCTGGGGCAAAAATGTCTAGATGTTGATTTACAAGCCTATTTCCCTGATGAAATTCAGCTCAATATCAGCTTTCACTGGTAGCTGGTCTTTGACAGTCAAGGTGGTTAAAATACTGGTAAACTTGACAAGTATAGTGTATCTTGCATTTGACTTTAGATATGCTTGAACACGCTGGTCATACTGGTCAACCAATGTAGTCTTGTTGGTTAAGCTAGGCAGCCATCTTGGCCATGCTTGTCATTCTGGTCAACAATCTTGTTCATGCTGATTGGTCAGTGTGGTCTTGCTGGCCAAGCTTGATCATACTGTTTGTCTAGCCATCAAGCTCAAACAAAAGCATCCCATCTTCTGGCTTTAGGTGGCCAGGCTGTGTTTATGGCAAAGTTTGAACACTGTCATAAAAACTCTATTCACAAGTATTATCAGTAAGATATCAGTGCTTTTCCTTCTGATGTGTGTTTAACTTTATTTTTGAGGTAGCGAGATGTTGGAAAGAAGAGAGGGTAAAAGGTAGCATTGTTGTCAAGATGTAGATTCCTTTCCCTTCCTGGTTCATGTAACAACCTGTATTTCCATTAGTGATGGGTGATACCACTGATTTTGCATTCAATCCAATACCAAGTAATACCAAGCTTAATATCCCAATAATGATACTTATATGGATACTAATACAGATGCTAATATCAATATTTTAAAGTTAAGATTTTCAGCAATGACAGATGGTAAATGTGAACAAAATTCTAACAAAGTTTGACAAAAATAGTAAACTTTCATGAATCAGTTTCTTTCTTTGCTTCTGTTTAAAAATAATATAAAATTAGAAACTATAATAAAATTTAAACTTCATTTTTGTTAAAATTTATTATTGACTGAAGATTCAGTAAGAATAATTTAAGAAATGTAAGAAAAAATCCACAGCAGACCTTATAAGGTGAAAACTACAAGCTGTTCTCTTTTACTACAAGTACTTTTACTTTTAATAAGCCTCTATTTAGTTTAAGTGGTTTTATTGTTCATGTGTTTTGTTTAAAAATAGCAGTATGTTGCCATTTTGAAGCATATCTGTGACTGCTGCACTAGTGCATTACTTTTCATTATTTCACTATTTTTCACCAATGCCTTTTTGAAGCATAAGAATAAGGTTATGTCAACAGTTCTTGTTTCTTTTTGAGATTTAATTGAGAGATAGGATACCCATCTGTAATACTAAATAAAGAAGTAAATGATGTCTGTATTTTCAATCCAAGATCGATTCTTAAAAGTAAACTCAATCAATCAATATATCGATATTTAGGTATCGATCTGTCCATCTCTAATTTCCATAACTAGCAAAATATGGAGATGATGTCCCAAAGTCTCTGTTGCACTTTTGACCAGCTTTAAAAAAGACATTCTCTAATGGGCTGGGTGTATGGTGTTGTTGGTGGAATTGGCTTTTGCAGGATTTTCTTGTAAATACAGAGACAGTATGACAATGTACCAAACTCTCCAGTGCCAAGGAAAATACACTTCTATATTCCTTCTCATGTAAGTAATAATCCTCAATGGCACCAATTAAACTACTGTAAAAGTTAATCCTGGAACAGCTATTGTAGTCTATTGGTTGTTGCCAGCTGACACAGTACTGTTTATTTCATGCATTTACTATTTATTTCACAGTGATGGCTGGGCTGACCGCTATGACGTTACAGACGGCTATCAGAAAGAAGCAGCAGGTGGCATCACAATCAAACTGCAGTCTGCTTATGTCACCTGGTTTGATGACTACTACCTGAACCTGCAACCAGACACAAATCAGCGGAACCCCTGGTTTGTTGAGTTTTGGCAACATCGCTTCCAGTGTCGATTCAGGGGCCACCCACAGGAGAACCCAAAATTCAACCGTACCTGCACCAGTGAGTACATTAACATATGTACCCTTTAGTTTTTGTGTGGTGCCAAATTCTCAGTTTTTAAAATATAGATAGTCTAAAAACTATTTTAAAACACTGCATGCCAAATCCTACATATACTCCACTGTCCTGTGTCTGAATAGTTTACTGGAATCTCCTTTCCTTTCCACTTTTTTTACTTCTGTCTGGGTTGTATCTCATGACCTCAGCAAAAATACTGGCTAGCTAGTCTAGTAAAGTCTAGTAGCTTGACCTAAAAACTGTCAACAATTCTTAAAAATAAAACCATATTTCTGAATATATCAATAGACATGCTTCAAAATACAGTACAGATTTTTTTACATTAATGTAAAATGTAAAAATGTATCTGTTGATATATTCAACATGAACTGACACATTGTGTGACATAATGTAAAGAGTAGCTGATTTGACAGTGATGATATATTTATTTATTATTATATTAATTATTTGTTTGAGGTAAAAATGTGGGTTTGAGTGAGTGTTGAGTTTAGGGTTAATATTGGATTCAGAAATATGGTTTTATTTTGAAGTTCAATAAGCTACTAGAGCAAACCACTAAAGGCCAGCTGTGTCCAAATACTTTACTGAAACTAGACTTTACTAGACAATGTGTGATTGATCTAAAAAATACACATGCTTCAAAATAAGGTACAGATACTAATTTTACACTCTTTGATAATATATAGTAGGGGAAAGTATGGTAAGATAAGCCAGTGTGTAAGCCACCTGTATCTGAACAACTGTACATACAGTGTCTTGCGAAAATATTCACCTCCTTAGCTTTTTACTTATTTTGTTATATAACAAGCTGGGCAATGGGTAAAAATCCCAGTGGCAAGATGCGGCAAGTTCATAGAGACTTATCCAAAGTGACTTGCAGCTGTAATTACTGCAAAAGGGGGCTCTATATAGTACTCTATAGGGGATGAATAGTTATGCACACTGGAGTTTTCTATTATTTTTGTCCTACTTGTTGTTTGCTTCATAATTAACAATCTAATTATTCAAACCACATTTTTTTATTTTCCAAAAATTGTGGCTGTGGGCAAAAAGAACCAAAATTTTGTGTTGTATATATGCCATTATATTTAAGATATATACTCACATAGATATCAGTTTATGTACTAATCAGTCAATCTGTGGTAACAATGAAATGCCTAAAATCATGAAGATATGAACCAGGAGCTTCAGGTAATATTGAGGTGAATGGACATCATGTGGAATCCATGCCAATCCACTTAAGAGCCTGAATAGAGTAAAGACCTTCATCAGAAAAATATGGAAAAACATTAATTTCATGAGCTGACCAGTTTGAATTACTTGTGACCTAAAAATCATACAATTTTAAGTGTTTCATGGCGTAGAGCCTTGTGCCCATATGTTTTTTTACACAGCCCTCCACACTTTCAAGGAATTAAATATTATATCCCTAACCTTAAAGCATTACCTTTCTGTCCTGTTCCCGTAAATTTGCAACAACATGCATGTTTATTTCTTGGCAAACCACCTTCAGATTATAGGACTATGGACAAATTAGTTGCAATATTTATTTCATAATCACAGCACAGATGAGTAAAGGATTTAATTATTTTAAATATAAATATAAAATATTTTTAGAATAAGACTTTGTTAGTATATAGTCAATATTTGCATTACATGGTTAATTAGTAACTGTTTTCACAAAAGGCTTAATTTATCAGCTGGATCAAATAGAAACCTAAGCCACAAGACCACTTTTTAGGATCCTCAGACACACTGCTTAGGCATCAGTTGATGTCCACAGATTCTGAGCATCTATGCCATAAAATAGTCTCATACTCTCTTAATTATAGAATAACTTCAGTAAAAAATGACTCATCTTACCCCACTCTTCCCTACTCTAGTACAGTACATTCATCCAGTCATAACCTGTATGGGCCAATTGTAAGTGCTAATGATGAATTTATCATGGCAAATGCTTTAGGTTCTAAATTTTGACTTAATCTGTATTGTGGACATTTTCTAGACATTAAATCTCATTAATTTCCCTCTTCAGAAAAAGAATCTCTCCGACTACACTATGCTCAGGACACTAAGATGGGCTTTGTCATCAATGCCATCTACAGCATGGCCTATGGTCTCCATGCCATGCAGAAAACACTGTGCCCTGGCTACAAGGGCCTTTGTGAGGCCATGAGACCCATCGATGGCCGCAAGCTCCTGGAATATCTCATGAGGACCAATTTCACTGGTGTATCGGGAGAGGTGGTGCTGTTTGATGAGAATGGGGACTCTCCTGGGAGGTAGAGCTCAAAGGAGTTCATTTGTGCTTACACAGAAAGCTGTAGTTACAGTACAAGAATAATGAATAAATCAACAACATGGTGATGTCTTTCTTCGTGTTCACCATTGGATTTATAACCTAATCACTATCTTCATGATTGATTTTCACATTTTGACATATGAATATATGAATATGAATCTGGGACATGTTCTTCCATTTCTGTCAAGATACCATGAGAAATGGACAAGTATAATTACTCAAAAATGGAATTATCTATTTTCTTATTTTGACTTGATCAGGTTAGAATTGAAGTTGATACGGTTTTTCTTCTCCTGTAGTTGCCAGTTTTTACATTATGCAATAATATGCATCATAAGAAAAGGTTTTGTGATGGATGAATGAAAGATTCCAAAATGACTTGAAATAGTATAAAGTTCTCCCTTGTGCTTATAGATATGAGATCATGAACTTTAAGCAGATGAGTGAAGAAGACTACAGCTACATACATGTGGGCAGCTGGGATAATAGTGGCCTAAAAATGGATGATGAGGAGATTTGGACCAATAATAGCGCCATCATCCGTTCAGTCTGCAGTGATCCTTGCGAGAAAGCCCAGATTAAGGTAAGATATGCAGTGTAAAACTTTTCAAGCATTTTGCCTACTTTTGCTAAATAATGATATTTATTAGTTTAACTTAATACACTTCTCTGAGATTGCCAAAGTACTTTGAAAATGCTGCTTACCCTGGGCAGTTTTCCGCATCACTTAAAGAATGAGAAATCATAAAGTCTATTCCTCCACAGCCCTGCTTGTCCAGCAGGTAATCAGCTTGGATATTATAGTTCTCAAAGCTACATACAGGCAACAATGACTGTTTTGAAAAGTTACTAATGGATTTTAACATTTTACTGTACTTTAGACTTCAGGTTTGATTATAGAGGATAACTGTTGGGTTCCTCTTTGTTTATCCAAGGTGATCAGAAAAGGTGAGGTGAGCTGCTGCTGGACCTGTACTGCTTGTAAAGAGAACGAGTATGTGTTTGATGAGTACACTTGCCGGGCCTGTGAGTTAGGATCCTGGCCAACAGATGACCTCACAGGTGAGTCAGCATTTTGCTCCAGACAGCATGATCTACAGGAGGATGCCCCTGCTCCAGCTTAGAACAGACAGAGGTGGGAAGGATAGTCTATGCAGTAGTCTAAGAAAAAAGAGATCTTTAATAGTGGAGCTTTTCTGGGACAATATCTGATCCTTTTAACAGCTTCTATTAGGTTGTGTGACCATTTATCCTGATAAAGACCCATTTTAATAGTCAATTATTCTCTGAGCACTCCTAGGCTAAAGGTGAAATGAAATAATGACTAGTCAAAGTGTAATGACAGAAATAAAACCAGGAGTAATTATCAGGTCAAAAGTCTATGTAGTCCAGTTTCCCGGTCCCAGAGCATTAAGCCTTAACAAGCCTTTATCAATTCAAAAACATTCCTTTGACTCACCCTTAGTATTGCAATTTAGCAAAATCAACATTTTTAGCATAGAATCTGGTAACATACATTTTTGTAGTCATTTCTAGTTTAAAATAAAAGGCTAAACCTCAAAGCAATGTCTTATAAAATAGAATGAACACAACCATAAACAAACATAATCAGATTACTCACCTCACAAATTTACTTGACTAGAATATAAAAGTAATATTCTTTGAAAAAAAAAAACAGAGAAATTGTACACAATATAAATAAAGTATATGTAGTTTGGTAAAAATGATGAATTATTACCCACTTCAACACTGTAGGTATATGTTTCTACAGTATGAAGATTCAAGCAATTGAAATAATTTTTGCACAAACTGATGGACAACAATGGGAATGTTACTACATGGGCACTTTCTAACAACTGTTACTTAATATTAACTTCTAATCTTGAACTTTATGTACTACAGTACCTAAGAATGAACATTTTATGACATTTGAAATCAAATTTTTGCAGACCTAACTTGAAATTAATATTTCACTTTGAAACAGTATGGGAATGAGTTTCCCATATTAAACTAATGTATATTCAGAATTTGGTGTATAGTAATAATTTATTAATTAAGATTTTACAAAATTGATTCCTAACACAGTTAATGAGGGATTGAATAAAGAAATATAAAGGATTTATAATTTACATGATTTACATGGATACAAATTAATAAAAATCAAAATTAAGAGAAAACAATTGTGAGGTAACATTTTATTCAGGTGTGAGCAGTTGAAACATTTGTACCACAAACCTTTTTTTCTGTGTGGAATCCAAAGCGGTTTCATTGTTTCAAGGGTCAGTGGCATGAAAACCCAATATTGGTGTTATAAAAAGTGATATCACAATGCACTTTCCTCAGCTTATAATGAAGCTTATAGCTTCATCAGTATAAAAAAAATAACATTGAACCAATTTTTCTAAAGAGGTTTGCAAACAGTGCATCTGTCTAAGGCTCTGCTCTGTTGTCACTAGATTTTAAGCTTGATAGCTGACAATGCGACAGTCCAAGAGAGCATTATTGTTCTTGGTGTACTGTTTGTAAACACAGTTGTACTACATATTGCTTTTTGGCTGGTGCCCTGTATCTGTTACAGCTTATCAAAACAAAAACTCTCATGTATTGTGTGTTATGACAATGCTTTCAGGTATTATATTATACTTTTTCAATATTTCTCACTCTTCTTCATGACATAAAAAGATGTAATATCCATGTGAGCAAATGTATTGGATTTTGCTTATGAAGTGAACTTAATAAATTCAACAAATGTTCATATTCAACACAAAGTTCAAATTGACATTTTCTGTACCACATATACAATGACACACTTTTCCACAAATGGGAAAAGTGTAGCTGGGATATAGCTAAAACACCACCTTCACCACCAATGCAGGAACCATGTTTAGAGTTATTATTATTTTTTAAATGCAACAGAAACTATAGTTTCACTTAAGTATAAGTGTTGTTGAGCTTTATATGTGAAACATTTAAATCAGATCACACCTGGTCATACTCGAGAAAAATTAGATCCAACCAAACAATGTCCAATAATATATATTAAGTAATTTGTATTATACAATAAAGTATAATACAAATTTGCAGATTGAATGATTTCAAACTTTGACAGCGGCTCATTCACCAGTTACATAACACTACAACCACTGTTAAGTAAAATAAAAAGCATTGCTTATTTTGTTACAAAGGCACCTGTCAAAGGATGCATACAACATATACATCAAGTGAAGAATCATTTCTTGAAGTTCATGTATTAAAAGCAGAAACAATGGCCAGACAAAGGAATCTAAACAACTTTGATGAGGGCCAAACTATGATGGCTAGACAAGTAGGTCAGAGCATCTCAGAGCATCTCTTGTAGGGTGTTCCCGATATTGCTTCAAGTGTGCCAGATACCACAGGACATGTCTCTACCTCGACAGATAAGAGCTGTTTTGGCGGCATGAGGGGGACCTTCACAATATTAGGCAGGTGGTTTAATACTAGTGCATCTAAAAAAAATTAATATTGTGAAAAGCTTTTTTTGGCTCATAATGTAATTCAAAAAGTTAAACTGTCATATATGTTACATATCTTATAGTTAAAGTGATATATTTCAGGCATATTCGGGCATCTTATTAGTCATTTAGTCAAACTTGAAATTGAATTTAAAATTCTGGATTTCTGATTTGTATGAGCTATAAGCCATACAGATGAACTGTAAAACAAAAAAGGTATGAAATATGTCACTTGAAGATAAAACATGACACTTTAATGTTTTATATAAAATTATTAACACAGGTGAACTTTTTCACTGTATAATTTTTTGTAATGCACTAGTTTTATGGATGATCAGTGTATTATTAGGATATATATAGGATTAGTATCTGGCACAACATTGTCATTGACAAGAGTATCAGAACTAGATCAAGCATCTAGTTGTTATCTTTCATATTCTACTAGATAGATTCTGGGCCACTAGGATAAACTCTCTTACACTGAAATGTTTGATACAGATGGGCCATGATACAAGTCTCCAGAATCTGGGTCAGAGGAATTCACAGCAGACCCACTTCTCCTTCAAAGCTGTGTTTTGAGACCACTAGCTAAATGCCAGAAACAGAGATCTGAACTTGGCAGTCGCCCTTGTCAGAAGGTTCCAGCACGGCTGTCGTATCTAAGCTCAAAAGCAGCAGTCTCTCAGCATGCAACAGCTCGTGGGCAAGTGGAGTATTTCTCCTACCCCTGGAGTGACTTAACTGCACTATCCGAAAAGAAGCATTCATCACATGCACCGTGTGTCCTGTAGTAACATCTGAAAGCAATGCAGTTTCGTCTTGGAGTCCAGGCAGAATATGTTTGGATGAACTCATAGAAGAATACTCTTTGACCTACGCTCTGACAGTGCCTGTCTGCTTCTTTTCTGAATTAGGTGTATTGGTTAAACAATTCTATATTCTATATTATAGTATACTATATACTAAAAATACCTATATTCCATTTCTGATTTCAGATAAGAGGCATTTATAAAGGAACAGAACTATTTTTGCCCTAATTATACCCCTCCATCAGGAATGAATTTTAAATATGTTTCAGGACAATACCATCTAAAACCTACTCTATATGGACAATAATACTAGGGTCAAATCGAGGGTAGCAAAAAGAGTTTATCCTGACTTTGTTGGAGTAGTTTAATCAGAGAAGTCTTTATACTAGATTTGGAGCATTGTTGTGATGATTTGATTGCATTCAGCAACAAAAGCGGTCGTGGGACATGATGTTGGGCTATCACCACCCCATCATATTACCAACCTCAACTCATCCCAAAATAGTGGATGAAACACCATCATTTAAAAAAAAAACCACACAGTTGCACTGCTCCATAGCTCAATACTGGGGGCTTTATTACCATTGACCCTATGTCTGGCATTAGGCATGGTACCAATAAGTTCATGTTTATCTGCTCCAGAGAGAGCTATTCTACTGGCAATATTTCTACAGGGTTTAGATAAGCTGTGTGTTTAGCACATCTGTGTCAGCAATTGGCATAACTTAAAATAGCTGAATGCATTCATTAAAATGAGTGTCCACAAATGTTTAAACATATATGTATCTGACAAAAATCACACTCAGACATCAGGCAACATATTCATATCCATTTCATGCAATAACAAATTGTGTTATTTTCTGGAGAGATCTTTAGGTGAGTGGGACCCCTGCAATGTGAGCAATTCTGACCTTTAGTATTTTCTCTAGAAGGGAGCTTTTCACAGCCACTGAAAGATTTGTTTATTGATTATTCCATTAAAATGTTTGATGATATGTATTTAATGGATTTCAAAAACTGAAAAATAACTGATCTTTGAAAATAAAGGTTCCTAAATGGTTCTTGGCTTGAATGTATGATTCAGAAATGTATTGTTGCGAAACCGTTTGTGGAGAAAAAAAATATTTTATGCTCAAACTCACAAGAGTGGTTTCTTACAGAACCTTCCAGTGAAAATGATTTACGGAATCAGAAGTGGTTCTCCCATGCCCTACTTCACAGTACTGAGCTCTGGAAAAAAGAGATAATTGTCTTGAAAACTGATAAGCAAAAGCATATCAGACATCAGGTTTACCCTGTGCCTTCACTTCACAGCTTTGGAGAGAGGAAATTGTTTTGGCTGAGCTCAGAAAGGCATGCCCTAGGCTTAAGCGGTGTTATCAGCTTACCACAAACAAATCCATATTCCATAACTATAACTGAGAGGTTTATGGCAGTTTTGGGAGTACTTTGGGATTCTCAGCAGATTATGCCAGGGTTTATCCCTCAAGTGACTTGGTACTGGTACATGGCCAAGTAGGGTTCCTAGACCCAACATTTTTAAAAGAGATTATAGGAAGTAGACAATGGCTCTGTTTTGCATGAACCAAAAGCAACTTGTTTTTTTTTTTTTTATCTGATTTGGAATGTGATGTTTTGTATCTTTTAGTTACAACAACAACAACAAAATAATAATAATAATAATAATAATAATAATAATAATAATAATAATAATAATAATAAATGTTGAAATGAATAAATATTGAAATGAAAGCTTGGTAAGGGTTTCCCCACCACATGGTTCTTATGGGCATCACAATATTTGATTCTCAGTAGGTGGTCTCAGTGAATGTGCTGAGCTTTCCTTTTCTTGACCTGCATATAAAAGACTAGGCACTCCAACCTCTCATAACCACACATCCTTAGCCCCATGAAAGTGAGGCTGCAATAGGAATCAATACAAGCCCCTGATGCATAGTGAATGGGGCTTGAGTTTTTCTCGCCATTAAAGAGTAACTGATTACTCAATATGTACTTTATATTCTAGAAATAACAGATCAATGCATCCTAGGTGTTACCTATATTTGGATTTTAGCATCTAATTGTGATTGGTTCTCTTAGATTTCTCCAGTTTAAACCTAGAAAAGTGAGTAAAAACATGTCATTCAAAAGAAGGTAACTCATCTTTGCTGTTCCTCAGGGTGTGCGCCCATTCCAGTGCAGTACCTACAGTGGGGAGACCCTGAGCCTATCGCTGCTGTGGTCTTTGCTTGCCTCGGCCTCTTGGCTACCATCTTTGTGATGCTAATCTTCGTCAGGTTCCACGATACACCGGTTGTTAAGTCCTCCAGCAGGGAACTTTGCTTCATTATCTTGGCTGGTATTTGTTTGGGCTACCTCTGCACCTTCTGCCTCATTGCAAAGCCCCATGTGGTGTACTGCTACCTGCAGAGACTGGGCATTGGCCTCTCCCCTGCCATGAGCTACTCGGCTCTTGTCACCAAGACCAACCGCATTGCCCGGATCCTGGCTGGCAGCAAGAAGAAGATCTGCACCAAGAAGCCTCGTTTCATGAGTGCCTGTGCCCAACTGGTAATTGCTTTCATCCTCATCTTGCTCCAATTGGCCATTATTGTGGCTCTGTTCATCATGGAGCCACCACAAGTGATTTACGACTACCCTTCCATTCGTGAAGTCCACCTCATCTGCAACACCACCACACTGGGGGTGGTGGCGCCATTGGGCTACAACGGGCTGCTCATCCTCAGCTGCACCTTCTACGCCTTTAAAACCCGAAATGTACCTGCCAACTTCAATGAGGCCAAGTACATTGCCTTCACCATGTACACCACCTGCATCATCTGGCTGGCCTTTGTACCCATCTACTTTGGCTCCAACTATAAGATCATCACCATGTGCTTTTCAGTCAGCCTCAGTGCCACCACAGCCCTCTGCTGCATGTTTGCCCCAAAGGTCTACATCATGCTGGCCAAGCCGGAGCGCAATGTGCGGAGTGCATTCACCACCTCCACTGTTGTGAGGATGCATGTGGGAGATGGCAAGTCTGCCTCAGCTGCCAGCCGCTCCAGTAGCTTGGCGAACCTGTGGAGACGCCGTGGCTCAGGAACAGACAAAGTCAGGTCAGTTATCCTAATGCAGAATATATTGCTTAAGTTGTCTATAATGACATACACTGCCATCTGTATATAAACGAACAACGACAATATTTCTGTTGGGTTATGTATGGGTTCAAATATAGAATATCAGCTTTTCAATTCCTGCTTGTTTGGAAAGGTCTGTTCTTCAGTAGTCCCACCCCAGACCTATTTCACATTGACTTGGCCAGAGGACTTTGTCAGCTGAATTCTGATTGTATATGTATATGGTTCCTTTCTAATGAAAAACATGTATCTCCAAAATGGCAACTTTACAGGACAAGACAAAAATGCTCTAAACTTAAATGGACAAAAATGCAGATACATGTTTTTCATTGAACATCAGCAATATGCACTTGTGTTTAGATTTAGTATTCAGACAGGAATCGCAAATAGATGTCTGCACTGAACATCGTAACTAAGAATGAGCCTTTCAGGACAAGATATAGTATACCCCCCAGGCCCCTATGTAATTGGTCATTTTACACATATACTGATTGCATGGTCCAAACTACCAAAAGCCTTTTTCAGATTAGATTAGTTTAAGAGAAACATCCATGGAAAAAACAAAAACATAAGTGTTAAAACTCATTTGCAATACAATTTCCTCAAGATGAACTTTGTACCTGAAGGTTTGCATCACTTTGTCACATGATCACATTCACAACAGGTGCTTTCAGAATTCAGAAAGAATTTAATATTATTTGCAAAATCTTGGATTTGTGTGGAGTCCAGCATGTAACTGCATCCAAAACCCTTTTTTCAATGCAAAATGGCATATTCTTCTTAGAATACACATACATGGTCAATTTATATGAAGACCAAATCCTGGGAACTCCTGTGAAAGAGAGTACATAGAGGACCCTATGTACCCTTGATCAAGTCTGAGAAGCTTTTTTGTCTTTAGTGAGAGAAAAATATGGTTAGAAAGGTTCACATCAGGTGGCTAAATGGCCAAGTCAACATTCCATTTTTGACACTGACAAACTCCAGTGGTCTGTCACTGTATTGCTCCAAGATAACACTCCATCGATTTCTGGGTTTTGAAGCATGTAGTTGTGTTCTGAACAGTTAAGATCCTTTTATAAAGGTCAACATTAATTCCATCAATGAATGAAGATGAATTAGTTGCACTGACCTTGCCCAAGGTTTCCTAATGTACTTTTTCAAACATTGTGATTTGGCTTTTTGTTTTTGAAGCTTACTACAGCTTTCCATCATGTAGTAAACATTTGGAGGTCATGCTGGTGTACCTTGTTAATATAAAATGAGTGTTAGTGCTGCATATCGTTCTATGCATGATCTGTGGAAGAACCACTTTTGGTTCCATAAAAACCAAACACAGTCACAAACATGGTTCTTTATAGAACCAAAATTCTTCCACGGTGTCACTCAAATACCCATTTATAGCACCTTTATTTTTAATCGTGTACTCATAATCGTGTAATCGTGTATCTCATATTTGGTCAGCTATAGTTGTTCTTTGGTCTCTCAGGTTGTTATGCCCCTAATATTTTAGCAATGGTTGATTTGGCCTGCTTCAATGACAGTGACCCATATTAAATCTAAACAGAATACAAAAGCAATACAAAATATGTATTATTTCTGAAGTATCCGAGGACAGCATGCTGGTGCTGATGTCAGAAATCCTAATTGTTCCTATTGTTACATGGTATTTAGTTCCTCTGCTCAGTCACCCACTGAGCTATATCTTAAATAAATAAATATCACTACAAATCTGTTTATCTCTCATTCTTGTCAGCCAAAGGTTTGCTTTTGAGGATGAAAATAGACCAATTCCCCAACTGATTACGTTCTAAAAAACAAGAGAAAAAAGTTTCAGATGGCCCTTTGGAGAGGGAACAAACTCAAAAAGCTGAACCAATTATACTTCCTAAGTGTGATTCCTTCCTGGAGCAAATCAGAAGGGTCATGCATGTGGGTTGATGTTTCCCAAAGGAGGTAGGATATGCTGAAGTTACACTCTTGCAAAAAAGAAGTGGGTAAAATGTTTAAGTGGACAGTTATGTTCATAGTACTAACAAGCTGGCAGTGACATTCTTTGTAGTAGATAAGACGGTGAATTACCATGATCTTATGTTTTTCCCACTGTTGCTTTTGGGCTAGGTGAGTTTTTCTAAAGTACGGGGTAGATGGGTTGGAATAAAGTTCCACCCGCTATATGAACAAAAGTATTGGGACATTTGCCAATTCATTGTTTCTTCTGAAATTGAGGGTATTGTTTACCCTGCATTTGTTGAAGTAACTGTCTCTACTGTTCAGGAAATAGTTTCTGCTATATTTTGGAGCAGTGCTGTGAGGATTTGATTGCCTTCATTGACAAGAGTATAAGTGAGGTCAGGATGTTGGAAGATTGGCATTCTACATACCTCATCATCAAAGCCTCAACTCATCCCATAAGTATTAGATGAAGCACCATCATTCCAAAAGTTCCACTGCTCCACAGCTCCATGCTGGGGACTGGGGTGAAGAGGTGTCCACTATAGTTTACATTTCTGTTGACTTTTTGCATGGTTTACAAATGCTAAAATCAAAGTGTAGAAAATAGCAATTTCTAACTGCATCCATATATATTGTATATATGGATACACAATCTGCTGGTCAGGATATTCTGTTCCTTTTAGATCATTTTCTTTCCATCAGAACCATTAGGCAACCTCCAGTTTCTCTTAGCTGTCTGAGAAATTTCTATTTGCAGCAGCTGGAGCTTCTTCTGGATCTCACTCTTTCTGTGATCTCTGGATCTTAGTGTCCTTGGTCCAACATACATATCTGCCGTACTGCTATATGTTTGTTTTCTGTATCCTAAACTTAAAAATGCAACATGAAAAATACAGCATACTCTATATTTTAATTGCAACCTTTAATTGCAATGTTTTTGTGGCATAATTTGAACAAGAATGTACTCTCTAGAGCATGATCTCTCCAGAAATCAAAGTATTTGGAAATAAATCCTAAACCCCTGCATGTATATCTGCCTCCTTTGTCTTTGTCTGCTCAGTGCAAACCCCATTGTTGTAGAAAGTATTCACTGCACTTCACTTTTTTGCACATTTTGATATGTTACAGCCTTATTTCAAATTGGATTCAATTCATTTTTCCTCTCACGGTTCTTCACACGATACCCCACAATGATAAAAAATGAGAAACATTGGAAATCTTTGAAAATTTATAAAAAATAATAAAACACAAAAATTTGCTTAAGATTAACTCAGTTTAGTGACCGCAGCCTTCCACTGAACCTATTCTTCTGCTTCATGATTAAGGTGTGTAATGGGTGACTGACATTGTCCATGGTAGAAAGCAGTTTGTCTGTGTTCCCTGTGTCCTCAGGAAGTAAAGCCATCTCCGCCCCTTCTTGTACAGTGTCAGTGCACTGACCTGTCTAGTTTGTAATCCAGCTGCAGTACAAGTTACTTATAGATCCTAACCACCTTCACATCAACCCCCTCACTGGAGACCGACAGTTGGAGTAGTCCAGACCAAAGAACATTATTCTCATAGCTCCACTCCCCTTATCCAGGTGGGCAAATGTCTGGTGAAAGAGGTAGAGGATGGCATACTCTACACCTACTTTCTCCTGATTGTTGAACCTGGGATCTAAGTAGATGGAGGAGCAGGCATTCCATGGTTTTCCATGATGTGAGATGTAAAAACAACCAGCCAGAAGGTAGGTTTAGGCAAGCTGGGACACACTTTCTTTGGCACTGGAACCAGGCATAATGTCTTCCAAATTATGAGAACCCTTCTCAACTGTAAACTCAGATTTAAGATGTGCATCAGGGGTTCCCCCAACTCAAAAGACTTCAGCAGTCTTGGACACACTTTGTCTGGCATATTTTCTTTTCTTGCCTTGAGCCTCTGACCTGGTCTGCAGTGAAGTGAAGAGGGGGGTGAATGAGGGCAGCAGGGGTACTACTATGCTGAGCTAATCCATTGTGTAGTGTAGGTGTAGTGAGGGTGCTGCATTGTTTGTGTTGATGGTCTGGAGCGTGTGAGCAGTGATGAGGGTAGGGGGGTGGATGGCTGCACTGTCAGAAGTCAGAGCTGTTGTTGTCACTGTTAACAAGCAGGGAGACAAAGAGGGAGTGGTGATGTCTGTCTCTCTCTCTCTCACCCTCTACAACACTGCTGTTCCTCTGCTTGCAGTTCCTCTTGTTTTCTTTTAAAGCCCTCTTCTTATTATTCATGTGGTCTTTGATGTCACAGGTTATCCGGGGCTTGTTATTGGCAAAGCAGCATCCAGTTCTCACACAAAAAACAGTATCCATGCAGAGGTTCAGGTAGTCCATTGTGGAGTGTGTAACCCCCTCAACATCTTCTTTATGAGAATCCTGCAGTACACTTCTGTCAGTGGATGCAAAGCGGTCCCTGAAAGTCTCCTCTGCTTCATGAGATCACTTTCTGAAGAAAGCATTGTCACAGGCTGCCTTTGAACGTGAGGTTTGTACTGAGGCTTGGGGTAGACAAGGATGTGGACTTTCCCAGTGGTGGCAGGGGGATGGCAGTGCATGCATCACTGACATTAGCATACAGGATGTCTATGGTTCTGTTTTTCCTTGTGATACTGATGAAATGCAGACAGCTTGGAATCAAGTGTGACATCATTGAAGTCACCTAATAAAACAACACCTATTGGTGGTGAGTTTGTAGCCTCGCAGTGGTTGTGTGTATGACATTACATGCAGTCTCAGTATCAGACCACAGGGATTTTAAACACAGAAAGCTATGGTGTGGGAAACACTTTTTGTCAATAAATGTGTATATACATATATTTCTTTTAAGAAGCACAAGAATGTACTGTGTCACATGACTCTACATTTATGTCTAAATTTAGTTTCTTCTCTTAAAAATACATTTCCGGTGTAAGTTTATTAAGTAAGTTGAATTAAAAGAAATGTGTTGACATTATTAGATATTATTGATTGCCAAACTGTGCACTGTTGAAATAGAAGAAAGATCCATGGATCATACAGTATGGAAATGGCTTAAAAGCCTTTGTCTACTCATTTCATTGACTCTGTTGTAACTGTTATTTATAGTTTTGTGATGAATTGACAATGAGAGAAAAAAATGATGTTGGTCTTTTCTGCAGAGAGATTTTCCTGTAGAGTCCGTCTGCTGCATTTAAATTGGGCGTGATTAAATATGGTCCAGCTAACATCAGATTGACCAATGAACCAATCAGAGTTAGCAGAGTAACTGATCCAGTGAATACACGAACAAAACTTTGTTCATGTATTAACTCATGCAAAATAAATAAATAAATATATTCTGTTGCAGTTTATTTTCTTTCTATTTTTTTCCTGCAGTTCAAACGGCAAAACGGTTACCTGGGCGCAAAATGAGAGAGGCTACCGACCAAACCTGTGGAAGCGCATCTCTATTCACATAAAGAAAAAGGAGGAGAGCAACCAGACGGCCATCATCAAACCCTTCTCCAAGGGATGTGATGCACCTCCAGACACAGGGGTGAAGGCATCATATGAAAGGCCTCAGAGTGCCACACGTTACCCTGTAACCTACCGCCCACGCACACCTTCTCCTCTGCCCACTGTGTGTCAGCGAGGGTCTGTACAGCACTGCTGTGAGGATGAAGAACCTTCTAGAGATCGCAAAAGAGAAGAGTCTGTCAGAGAGCGGCAGCCACCAATGGTAGCCTTGCCGACATACCTGACAGAGAGGTCACAACGAAGCGGACCTCAACAAACTTCTATAATGGATCAGATCACCTCTGTAGTGAATCGCTTCACAGCCAACATCAGCGAGCTCAACAGCATGATGCTGCCAACCAGCTCACCTCCAGGTACATCCATCAACACTTCTGGCACCAGCTCACCCACTTTCAGGCTGCTCCCACGGGAAATCCCACAGCTACACACCACAGTGACAACCTACGCAGAAGTTATGGCTGCAGCCAATGCTACTCCACGCTCTGCAGTGGGCATCACTGGAGGAATAATCACTGGCGGGAGTAGCCATGCAAGTCTTTCTGAGAGCATCTATGACTCTTCCTCACAAGTCAGGACCACTGAACTGGACGAGCTGGCTGCACTCACACCACCATCCCCATTCAGGGACTCCTCGGTGGGCTCAGCCAGCGATTCTCCAACCTCGCCAGACTCTGAGCTGGCACTGTGTCAGCCCTGCTCTCCAAAGTATGACCGTTTGATGCTGCGCAACTACAGCCAGAGCTCCTCCTCACTGTAAAAAACTCACCACAAGGGCACTCCCCTTAAATAAATGGGAGGATGAGGGCATTCTGAATACTAGTCTGAAATATCGTGATTCCAATTCTGTTTACCTGGTTTTAAAATCTGTTTGAATTTGGACATGTTGCTGCATTACTTGCAAGAACTTGGAATCACGTCTGTTCTAAGAGACGGAAGTATGTAAGTACTTCAAACTTCAAACATGAGTGAGTGTGGTCTCAAATACAAAAGCACCCACAAATAGAATGTATGGTACAATGCTTCATGTTTACATAGAAGAAAATGTTCATGAGCCTTGAATGCAGTACACCAGATATGATGGGTTTTGGCAGCTTTTAGCTAACAGATGCATGTATAACGGCATAAGGGAAAAACAATGGTGAGAAGCAACTAGAGGTGTTCCATCGACCTCAGTAAACTGTGGTTTTAAATGATATCCTGTGCTCAACCTTTAGCCAGTGATCCAACGATGTCAAATCACAGATTTGTAAGACAACAAACTTCATATTATAACAGAGGCATTTTTATTTGTAGACAAATCTGTCTGATGGCTACAAATGTTGCACAGTCATCTGAAATTATCATTAACTGCAAACATCGAATGTAGATTTTTAGGTAGTATGGGACCAATCTAACCATCTCAGCAGGTTTGATAGCAGTGTGTTATTTTTCAACTATTTGGCTTTATTGTTTTTCAAGTGAAAGTGTTTCATGACAAATGTTCCATCACAAAGATTATTTCAAAATATTCTGAAAATCCATATAGTTAACCAATTTGTTAATAATTAAACTATCTTAAAGATGTCTAAAATATCTTTATTGCTCTATACACAAATTTGTGAATTGTGATTACTGAGGTATAAGATGCTGGGAAAGAGTATTGGTCCTTGTATATTTATTCTAATTTTGCATATTTGTCACAATTAATTGTTTAAAATCTTCAAACAAAATCTGTTGGAACACAAATAACCTAAATGAACAAAATAGAGTTTGTAAATAATCGTTTAATTTATTGACAGAACAATCAATTCACCTGTTTAAAAAAATAATTTCTCAATCATGCAACAGACCATTACATTAATTCTAAAGATGAGTGGGGCAGAATGCCTCCACAGCAATGTAAAAAAAAAAGTTTGATTTCTAGGTGAGGGTGTTTCCAGTTTTTGGCACAGCCAATACTAAGTTTATTTAAGTTTAATCATTTGAATTGCATTTTCACATAGGTTGTAGAGGCCCTGCAAAATTGTCCTTCAGTAAATTACCCTATATATATATATATATTATTTTTTATTTTTTTGTACAAAGATATTAAATGATTTTGTGGGGAGATATGCAAAAATAGGGGAAATCAGGAGAATATGGTTTTATGGTCCTGTAGTCACCATATAGTTGATTTAGTTGCAGTCACATTTGAAAAGATTTCAGTGAATTTTTGAGATTGTATGTGCAGACCTTATGTGATTGCTGCTTGTTTACAGTCAATATAGATAAATGTGTGCCAATGACATGAAAGAGAGGAATAAGGATTTATACATGTTTATTAATGATTTCCCAGTAGACTGGTTTGTGATGTGCAGAATATAAAGAAAGCAATACTTATGAATGTAAGGCATAGTGAATTATTACAGACATGCAGATGCAGTCCTCTCATTTACACATGCTTAACATCTTATTCTCCTTAGGCATCATTTCTAAAACATCTGGTGTGCAGTGTTATATCAACACAGAGCGTGTGTGTGTGTGTGTGTGTGTGTGTGTGTGTGTGTGTGTGTGTGTGTGTGTGTGGAGAGGGAGAGACAGAGACCAATCTACCATAATATTAGCATCACTGACAGGGAAAGTGATAAACATTGATATAATATATATATATATATATATATATATATATATATATATATATACACACACTTTTTTATTTTTAAATGTTTTAATTTGGACCAAAAATGTTTCTTCTTAAAAAAAAAAAAAATCATTTTTATCAGATTTGAAGCAGTGCTCATTGTTTCCTATGAATGGTTGCACTGTGCTTATTTACAACCTTTAGTCTATGGAATCATGTGCAATATCTCTGTTGAATGGATGTAATGAAGATTTATGTTTGCATGCAGAACAGTGCCAATAGCTGACTCTGTAAGTGCTAACTCTTAACTTCTTGCCACAACTTTTGTACATTTTCTAAAAGTCTTTTTGCATCTTTTGCTCTTTGCCTTTTTTCAGAGAATGTAGATAACAGCTATTAAGTGTGATGTATTTTTCTACATAATATTTGTGTTGGTTTAGTAATAGAATTGTAATATATTAGTTTGTTAAGCTTTGTGATGGTGGGATGAATGTAGCTTGTAATAGTATTTCTAGTAGCTGCAGAAGTTATTTATTGTGATTTTTTATTATGTTGCAGTTGTAATGTGTGACAAAAATGAATTATTTATTGGGTATCATTAAAAAGGGATTTAATTGCAACAATCTCTTTGTTTATTTAGAATCGCATTGGGAGAAAATGGTTTATTGTGTCTCCATTAACTTTTTGAAATATATAACAACACACATTGATGTTCACACACATAAACCAACATGCACAATCATTTGATTGAGATACGCAACAGTAGATCTGGGCATTGAAAGAAAAAAATCTAAAAATTAGAAAAACTAAAACTTTTCAATACAAATGACTAAAAATACTAAGAAAAATGTAAGAAAAAAAAACCAAACAAACAACTTTTTAATCAGTGATGATTCAAGGAGACTGCGTTGTCATTCGCATCACATGTGGTACATGAGCTGGAATGAAATGATCTACTCAAGGTCTCAGTTACACCCAAAACAGATACTGTGAGTAAGATGAGTATGAATGTAGCAGGTTATGAGTAAAGTGAGAAAACAGCAGGTCATTTAACTGTGTCCTGAGTATCCTGAGTATTTAAACACAGCATTTAAACGACATTTTAAACCTGATCTGTTTACATGTGTGATTCCCTTCTTCCTCATGAGGACCATCACTGATCCATCAAAGTTCCTGTTTTCTTGTCATTAAACCAGCACGTGTTCCACACACACACACACACACACACGCACACAGCATGGCAGAGGAAGGAAACGTGGCGCGCATGAGCTCCTCTGACGGCCGGTCACAAGTTGGCCGAGCCCACGCCCTCCACACACACACACACACACACACACACACTTTGTCAGGACTAAGTATCATGCATGCATAAGCAGCCGGTCCAGTCCGTCCAGCCATGCAGAACCACCGCAAAGAGCGCCTGTATAAGATCCTGGTGATCGGAGATTTAGGAGTTGGCAAGACGAGCATCATCAAGCGCTACGTTCACCAGACCTACTCCACCAACTACAGAGCCACTATAGGAGTGGACTTCGCACTCAAAGTCCTCAACTGGGACTCGGAGACTGTGCGGTTGCAGCTGTGGGACATAGCAGGTAGACCATTTTCAGCTGACTGGGAGTTCCAGCAGGGAATTCTGCAGAATGAATGGTAGTGTTTGATCTGTGATGATCTGCTGTTTAACAGCTGTAGGCTGTTCATTAGACAAAGGACTAACTTCTTCTATAGGGTCCACAGAACAGCTGTAACACATCACTGTTCAGAAGTCTGGACTCTGTGCTCTTTTACTGCTTCTTAACTTTACTGTCATTTAAAGTCATATTTACCTTCACAGCGCTGTAGTCTCCTACTGAACTGAACCTACTCAGGACTAGCTTGTTCCAAATACTTTTGAATGGCAGTCTTATTTCTTATGTCATCTAGATCAGTAGAGTTCACCCTACTCTCTAAATAATCAGGGTTCTAGATAGTACTATAAAAGGTTAATGACCCTTTTGGTCTATTCAGAAACATTTCATCAAAAGGTATTTCCACTAATGCAAAGAACCCTTTACCTTGTGAGAGTATTCACCCCTTTTTCTTTTCTTTTTTTTTTTACAAAGAGGACAAAAATAACAGAAAACCCAAGTGTGCACCACTACTCACCCCCTTAAGTCAGTACTTTGTAGAGCCCCCATTTACAGCAATTACAGCTGCTAGTTGCTTCAGATAACTCTCTATGAGCTTGCCATTGGGAGTTTTGCCCATTCCTCAAAGTAAAACTGCTCCAGTTCCTTCAAGTTAGATGATTTCCACTGGTCAACAGCAATCCTGACAGATTCTCAATTGGTTTAAGGTCTGGGCTTTGACCAGGCCTTTCCAATACATTAACACATTTCCCCTTAAACCATTTGAGTGTTGCTTTAGCAGTATGCTTTGGGTCATTATCCTGTTGGAAGGTGAACCTCTGTCCCAGGCTCAAATCACTGACAGACCAAAACTATTTTCCTTAAGAATATCCATGTATTTAGCACCTTCCATTGTCCCCTTGACTTGGACCAGTTTCCCAGTCCATGCTGCTGAAAGACATCCCCACAGTGAAACATTGTGGTGGCAGCATCATGTTGTAGGGATTTTTTTCAGCAGCATGGACTGGAAAACTGGTGTTCTTAGGGTGATGAGATTTGATGGTTTTGCACTAGACATAGCATTTTCCTTGGTGGTCAAAAAATTCAATTTTGATCTCATCTGACCAGACCACCTTCTTCCATACATTTGGGGAGTCTCCCACATGTTTGTCTGTAAGTAATGCCTATTTTCTGGGTACTCTTCCATAAAGCCCAGCTCTATGGAGTCCATGGCTTATTGTGTCTGTATGGACAGATACTCCAGTCTCTGCTTGGGAACTCATTTTTTCTCATTTCACTTCACCTAAAGATGCATCATATACAATTTAAATAAAAATAAAAAGCAACAACGACAACAACAACAACAACAACAGCAACAGTGAGATTTAAATACAGGTTGTAATGTAACAAAACAGATAAAAAGACAAAGATCCATTTAAGAATCCAACTGGTTCTGTGAGGTCTCATGGATCTAAATAGAATATGCTAGTGGTGTAACTTTGAACACTGTACCTAGATAAAGCTGTAACCAGTAGAGCTTTTTTAGTCCCAGTAATAAGGAATGGTCGTCAGTCCTTTTTCTGAAAAGTTCAGATGCATAGCAAATCCAACACACATGGTCCAGGTAATCGAGTCAACTTTCTGGATCAGATCTCTTCGTGATGACCACTGATCTAGACCACTGGTCTTCAATCCTGGTCCTAGAGAACAGATGTTTTTCAGAGTTGAACCAAGATGAACTGGGTGTATTAGAGCAGGAATAATGAACAGAATAAAGTGCAGTGTTATTATAGGACACACATGGGGAGGATAGATTTGTGAATGGATAAAAAAAGAAGATAAACTTTCATCATTATCTAAATAACCACTGTTTAATGGATTGGACACAAAAAATAGCTTGATACAGCTTTATTAGCATGTCTGATTTTTTAGATTTGGGCTCTTTTTCACTGTTCATTTAATTCAGCAGCTAAATGGAGTTGGAGTTCAGTCTCCAGTAAGGACATTTGCATTAGCTATTCATTGCCAAGTGTCAAATATAGCACTAATAGCCTTTATTAATTGCTGTTTCTATGTGAGTAACACATGTTGGAGTGTGTTAACAGACTTGCCAGTTAGCATTGGTACCTAGACCACACTTGCTTTTTGGTAACTGGTACCTGGTTTGTTCACTCCCAATCCTTTATGCTAGCTATGTTAGGATCCAGCCAGCTAGGTTAGTTCTGTGCTAGTTATTATTTTTAATGAGTAACTGAACCCCAATAGTTTCAGCAAACCGAACTTTGAAAAATGTTATAAATAAATCAGAGATGCATTGTGGAAGGGGCACTGCAGTAGTAATCGTAGCTACCAGAGACTATGGAGTGTGACACAGAATCAAGAAGCACTTTTGCAACTAAGAGATCTTACACAGATGCAGATGTTTCTCCACTAACATCCCTATCTTTCACAGGGGAAGGTTTTTCTGATTAGCAGTGTCTATTGACCCTAAATTCATACATCATTGTTGCCAATGATGGCAACAAACCCCAAGCAAGTCCAAGCATTATTGTTGTTGTCATCAGTGCAAATCTCTGCAATTCCCCTGCTGTGTACAAACACCACTTAGTCAATGTAAAAATGTATACATTGAGGGTACTTTACAACTTCCCATAATTGAACTTGACAACTAACAAATTGACTGTGAACATACTGACCTAATCCTAACCAGTGCAGAAAACGCCCTCACTCTAGGGTAAATATGCTTCTCGTATTTGACCATGGCATGGGTGGACATCATTGGAGGGATGATAACACTGGTTGTCACCCACACCTACTACAGAGTTGAACCTGGGGGGGTTGGGTGCTATTTTTTTTAAACGACTCTTTCAGCTCATAACAGGAATGCCAGAAACATGTATTCCTTCTATGTCTGCATTTTTAGACTTTTTCAAGAAACTGGAAATGTACTTTTATTATTGTAGCATTAGCCAGTTAGCTGGCTAACTTAATCCTACATGTCGAGCCAGACAGTGAGAGCAGAATATATCCTGTTATAAATAAAATATGCTGTTACTGTGTACTGCTAGGAACAAATAGTGATGTTCTATTAGTGACAGTTATATATGTTCTGTTTATATATACATTCCTTGGTAACATGTTCCTGGGTAACGCAGGAGTGTTGCTAGGTAGGTTGGTAGAATACATTGTATGATTGATCAGACAATCAGCCAAACAGCCAATCAGCCTATCAGACAAACAGCCAATCAGAGGGAGCATATTTCCCTACACCATTTAAAGTCAGTCAAATACAATGGGCTAATAATAAACAAAGTTCAGCTTCACATAAGAGAATTTTCAGCTTTGGCACTAGTTGTAGAATTAATATAGCTTTAATGCCAAATGGCTGTTTATGACCCCGATGAATCTGCTCCTTGACTCTAATGATGATGTATCAGTGCGGTTCTAAAAAATGTCCTCGTTATCTTAAAATCTAACAAAAAACAGTGAAAATGGAACTGTCCAGTAATCACAATAATTTTTGCCTTGTGTATAACTGCTTAATCATTTAGGAGATGTTGAAAAATTATTAGAATTCTCATTTAACCAGTGAATAGTAATAGCAGTGACTAACATACTTATAAAAACACATCATTCTTCATATTCTGGAGGCAAGATTTGGAGTGAGAAGTGCCAAACAGCCAGTGCCATTTACCACACTGTGTTTTAAACTAATATAGAATGGATTAGACTTTATGCTGTTCACCTGTTGTGTTTGATATGGTAATGGGTTTGTCTCTGCCCCTTCCTTGTCAAATGAGCATGCTGTGCAGTTCGACTTGCTGCGCAATTTGATTTGCATGGTGACTACTCATTTAGACTAATAAAGAGCGGCTTTATTTGCTATTCTGAAGTGAATCACCAGGTAAAGGAATTCTCAGACTACTGGTGCCTTCCTCCTCCAGAATGCCATTTTAATCATCCAGATCCAGTCTCACGTGTTATGCATGGCAGCCACCCACCTCTGCTTCTTTCCCTTTCTCTCTCTCTTTCTCTCTCACACACACACACACACACACACACACACACACACACACACACACACACACACTTGCACTCTCACACTCAGAACCCAGACTCACTTCCCCACGTGGAAGGTATGCATGCAATCATATGAGAACTGGTCTCATGTGACTAAGATTTAGAAGAAAATCACAGGGGAGTCATTGTGGGGGGAAAATGGTATAAACAAACCAGAGAAAGGAGCTCTAAGACTGGGCTCACTCCCTACCCAAGCATTATCTACTGCCCCATATAGAAATGGCTTATCTCAGTAAAACCAGTTGGTTATAACACATTGAGCTTTCTGACAATGTATTAAGGGGCCAAAAACCTAAAAATTATTTCAGTGTCACTGTAACACTATGTCAGTAAACAGTGAAACTAGAGCTTATTGTGAGTTTCATACAACACTATTTCCATACAATTTGACAATTTGGTTAATCAATTTACAAAACAGTCCCAGTCCCATGCAACAGATTAACTGTCATGTGCAATGGCTTCCCAAATCTTCACACCAGCAGTTGGAGTAAAGTTGTGAAGGCAGTATTGAAGTGCTTACCATGAGGTCTCCATACCCAAACCCAACTATTTTTGGATATCAAGCAGAACCTTGGAGGAGTTCAGAGTAAAGCCGCCGCTCCTCTACATCGAGAGGAACCAGTTGAGGTGGCTCGGGCATCTTTTTCGGATGCCCCCTGGACGTCTCCCCAGGGAGGTGTTCCAGGCATGTCCCACTGGGAGGAGACCGTGGGGTAGACCCAGGACACGCTGGAGGGACTATGTCTCTCGGCTGGCCTGGGAACGCCTCGGGGTCCCTCCCGAGGAGCTGGCTGAGGTGTCGGGGGAGAGGGAGGTCTGAGCATCCCTGCTCAGACTGCTGCCCCCGCGACCCGGCCCCGGATAAAGCGGCAGAAGACGGATGGACGGACGGAAGCAGAACCTTGATTTGTTGCTAAAGATGATACAGGAGTCTAGGTTTCTTATTCATGAAAGCACTGCAAAGAAGTGCAACAGAGGCTGGCTATCAAGTGTCAGGACACATAAGGGGCTACCTGACCCAAGTTTCCTTCTCATCTAAGTGACCATCCTGCTTCTCTGATTCAGTCCAACGATGCACCCCTTCTCAAGTCTGTCTACTAGACAAAACGTCTTTTGTGTGCATTGTAGTATGGGTATGTGTCGTAGTCAACAATCTCCCGTGAAGATGTACACTACCCAAAAGTAGACTTTTGATAGTGGAAGCACTTTTATGCCATTTTGTGCCAATCCAATGTGTATTCAGATCACACCTGTAATCATTAACATATCTGCCTGAGACATAATATGGAGCATGATCATGAAAATGCACATGCCATAACTCCTCTTTTAGTATATTTATAACAATTAAAAAATTAAACATTACCTGTATTTCCATTCTCCTGGTGGAACGGGAGGCTGTAGGAAGAGGCTACACCTTAAAAAGTAAATGTTTAAGCAGCCATTAAAAAAATAATTAATTAAAAGTGTAGTTAATGCCACATTCATCCCATCATTGACTCATTGAATGTTCATTTAGGTTCTTACTCTCCTCTTTTGCAGTAACTTTCATGTGACCCCTAACAGAATCTAAAATTAGAAACAAGATAATGTAGATCAAAGTAACAGCTGGTTAACAAAGGAGAATAATTTCTGGCATAGTGAATTGCTTATTTACATTTGCAGAATTTAGCAGACTCAAAAAAGTGTTTTACTGTTCACTCAGATCTCCTTAGCTAGTAGAAGCTAATATTATGGAAACATTAGCTCACATACACTACATGGACAGAAGTATTGGGACATTTTACAGCTACATGTGTTTTTTAGTTCCACTCTAAATCCATAGGCATGTGTAATTGGTGGAGTTGGACCCCTCTTTACAACTATAACAGTGCCTATTCTTTTAGGAAGGTTTTCCAAAAGACTTTGGTGTGTGTCTGTAGAAAGTTTTGTCCATTAATCCAGATGAGCATTTGTGAGGTGATGTGGGACAAGACAGCCTGGCCCACAATCTCTGTTCAAGAACATTCCTAAATTGTTTGATGGGGTTGACATCAGGGCTCTGTGTGAGCCAATCAAGTTCTTTCACACCAAACTCACCTAGCCTTAAGGGACCTTCCTTTGTGCACTGAGGCACAATCATACTAGAACAGCAAATGGCTTTCCCTTTTTTCCCTGTTTGATTTTATACCTGTGGCACTAAGAATGAGTGAAATATCTGAATTCAATGATTAACAGTTGTGTCCTGAACCTTTGTCCATTTTGTTTTTGTTTATTGTCATGGCTCAGAAAACTTAAAAAAGTCCACCAGGGACCTGCATTTCCACACGTCCTATATATGTTGTACAACGTTTTGTAATAATCTGTGTTTTGACTGAACATTTCATGAAAAGGATGTTTGACAATAGCTGCAACTGTAAGTAAGTTTCAAACAACTAAAAGTTCCTGAAAGTTCTTGCATGTAAAGCCATTTTTAGAAATAACATACCCAAAATGGGTCTTTGGAGCAATTGTCTAGAACAATGACTTTGAGTGAATATTTTGTCATAGACCCATGTCAGTAAATGAAATATACATGTGTGTTGAACCTTTTCAAAGTTCATACTATTAAGGTTCTATACCATTTTGATTTATCTCTGCCCAGAACCATGTAGGCATGTTTGTGAAGGTTTGGGACTTGTGACCTAATTGAATCCAAATACTGCTGGACACTTTTCCATTGTCATTGCATTGCTGACCTCCTTAAGATCATTAGTTATTTGCAGACTAAGCAGTAGTTTCACTTTCCCAGGAACATGCTTCTAATCTGTAGTTTGGTGTTTAAAATTAATGTTTATATTATCACACCAGTCATCTTATATTATCGTCTTGTCATCTTTATAGTCATATTACTTATCAGCACAAATTAATCACTGTGAAAACTCTAGAACTAGCCAGTTTGAACAGATAGTGGTAATGAGTTAGATCAACAAGATAAGGGGATCAGATAAGCCACAATGATGTCTTACTCAACATGTATTGTAGAGGAAGAATGAGAGCTCATTTATGATACATGTTGTATAACATTATTTGTATAATAAGAAGCTCTACTGATGAACCATAGCTGTTATATAGACCTTAAGCTGTTAGAAATAATTGTTAAGAATAGATCTTAAATGTGCTGCTGTTATATTTATTTAGTGTTTGTGTGTAATCTTATAAATTATACTACTGTTAATAAGGAAATGCATAAGTAGGAATAAGTTACACATCAGTTTCTTTTTCTGCTACTAGTCTACCAGTCTGCAGTCTCACTGAGAAAATATTACAGTACTCCCAAAAGGAAGCATGTGTATCTTTAAATAGTGACAGAAAGGTCTGAATGTGTCACTGGTATGACTGTCGAAACATTATTATTAGTACTTACAGAGATTTTAAACATCATCCGCTCTGTTAAATAAATAGACATTATTTTATGTGACAACAATACTCATTGCTGACTATTACAGTGCCTTGTGAATGTATACACCACACTGCAGTTTTTGTATTTTGCTATCTCATAATCTGGAAGTAAAATGGATTATTTGAGGATTTACATAATTTCATTTACAGAACATGTCTACAACTTTGAACTTTAGATTTTTCTTATTGTGAAGCAAACAACAAATAGGACAAAATAACAGAAAACGTCAGTGTTCGTAAATATTCACCCCCTAAAGTCAGTATTTGTAGTGTCCCCTTTTGCTGCAAGTAGCTCTGGATAAGTCTTTATGAGCTTGCAACATTTTGCCACTGGGATTTCAGCCCATTCCTCAAGGTAAAACTGCTCCAGCTCCTAGTTAGCTGATTTCCACTGGTGAACAGTAGAACAACTGTCTGGGCTTTGACTAAGCCATTCCAATGCATTTATGTGTTTCCTTTTAAACCACTTAAGTGTTGCTTTAACAGTATGCTGTGGGTCATTGTCCTGTTAGACAGTTTTTCATTTGAAGACAATGTAAAAAGATTTTATTCCAAATGGAGCATTTTTTGGTTCATAATGCAATTTTGACACAATGTAAAGAACAACTTCCAGATTCCCATTATATCAAAACAAGTGAAAAAAAAACCTAGAAAGTGGCAATATACAGACTTGTAATTGCTATTTCACAAGAATCATTAAGCCTATAATGCTAGAAAGACATCAAGTGTAATCATTAAGATGTTTGGTCTGGATTCTGGGAGATTTCTGGATAAGCAACATTAGCTAAGCACTTTTTTAGTATAATTTGTCATAAAGCTATTGTAATTTGGTTTAATGTTCTGTCCATTTGCTCTTTTTTGTATTTCTTCCTGCTGAGGAAGGCCAGGAGCGCTTTGGGAACATGACACGAGTTTACTACAGAGAGGCCATGGGGGCGTTCATTGTTTTCGATGTCACCAGGCCCACAACATTAGAAGCAGTCACCAAATGGAAGGAGGATTTGGACTCAAAGTTGACACTGGCCAATGGCAAAAGCATTGCTACTGTGCTGCTGGCCAACAAGTGTGACCAAAGCAGAGACGTTGTGGCTAATAATGGTCTCAAAATGGACCAGTTTTGCCAAGAGAATGGAATTTTTGGATGGTTTGAAACATCTGCCAAGGTAAGGTGTATTATTGACATGAACTGCTTGTTTTAATATGTTGTAAATTAATGATTTTTATAAAATGAATAGACTAAAATTTGATCACTAAAATCTTAAAATTTTGATATACTGCTGGCAGAATTGGCTTCTAGGTGAATCTCATCTGCCTTGTTTTGAGACTGACTCTTCCATATTAAATGCAGCACACACATACAAATAGAGAGCTTTCATACTTACATTGTAATTAAAGTTTTACTTCATGTTAAAAAGTGGAGCAGCAAAAGCATTCATTTTCTCCACCCCTAATTAAAGCGGGGTGCATGTGGTAGCTTTTGGATCCTTGTCCAAGGTGTAGAATGGTGTG
This sequence comes from Acestrorhynchus altus, assembly GCA_034509495.1. Lineage (NCBI taxonomy): Eukaryota > Metazoa > Chordata > Actinopteri > Characiformes > Acestrorhynchidae > Acestrorhynchus > Acestrorhynchus altus. Next base: position 13,136,562 of record CM067519.1, read on the forward strand.
CTTAGCTGGCCAGGAAATTATACCCTAGTCTGCCATAGGACAGGCAATGTTATGCCCACTATGATACTCCAACCACTAAAATTCTTTTTACCTGTACCAATTGTTAGAGCAAAGTTAATCAAAGCACATAAGGGAGGATAAACTACCTGGAGGTACACTTGTTACTGTTGTAGTTTTTAGATTTCCCAGCTCCCACATATTGTCAATATTATTTACCTGTAATTATTGGATTGACCATAGTATCATATAAACTTCCTCACTTCTCAACACACCCCATCACTTGATGTGGAATCTTCAATTCATTATTTTGTGGTAATCCATGGAAAATAAGGCATAGACCCCTTCAAATACATCTACAACATCTTCTAAACATCACTTGAACCATAGAGCCTTAATATAAATTACACCTGACATTAAGTAATTCTACTACATGAAATTGAAATAACCATATTTTATATGGAACACCCTAATGGACAGTGTTTTTGGATCTGTTATAAAGTCTGACTATTCAACGATTCAGTCTGTGACACAGAAATAGGTCTCACATTAGAAAAGGCTAATGAACCTCATGTAGTCGACTCAGGCCCTAATGAGATGTCAGGTGCACAGGACCAGGGGATCATGAAGAAACATGCACTATGAGCTACTTTTGAAGACCTCTAATTAAATGTCCATGAATATTCAGGACCTAATTACACCTGACAGTCACACCAAGCAGTTGCCAAGGGAGAGGGAACAGGTCCAGCAGTCACTCGAGAGCTCTCTCATTAAATCTAATGAAGACGTTCTGAAGGGATGAACTTATTTATTTAATTATTTATTTATTTGAATTTAACACCTTTTCTCGTTCATCATGTCGCAAAGCTGGGAGCCTGAACTGTTTTAAATGTACCCTCGCCTCGTACAATTCCACGCCTTTTAATAATTCACAATGACTCCCCGACCTACTTCTGGGAGAGCGGAGATCAAAGAAAGGCCTGCTATTGGCTTATGATCAAAAGTGGTGGAAACAATCAGATACTAGTGCCGTGGGTGAGGGCCTGTACCGCCCCATGCTGTTCAGTGCACTTTTATACATATAATCGGTTAAAAAAATTCAAGTGTGTACTACTTTTTATTAATGATACAGACACACACACACACACACACACACACAGAAAACATCTAATTTTCAGATTCCATTCACTGAAGGTTGTAATGCCATGAGGCAATGGAACTGGTATGATGAACCATGTGACATTATTTTTATGACTTATGATCACACTTCTGTGTGCAACAGGATCTAAGCATTAGGAATCTCTAGATTCCAGCCTTGTCTACTAGCTAAGGATTTTCTAAGTGAACAGCAAATCACTTTTGTAAGTCACTCTGGATAAGGGTGTCTGCTAAATGCTGCAAATGTAAATGTAATGTAATGCATGTGTGGAACTGTACATTCAGCCTGTTATAGCTTTCTGTAAAAATCAGTAAATGAATAAAAGGCTTTTTAACTAGTGCTAGTGGTACATGCTTAACATAGTCCAAATGAATGTGTTACTAGTTTAGTTTGTGGTCTGGTATGATTGTACAGAATCTACAGTAATGCCACTTCACAATTCATTTTGTCTTTATGTGTGAAACAGAGGCTGGTTTCTCTCTAAATGCATTAAATCACACCAGCAACTTTGCTGCAGTATTTAAGCTTTATCCACCGAGAAATTAAGCAGTATCCACCAAATTAACTTCTCAGGCTGCTTTCTATGACAGTAATGTTCCAATATGTCACACTTCCCAGTCCTGCCTTCTCCCAGATGGACCCAGTTCACAATCTGGACTCCCCCAATCCACCTGATCTTGTCTCTACTAACCAATCAGATATATATTTTCAGAGATATATTTTCAAATAAAAGTGCATTTCAATAATTTTTCATAAAATCTTTGTGATTTTAAAATAATAGAAGCACACATACAAGTGTTCATTTTGGGTGTCAATTTTGACAATTTTTTTAATAACTGTCCAATTTACAGTGTTATTCTTTTTTTTGCCTTGTTTGAGTTCTTATTTGCATTGTCCCATTTACTTATATAATCTGCTTTATTTTTAGCTTTAGACAGTATTGTTTTTTCATGATCTCTACAACTTTTAAAATAGACTTAATTCAAAAGCATAAAATATAAAAATGAATGAAATGAAAGGACGAATAAATGCTCTTTACATTTTCAGTTGAACAATATATTGATATTCAAAATTGAATAGTTGCAGCTCTAAACTTGTTTTTTTTTTTCTCTCACTCGTTCTCCTTCACTGTTGTAGGAAAATATCAATATCAACGAAGCTGCAAACTTCCTGGTAAAACACATCATTGCCAGTGAGAACGATATCCTCAAATCAGTGGTTCCAGACACCATCTCACCCCAGCTGGCTCCAACCAAAGAGATGAGCTGCTCTGGGTGTTTTAAACCCTAATAGAAGAGGAAACCACTCCAAAGAACAGATGAGAATAGCTGATGATGGTGGCAGGAATAAGGGATTCGCTGCAGTTTCCGTTCTGCCTACATTGTCTCTGTTTACACATGACCCAAACAGGACAACAAGGACAACCGAGTATATATGTCTATATATCTGTGTGTCTGTGGATATGTGTGGATAAATGGAACACAAAGATGAGTCAAATTAGATATGAATAGACACTTCAGTGCTTTCAATGTACTGCTTGCCCACTTCGTTAGAAACACCTGTTTTGTTCTTCCACTCACTTTATGCAATCAGCTACCCTTACAGGTCCACTGTATAGGTGTACAGTTAGTAACTGTAACTCATCTGTTGTCAAGCACAATCTTCTTTTTATTGAACATTAATCAACAGTCAGTTTCTGACCTGGACACCACTAGTGGCCAGAATAGTATGACACTATTATGTATGAATAGTATGATACTATGATGTAGCTTAGTTTTTCACTCACGTTAATGTCTCTGCTAGGTTTAGACTGGTCTGCCAGTCCATAAATATCCATTATCAAGGGTCTCTGTGCTCAGAAACTAACCATTAATAAAGGGCTAGAGGATGGTTAGCACCAACTGTGCATCAAATGTGATACAGTCTCTAACTGCACACCAACAAGGTAGCGCTCTGTGTGAGACTAGGTGTTTTTAATGAATTGAGTGGTGTCTGTATGTTCAAGCTTAAAACACTACAAGCTGAAAGGATGGAAGCAAGCAGAGATTTTCATTTTACAGAGACAATTTTGTCTTTTTACTTTTTAATATATAATTTGAATCTGACCGATGTTTTTCCCTTCTTGTGTAAATTTGCCGATCTGGAGATACAAGGTTTTTGTGTGATAGCATTACGACCAGCTCCATGTTTCTACACTCATTTTAAAGCCACTCATTAATTCTGGTGGCTTTATACTTTCATTTACGACTGCCATTTGGTGTTTAATTGCTCCAGAGAGTCGTATTCTATTGGCAGTACCTCTCTACAGGGAGTAGACTAGCTGTGTGTGTGCATTCGCACATCTGTGTGAGTAATAGGTGCCACTAGGAGCGTCCAGAAATATATCTTGGAAAATGTTGGAAAAATCTTAAAATTAATTGTTAACAGCATTACAGATAATATATTATTGTGTATTATACTTTTATATTTTTATAAAGGTTGCATTGCTTCCAGACTTATGGCCTTGGTAGTAGAATGTGCAAAATGACACATTCCTAATTTCATAATACATAATATTCGTCACTGTATTTAAATGACACATTTTAAATAAACACAAAGGCATCAGGATCTGCCCTTAAATACTAGTAGTACATTAATTTGTATAGTGCGTTAAATATATCAGACACTGTGCTTCTTGAAAGCCAATTAAACCTGCCTAATTATGCTCTTAATGCAGCATGCATTACAATATCCACACTATTCTCAGAAATGCATATCATGACGGTCTATTACCATGACAAAAGTAAAACATGATATTGCCCATCCAACAGCTCATTCTCCTATTAGAAAGTTTCTGAATGTAAGCAGCACACACAGACTATTCAGAACAGTAGACCTTAAGAGCCACTCAACCATTTAAATGCATTGATGATGTGATGAACAGAACATTTATGAAGCTTGGATTTTCATTCAGCCACATTTTAAACCTGTGAATCTGTGTAGTTTTTTACCTTCAGTTACATGCAGTTAGATGAGATCTTAATCTGTACGATGATGCAAGAAAATACAGACGCAATGAAGGACATGAATATGAGTAAATATGCCAACTTAATCCCCAATCACCTCTCCCTCTGCCATCGTTTCCATCTATTTTCTGCTCTCTTCCATCTCTTTTTGCACTCTCCCTCATTCTTTCTCCCTCACCCTCCACAGTGATTCACTGTCTGACTCACTGACATTATATAAATCTCCCATGAATCCTCTCTTCAGCACTCACTTTTGTTGGGATATTTTAACATGGATATTGATCTGAATTCCTCTCTGCTTCGTAGCACGCTGGGTGCCAACACGTTGCACTTCTTATTTGATATTAGCCCATTGTTGTCTGTGTAGGAGGTGTTATATAATTAGGAATCGCATCATTGTGAATGTCTGGGACTTTGAAAGAACAAACAGAGTGCTCAGTGTAAGGTGGTACATAGTTTTAAACTTGAAGAAACATGTTAAACATGTAAAAAATGTGTTATTTTATTTTGGATGCTAAATATGGCGTAATCTGTTCTATACTGGCTAATTTAACCTAATGTGTTTTCTAATAAGACACTGTTATTATTAATCATTTTCATATTTGCAATGTACAAACAGTCATGCAGGTTTGAGACTAAGACTTAAGAAATCTGTTTTGAACATAAATGTTTCTTAAATGTTTGTTTTGTACCTCTGCTGCTGTAATACATTAAGAGAATCTAGCCATGTCTCATTATAAGGCATAAGGTGTTGGGAGAGGTTTGTGATATAGATTTTTATAGCTGTAAATCTGATTTTAAACAATGCAGCAGAACATGCTGAACCTGCATTTGTACATTGACTTAAGAAGAGAAGCTTGTGTGGGAATGGAAATATTGGTGGAATTGCGCTGCGTTTTTTAGCATATTACTCATATTCAGCTCAAGTCCTCTGGTATCTCCATGACAACTGCTGAGCACAGATGTATAAAAGCTTGTTTTCACTGAAGGTTGCAGATTCTGCAAGATATGCCTAGTCTTTCTGAGAACCTATACATAGTTAAAATGTCTCCCCCTTGTTGAGGCATGTTTAGTCTGTGAAATTTGCTACCATAGTTTTGCACTGGAACTAAAAACCAATATAGCTAGCTAACACGTAATGCAAGCTTATACTGCACTGATTATACTCCACCCTCCACTTGAAGTTTTTTTTTCCTGCAGTCCTACAAGCAGTTCTCTCTCAACATTTTGTCATCTTCCAGACTTCAACATAACCTCCACAGTTCTTGTTAATGAGAAACTGGAAACATTGCTTCTTGTGAATAATCTTGTGATTATTATTTATTTCAGACATTATTTTAATTTTGAGATTGTTAGGAAGCTGCATAGAGAAGCCCATGACTGTCAGACTTTCCTAACAATGAGTGTGAACAACAGCCCTAACAAACTATTTAAGTTTGGCAAAATTGGTGAGAGTTCAAGCCCCTTGAGGTGTCCAAACTAGTGTGTTTTTCTTTTTTCACTCTAAATCTGTACAAATTATAAACAATACACTAATTTTAATGTGTTGAAAAAGAACATTTCATTTTTAACTGGAGGCATATTGGAGATCAGGTCATCTTCTACTCACCTAATTACTCACAATACTAGAAACTTAAATCTGTGTTGTCAAACATTAAAAATGGGTAATATTGTGAAATAAGTGATATTCTTGCTCTCCTTACAGACAACAACATTTTGCTGTGTAAGATTCTTGTTTATGGCTGAGGTGTGTGGATGCCCTGATCAGAGACCCATAGCATCCCATTAGCATCCACATGACTCTTTCCTGCTTTTTTCAGGGATCAGATTTGACTCTGCCAAGTTCACCACAGGTTACTGGTAAACAGTCTTGCTGCCAGTCATATGAAACCCATTACAGTGCACAGAGAGGCGTGTAACAGCTAAAGCTATGAAAAGAGAGACAACGCTGATTTGCTCACATAAAAAGGGTGGGAGACTTTATGGACCAAAATTAAGGTCCATAAATGGTTCTTGGCTTTACACCAAAAGAAACTGCCCTTAGCCTGCAGCTGAAATTGTGAGGCTATGGGTCTCTGAAGTTTAATTTTTATAGTAATTAACCATCCTTTGCAATGTAGTCTTGTGTTATTTAGACATGCCCATTCCAGATGTGGGCATAACACCAACTGCAAAATAATGACTCAACTCAGGAGAACTACAGAAGCAAGGCTCATGCTACCCCATGGGTAAAGCACCACTCAGATAAGCCAACCACAGACAAGGCACTGTTGCAGGTATTTGTGTAGTGGCCAAGAGGCAAAGTCACAGAGTTGTGTGGAAAGAGAGCCACTGCCACAAGGAGATCCATAAAGGCAGTCACAATAAGATTGGGTGAGCTTTTGAAATTAGTAAATTTATCTAGGTGCTAGATGAGTGATGGGAGAAAAGCTGATCCCTCCACGCCCTTCTCTTCAGTCTGTTCAAATAGCTAGCCACCCACTGCACCAAGAGCCTTCCAAGGGAAAAGAGAAAGGGATATATATATATTTATATATATTTATACATCAAAGTCCAATTTACCATACTCCAAAGATCCTGCAGTTCCTATAATGTCTTCCTTTTTATTTGTTATATGAAGTTGGTACCCCCTTCAAAGCTATAACAGCATCCACTCTTTCTACAAGATCTTGCAAAGTGTCTGTGGGGAGGTTTGTCCATTCATTTAGAAGAGCATTTGAGATCAGACATTGATGATGGATGAGAGGAATGGCTCACCATCTCAATTGTATTTCATTCCAAAGGTGTTTGATGGGGTTGAGGTCAGGGTTCTGTGATGGTCAGTGATTTTTTTTCTACAACAAACTCATCCACTGGGGCACAGTAATGCTGGAACAGAAAAACAAGTAAAGGAAGAGGAACAGAAAGGTTGGGAGCATAAAACTGTCCAAAATATTTTGTTACACTGAAGCATATCCTAAGGTTTTCCCTTTAGTAGAAATAAGAAGCCAAGTCCTGCAGCTAAAAAGCAACTCCATAGCATTTTTCGTCCTCCAACAAATTTCACAGCTGGTACAGTGCAGCATACCAGGTAACATTCTCTTGGCATTCATCAAATCCAACCTCATTCATCAGACTGCCAGATAGAGATATGAACACATTTCTGCTGCTCCAAAGGCTGTGTGTTTTAAGCCACACCTTGGGAAATTGTACTTGGTGAAGTAAGGATTGCATGCTGCTCCTAGGCCATTGAAAACTCATGCAATCAAGCTTCTGCACAGTTGTGCTGATATTAATACCAGCAGAGATTTGGAAGTCTGCAGGCCGCAATTACTAAGTCCATGAATTTTATGTACTATGCACCTCAGCACTTGGCGATCCCACTCTGTAACTCTATTTGGTCTGACACCACTCACAATCGTAGAATCTAGAGGGAAGAAATTTAAAAAACTGAATTGTTGGAATGGTGGCATCCTATTTCAGTACCACATTCAAATTCACTGAGCTCTTGGGACATTTCACAAATGTTTGAAAAAGGCAAGGTGTTGTGTGATTATATACACCTGTGGAAATGGGATTGAATAAAACACCAGAATTCAATGATTAAGATGTCTCAGTACTTTTGTTCATTAAGTGTAGCATTTCAGTGTCAGTGATATAGTGATATTTATCCTTTTGAAGCATCTTTTCTGCTTAAGACATCATTTAATTTCTATATTCATTTGGACCTTCAAGGATGTAATTACTGTGTAAGCAAGTAATGACATAGCAATAAAATTATGGTTCTGATTTATAAATAAAGTACCTGAAAGATGAACTCAACATAATCCAACTCATTAGGTCTATTACATTACCATCACTGTGGCAACAACCAGCACACTCGTTAAACTCTCTCACAAAAAATCCACCCTTTCAGGCCTGTTTCCAGCACAAATAGTAGGTAACACTTTTCAATTCAAATGCTGTGAGGGCCAAAATGAATGTACATATAGTGGCATGCAAGTTTGGAAATCACTGCTGAAACATTTAGTGAGTTGAAGATGATTTAATACTTACAATCAAAATATTTGATGCCACAAATTAGGAGATGGTTATAAGAAGTATTTTCAGATCATAGTTGTAATGTAATTAATATAATAACGTTAACAGGAACAAAAAAGGTCAAGTTAAAATATTGCAAACAGAATACGACCTACACAACCAGTATGACTAAGGTTGTCCTTTCTAGTAAACCACAATGATTGGCATGTCCAAGCTGGTTGGGCAGCATGACCAAAAGAGCCAAGCTGGCCAGTATGACCAGTATTACCAGCAGGACCAATTCGGTTGAGCAGTGTGACTAGTAGGCATGTCCCAATCATGTTATTTTGCCTCTGATCTGATTTGAGTCTCTTAATGCTGAGTAACAGCATAACTATATTATTGTGAGGTGAATGCACTAGGATACTAGTGTGTGTGTTAGCATTAGTGTTAACCTCCTCTCTGTTATGAACTCATTCTTCAGAGTTGGTTTATAAACAGTGTTTCCTACATTGGAAAAACAGCTCAGTTTCAGCAAGTTGTAATATGGTTTCAGACAGTATATTAAAGTTTCATCTTCTGCTGTAACGCAGCTCCACACATTAATGTGGTTAAAAGACAAGAACGATGATCAAAATAGCCGATTCCCAATCTTTATACCTAGATCCAAGGATACTGTTTGGGATTGAGACATCACTAATGACCAACATGACCGGCCTCACCAATCATGAACAAATACAACTGCAACATAAAACTATACTGGTCAAGCACTGGTTTCTCACCACCAGTATGTTTTCATCTGGATGCCCAGCTTCTCAACCACATTGAACATCAAATACCAAGTTAGCTAATCTGAAAGCAGATGACAGCAGAGATGAATGTTTTAAGAGAAGGAAGGTTGTGCAACACAACAGTTTGTTTGACATTATACAGGAAAAACTACAGGTCATCATTGTTAAAGCACAGTAATGAGCAGTCTGTTTAGGTATGAGGGATAAAGAGCGGATCAAATGTGAAGTGTGTTATGGTTTTAAGCCCACACAAACATTGTGAGTAGAATTCAAGGGGGCAAATATAAAATGACCCCATAAATAGCACAATGGCTGTTCTGCCTGAATTGAAACATATTTAGATTTTTTGAAGCATTTATTGAGAGAGAGAGAGAGAGAGAGAGAGAGAGAGAGAGAGAGAGAGAGAGAGAGAGAGAGAGTTAGTTTAGAAGAGAACTGGATACATATGCTGAAGAAAAAGCTTCTATATTCACTTCCCTTTAGCTCCTCCAACACTTCACATCAGCTTTGCCAGAGAGTACCACCCACACAAAAACACCCACACTGCCTGCCACAGAGACACTCTCTCTCTCTCTCTCTCTCTCTCTCTCTCTCTCTCTCTCTCTCTCTCTCTCTCACACACACACACACACACACACACAAGAATGAAAACACAGACACACACTCTGAAGGCGCACAGACAGAACTGAACACATCCACCTACACACACACTCTTTTCACACTGTACACAGATATAGAGGCACAGAAATATTCTCCCTCTTCTTTCACACACACATTTGTTCCTGTCACACACAAACACACACACACACACACACACACACACACACACACACACACACACACACACACACACACACACACCTGCTGATACTCTGATTCCAGTCCTTGTGTAGCAGTCTGATTTTGATGGCCTGAGAGCATGATGTGCTTATGGGATTTGAAGGGCATCTTAGAGTACAACAGATTACAGTATATAAGATCAAACTAGATTTTCCATGCACCACAACAGTTGATTTTATCCTAAATATGTGCTCTAAAACCTACATCACAAAGTACACAGAATGCACAGTATATACAGTTAATAGTGTATACATGCACATACATACAGTTCCACCTTCATCTAGCTGCAATGCACCCAAGATGTACATTATGTGCACCCAATTGCATAGATGTTTATTTAAATTTAAATTTAGATTTAAATTTAGACCTCCAAACTGTTAATTTGATGAATGAACAAAACACAAATGCCAAAAGTAATCAGAAACTAACTATAAATATAAAAATATATTATTTATACAATAAATCTTTTGCTGTCAATGGCTGCCTGAAGTCTGAAATCCATGGACATCACCAAATGCTGAGGTTCTTTTCCAGGCCTTTACTGCAGCTACCTTCACTTGCTTATTGTTTGTGACTCTTCCTTCCTTTCAGTTTTGTGTCCTGTGAGTGAAATGCTTAATGCTCAGTTGCATTATGAAATCAGGTAACTGACCTTGTCATTTTAGAATGCTCCATATCTTTGCCTTATAAAACCACAGATTTGCCATATGCTTTGAGTCATATTTCATATGTACTGTGAACCATCATCCATCAGTCTTTTGGAATTTTCAGAGCAGAAAGTAAAGTTGAATACCCATTAGAATTCATCCTGCTACTGGTATCAGCAGTCACATCATCAATAAATTCCAGTAGCCCAGTTCCATTGAAAGCCATTCATGCCCATGCAGAGCCAGCCCTGACCAATAGGCAAGATTTTGGTATCGCATCATATCTTTGAGATTTTACAGTTTTCAGTCAAAAACTTTTTTTTACAAGAGGTAACATCTGCCTGAAAAAAAAACCTATGTGAATCTGGATGGAACTAAAAATAATCAGACAATCACTGAGTTAAGTGGAAAACAGTAAGTACATTTTTGCAGTCTATACATTTCTCAGAGGAAATCACAGACAAGAGGTGTCCCTCTGAACGAGGATTGGAGGACTCCATTTAAATTTAATCCTGTCCTACTGTTTATGACATCATCATAAGAACTGTGTTGTGTAATTTACATTTATCCTTTAATGCATTGTTGTTGCTCACTACTGTTGCCCTTCCCTCTCTGGCAGAAACATATGGGGTTGATGTGCCAAGGGGACACTGCACAGTGGACACAGGAAATATTAGGGATTATATAATTTGACTATGAAGTTATGATGAATAATATATGGGTTTTTTGTAATTTTTAGAAATAACATTATACACAATCTCAGTAAAAATATATAAAGTTAGAATTAGCTTTTTTTCTTTATTAAATTGAACTTAGCATTTGCCTATATCATCTACATGACAGTCCAGCTCTCTGCCTATGAGAAACACTTCCTGAAGTTGATGGACTGCTTCAGATCAGAACTCTTTCTTTTCCTTACTCTCCATACAAAAGTTCATTTTGTTTTCATCTGTTAAAAACCCTTGGTTCAGAACCAATCAAGTTTTATACATGGTTTCTATCAGTTTAAATTGATCTCTCTTTTTTGAGTGTTACCAGTGAATTCCACCTGGCATTAAACTCTTTAAACTTTAATTGTTGAAGGCATCTCTTAATTGTAGGCTCTGACAATGATAGGCCCACCACTTTAATACAATTCTTTATTGTCTTTCTATATCTTAAGTCTTACACTGTCTTCTAGGCCTTTTGGTGATGTCAAACAAAAATAAATAAATAAATACATAACCAGATTATAGATTTAGCTACTCTAAATAATTGGACAACCTTATCCAAATTTTCCTTGGTCTTCCCCAGGACCTCCTCCCATTCAGACATGCCTAGAACAGCTCACAAGAAGCATCTAAACCAGATGCCCAAACCACCTCAGTTGGCTTCTCTCAAATTGGAGGAGCAATGGCTCTACTCTGAGTCCCTCTTGGAGAACTCCTCACCCTATTGCTAAGGGAGAGCCCAGCAACTCTGTGGAGAAATCTCATTTCAGCCGCTTGTGCGCAGGATCTCATTCTTTCAGTCACTACCCATAGTTCGTGGCCATAGGTGAGAGTCAGAAAGTAGATTGACCAGTATATTGAAAGCCTTGCCTTTTGACTCAGCTTCCTCTTTACCACAACAGATCAGCTCAGAGTCCACAGCACTGCAGACACTGCACTGATCTGCTTGTCAACCATTCTGTCTTTCCCTCACTCGTGAACAAAATCCCAAGGTAACTAAACTATAGAATATAGTCCAGCCCCTCTGGAGGAGATTGTAGTTAGTAAGTCAATCAACTAGGAGATTGACTAATTGGTAAGTAGAGAGTATGTGCACAACCCAAGACTGTCAGGTAGAGGAGGTGGAGTCTGTATAATCTACCAAAATATTCTAGAAATTAATCAGGTACAGTATAACACCTTCACTTCCTTTGAAAGTCTGTCTATTAACATCGTTAATCCAGCCACACACAAGAACATATTGTCATTAATTAATCTATATAGACCTCCAGGACCCTACTCAGAGTTTTTAAAACAATTTAGTGAGTTTGCTGCAGACGTAGCAATCTGCAGTGATAAAGTAATAATTGTAGGAGATTTTAATATTCACTTTGAGAAGGTAGACGATCCTTTATAAAAAGGCATTTACCTCAATCCTAGACTCTGTAGGTATTATCCAGAATGTAACTGGGCCGACACATTACTGTAATCACACTCTGGATCTGGTTCTGTCACTGGGTGTTGACATAAATAACTTAAATACTCTTCCCCAAACCACAGCAATCTCAGATCATTATTTAATTTCCTTTGAGCTACAGCTTAGGCAAAATGTAAGTACGTCCCCTCATTACTGCATGAAGCGTTTAATAAGATCAACTACAGACCAACAAATTACTGAAAACCTACCTGGTTTATTAACACCAGATTATTATCCAACAGATCCAGAGGAGTTAGATAAATTAACCAACTGTTTACATAATAACCTCAGATCAACATTGGACAATGTAGCACCACTTAAATATAAAAAATTAAGACTGAAGAAAATCACCCCATGGTACAATGATCAGACACGTACCTTGAAACAGTCAGCACGAAGGCTAGAACGGAAATGGCGTTCCACTAAACTGGAAGTGTTCCACTCAGCTTGGAAGGACAGCCTAACTGACTATAGAAGGGCTCTAACTAGAGCTCGCTCAGATTATTTATCCACAATTATTGAAAAGAACAAAAACAATCCCAGAGTACTTTTCAGTGCAATCTCAAAACTTACAAAAATCAGGCAGGGACACCACCGACGATTCCATCAGATTTCACCAGTAATATCTTTATGGACTTTTTCAATCATAAAATAGAAAATATTAGACAGAAAATTCAACCCATAATATAAAGTCTTCTGGTGTGGCTGATATAGAACAAAATATAGATATAGAAGAAAAGTTGGAAACCTTTCACCCACTTCCACATTCAGAATTAGAGAAAATTATTTACTCCTCAAATTCTACCACCTGCTGTTTAGATGCAATACCAACAAACCTACTTAAAGACGTGCTGCCAGCTATAATCAAACCTCTCTTAACAATAGTAAACTCTTCTCTTAGTTTAGGTTACATACCTAAAGCTTTTAAAGTAGCAGTCATTAAACCACTGCTCAAGAAAGCAAATCTGTATCAGAGTGTACTGGATAATTACAGACCTATTTCTAATTTACCATTTATATCTAAGATTTTAGAAAAATCTGTGGCCCAACAACTGTGCAGATACCTGCACAAGAATCACATATATGAAAAGTTCCAATCTGGATTCAGGCCTCATCATAGTACTGAGACAGCCCTAGTTAGGATCACAAATGATCTCCTTCTTGCCTCTGATCAAGGCTGTGTGTCCCTGCTTGTGCTGCTAGACTTAAGTGCAGCATTTGATACAATAGATCATACTATTCTCCTAGAAAGATTACAAAACTTGGTGGGAATCACAGGGACAGCCCTCTTGTGGTTCTTACCTAACTGATCAGTTTCAATTTGTAAATGTAAAGGATGTGTCTTCCAATCACACTGAAATAAGATATGGAATCCCACAAGGCTCTATTTTAGGACCACTACTGTTCACTCTTTACATGCTACCCCTTGGCACAGTAATAAACAGACATGGCATTAATTTCCACTGTTATGCAGATGATACTCAATTGTATATTTCAGCCAAACCTGATGACAAAACTAGATTAAAGAAAATGGAAGACTGTATAAAAGACATAAAATCTTGGATGGGGCATAACTTCCTCCTTCTAAATAGTAACAAAACAGAGATCCTCCTTTTGGGTCCTAAAATTGCAAGAAATAAATTATCAGACTTGATGCTAAATCTGGCCGATTTCTCAGTTATACCTAGTTCAGTAGCCAAAAATCTTGGCATCATAATTGATTCAGATTTAACATTTGACCAACACATAGGTAATATTACTAGGACCGCTTTTCTTCATCTTTGTAATATTTCCAAGTTAAGAAAAGCCCTATCCTTGCACACTGCTGAAAAACTGGTGCATGCTTTTATTACCTCAAGGTTAGATTACTGCAATGCACTATTATCAGGTTGTTCAAGTAGGAACCTAAACAGACTTCAGTTAGTTCAAAATGCTGCAGCCAGGGTCTTATCTAAAACTAGAAAATTTGACCACATCAGTCCAATACTATCAGCACTGCACTGGCTTCCGGTTAAATTCCATATTGATTACAAAATTCTTTTATTTACATATAAAGCCCTACACGGGCTCGCTCCTCAATACTTACAGGATCTAATTTACCTTTATGAGCCACCACGATCACTCAGATCACAGGGTGCTGGCTTCCTATTAGTTCCCAGAATTCAGAAGGCTTCAGCAGGGGGAAGAGCCTTTTCTCACAAAGCCCCCCAGCTCTGGAATAACCTTCCAGATAATGTTCGGGACTCAGACACTGTCTCAGTCTTCAAGTCTAGGCTGAAAACTTACTTGTTCAGTGTAGCATTTGGTCATTAATGACCAAGGCCTTAGTTACAGGCTGCAGATCCACGGGTTCATGGACATAGGGATTTATGGTAAACTGGGATGTTGGTGCTGCCGTCTGACTCCTTCTCGCGATCACTCTGGTTTGTGATGGTGGAGCAGTTAGATGCCAATGTTTCAGGATGCTCCCATGTTTATGTTACCTTCTGGTTCTCTCCTTAGTTACGCTGTTATTGTCAGATCTGCCAGAGTCACTCACCACACTCTGGTAATGTTTACATTCTCTGTTCTCTTTTAAATTTCAAACTAATTCATCTCTGTATCTTTTCCGAGTTAACGATGACCCACCAGCCAGAACTGATTAGGTCCTAACCCCAAGTTCTTCTGCCCCACCTGAGAAGGACTCCAAGCTCCCCTGATACATGTCTACATTGGCTCTCCACCTTCCACCTACTGGACCTGGACTAGTTTCCCACACTGCCATGGACTAGCAATATCACCCACCATCACCAACTGTAGAAATCTACTGTTAATATTATGTCCACCAGAGAATTAACATTACTTCAATACCCGAGTAATAGACCAGAGATGTAGGGGTCCAGTGTCCCCTAACTATGTATAAGTAGTTTGACCAGAGGAGGATGGGTCCTTCCCTTGAGAGCCTGGTTCCTCCCAAGGTTTCTTCCTCCAGCTCTGAGGGAGTTTTTCCTTGCCACTGTTGCCATGTGGCTTGCTCACTAGGGGATCTGTCATTTATACTTTGTTTCTGTTTTAACCTTTCTTATTTATTTATTTATTTATTAATTTTATTTCTGTGAAGCTGCTCTGTGACAACTTCAGTTGTGAAGAGCGCTATAAAAATAAATTTTGATTGATTGATTGAGAGGTAAGCGAGGATCAAAATGGGCTCATGCTTTTGGCCACTACTTGATCCACAGCCCACTGGACAACCATTACTACCCATGTTTCACCTTCGGGTTGAGCTCAGCCAGGCCCCATTGGTGAAGACCTGCTGACCCTATTCCGGGAGAGGGAAACCTGTTCTGGATGTTCATGATGGGAAAGTGGATCACACACTGTCTGGCCCATCGCTAATGCCCCTGATAACATAGCTCCTAAGGTCACTAAATTAGGCAAACCCCTCCACCACAATAAGGTGGTGATCCAAGGAGGGAATTATTTATATTATTGTCAGCTAATCCTAATGCACAGTTAATTTGTCCTCTTAATAAGGAATTGTACAACATTATGAGCATAATTTACTAAAGCATGGCCATTAAAAATAATAATGTGCTAATGTTATTGAAATTCATGCGTACAATGTCATTCAAAATTGTGAGCATGAATTAGCTATATGTTAGCATGATTGTGAAAAGTGTGAGCATGATGTAGAACATTTTACTTATGAACAATTTTATTTATTAACAATCTACTTATAATGGGTCATAATTTAATGGCCATGCTGTTACTGTTCCTGTCCCTAGTAAAGATTGAGTCATTCCTGAAACATGGATCTAGTAAAGATTTACCATGTTTTGAGCCCCAGAGAGACCACAGGCTACAGAGGTTATTTTAATTACTTCTCAATTATAAAAAATGTCATTTGGTCAAAGGTGTATATAAAATATTTATTCCCTTCCAAAAGAAAAAATATGCACCAGGCAGACTTTCATAAATCTACACTGCTGCCATCTACCTGCTGGTTAATATATGCAATGAACAAATGGAGAAAAGTGCAGCCAAACACAATTCCAATTTCTAAAAGAAAAACAAAGTGTTAATCTGCTAAGTACAGCTTATCTCCAGCCTCATTTTAAGCACTTCATAGTGCTCTTGCAAATGAGGGAAAATGGTTTATTCTGTCATTCAGCCACATGAAAGGAAAAATACAATCCATGAATATGGAATTTGACCTTTAAACTCAGTGAGTAACTCCTAATGTGTGACTTAGTCAGCTGTTCTGTGAGCCTGTGGTGATAGCCTGGGGAAAGGCAGTGTTGGAAAACCAAGCAGAGTTTCAGAAATGTACAAACAAATAAACAAACTGAATGAATATTAATTACAAAATAATGTAATTGCCTTTTATGAACAGCATTCAGTATTCAGGTTTGTCTCTGACAACACATCTTTAATGCGGTTGGGCGCCATCTTCATCTGACAACCTTGTTTCAGAACCGATTAGACTTTGTAGATGTTTTCCCTCAATTTACCTTTATGTTATTGAGTGTTACCAGTGGTCTCTGAATTTCAGTTCCTGAAGGCATCTCTTAATTGTAGGCTCTGATAAGTACAACACTTCAAGATTATTCTTGATTAATTTTCTTTCTACATCTTAATTGGGTGTTCCAATCTTTTTCTGCCAGTCTGCCAAATCTTTTTCTCAAAATCTGTGTCTTTTGAGACACAGATATTTTTTTTAGGAACAGAAAAACTCAAAAATCTGCATCACAATAAACAAGACTTATCCTAACTGACAAATTCATTAATTCAGAAACACAGACATAAATCCCAATTTAAATGCCAAAGGAGCATTCCAGTGTACATTTGCTGCTCTGTCCATGCTCAACATGCATGCACACTGTGAATGATCAGTGAAAGGGGGTGGGGCTAATGATGTCACTGACCCAGATATTGGGTTTTATTGCACACATATTTCAGAATAAAAGTAATGAGAAGGAATAATACTGATATATAAATATTGAAAATAATAAATGACATTTAGGTTGTTTTTTGTTTTATTTGAGCTACGGTCAATATCCTTGTCTGTGTAGTCAATGCAAATAATTAATCACACTTCTTGGATTTTCAGCTGAAAAACACTGGATGATCAATTGAGATATAAAGTGTTTTTAGGGAATTATGTCTACTATCACCTCTCACACTGTCCTGGACAAAAACAAAAGCTCTACATTTCAGCTACTAGACAAGTGTGAGAGAGTATGAATATCAATTTATACACCCTGCATGAGGGAGTTTGTCTTTAAAGCTATGTTCTTGGCATTGGTCTTATTTCTATGCTTTTAATTCTTTTTCCATCACTCTACACTCAGATCAGAAAAGCTTATAGACTAGAACTGCCTCCAAGAAACCCAGCCAAAGTCTCTGAACAATGATTTTTTTATCACTGGCCCAAAAACATTGGGTGAAAGACAGTGGAGAAAGAGAGTTCATTATGACGGCTGGTGTTCCAGAATGCAGCTTTAAGGCACATGATCTGTAAAGATTCAGTGTATGTTCAGAGGGTTTCACAATCTCTCTTTCCTCCCCCTGCACTGGCAGATGACAATCAACTGCCATTGGCTAGGAAAAGGGGATTAGTTGGTTGGGTATAAAAGAGTGAAGTGAAGAGGCAACTGGCTAGGCTGGAGCTTTGGATTAGTATGGTTCCCAGGTGGATTTCACGGTCCAATATCATCCAGCACTTTGTAAACCAGTACTACCATAGAGTGGACAGACCTCATAGTATCTGTGGAACCACCAGTGTGATTCTGTTGATGCTGTAATACAAACATGGTATATTTTTGAACCACCTGGTGTATTTGTTGCTTCAAAGCAAAATTAATGCTTTTGATTGATTGTATAGAAAATGAGGTTGGCTGTGAGAATAAAGGGATTAGCAAGTAAAGAATGAAGATACATTTTAAGTCTAAAAGGATATCTACACTGCTGTCCAATTTTCCTCGACTTGCAGGGTTAGAGATAAGGCACAAATGCTAATTTGCAAAATCACTATTCTACTGCTCTGCCTCTAAGTCAGGACAAACACAATTGCTTCAGAGGATAACCAATTAAAATAGCCTGTAGGCAGAGCTTTAGAAATGTGTATTTGTACCTCACAGCTGGATGAAAGGTTTGCAATTGACTTTGAGATTTTGTTGTTTGTTTCTAAGAAATACTTCTTATATGGTTTCTTTGGTTACTTTGGTTTATACAGTGTATCAACACATAAAGCTCTGAGGAGCAGATACGTTTTTCTAAAGCTCCGGCTACTGATTCTTTTAATTAGTTATTGTCTGAACCATTTGCATTTGTTCTGCCTCAGATGTAGAGCTGCCTCAAGATCCAATTTGAATGCTAATTTTGCACAGAAGCAGCCCAAATCTGTGCAACACTGCAAAACTATACTCACAGACAAAATGAAAGCAAATGAAAAAAAATATTTGTGTGAAAATGATGATGATATATGTGATTACAGTTGTGTGAACAGATATGTTTATTGGGGGAAAGTACAACTGAAAGGATGCTCTAGTATCTTGTTGGGCCTCCTCTACCCTGCATGTAAGATGAAATACAGTTGGGCATGGAGGCATACAGGTTCCATATGAGTAACATTTGCCCACTTTTGTTACAGTAAAGGCAGGCTTGAAGCACTCACCACGAGGCCTCCATACTCAAACCTGACTTTCGTTGGATCCCAAACAGAACCTGGATTCATCGCTAAAGACATTTCAGTTTCAGTCTGTGGAGGTCCAGGTTTCTCATTCATGACACCACTGCAACTGAAGGCAACAGTGGCTGGTTGTCAGTGATAGAACACCTTATTGGCACTGTGACACCAAATTTCCTTTTTGTAGCAAGGACAGTCACTCAGTCCAGTGATGTGTCCCCTCTCAAAGTCTGTTAACTCGGAAAATGTCTTCAGGTGCATTGTGGAAGCATATTGTGCAGTCAACAAGCTCATGCCATGACATATACTACCCAAAAGTAGCCCATTAAGCCACTTTCATGCCCTCTTGTGCCAAGAGACCATATCTAATCAAACCATTTTTTGTTTGTTTCTGTTTTTTTGTCAGTGAGTGTATATATATATATATATATATATATCAAATTACACTGTATAATACTCTATAATAAATAGTAACAACATGTTCAATACAAGCCTCTCAATTCAATTTGCAAAAACATCAAACATTAAACAGACTAGAGAAAATAAAGTACCAAAGTAATAAAGTACTACTGCTTGGCATATTGAAAAAAAGATAATCTAATAGAACAATGAGGGCAGATTATTTTAGAAGCCATTGCTTCTTCTTTACCTCAAAATCAAGTACAGGGAGGGAAGAAAACAAATTCAAAGCTTGAATTATGTTATGTGCATTATTATAAAATATTTTCAGTATCAACTTTTATAATGTTTATTGTACTAATTAAATGAAACTGAGAACATTAGCACATGCTAGTTCCCAGGACAATTTTCATGATTGTCATTTTTAAGAGTCAAGCTGGTAACATTTCCACAAGCCTGATGAGTTCTCTCTTATTGCATCCATAAGTAGGTCATTAGAAATAGACACTCAAGTGGACTCTCAGTGGACTAAACTGAATCAAGAACAGCCTAAGCTGGATATAGAATGGATTTTTAATGAGATATAGTATGCCTTTGAAAATGTACAAAAAGAGCCTGTACATCATCTGTGCTCAAGTCATTAGCTTCACCAAAACTGCTGAAAAGAAAATCTAGATGTTAAATTGTTCTTGTGTTCAGTGCTCGGTTTTATCAGGTTTCTGTGATAAAACCATTTCATCATTGTGAAGTATTTATAAAAAGAGAAAAGAAGGTATTCACTTTAGTTTAAAAAAGATCATAGTTCTAGCATCTTATATGAGAGAGAAAACACATGATTATGCCTATGAATTTTAGGTATATTTAATAAATTGATTTACACAATGTTGTAAGTGTACACTATTGATGTACACTAATCCAGTATTAGCAGGTAAAGAGTGAAAGACTTTATTAGGTGGTAATGTGCAAAGTTGATAGCAAATAAGTTTAGCCATTTGTTCATAACAGCATTAACAGTCGCATAGGTATCAACGATTAGCACTTAACAACGCAGCTGTACTGCTGCTTGAGAGGCACGACATCCCTCGCCAGCTGCAGAAGAGGAGGCGCGGCAGTTGGGCTGGAGCATACAAGCATGTAATTCACTCCAGCCTTATGGGAAACGTGAGATCACTCTTCAACAAGATGAAAAAGCTCACAGCGCTAATGCGGAAGGAATACAGGGAGTATCTTTGGATATTTTTTTTTCACTTTATTCGGGTGGACAGGACAGCTTTGAAAAGGAGGTGGACTGGCAGTATTTGTGAATGATAGGTGGTGTATTCCTGGTCACTGTTAAAGATCAAATCTGCTGTAAGAACATTGAATTGTTTGCTGTTAGCATGAGACCATGCTACCTCCTGAGGGAAGTTTTGCATGTTATCGCGATAGCTGTGTATGTTTCCTGTCTGCCAACGCTGACGAGGCTTGTGAGCTGTGTGCAGAGTGCAAACCCAGCACCCACAAGGCCTCATCCATGTCTCTGGAGACTTTAATCATGCTTCTCCTTTCTCCACTCTGCCCACCTTTACCCAGTATGTAACCTGCCCCACCAGAGACAATAAAACACTGGGTCTGTTTAATGCCAACATAAAGGAGGCATGTAACTCATCAACACTCCCTGTGTTTGGAAGATCATAATCTAAATCATCTTCTGCCTTTGTATAAATCCATTGTACATAGAAAACAAGCAGTGATATGCACAGGGAAGAAATTATCAGAATAGGCTCTGCAGGACTGTTTTGAAACCAGAGTGTGGAAAGAATTGTTTGATCCTATTGATCCTATTAGAGAGGACATTGATAGTCTCACTCACAGCAATTCTGTGTGGAGAACACTGCTTCCACTAAGACCATTCTGTGTTTCTCCAGCAACAAGTCATGGATTAATCCTGACATAAATGCTCTCCTAATAGAAGACGGCCTTCAGGTCAGGTGACAAGGATGAGCTCAGCAGAAGGAGCTGAAAAGGAGAATAAGAGAGGGGACAAACAACTACTGAAGGAAGCTGGAGGAACAGATTCAGCATAAAAATGTCAGTGGAGTTTGGAAAGGCCTTAAAATCATCTCTGGTCACAAGAAGCTCAACCAGCAGACCAGAAGTGGGTAAACGACATCAAACTGTTCTTCAATAGATTTGATCACTCACCTGCCTTTCACACTACACAAACACAACTGCATGCTGCCCTCCTTCTGCTCTCACACTCACTCCCAGTTTAACACCTCTCAGCTCATTGCCACCCTCCTGCCATCCAGCACCCAGCCATAAAGAGGACCAGTTCTGTCCTGGGAAGTCCCTTAGACCAAGTACAAGTGGTGGGAGACAGAACAATATTATTAACCAAACTGGCATTCATGCTAGAAAAAAAATGCTCCCACCCCATGCATGAAACACACAACTTGGTAGCTCCTTCAGTGAGTTTCACTCTTATTGTGTAAAGGAGCAGTATCACAGCTCCTTATGTCCTGCTGTTGTTAGAAGGTACAACCAGCTTTGCTCTCAGCAGACCATAGACACACACACTTAACTCATACAGTTACATTTACATTTACATTTATGGCAGTCAGCTGACATCTTTATCCATAGCGACTTGCTGTTCACTCAGAATATCCTTAGCTAGTAGAGTAACTGATTCAAATATGATAATGAACTATTCTTAATAAATACATTAACATTTATCCAATTACCACCACTAATAAGCTGCCTTTATAGCCTTCATAGAAAACTGTCCAATTGACAGGAGGCTCTAGTACCCTGTTGTGCCACCTCTACCCTGGATAAAAGATGAGATACAGTTAGGCATGGGGGCATAAAGGGTCTGTTTGGAATCCATGTTGCACAATAAACCCAGGATTGAAGCACTCAACACAAGGCCTCCACGCTCAAACCTGACTATTACTGGGTTCCAAACAGAACCTGGATTCATTGCTAAAGACAATAGGTTTCCAGCCAATATGACAGTCCAGGTTTCTCATTCATGACACCACTGCAAATAAAGATGGTGATGGCTGGTTGTCAATGGGCACTGTGACACAAATAAATAGCCTGTATATATATTATATATTATATTGAAAACCTTCTTTCATTTCAAAATGTGAGGTAAATGTGTTTATTTATATTTGCATGTAGGTATGTTTAGGCTGTCAATTGGCTTTGGTGGGTTTGAACACTGGGTTTTGTATATGCAAATATGTAGACCACTAGTGGTGATGAGAAGGCATGGTTCAAGCAGATGTGTTTAAAACTGTACCAATCCTCAAAAAGAATGTGTTGACTGTAGAAGCAAACGGTGATTTTAAATCCATGCAAAATACCAGACATTTGACACAATGTAGAAATCCTAGTTTGTTGCATATATTCACATGTTCAGATAGACATTGACATAGTGCAGTTCAAATAGACATATGGCCACAAAAGAGGATGGATGGCCACCCTACTATGGCTTAAACTCCTCTAGCCTTTGCTACAGGCTGCACATTTTTAACTGAGTGTTTAAAATGCAAATCAGCCAGCTTGTGTTAAGTCCCCATGAAAGAGCAGCATAACTAATTCTCAGAAGGCAAAAAAACAACAACTGCTGACTTGTACCACACCTTTTTAAACTGTTTATCTATTGTCTCAGACTCACATTCTTTTGTTTGTTTACTTGTCAGTCAAATGTCTTGACCTGCCCCTGAAGAAATGCATCTGTTGCACTTCATCTTTGTTTGATTTCACTGGTAACATCTTTTGGAGGTTCCATGCAGTCTTTTTATATGTTAAATGAAAAGAAAGTTCCAGCAAAGAGCACCATTCATATGAGACCCTAATAAAAAAACATATGGGACCTATCGATCAAAGTGTGTGCCTGTGGTCTGCTGAGAGCAATGCTTGTTGTAGAGTCTAACAGCAGAAGGAAGGAAGGACCTGCGATACCTCTTCTTCACACACAGGGTAAAGCAGCCTGTCACTGAAGGACGATACGTCAGGGAAGTTGGCCCCAGATAGCCATTTTGTTCAAATGGGAGTGGACCCATTACTTGGTCCCGCACCCTGGGAATACAGGCCCTGGGAACTTAGAGTGACCCCATCAAAGTGTAGCATTTAGCAAAAGTTACCTTAGACATTGTCAGCTAAGATGGCATCTTAACTCTTCTAAAAATGCCCCTAGATGTGCAAAATGGACAGAAAAGTGTTCATAGCCAATGCTGAAGTGCTCCGGGGAAGAACAGCTTGTTTTACTGAAAACAATGGTAGAGTCATGGCCTGGGATAATACGCTGTATTGCTCTGAACGCTGAGTCATTGTCTCCAGTAAGATCATTCCAGTCTGCCTCAGCGACTCCAATGCACTCCACTGTGACACAGACAATGGGATAATGCTCAGCCCTCGGGGCTGTGGTTATAGCTCCAGTTTATGGCCACCATTCAGAGAGTTCAATTGTAATGTTCAGGGCTTTAGAAGGGACTATGAGGTAAGCAAAGTGTACCACTCTATCCAGGGCTAGGATTATTTCCTTTTTTGCACATCTTCACTTGGATCGCACTGATAGAAAAGAGAAAACTGATCTAGGATCAACAAAAAAAGCTGTGATTGCTTCAGATCTGTAACTAGAAATGTGACAGGAGAAGATTGTATAAGAGTCCATGAAGCTTTCTGAACATATCCTATTCAGCATAGTTTCAAACTCAGTGCACACTTAATCAAACCTTTAATGAATCTTAATTGGTAAAAAAAACCAAAAGGTTTTCTGGCTTTCTAATGTATTGAAAGCAGAACTGTGCTGTATATAGTAATGCAGTGATTGTGGGACCATTAGTGTTTCAAGAAAGTGTTTATATACACTGACAAAAGTCAAAGGATAGCAATATGTGACTTCATTATGAAGTGCTGTCACCTTAGGCTTAGGAACAGCCACACCTGTATAAGTGAGGCAGAACACTGGCTAGACTGCAAATGGCAATGCACATGAATTTGAATAAAGTATAGTAATATATATAAAATGGATGTAACCAGCAATTAGGGGTGTACTTTGTGCACTTTGTGCCAGGGTCACTTGTCTGTTTGCACAGTGACAGAAAAGGTGATAGGGGATAGTGTTTAGGGGACTATTTCTGTTCTCTTAAACAGAGACCTATATACTGATAGTGATTTTTCCAGTGTAATAGATAGTGACTGGGGGACCTTATCTGTTCCTGAGAATCAGGCTACTCTGGATTTTCTAATCTATGATGCCTTCTTTGAAGTTCCTACTAACAAATTTAGAGTTCCTAAAAACAACATGAGTTATATTCAAGTGGTTTTGGCTGAAAACACCAAGTGTAAACACCCTGGGGAAAAGAAAGCAAGAATATTTAGCATTACAGAAACAAAATGAAGAATATGAGCACATCTCATTGTGAGATGTTTCCATCCAGGAAAGAGCATCAATAGCATGGATGTTTCCATTTTCTTAATGTGTGGCTGAGAGTAATCCATTAAAAAGATCTTAGCCTACTCCTAACTCACTATTGTGTTTCAGCCCATGTGTTCCTACAATTCTAGAGGCTTTTTAGGGCACTATAAACAGACAACAGGTGTCCTCCATAGTCAGAACACAGAATACAGGCATAGTTATAGTCAGAAGCAAGTAAAACAATGTAAAATCAGGAAGAAAAGCTGAACAGCATAACCACAGTTATGGACATCTAATGTGTCGTAATGGCTTCTGGTCTGTAATTAGAAAAGAGAGTCATTCTCACATGAGAGAGAGGAAGTGAAAGAGAGAAAAGAGAGAGAGAAAGAGAGAGAGAGAGAGAGAGAGAGAGAGAGAGAGACCATGCCATGCTCATGGGCCCTGCCCTCCAGATACGTCTGGATGTTCTGACACTTTAATTAAAGCTAGAGAGGAAAATGAATTTACCTCCAAGATTAGGAGAAAGTGGAGGCCCCAGAATGCAATCTGACATTTAGTCAGGAGAAATATTAAGCCTAGCTGGGGAAGATTTGCTGCAAAAGCTTTGTTAGAGAAGTGAAATTCTCAAAGCTGAGCAGCTCCTAACCCCAATTTTCACAACAAGACAGTGTTGCCTGGACCCGATATCAACTCTAAATGACACCAGGCCTCTCTTTCAGCCTGTCAAACTTTGTAACAAGGCAAAAACACCCAGAGGTTATCCAAATCCATGCCTAACCTTGGGGACTTTCGAGGCTCTGTCAGTTATTTTGCTGGCACATAATGCTCCAGTCAATGAGAATACAGTCTATTCCAACATGACTCTTTTGGAAATTCTTGCAAGAAGGAAATTCAGGATAATAAAGCTACAATAAATACAATGCACATGAACAAAACAATAGTATAATTAGCAGCAGTGCAGCTGGGACAATCACAAGGGCCCACAGTCCAGAGTGCAACTAGCTTCCCTGAACACATTACTGGAATCCTTCAAATCAAATCAAGTCACATCACATTACACAGGTGTAAGAGTGAGTGAAAAACTTAGGTGAAAGTTCCTTGCAGCAGTAAAACAGAAAAAGAAGAAACATAACAACAAAAAGAATAGAAAATATACATATGTAATATAAATAGACTACATATCGCCCCGAGTGGCATAGCATGCTAAGGCGGTCCCACTATGATCCTGGAGTCACTGGTTCGAATCCAGGTTCATGCTGCTCACCATCAGCAGCCAGGGTCCATAGCCAACAGGGGGGTGGGTAGATGGCGCTCCTCCCACATCTCACAAGTGCGCTGCTGGTCGACACGGGCGTCTGCTGTCCATTGTGTCAGAACTGGGGATCCGGCGTTCTCCTCCAAGCGCGATGGCTGTCCAGCAACGATAGAAATGGTGGCAGTTTGAAAAGAGGCGGTAGGCTATCGTCACATGGCTCGGAAGAAACATTTCTCTCCCCCCTTGTGTTGAGAGCAGGGCATGTAATGTGGGAGGCTACTAAGGGGGATGGCAATTGGCATATCTAAATTAGTAGGGGAGAAAATTGGAAAAAAGGCAAAAAAAAAAAAAAGACTACACATACATTATTGCACTGAAACATACATTATTGCACTGTAGAAGTACTGTGTAAGAAATAAAATGAATGTTTGCATTCTATTTACATGTGCACTGAATACAGAATTCAATGTAAATGTAGTGTGAGAAGTCTTTGTTAGGTGCTGTGGGAAAAGTCTTTACTGAGTGTAGTGTAACTGAGCAGTACCAGGTAGTGATGCAGCAAGTCAGGATGCTCTCCACAGTGCAGGAGTAGAACATCTTTAGGATGTGGGGATTCAGATCAAATCTCTTCTCTTCTATCTTGAGATAGAATAGGCACTGTTGTTCGGTTGTTCCCAATGATAGAGACTCTCTCTCCTGTTTCCTGAAGTCCACTGTCAGCTCCCTGGTCTTGCTGACGTTTAGAGAGAGGTTGTTTTCCTGGCACCAGAGTGTAAGGAGGCTGACCTCTTCTCTGTAGGCTACCTCGTCATCATTTGTGATCAGGCCTATGATTTTTATGTAATCAGCAAATTTAATGATGATGTTGGAGCTGTGTCTGGTTGTGCATTCATGGGTGTAAAGGACATACAATAATGGGCTGAGCACACAGTCCTGAGGTGTTGAGGATCAGTGAGGAGGATGTGTTTGTTGATTTGCTGAACTGTAGTCCACAGCCTATATGTGAATTGCAGTGGTTCCAGGGTGGCTGGCAGTGAAGAGCAGATGAAGTCTCTGACTAGCCTCTCAAAGCAGAGCAACCAGGCACCAGTCATTTAAGCAAATAATGTTGGCTGTTTTGGGGGGAAGGTTTGAGAGCTGAACCCTGGTGATGGGCTCGGTGATGTACACCACCTTCTGCAGAGTGAAATTCTGTTCCTAAAAGTTACAGAATGGGGTCATCAAGTGCTGAGGCACACAGTGTACAAAACTAGCCAACACTCTGCAAACAAAATAACTGCAAAAGTACAAACCTGCTGTTAAAGAAGGGTGCCAACTCTATCTATGTGTAGGTGTCCCAATACTTTGGTCTATATAGTGTATATACACAATGTACACACTACATGTTCAAAAGCTTTTGAACCACTGCTCCTTCAGCATCTCTACTAAAATCTAAGGAATTAATTGAGGTCACCCCTTCACTGCATGTAACAGCTTCTGGGAAGACTTCACCATGGATGTTGGAAGGATTTGATAGCATTCAGCCACAAGAGCATTACTGAATTTAAATATTGGTGTTAGATGATGAGTTCTGGACCACAAAGGTCACTCCAACTTACCTGAAAGGTCCTGAATGGAGCTCCACCACTGCTCCACAACGAAGAGGGCCACTCTAACATGGTGGCCAAATCAGTTATAGACACTTGAACACCAATGTCAGCAATAGGTTACTGAACTTGCTAATTTGAATGAATGTCTGGATACTGGAGACATTTTTGACTTTATATTTATTATTTATGTGAAGCATTTAAACAAATTAAACTAATTATATATTGTGATACATATCTTGTATCCAAAGTACTGTAAAAAAAAATTATATATATATATATATATATATATATATATATATATATATATATATATATATATATATATATATATATATATATATAGTACCCTCCATAATTATTATGGCACCTGGTTAAGATGTGTTCTTTAATACCTAAGTTTAATGTGTTCATTAAGTTTTCTAAATAATATAGGACCACAATGGAAAAAAGTAAAATCCAACCTTTAACTAAAGTGCATTTATTCAGTAGGAAAAAAATCCCACATTAAGAAATAATTGTTTAACATCGAATCATGTGAGCACAATTATTAGCACCCCTGATGTTAATATTTTTTACAACCCCATTTTGCCAACAAAAACGGCACTAATCTTCTATAATGTTTCACATAAGATGGGAGAATACAGAAGAGTGATCTTTGACCATTCCTCTTTGCACAATCTCTCTAAATCCTCCAGCGACCTGGGTCCTCTCCTCTGCACTCCTCACTCTTCAGCTCACCCCACAGGTTTTCCAGTGAGGTTGGGGGTCTAAGGGACTGAGATGGCCATGGGAGGAGCTTGATTCTGTGTGTGGTGAACCATTTCTGTGTAAATTTGGCCATATGTTTAGGGTCATTATCTTGCTGAAAGACCCAGTGACGGCCCATCTTCAGCTTTCGGGCTGAAGCCATCAGATTTTGTTTTAAAATGTCCTGGTATTTCAAACCATTCATGATGCCATGCACCCTAAAAAGGTTCCCAGGGCCTTTGGAGAGAGAAACAGACCCTAGCATCTCACTGATCCTCCCCATATTTCACAGTGGGCATGAAAGTGCTTTTCGGCATACTCAGCTCTTGTGTTATGAACCCATAGTGTTGTTGCCAAAAAGCTCTATCTTTGTTCATCTGACCAAAGCATGTGGTCCCAGTTGAAGTTCAATTCTTTCTCAGCAAACTCAAACATTGCACATTTATGACTGAAAAGATCTTTTCTGTGCATGCCTCCCAAACAGCTTTGTCTTTCCCATGTTAAAGAGAAATAGCCTCTGTGTCACATCTTATTTATACCTCAGGAAAACAGGAAGTTGTGAATTACTAATTAAATGTTCCTACATACTCTACATATTAAATGTTACTTCATAACCTACTGTAGAGTTGACAGAAATACTTTAATTACATTTATTTCCTAAGAATTATTAGAAGTTACTTAATAATAATTGTGGAACAGGTGATTTTATGAACAATAATTATTTCTTATTCAGAGATATATATTTATTTTATTTTTATTTTTTCCCCCCTCCTACTTCAAACATTAGCCTACCACTACACAATCATTAGTCTACAATGTCATTCTCTTATGGGGGACCTGTACATTTTTAACACAGGGGCTTCTAAGAACCTAGGTATGCCACAGGAATGTAGAGAATTTTAACTGCAGTGTAGCTTGCTGGTGTTTGCAGAGTCTTAAAAATTTGTTGTGGGAGGAGATTAAATGATAATAAATGCTGTGATTAAAATGAATATTCCCAACATCCTTGAAGACTCTGCAGTTAATACCTACCAGACTCCCATGAAATTTAGCCCGTGTTCTGTTTTTCCTCTCTCTCATACATGTAATAGCACTAAAGTGGGTCAACTTGGATTAGCTGTGTTTCTGGTGGTTATTATGGGTGGATGGGTGGGTGGGGGGCTCAAAATAATGCTACCATATAATGAAGATACCTACAATAAAGATGCACTGATACACATGCTCCAGGATATCATGAACAAGTCCCTAAACATACTGCCTTGTGACATTTGGAGAGGTGTGAGTGTGTGAGTTGTAGCCTCATTCTGCCACACACACACACCTGACAGCCTGGCTGCAAAGGGAGGAGATGGTGCAGTGTGTTACGGTGTGTTTCTGAGTACACGAACAACTATGACAAAACACACACAAACCTCAGCTGTCTGTACTACATGCTGCAATGACCTTACAGCACTTATGTGGCCAATTCTACTCAGAGCCTGACAGAAAGAAAGCACTTAACTAGGGCACCAGGATATATGTCAAAAAATATAATATCAGCATGTTACAGATGACACCCGGCTGGACAAAGGCCAAAGTTTGGACATAAACAGATTGGGAGACAGTAAGCCAGTAAATTATATAACTAACTATGATTAAGTTCATATTAAAGAATAATTTAATCAAATGAGTAAGGCTGATAACTTATGCCAAATATCTGAAATCTGGTTATCTATTACATAAAAACTACCATTTGAATACTCACCAATCTTATCTTAGTAACATAATCCCCCAAACTTAGTTGTTCATCCATCCATCCATCCATCCATCCATTTTCCAGCGGGGGCAGCAGTCTAAGCAGGGATGCCCAGACTTCCCTCTCCCCCGACACCTCAGCCAGCTCCCCAGGAGGGACCCCGAGGCGTTCCCAGGCCAGCCGAGAGACATAGTCCCTCCAGCGTGTCCTGGGTCTACCCCGCGGTCTCCTCCCGGTGGGACGTGCCTGAAACACCCCCCCGGGGAGACGCCCAGGGGCATCCGAAACGGATGCCCGAGCCACCTCAACTGGTTCCTCTCGATGTAGAGGAGCAGTGGTTCTACTCTGAGTGGTACACCGGTACACCGACCGCATGACTGCAGTGGCAGCACCAAACCGCCTGTGAATCTCACGCTCCCTCTCACCCCCACTCGTGAACAAGACCCCAATATACTTGAACTCCTCCACTTGGGGCAGGACAGCTCCACCGATCTGGAGAGGGCAAGCCACCCTTTTCCAGTCGAGAACCATGGCCTCAGATTTGGAGGTGCTGATTCGCATCCCAGCTACTTCACACTCAGCTACGAACCGCTCCAGTGCCTGCTGAAGGTCCTGGCCTGAAGAAGCCATCAGGACAACATCATCCACAAAAAGCAGAGATGATATCCTGTGGTTCCAAAACTGGACCCCCTCCGGCCCCTGGCTGCGCCTAGAAATTCTGTCCATAAAGATTATGAACAGAACCGGTGACAAAGGGCAGCCCTGCCGGAGTCCAACATGCATCGGGAAAAGGCCCGATTTACTGCCGGCAATGCGCACCTGGCTCCTTCTCCGGTCGTACAAGGACCTGACAGCCCTTAACAGAGGGCCCCGGACCCCATATTCCCAGAGCACCCCCCACAGAATACCCCGAGGGACACGGTCGAATGCCTTCTCCAAATCCACAAAACACATGTGGACTGGTTGGGCAAACTCCCATGAATCCTGGAGCACCCTCCGGTGGGTGTAGAGCTGGTCCAGTGTTCCGTGGCCAGGACGAAAACCGCATTGTTCCTCCTGAATCTGAGGTTCGACCAACGGCCGAATTCGTCTCTCCAGTACCCTGGCATAGACTTTCCCGGGGAGGCTGAGAAGAGTGATCCCCCTATAGTTGGAACACACTCTCCGGTCCCCCTTTTTAAACAGGGGAACCACCACCCCGGTTTGCCACTCCAGGGGCACTGTCCCCGTCCGCCACACGATGCAGCCAAGACAGCTCAACAGCATCTAGAGACTTGAGATACTCTGGGCAGATCTCATCCACCCCCGGGGCCCCACCACTGAGGAGCTTACAGACCACCTCAGTGACTTCGGCCCGGGTGATGGGCGAGTCCTCCTCAGAATCCTCAGCCTCACCTTCTACATTAGAAGACGTGATGGTGGGGTTAAGGAGATCCTCAAAGTATTCCTTCCACCACCCAACAATATCCCCGGTCGAGGTCAACAGCTCCCCACCCGCACTGTAAACAGGGTCGGCAGGGTACTGCTTCCCCCTTCTGAGGCGCCGGACGGTTTGCCAGAATCACTTCGGGGCCGACCAATAGTTCTTCTCCAAGGCCTCCCAGAACTCCTCCCAGCTCCTGGTTTTTGCCTCCTTGACCACCCAAGCAGCAGCACACTTAGCCTCTCAGTACCTGTCGGCTGCGCCGGAAGACCCAGTGGCCAACATGGCCCGATAGGTCATCTTCTTCAGCTTGACGGCATCCCTTACTTCCGGTGTCCACCACCGGGTTCGGGGATTGCCGCCACGGCAGGCACCAGCGACCTTACGCCCGCAGCTCCAGACGGTCGTGTCAACAATGGAGGTTGAGAACCTGGTCCACTCAGACTCAATGTCCCCCGCCTCCCCAGGTAGCTGTGAGAAGCTTTCCCAGAGGTGGGAGTTGAAAGTTTCCCTGACAGGGGGCTCAGCCAGACGTTCCCAGCAGACCCAAAGGATACGTTTCGGCCTGCCAGGTCTCTCCCGCCTGCCCCTCCGCCAGCGGATCCAACTC
The DNA here is from genome assembly GCA_034509495.1 of Acestrorhynchus altus. Lineage (NCBI taxonomy): Eukaryota > Metazoa > Chordata > Actinopteri > Characiformes > Acestrorhynchidae > Acestrorhynchus > Acestrorhynchus altus. The sequence goes on from CM067519.1 coordinate 13,169,001, forward strand.
ACCACCAGGTAGTGATCGGTTGACAGCTCTGCCCCTCTCTTCACCCAAGTGTCCAAGACATAGGGCCGGAGATCAGATGAGACAATAACAAAGTCTATAATTGATCTCTGGCCTAGGGCGTCCTGATGCCATGTGCACTTATGGACACCCCTATGCTCGAACATGGTGTTCATTATGGACAATCTGTAACTGGTCCAACAACAGAACTCAGAGCTCGGGTTCTGATCGGGGAGGCGGTTCCTCCCAATCACCCCTCTCCAGGTGTCACTGTCGTCGCCCACGTGGGCATTGAAGTCCCCCAGCAGAACAACAGCATCCCCAGTTGGGGCACTTTCCAGTACCCTCCCCAAGGACCACAAGAATGTCTGGCACTCTGCACTGCCATTCGGCCCGTAGGCACAAACTACAATCAGTAGTATAGAGTGTTCTCTCCTACCCGAAGGCGCAGAGAGGCAACCCTCTCGTTCACTGGGGTAAACTCCCGCCCTCGACTGCCACCCAATCCACAAGGCACCCAACCCCAATGGTTTCCTCAGTGGGTGGTGGGCCCGCAGGAGGAATGGCCTATGTTGCCTCTTCGGGCTGGGCCTGGCCGGGTCTTTGTCCATGGGGCAATACAATCCTGTCTCAGCGGTCTACAGACAATTCCTTAGACTTCATGGCTTGGTTTGTGCTCTGACATACACTGTCTACTAGGGGACCTTATATAAATTTACCACATGTGTTCTTCAGCTGGAAAGTAGATGAAAATAATATTCATAGCCTTTGTGTCATAACAAAGGCTGTGAATACGTATATACATGTTTTTATAATATATATAATGTATAATAACATATTATTTTTCATAAATGTATTTTTATTTTTTTATATTTTACTGTTATTTACATTATGTACATTTTCTCACTTTGTCATTGTGGGGTATTGTGTGTAGATTTTGATGAAAAAAAAAAATTAATCCATTTTGGAAATAGGCTGTAAGATAACAAAATGTGTAAAAAGTGCTATGAAAACTTTCCAGATGCATTGTACATTATTTTTCACTGAACAGATATATTTGATATATTTGGTTAAACAGACACTGAAACACAAATTCAGGAAAATGTCATCCTGTCTTTAATGCAACTAAAGCTGCAGCAAATATAATGTGAGCACACAACCCTGTGCTTTAGAGAGGAGTGGAGAATGGTAACACTGGATAACTACTGTTTGCTAGTTAGCTTAACTAACACCAGAAATGTTTAACCAGATCTTGTGTCATACCCAGTGCGCAAAGTGGGCTGCAACCGGTACATTTTACTGTTGGCTGTACTGGGACATTTTCTAGTATACTGGGACTTCTTACAAGCTACTGGTGTCAGGTTGTGCTACTATTCATTGTTATGTGCTATGTAATGGCTCTATGTTTAGAGGAACCCAAGTTCTTTTTTATGTTTTTATGTGTTTTTGATGTTAATATCAGCACATCAGTTGCAGATGATTAGAACATGGGCATTAGTCCCTGGTAGTGTCTCCAAGGGCAATTTGGTCCTAAGTGTAGCCAGAAGGAGTGTCATGGGTTGATGATGGATGGATGGAGGGATGGATGGATGGATGGATGGATGGATGGATGGATGGATGGATGGATGGATGGATGGATGGATGGATAGTTATATCACCCCCTTCTCTCAGTATTGTTAAAGATCAAATATCCATTTTTTCATATGTTAAACAAAGGTGTTCATGGAGTATCCTAAAGTTTTCGCATGACTGCAATCATACATAATCATTGCACCCTAGCTGCAATACAGGAGTAGTTCTTTTTTGCTGTCAATTTTACACAATTCATGGTTAACAGAGGTTTCTCACTTATCTGTTTCATAAACTTGACCACACAAGCTTAAGGTACTGATAGCTCTAGAACTAGAAACAAAAAACTCTTCTAGAACATCTTACATTATCAGAACATCATCAGAACTATAAGAATAAGAACTATTCAAAATTGTTAACCGAGCATTCCTTCCATGTATTTTTAAAACATTTTTAATGTCTTGAGCACGACTCACTGGAAGGTCACTAGCTAGTCACAAGACTAACTTGCCCTAAGAAGGTCACTGAAGAGTCATACTGAAGCAGTTACTGTAAAATACAGTGAAATGTCATTTCTAGATATCTCTTAAAAGTGTCAGGTTTGCATTTAAGGCCTTATCCACACATATCCACATATTTTTAATAGCATATTTGACTTTGTGAGGTGTCAGCTGAGCTGGGATTCTGCTGTGTTCCTGTGTGTTTGAAATTAAATTTATGAAAGTTGGAAAATTAAATTAAATATTATCTTTGGCACCCAAGCGGCCATTACTTTAGATATAAGTTTGGAAGTAAACTTAAATACTCACTGACCAATCTCTCTCTCTCTCTCTCTCACACTCACACACACACACACACACACACACACACACACACACACACACACACTCCTGTCTTTCTCCTTGGAGCTCCTGTTGCCACGGCGACGACTGAGAGTGATTGATCAGCCTGCACCTGAAAAAGTGTTGGCGGAAACTTGGAGAGCCGTTATTTTTATAGGGATCCGTAGGGAAACATGGGCCTGAGGGGGGAGCAGACAGTTATCAGTTATACGAGCAAATTTGCTCTTTCTTCAGCAATGTTCTCAAGGTCGGTTCAAAAATACCTTCACAATTAGAGGTGCCTCCCCTAAGATGAGCTGTGCTTTTTCACTTTAATCAGCAGCAGCCATTAACATATGCAAATTGAAACAGAAACGATGTGGAAATGATTCACAGATTGAACGATGGATATCTGTCCTTCAGATGGACGTGTCCTTAGCAGCTGTTCCCAGCAGCTCTACAGTAATTTCTCACTATGTGAATCATCGATCAGAGACTTAGATAAAATGAGTCTCTCTCCTTGGGGAGATACTAAGGATTTAAATTAAATCCCATTCTTTCTCTTCCCATCTGATTGGAAAATGCAGTGTGTTTATAATGGATAGAGTTGCATATAGAAGCCATTAATAACTGGCCTGAAGTGTGGGCTGATATAGTGTATGCAGAGTGATACTGGTTTGCAGTTATCCTGATAAATAACAGACACTATATGCATGCTAAATAAATGGGGTCTGTGTATTTAGTGATTTTAGTGGGGGGGTTCAGTCGGGAAGAAAAGAAAACCTCTAAATTATAACACATTTCTACTAACCCCCTATTAGATACTGCTGCATCTTATAAAAGAAATCCAATGTTTTATTTATAATAAAGCTATGTCTTCTGGTTTATACAGTTGATCTGACTTTCAGAAAGCCTAGAGGGAGTTTTTCCCCGAAACTTTGTTTGTATAAAGTCTGACACTTGTCCTTCAGTTTTGTTCATGAAGTCCTAACTCATGGGAGAACTCATTTTGCTGTATATAGCTCAACACCAATGAAAAATAAAGTCCTGGTTTTAAGGATTTTCAAGAGTTTAACAAAGCAGAGATTTGCATTCTGTGGGTAGCTACATGTTGATATTTTAAGCTTCATAACTCAGCATCAGAGAAATGTACAGACATAATACACATAACAGCAAACTACAACATCATCGTGATGAATCGTCAGTGAGTAATCTAGTTCAGAAAACAGCTCAAATTCTCTTGTTTTCAGCTGAAACAAATCCCATTTTAAATACCAAAGAAGCCTTAAAGTGCATGTTTACTGCTCCATGTGTACATGCTCAACCTGCTCAAATTTAAATATACCCAATCTAATCATTACAATTCTTGTCAACTCATAAACACTCTGGATTATCTATTTTTAACAGGATTTCTTGGATACAAGATGATTATAGAAGTGCTCTCTCTAGAGCTCGTTCAGATTATTTATCTATAATGATCGAAAAAAAAAAAAATAAAAATCCCAGATTACTTTTCAGTGCAATCTCAAAACTTCAGGCAGGTACACCACCTCAGATTCCATCAAATTTCACAATTAATATCTTTATGGACTTTTTCAATCATAAAATAGAAAATATTAGACAGAAAATTCAACCCATAATATTAAATCCAAACAGTTTGTCTTCTGGTCTGGCTGATATAGAACAAAATATAGATCTAGAAGAAAACTAAACAACTAAAACTAGAACCAAACCACTTGACCACATCAGTCCAATACTATCAGCATTGCATTGGCTTCCGGTTAAATTCCGAATTGAATACAAAATTCTTTTACTTACATATAAAGCCCTACACGGGCTGGCTCCTGAATACTTACAGGATCTAATTTACCTTTATGAGCCACCACGATCACTCAGATCGCAGGGTGCTGGCTTCCTATTAGTTCCCAGAATTCAGAAGGCTTCAGCAGGGGGAAGAGCCTTCTCTCACAAAGCCCCCCAGCTCTGGAATAACCTTCCAGATAATGTTCGGGACTCAGACACTGTCTCAGTCTTCAAGTCCAGGCTGAAAACTTACTTGTTCAGTGTAGCATTTGGTCATTAATGTCTTAGCTTAGTTACAGGCTGCAGATTCAGGGGTTCATGGACATAGGGATTTATGGTAAACTGGGATGTTGGTGCTGCTTCTCGTGATCACTCTGGTTTGTGACGGTGGAGCAGTTAGATGCCAATGTTTCAGGATGCTCCCATGTTTATGTTACCTTCTGGTTCTCTTCTTAGGCTGTTATAGTCAGATCTGCCAGAGTCACTCACCACACTCTGGTAATGTTTACATTCTTGGTTCTCTTTTTAAATGTCAAACTAATTCATCTCTGTACCTTTTCTGAGTTAACAATGACCCACCAGCCTGAACTGATTAGGTCCTAACCTCAAGCTCTTCTGCCCCATCTGAGAAGGACCCCAAGCTTCCCTGATACATCTTTACATTGGCTCTCCATCTTCCACCTACTGGACCTGGACTAGTTTCCCACTCTGACATGGACTAGCTGCTCACCCACCATCACCAACTATTTAGAAATCTACTGTTAATATTATGTCCACCAGAGAATTAACATTACTTCAGTACACGAGTAATAGAACAGAGGTGTAGGGGCCCAGTGTTCCCTAACTATGTATAAGTAGTTTGACCAGAGGAGGATGGGTCCTCCTGCTTGTGAGCCTGGTTCCTCCCAAGGTTTCTTCCTCCAGCTCTGAGGGAGTTTTTCCTTGCCACTGTCGCCATTTGGCTTCCTCACTAGGGGATCTGTCTCTTATACTTTGTTCCTGTTTTAACCTTTTTATTTATTCATTTATTTTATTTCTGTGAAGCTGCTCTGTGACAACTTCATTTGTGAAGTAAATGTTGATTTGATTTTATTTGATTTTTTAGGCCAAGATTTTGACCAAAACATGGTTAAATTCATACAAATTCTGTTAATCTTTACATCTCAAATGAAAACAAATTTGAGTAGCTTAGGATCTCCTGAAAATATAATATCTGGTATGTGTGACTGTCTCCTATAAATACTTTTAAAAAGTATGTGAAACTATGAAAACATCCCATAACACTGGCCTAGAGTACTAAAGGTTAATCCTTTTTAAACATTTAACAATTGAATAAGACTAGTAGAGTTTAAACACAAGCATCATTATGTCGACTAAAGATGAAAACCTTTCTGACATTTTAATTTCCCTGAAATCAAAATGCCTTCTCTGGGCTGCCCACCGTTTGTTTCCAGTTATGATGAAAACTCATACAAATGTCCACAAAGAGCTGGACCCTCCTAACTGGCCACCCTTGGCTTCCTTCCAGTGAATGGAGAGTTTATCATGGGACTGTGTGCTGATGAGTTCTTGAGGTCAGGGTAACGTAACAAACCCATATGATTGTAAGAACTTAAAAGTCACCTCTCTGAAGTATCTAAAGCATCATTAAGAGCACACAAAGACTTTCCAGGAGGTCTCAAACAGCTTTCTATGGACAGAGATAAAGAGAGGTCCTGCGCGTGACGCATTTTAGCCTGGGTCTTGAAACTCTTTCTGTCCTCAGGCAAGTCAAAGCTTTGTGTGGATCATGTGAATGGCACATGCCTCAGTCTTATGCTGGGTTACTTGCTTTTTTAAAGGGCAGACCTGCATCTCCCATTCCTCCCATGACTTTGTGTGAGATTAAGTGACTGTAGGATAAAGCACACTGTTTCTAGTTCATTGATCAGCAGATTTGTTTAAAAAGAACAGTGATTAAAAAGAGGAGCTAGAGTAAAATTCAATGCTACCTGTGTGAACATATGACCATTTGCTCTTGTCCAGAAAACATCAACCAATACCCAAAAACCAAACTTGTGCTAGTAAAATTTCTGTGCAGTGCCAGCAGCCTCTAGTGGACAACAAATCAAATTAAATCAAATTTATTTGTATAGAACTTTTTATAGATGATGTCACAAAGCAGCTTCACAAAAATGAAAATTAAGAAACAAAATCCTGTTTCATGTTCTAACAGTAAGCTACAGAAAAGGGGATAATCAGCCCATCAACACTGAGTTATTTATACGTATTCATGAGTGATAGATTATATACGGTGTATTTTTATAGATTTTACAGTCAGTTTTCATGTCTTGGCTTTTTCTCCACCAATCTTTCAAGTACATACTGTATTATTGATCCTAAACATATCCTTTCATTATTTTCTAAAACCCCCATTTCAGTAGTGGTACAATAGTACCACAGCGCCCCCTGGTGGAAGTCATGTTCCCAATGAGCACCCAGTACTCAGTTGAATGAAACAGATTAAAGCAGATTTAGCAGGATTAGTGGAACAATTTGTTTTTGACAAATTCGTTTATCTGAAGCTCTTATTAACATTATTTGACACTGGCAGTCCAAAAGAATTGCTAGAAAACAAAGTATGAGTGTCTGTACTGTGTGGGTCCTCCTCTAGTCTTAATGACTTCCTCACACAAGTCCTTTCAATAACATTTCTGAGATAAATCACCTCCTACATTTTTACACTGCTGTCCACAGACATCCTATAGTGGTTTTATGTTCCTCAACCATGTCCCAACATGCACTGAATGAGACCACAGGGGACTTCCAGTGTATGCTCTGATATACAGATACACAGTAATGCAGAGTGCACTGTTACAATATGGAAATATTTTATTTAGATGTCGTCTTATTTTTACTGCTGATTTACTGCTTTTTGATTGGCTGAAAGGGGTGTTAGATTTGGGCTGGAGTTGAAATCTGCATGAACTTCACTCTTCAGGAGCAGGGTTGGAGACCTGAGGTCTATAAAGTATAGAATATTGTGATTTTATTTTAATTCAAAAAGGTTAAACTGTCATTTTTGGTTCATTACATTTGAAGTGGGATATTTCAAGCCCTTTAATTAAGTTGATGCCATCTTAAGTAATTTACTCAAAATAAAAATGCTAATAATTTCTGATTTCCCTGAGCTGTAAAACCACACAAAAAGGTTTCTGAGTATGTGACTTCACATGTAACAAACATAAAATATGGTGCCATTATATTAAATGTAAATAACCAGAAAAAGTTTAACATTTCAGATTTTTAATAGAAAGCATCTGCGCTTATAGAAACATCAAAACACATTCTGCTTTTTCTTTTTACATAAATTACAGAGTTGTATACATCAATAATTTGATTACACTGCTATTATTTTACACTATATGCTTATTGCTAATTTAAAGAAATCTGTGCTACTGAGTCTGTGATGTTTTTAATTTCCACCCAAAATTACATAAACCTGTTTTCCTTCAAACAGTTTACCCACCCCAAGTTCATAATAGATCTTAGGGTACAACTCAAAAATAAAATTTAAGTAAAATGTGTGCTCAGTATGTTCTCTACTAAAGGAACAAAAATAAAAAAAAAAACCAAGAAACCCTGATGTACATAAGACCTGGTTTTACGCACGTCTGACACCATTGTCCAGTATGCCATCTCCACCAACAACTTTTCTTTTGAAATGAAAGTTCAAAAGAACGTCCAAATTATTTAAAAGAGCTGCCAGAGGCAGAACCTAAAAGTGAGTCATATGTTCTTGAGCTTGAATGTTTAAAACAAATATTTAACATGCCTGAACAGCTTAATTTCAAATTGTGTTTATATTCTGCCTGCCAATTAAGGCTTGTCTGTCTCAAAATTCCACTCCAGTCCCGGTCTCCATATCTCACTTTCATTGATGAAAGGCTTTATACTTTACTACCAAGAAATCGTTCTCATTAACCTCCAGCAGTTAGAAGTGGATACAAACACATAATACTGCTTTAGTGCAACACCAGAAACACTATGCTCTCAACCAAAGCAATGCCATTCACATTACATCTAGGTAGAAGTGAGAGAGTTGACTGAACTCTCTGAAATTTGGGTGTCTGGATGAGCATCCCAGCAGCAGCCAGTCTGGTCCATTAACTCAGCTCCACATCCACACCTGGAGGCACCAGCATGTATTTGGGATCCAGTTTGGGGGTGAAGTCTTTAAAGTGTTTAGATGCCTCAGTCCCAAACACATCAAGTACTTTTCTGTTCATCAGTGCAAACCTGGAGATTCAGGAAAACGAAGGTTGAATGTTAGCCAACACTTTTCGAGATGCTTTCCCTTCAGCTCTGTTTCAGTCTGCATTAGCTCTGCTGAAGTACCACCTACGCCTAAACACCCACACTGCCTGCCTCTGAGACACATCCACTCTCTCTAATAACCACAGCCATGAACCGTTGGTCAAATGCAGTCAATTCATGACCCACCTGCCCTTGGTCAGCCTCAGCAGAAACTTCCAGTAAGATGGCCGTAGATTCTGGACTTCCATCACCGCCTAGAAGAAAAGAGAAGAGCGAGTATTAAAGTATATTAAAGAACACATGAACCCATTCTGCTCTAAGGTCGAATAATCAATATTTACAAATCAATGATTTGCATGTTTGAATGTAAAAGTAAGCGTAGACAATGTTTATGTATAGAGAAAAAGATGCCTGCTGTTGACTAAATGAAATAGGGATGTACAGGGGTGAACGCTATGCCTTTCATTTTTGTTATACATTGTTTGTGTAAAAATTATTTTTAACACCTTTGGAAAACGAAACCATAAACCCTTGATAACCCCCCGCCCCCCGAACCCCATCATAAAATCATACAAATGTGTTCCACTGTTAGGAGTAATCATATCTGAACACATTCAAACAATCCTACCAAATTTAATGTGGGAATCAAGTAAAAAAAAAATTGTCTTTCTTAAAATGGCAACTTTACTGGCAACGACAGAATGTGAATTTACACACTGATGTTAATTAAAAGAGCTCTGCCGTCAGTTCACTGCATTCAAGCTGGACAGAACACAACAGGCTTATCAAAGCCTGATAACGTTCACCACAGGCAGGTTTTCAGTGTCCTGATCCCATTTGTGCTGAGCAGGCAGGCATAATCATAGTTTACCTGGGCATGGAAGCAGATCGAGTAGCCACTAATTTGAGAATGCAAACCAAATTACACAGACATTAAACATCAGTGATTTGAGAAGTCAAAGGTCAGCAGGACTGTGGGGTTTAAAACTTGACCTGTTAGCTAATACTAGAAACAAACATCGAGTTAAGGACTTCAACTTTCATATGACACCTAACTTTCTAAACATACTTGACATTTTGAAGATTTGACTTTAAAGATAACTGAAAACATAACCGTGAGCAGAAATGATCAGGGCTCAAGTATTTATTAGCCCAATATGTCAGTATACGACCCTTTCCTGGTACAGAAGTGATATTATGTGTGGTTTGGGACCATATAACTTGTATGTATGTATGTATGTATGTGTATGTGTGTGTATATATATATCTCATCAGACTCATACAGTGCATCTGGAAAATAGTCACAACACTTTGTTGTAGCAGCATTTTTCCAAAATGGATTAAATTCATTTTCTCAGTAAAATCCTACACACAATATCCCAAAATGACAAAGTGAGAAAAGTTGGTTTGAAATTTTTGCAAATGTTAAAAATTAAAAATAAAAACACTAAAATATAACGTACATAAGTATTCACAGCCTTGTCATGACAGTCAAAACTGAGCTCAGGTGCATCTTATTTCCACTGATCACCCTTAAGATAGATTGGAGAACACAGTTGATTGGATTCAGTTGATTGGATGTGATCTAGAAAGGCAAAACACCTGTTCATATAAGGTCCCATAGCTGACAGTGCATGTCACGAGTACAAACCAACCCATGAAGTTTTGTATCGAGACAGATCTGAGGAAGGGTACTGAAAACAATCGGCTGCATTGAAGGTCCCGTGGAGAGTACAGTGGCCTCCATCATCTGTAAATGAAAGATATTTGGAAGAACCAGGAATGGGGTGATTGTGGTAGAAGGGCCTTAGTCAGGGAGGTGGCCAATAACCCAATGGTCACACTGACAGAGCTCCAACATTGCTGTGGAGAGAGGAGAACCTTCTAGAAGGACAACCATTTCTGCAAAAAGGCACCTAAAGGACTCTCAAGACCATGAGAACAAAGAGTGATTGTTTTAGACTGAATGCCAAACATCCTGTCTGGAGGAAACAAGGCACTGCTCATCACCTAGTCCAGAGGTTCTTAACCTTTTTCACTGTGAGACCTCCTTTTAGGCTCCAGTAGGCTCTTTTTAGGCTCCCCCCCTTGGAGTACATTGCGACCCCCAGGTTAAGAACCCGAGTTAGTCAACACCATTCCTTCAGTGAAACACGGTGGTGGCAGAATCATGCTGTGGGGATGTTTCTCTGCAGCAGGAACTGAGAGACTTGTCAGGGATAAGGGAAAGATGTACAGAGACATCCTTGAAGACCAAGGAGTGGCTTTGGGGCAACTCTGTGAATGTCCTTGTGTAGCCCAGAAAAAAACAGAAGAAAAAAGGCTGTGCACTAATGCTCCCCATCCAATCTGATGGAGCTTGAGAGGTTCTACAGAGAAGAATGGGAGAAACTTCCCAAAAACAGGTGTGCCAAGCTTGTAGCATCATAATCTAAAAGTCTTTAGGACTGAAGCACTTGTGGGTGTTTCAGCAAAGAACCAAGAAAAGGCTGTGAATACTTACACACGTTATATTTGTTTTATTTTTACAAAAAGTGAAGCGCTGTGAATACTTTCCGGATGCACTGTAGACACCCGTCCAGCACATCGTATAGTAGCACTATACCAAGTGACAGCATGTCAATCAGACAGCTGTTGGTGGTGTGATAAGTTGTTATAGCACCACTTAGCCAAGCAGTACCATCAACAGTGTTATAGTTGTCCCCCCTATGGTACATGCCTGTGATGTTTTGGTGCAAAAGGACAAAGGAAGAGGAGGAGGAGGAGGGAACAATTACAACAGGGTCCAAGCACATTGTAAATGCAGTGATGGGTCTAGCAATTTGCTTTATGGTCTAGCAGTTTGATCCATGACTGTACTTATGTACCAACACTAATAAATTAAGTTCTCTGTGTTCTCTTTTTTGATAAGGAAAATATGATCATCAAGTTTCCATTGTCAAAATAGTGGCAAACCTCCACAGAACAAAAACACTGTAGTTATCTGTAATGTTTTTATTTCTAATGTATAGTTTTAAAGGACAAGGTTTGATAGACTTTGCAAATTCATTTTTCAAAGGTTTGTAGACATCTATTGTGGGTGTTGTTGGCAGCTTTTCTGTGGTTTTTATATTGTTCAGATTAATAGTGGAATTTTTAAATCAACTGAAACTTATTAAGAAATATATTATCCAGCCTAATTTTCACTGGCAAACCAGACTCACCGCCTGGAAGCAGATAGCAGTTGAGACGGCGTAGATTAAAGTGTCAGCTTGAGGAAAGTAAGGGAAGCGTCCAGCCTCAATACCTTTGAAGTACATGGTCTACCAGGAGAAGATGTTAAGAGGTTAATAGTGTTTAAAAAATACATGGTTTAGACTAACTCTGAGCCAAGCTGAGATGTATAATTATTTGTACACTTTGGTTTGGCAGAATTCTGGATTCTTCTTTGGAAGAGGATTCTGCAACTGGTTGAAAAGCTACACATTCAAGAAGAAGTGAATCATATAAAAAAAACTCAGTCACCTCCACCAGCTTAGAGAAGAGGTACATTGAGATGGTGGTGCTCTTATAGAAGAACATTGAGATGCCAGCAAGAAAACCTATAACAACAGAATCAGATCTGAGAAGGAAACAGGGACTGTCACAATCAGTTGGTTTAAATATTAGTTGATTTAAATTAATATTAATAATTGAAATCAACTTAATCTGCAATTATTTACATTACAATTATTCATTTTTTAAATTCCAACTGACAGTTATTTTCATTAACTTGACAAAGTAACACTTATCTTGGTTTCTGTTAACTTAACTGATTAACAATGTATTAGTGGCTAAATCTGCTTTCTGGTCTCTCAGTAATATAAATGCATTGATAAATTCAGGACTAGGATTGAGAAACAATGATCTGAAGTTACTAAGAGCAGATAGCCAGTAAAGAAAGCTATGACCACAGAAGTTTACCTGCTATAAGTGCATGGAGCTCATCATCAAGGTTACGCACCCACCTCAGAAAACAACTTGTTCCCTTTAGGTAATCAAAACAGAGGAACACCATGAGAAATAAACAAATACACAGAGGAAAGGAAGAAGTTACACAAACAGATGAACAATAGAACTCAACAACACTGCAAATGAAGGCGATAACCAATGAAGGCAACATACACAACAGAACATTCGTGGACTTTACCTTGTAAATACTGACAAAAGAGCCAAGGAATGCCCCTAACTGGAAATTCTCCTTGTTGTAGAGCAGTGAAAGGAGGCGAGAGGGTTTGGTGAAAACCTGCCTAAATGTTGATGGAACCTTCAAACAGCACTGAATGAGGTAGCCCACGCTGAACATGCGGATGAAGCCCTTCAAATGCATAAGAGAAATGACTTACTGACATTATAGTTTAACCCCTCTAGACAGAAGCTTTCAGATACATAAAAACAGTAACCAGGGTCCAAATAATATGAACATTCTGTGACCAATACACAGAATATTTTTAACATTTCAATTTAGATCCCAGCACTTTAGTTAAAAGGTAATTTATTGACATACAGTGCCCTCCACAATTATTGGCACCCCTAGTTAAGATGCATTAGAAGCCTTAAAATAAGTTTGTATTGCAGAAGCATAACCTAACACTGAAAATGGTAGAAATAAATAACCTTTAACTGAAGTGAATACTTCATTATAAAAACAAATAAAATAATAAAATAAAATAATAAAATTAGCTGTTCCACAATTACTGGCACCCTTAGGTATTCATAGAAAATACATGTATTTGAAGCATTTCTGTCATTTCTACTGTAGTTTATAAAGTTGTTCAGAGTATCTAGGAATCTTTAAAAAATTTAAAAAAATTAATAATTCATCATTTCCTGTTTCCTTGGGGTATGAATTTGAGGACACAGATGCTTATTTCTCTTATCCACTCATCAACACAGGAAAGATGAGAGAACACACTATTCAAGTTAGGTAGATGTGCGTCAACCTTCATAAGTCAGGCAATGTAGCCTACAAGAAAGTAGCCACTAACCTACACCTGTCTTGATATATGTACAGTCAGATGAATCAAGAAGTTTAAAACAAAAGGAACAGAAGCTAACAAATCTGGATGAGGGTGCAAGGTTATCTTGTCACTACACACAGTGACGAGGCTGGAAAGAGAAGGAGTAAGCAATACAGGAGAGTGCATAGGAGGAGGACCCAGGACTTTGGATGATTTAGAGAGAATGTGCAAAGAGGAACGGTCGAAGATCCCCCCTTTTTATTCTCCCATCTTGAGAAATGTTATAGGAGAAGATTAAGTGCTGTTTGTTGGCAAAAGGGGGTTGTACAAAGTATTAACATCAGTGGTGCTAATAATTGTGGCACACATGATCTCAAGTAAAATAATTATTTCTTAATGTGAGTTTTTTTTCTGCTGAATAAATGCACTTGAATTAAAGATTGTATTTTTCTTTTTTGCATATTATATTTTTAAAAAACAAGCCTAAGAACACATCTTTACAAAGGGTGCAAATAATTGTGGAGAGTGCAAAAATTCACCAGTTCAGTTTGTATATAGTACCTTAAAAATAGGGACAGCTTCCTACTAGATTCCCTAGTAAAACAGGGGCTCTCAGCCTGCAGCTTGAGACCAGACTAAAAATTTCCACAGCCCACAAGAACAGCCAATAGAATTGATATTATTTCTGTTCTTACTGAGAGACCACATCATATCCCAAAAAGCTACCAATCCATAAATATTAACTCAACTTTAAGAAATGAAGATCCTTGTTTAAAATCACCAATCTGACAAATCTGCAAGTCATTAGGAACACTGCTGAAGGAAGGGGTCTACCTGAAGACCCCTGTGAAGAGCTTGCAAGCTAGTGTACAGGTAAAGCAAATGGGCAGGGTCAAATGTGTAATCATCTTTTTGAGGCATTTCACAAACAGTTGTTGAACGGATCATAAACAGCCACAGCAACCTTAAATAAACTTTAGATTGAAAAGGGGGCGGGCTCTATGTTTAACCCTAAGGACTGACTGTATTCAGCTCCAACAGGTCAAATGAGGTCAGGATGTTGGATGATCACCATGCCATCTCATCCCAGAAGTACTGGATGGAACACCATCATTCTGCCATCCAGAGAACAGTTGCACTGTTCCACAGCCAAGAGGTTAAAGTTTATCTGCTCCGAAGAGTCCTATTCTATTAGAAGTGCTTCTCTACGGGGCAAAGACAAGCTATGGTGAGTATTTACACCTCCGTTAGAAATGGGATGCACCATAAAATAGCTAAATGCATTCATTACAAGCGGTGTCTTCAAACATAAAAACCTTCAAATTAAATGCTTCCCTTTATACACAATGGCTGAACAAGTGCAATGATTCATGATTCTGACACAGTACAAATGACCTGCTTTGTTTCAGAACAAATATAATAACGAATACAAAGAAGACAGAAGGAACGTTTGGAAAAACAGCAGGAGCAAAGGGTCTTACTTTAACACAGTACGAGATGCAGTTGTCTTGGTAGTGTTTACAACATCTGTGTCTGGGACCATGTTTGCATCTAAATAGGAACAATAACATGGTTAATAGTGAGAGTTGAACTAGTTCCTACCAAATTATAACAGAAGACCCACAGTACTTTAATCCAGAGTCAGACTTTGCAGGAATGTTCCTTGCATACTCACAGAGAGTCTAGCAGCCTGCGCGTCAGGGCAGCAATACCGCCTCCTTGAGGCAAAGCGTGGTCCTCCTCTGGCTGATGGTAGGGTAGCACTGCTGCCCTCTCTGAGTGAGAGGTATTGCCTACCTCAGCCTGGTATGAATGTGTGGGGATCTCCTCCTTCCCAACAATAAACCTGCCCAAGCCCAACATGAAATTCTCTTTAGCAACCAAACTACACACAAGTATTGATTTTGGATTTGAGGCATATCTTGGAAATCTGAGACTGAAACATTCTTAAAATAAACATTTGATCTTTATTTTAACAATATTGAATGTAGTCATATAAAAGTGAAGGAATTACTTAAAATTATTTGTAATTAAAGTTAAGACAATTTATATTTTATACATATATACATATATATATATATATATATATATACACATATATATACATACATATATACATACATACATACATATACACACAGACACGTATTACAATTTAAAATGTAAAGTGCAGTATCACCATGACACTGATTTTGTTATTAGATTATAAGATTGGTTCCACTAAAATCCTTGTTTATCTGGTGCACCTGACACTAATTTTAGAGATATTGTAGTAACAAATGTGGGCGTTCTAACTTTTACCTCACATGAAAATTCTATTTCTATTAACTACATTTTACATGTGATTCTTTCTTCAGTTTCTTACCTCAATCTCAACATCATCAAAATTAGGAAATCTGGTCATATATTTAAATAGTAGTGTAAAATAATAGAGTGTAAAAAGATATGTATATATAATAACATATAATAACTTACTTTAGTGCTGAAAAAGCAAAGCCCTTAAGCCCATCTTTACATCCTGAAAGTGAAAAAGGTTTGAACAGGACATCAACATTAAGAATAAATAAAAGCTACATTTTTACTACTTGATTTCCATTTATAGACAGGACCAAACAAGTTAAAAGTACTATTTACATAAAAAAATTATATATATATATATATATATATATATATATATATATATATATATATATATATATATATATATATATACACACATATACACACACACACACACACACACACACACACACACACAAAGAAACTTTACACATCCTACTAACCTGAAGAAAAACATGTAGAGTGATGCAGTCAGGCAGAAGAGTAGAACCTGGAAGACAAGTTGTGCCGTAAGACTTTCATGGCATATCCCAAAAGGCACAGCCAGCCATGACTGCAGCTTTCACACAGTTAAGTATAATTGATTCATCTGGCACAGTTTGTACAGTGCAGGTACGCAGTGTGCTTCCTCTACATGCAATCAAACATAAAAGTGCTTGAAATGTTTCTTTGATGCCATAGAAGAACCACTTTTGATTTAACAAAATGTCATACTTGCAATTGAGATGAGTTGGAGCTTTACGCTGATAAATCAAAACAAAAAAAGGTTGTCAAGTGATGACTCTTTAAATTTTTAACTTCTTCACACTCACACATCTCCATTGCAAACTGGTAACTGTATATCACTCAAAGAACCATTTGAACCACATTTATATTTATAAGTGTAGAGAATGAATAAACTTTCTAGTAGTTCAATTGAAAGTCTGCGTACCTCTCCATGTTTTAGAGGATTAACGATGCCTCTTGTGACAGCCATTCGGAATATAGTCTCAGTGGCCTGAAAATGAAACAGCACATCTATTATTAAGACAAGCTTGATTGTAAAACAGCATGGGTACACTTTACATGAAGGTTTAAGCTACACTGACAGCTGTGTATAATCCCACTTTGTAGTACTACTCAAACTGGACCACAATGTGGGAAATGATGCTGTATAATGTGGAGAGGTAAAACGGGTCAGTTATTCTTCTGATCAGACTAAAGTTGTACTGTGTTCTAAAGTGCATCAATTTATCAAGCAAAATAAATTAAGCTCTAATTGTTGGGCCCCTATTAATGCAGATGGTCTGATTTATGCTGATGAGCCTGTTTGTTAGGAAAGTCTACCATCTGTCTAAAGAAGCAAACTTCAGATACGGAATTATGATCATTAGAATCTTAATACGGTGCTGAAGGGTCTTACCAGATTTGCCATATATATTGTTAGAAGTCCTCTCCTGTACAACAACAAAAATCGTCATGTCAGCAAACAGGACCTGAAGTGAAATAGCTCACACATAGGTAACTTTGAATTTTGCCGCAGACTAAATGAACAGTCAAAGTGTCCGATTATCTAGTTTATAATTTCCACCAACCTGAATGATGCTCTGCATGCTTTAGTTGGTAAACAAAATCAGTATTTAAAGATCATACTGGATCCATCAACTGCACTGAAGGTTTTTGTCCATATGTACATAAGTTCAAAAATGCATTGACACCTGGGGGTTCGTCCCCCCTTTCTGTAGTAATACCTTCAACTTATGTGGGAGGATTTAACTAAGATGTGAACATTACTGTGAAGATTTAACTACATTCAGTCAGAAGAACTGTAGTTGGCACTGATGTTGGATGTTTAGTTCTAGATCACAAACACCACTCCTACTCTTTACAGAGGTACTAGACAAAGCTCCATCAGTCTAGACTCTAGAGAATGCAGTTCCACTGCTGCACAGTCCAATGCTGAATGGAGCTTTATACCACTCTAACTATAGACTCGTGTGCAGCTGCACCAAAGTGTCCTATTTTCTGGGCAGAGCTTTTTTATTAATTAATTATTATTGAATATTTATTAATTATTTTTTGTATTGACATTTTCCAATCTATGTGTGTATAATTAAATATCTGAATTCCCTACTAAAAATGTATCTGCACATTTCCAGATACAATGGACATTTGACCAATTCTAATTTCTTTAAACATTGACTAACCAATTCCAATTTTGGCAAGTGTTATTTCCTTCTAAGAATTATAACAATTAGTACTTTTTTGTCATTTTAACTTTCATGCAAAAAGCAAGCTTGTTGTCTTTTTCACTCACTGTGAAGCCCGTCCATACTGAACACATGACTGAATCCTTACTCTCTCATTAGTATTACAGGCTGTGAGTATCTGTGGCTCCTGCCTGATTTGTGCCAAACATGCAGAAAATTGGCTAAGCAACACTGATCAGGTAGCCACTTTGTTGCATGATGTGCTTGGCCCAGTATACCCAATCAGAAAAATCCATGGCTGTATGGTATGCCTGCTAAATTCTAAAAACAAACAACTTGTCTATAGATGCCTTATCCAGCAATAATGCCAGTTGGAAGCCCTGTCGTGAGAAGTAATATGGATGCAGAAGTGACCAACTGTCATATGTGATGGCTCCCCAGATTATCACACCAGCAACCAGAGGCAGTGCATCAGTCCACAACAATGGCAGAACTGAAGTGTATTTTAGTTCTAAAAAGGGTTTTAAATAGGTCACAAAGTGTTAAGTGTTACAAACATGCTACACTGGAGGGTGATTTACTTTCATTATTTAGAGAACAGGAGCCAAAACCCACCTGCTTTTGCGCTCTATTAGAATAGCAATGTATGAAGCGGGCAGTGCAGCTCCAAATCCTGCAGACCAGGAGTAGAAACCACCCAACAGCTTCCTGCAAGACAGAATGAAGGAAGCAACAAAAAGTTGATTATTCAACATAAATATATTTATATTAATCACTTTTGCAATATGAACAGAAGGAAAAAACATTTAAAAAACTGTCCACTCATCCGTAAATACAAAAACTCTCAGTGAGCCTAAAGAAAAGAAAAAAAAAACCTGTAACTTCAAAATCTATTTTAGAAAGTGAGAAAAGGAGGGCAGCATTATGTTCCACAGTTCAATACTGTTGAAGTTAGTTTTAAAATGTTTATCTTATTTAAGACACAATTGAAAAAAAAACTGTTTTAAAAAAAAAACTGAATTAAAATGGTCAGTGTAGAGATTTCCTTCAGTCCTATGTTAAGACAGTGGACACAGTGACAGAGAATGCAGTAGCATGGTTTTCTGAAATGAAACATAAATAAGCTAAGTACATACATAAGATAAAATCACGCATTAAACCTACATCGTTGGATTTCCTGTGTAGTGAACCTCAGACAGTATCTGTAGATAGCTGTAATCTAGATTGAACTGTAGCGAGCTGTATTATTCTTTAGCTAAACAAAAGCAATTTCAAACACAACCTATTTTTATTTTGAAGGTCCACAAAGTGATAAACTAACCTCTTCATGAACAGAACTCCATAAGCAGAGACAGAGTAACTTCTAGCTAACTACAGCTACAAACCCGTGTGCTCAGAACCTTCCCAGTGCAGTTTGATTAATGCCTGAGTGTGTCTAACTTAACGGAGGAACCCCAGCTTAGACTATGCCTGTTATACAGTCCTTCATCTAACAGACTCTTTGAGAAAACTGCTTCAGTGGGCTTTAAGACAAAATGTATAAACAGCTGGTGAACAAGGCCTGTAGATCTTTATTAGACCTATTATGATAATACAGCCTAGTAGGGTGTACCAGTATGGACATGGCAGTTCAGTGCACACAGTAAATATGGATAACACAGTAAGCTACAGATGAAGCATTCACAAGGTGGACAAGACAAATCATGCAATCAGTGCAAACATCATAACCATTCTGAACAATTCATACACTTACATGGACAAAAGTATTGAGACACCCACAGGAGCTTCTAACCTCCCATTCCAAATCCATAGGCATTAGTATGGATAACATTCCATCTAACAGCAGGTTTGGAAATCCACTCCAATTCAGTCAGTAGAGCAGTGGAGACTTTCGGTTGCCCAGTTCTGTAACTTTAGGTGGTCTTCCAATTTTTAAATATACCACACTCTACCAGTACCACCTGATCATGAAATTTCCAGGGGGGGGGTGTTAATAAACTTGTTGCAATAGTGGAATCTTTTTCTAGTACCACACTTGACTTTAGTGGGCTCTTTAGAATGTCCCATACATTTATAAATCTTAAAAAGCAGAGTGCCTAGGCACACACATGATTTTATACACCTGTGTTAATGGGATGGAATAAAACATCTGAATTCAATGAATTCCATTGTATTGCAATTTCATATCAGTGCCTGGGAACACAATGGCTAAAAGCATGAATTGACCAAGAAAACAAGTTTATCAGCCCCTTTATGTAGAGCACAGACTGCTCTGTATTCATCAGTAAATAAAAAATGATGGATTAGGGCTGAGCAATATATCAATAATTATACCAATATCAGGGTATATAGCAGGATATCCAGTGAAGGAAATAATTTTTTGATCCCTTGCTGATTTTGTAAGTTTGCCCACTGACAAAGACATGAACAGTCTATAATTTTAAGGGTGTGTTAATTTTAACAGTGAGAGATAGAATGTCAAAAATAAAATCCAGAAAATCTATTACCGTATTTTCCAGACTATAAGCCGCTACTTTTTTCCACGCTTTAAACCATGCAGCTTATAATGAGGTGCAGCTTTTTCTTCTTATATATGTTATTTTCTAGGGTTTTTTTTTTTTTTAACTTTGCGGGTGCAGCTTATAGTCTGGAAAATACAGGAATTATCAATCAAATTCAATCAAATTTTATTTATATAGCGCTTTTTACAACAGAACGTTGTCACAAAGCAGCTTTACACGGATCCGGGTCCAAGCCTCAAATGAGCAGCCAGTAGGCAAACAGTGGCAAGGAAAAACTCCCTCAGTTAGGAGGAAGAAACCTTGAGAGGAACCAAGGCTCAAGAGAGGAACCCATCCTCCTCTGGTCGACACCGGAGAATTATGATATTTTATAATATAGCCTATTATTGTGGCAACATATATGAAAACATTCAGGTGGTCTTAATTTTTTTGAAGATGTTGCCTCTTGGATCTCTAAAACTGCTTGTCACAGCAGCCCAGGACTTGAAAGTCGTTAAGATTGGGTTTACTATCCCTGGACTTTACCCAGCTGATAAGAGCACTGTTACAAAGGTTGATGATCCACTTGTCTGTGATGTCTGTTTGCAGAACCATCACTCAACTGTCACAGGAGCTGCTCTTACCTAAGTATGCAGAAAAAGGCGATGTACAGGCCTCCATTTGCAGTCAGAAAGGATGTGGACTGCAGAATCTCAGGGATCAGTCTCTTCTTGTAATAGTCTCTTTTCCTTCTTCTTAGGATCGCAGCAATCTAGGGAGAACATTGTGTGCTTGTGTCATTTTTATCTGAACAGTTTCAGGCAGGTTTTTTGCTCTCATCAGTCCTACTACAACTTCCCTGGATATTCTATCAGCTAGGATTGGTCTTGTAGCCGCACTTCTGAAACCTTTTTGTACAGTGCTTTGTATCTAGGCATCAATAGTGGCCCTGGTGGCCAAAAAAGAACATATACAATAACGTAGTAAGTCCTATATATAGTTTAAATGTGTTCTGTTATTGGGTGAGAGGCTGGGCTATGGCAACTGCACTAGGCCAAAATCAGAACTTTGACCCACAGGCTTCAGGTTGGATCTGCTTTAGCTTATTTGCCCAGGGATACGTGTTTTGTCATGGTCAGGCAAAATCCTTGTATCTCCAAAACAGCAACATTACAGAAGAATGAAAAAACATTCTTTCAACAGAAGTACATGAAAAAATATTCAGTGTCATTTGAGAGTAATTGTATTGGTCCATTCATACTGAAATTAATACATAACACAATACAACACAATATAACACAATATAAATGAAAACTGCCAGACTGATATTACAATAAAAATGATAAAATGGGAATAATGACAAAAATGGAAATTCTGCATGACAGTGACATACATATACTGTGTGTGTGTGTTTAATCTAATGCTCAGATTACTGCATGTCTAGGAGACCAAAGGAGGGCTGGTGATGGAGGAGGTCACTGGGTTAACTACAGCGCCACCCCTCACCACAATGCAGCAGCATCAGCTCATACTGAAGTTCAAAGGTCTCAAGATCCTGACCTGATTAAAGACCAGAATACCTGCTCATCTGGGGAGAAATAGGGACACCCTGTCTTGCCCCGTGTGTGCTGTTAACTTTGTAAACCCCTTTAACTGACGTCTGTTGATGTTTTTTTCAAGTGGAAGACATTCAGTCCCCTCTAACCCTGCGGTTCTTCACACATTGAGCTGTACCAGCTGAACGAGCCGCTCAGAACCGGAGACGGACGCTGAGGGACAGGACTGAACTGAGGGATTACCGGTCCAGTGGTCCAGTCCGGAATTCCACTCCGACGGTCCGCTCGGCTCTGCCGCTGCCGGCTGTGCCACCCAGGCCGCCGGAACCAAAGCCCGGAGTGGATCCCAGTCACTGGACCGGGACTGCCTCAGTGCAGGCCTGACTTTCCTACTGAACTTGTTAGCGGTTAGCAGCCTCGGTCCTCTACAGCCGACACTGTCAACACTTACGAGATACAGCGGGGCGTATATCTTGAAGGAGACCTCCAAGGCTCCTGCTGTCACCTGAAGGGTCGAAAGCGGACACGACGGACTCCAGGTGTGTCCGATCTCGTAGCAGCTGTGCGGGATGGACTTGCTGAGAGCGGCCATGTTTACTGACCAGCATAGACTCGCGACTCACCAACGAATCGATATGTCGAATCGGATCTTTTCGGTCCAACTGATTCGAAACTTGTTCAGTCGGTCTAAACTATTTATTTCAGTTACACATTTCATAACGTAGGACACCGAGCTCATTTATTAATATGTACGAATATATTAATCATCAGTCGCTCTCAATCCTTTCGACGTCAGTGTGAGACCAATGAATCAGAGAATCGGTTCATCAAACGGGACTCTTTAAAGACTCGAGCATTCGGAACACTTGCGCGCGCACTCGAGTCAGGCTGTATAACTAATACAGTGATTCACCATTTCATTACAGGGTTTATAACCAACGCAGAGAAACGTGTTTATCACAGACACTGCCTTTAAAATGACCAAACTTCAGCAATATCTCACTAAATTCTTACAACCCGAGTCATATTGCGGGCAGTTACACATCCTTATACATGAAAGTGTCATTCATTCAGGATATATCATAAAGTGTGATTATCAGTGAGTAATTAATCTGGCAAAATTAAATCCCAGTTTAAATGCCAAAGGAGCTTCCAGTGCATGTTTACTGCTCTGTCCAGGTGAACTTGGTCAACCTGCATCCAGATTCTGACTGATCAGTGAGGGGCAGGGCTAATGACATCACTGACCCAAATCTTGGATTACAGAGGAAAATGAAGAGAGGATCAGTTTGCTTGCTTTTGCTCAGTGTTCAGAATAAGTCTTGATTAGGGGATAATACTGATACATAAATAAAAAATACAGGACATTCAAGTTGTTTTATTCTGACTACTATAACTATTTTGAAGAAAGTATTATAATTTTCCATGTCAACCTAATCATTACAAAGAGCTTATCAAAATTCTTCCTAATATCTGGTATGTGTGACTCTCCTATAAATACCTTTCAATTTTTTGGGTGAAAAACTAATCAAAGTCTGAAAATATTCCACAAAATTGGCCAAGAGTTCAAAAGGTTAAGAATATGCAGTGACAAAGGCAAGACAAAAAATACATGACAGCTCAAGTGCCTTTTATTGAGACCAGAAAACCTGCAGAGCCATCATTTTCTGTTTTCACAATTATTCCAAAGCTTGTGCTGAAGAAAACAATAATACAAAATAAAGTGGTATTAAATACAACTCTGCAAGTGAGGAGAGGGGGACACCAGATAAACATGCATCTAAGCAATGCTAGCTCAATCGTCCTCATCCCAGTCTTTCTTCTCCTGTGGTGCTTTGGGTCCACCAGCCGGCTTGGCCATGATGATCTGTAGGGGCAAGGGAAAAACACGCAGACATCAGATCATGCCAGATAAGAGAAGACCTCATCTTCGTTAATAAGTGAATACCAGTGGATGAATTGATTAAAAAGGTGCTTCAGAGCATGCAACATGCAATCTTACAGTGCAAGTTTTCCATTTCAAAACAAAGTGACTGAAAATGTTTATTGCAGTGACAAAAATGTTAGTGAGATAAGGTCAAGCCAAGCTTAGGATTTCAAAGAGTGCCCTGCTCAATAACGAGGTCAAATGTACATCTAAATGTTGCAGTACAACTACATTCCTTGAGATATAAAGCAGCAAAAATGCATATCAAGATCTATGTTACAAATGACTCATTCATGAAGTCATTAGTTGTACAGTGCTTTCAGTTTCCCTCACCCCTGTATAACACCTACATAAAGAATGCATGTAAGAGTATCTAAGAATTCAGGACTGTGGAGAAAATGACAAACACCACAGAACTGCATCTGAACCTGGTCTTGAACCTGTAGGTTCTCCTGTACTTCACATTTTAGTGTTTATCCTGCTCCCAATACACATGATCCAGCTAATTAACAGGTTTCCAGAGCTGAAAGTAGTGATAGAGCAGGAAATCACTAAAATAGGCAGTGGGTGCATCTGGACTATGACTGGAACCAACTGATCACTTAATGTTTAAACCTCACTCAAACAGAAACTACATTTGAGTCCTTGAGGAAAACAGGAGCAAGAGGGTAAACATCTGTAATGAGGTGCTCAAACAAGAGTCTTCAGTCCTCCCTAAAGGTATTACAAAGGTGAGTGTGTTCATGCATTCCCCATCCAGCACACTCCACACTCCAGTGGTTAGGCACACGAAAATACAATGGGGCACCTGTCCCATATTTGGGGTTTCTTATGAATGATGTGTGTCAAATTTATCAGGTTCCTCATCCCATCCATCTTTGTCCCAGTGGCCTTGCTGTTTTGGAGCTTTGGGCCCCCCTGCTGGCTTCGCCATAATGATCTGACACACATGTACATCACATTACAATCTGAAAGACATTCAGCTGATTCACATCCATACAGTCGCTCAGAGAGAGGAGGGCAAAAAATTAACTGAGCACAGTTTCCCCAAAGCCTGTTTTGTGGTAAGATCGTCTTAACTGGTTGACTGTAGGTTCAATAGGATGCTTACTTGACAGCTTAATCATCTGTGTGCTCAGATGGTTTTGGGAAACCCAGCCCAGTTGGGTTTACACTGATGACATTTAGTTCAGAATGATGCAACAGCTTACCTGATCAACCCGGAGGACAGTTATGGCAGCATTAGTGGCCAGTTTGATGCCCCAGTGTTTGACAAGGTAAGGGTCCAGAATGC
Source organism: Acestrorhynchus altus (assembly GCA_034509495.1). NCBI lineage: Eukaryota > Metazoa > Chordata > Actinopteri > Characiformes > Acestrorhynchidae > Acestrorhynchus > Acestrorhynchus altus. The sequence continues at coordinate 13,194,273 of CM067519.1, forward strand.
CTGCCTCAAGCATATCCTTCACCACGGGCCCTTCACCCTATCAAAAGTAAGATTATAGCAGACAGATAAATGTTAAAACTTGAATTTTCAAATGCAAGCTTAATAGCTCAGCGCTGTATACAGGGAGACTCACTTCAATATCAAAGCCCATGTTTTTGTTCCCCTCATGATGAACTGCATACAATTTGGAGATCAACTCATTGCCCTTCACGCCGGAATTTTCCGCCAATGCACGTGGCAGGGCCTCAAAAGCCTCAGCAAACTTCTTGATGGCATACTGCTCCAAACCTGGGCAAGACTGAAAAAAGGCAAGGTTTTCAGAAAAAGTGTACTTTTTTTGTGATGCCACAATATTGTAGTTTGCTTGGTTAACCTCCTGAATCTTATAAATCCTAACACAGAAACTGTAGTGTTGTTGACAATCAATGAACACAGTTCTATAGCAGCACTGCTGAGTCTTATCCACTCATACCACAGCACCAAGTCAGTGTCACTGCAGTGCTGAGAACGACTTACCACCTACATAATACCTACTCTGTGGTGTCCTGACCATTGAAGGGTGAAAAGAGGCTAACAAAATATGCAGATAAATACATTTACAAAAGCCCTTATCCAGAGAGACTTAGAATTAGAAGGACTACAGTCTATAATTATGAAACTACAAAGTAAGAGGAGCTGATAAAAATGGACAATGAATGTAGAAAAAGGGAGGTGGTCATAATTTTATGGCTGATTTTTGTATACAGCAGGTATGAAATTTTGGATCTATAATTTGTAAGAATAAATAATTTGGGTCCCACCCACCTGTCTTTGTATTATTAGATTACCATAACCATACATATTTCATAACAAATTACTGGGAAGAAACAGATTTAGGATAATTGGTGTTTGAGTGATAGTACTGTGAGTACTGTCATGTAATCTTCATCTCTTTGTAAAGGCCTTGATTGTTTGGTTTTTAACAGTTAAGCATGACAGAGCCCAGAGCTTGAGCAGAAGCATACGTGCACACACTCATACAGTCCCCTCTTAAAGTTTTGGAACAGCAAGGCAAAATCCCTTGTTTTTGTTGTGCACCAAAGTCATTTCGATTTAAGACAAAAAGGTTAGTATGAGACAAGAGTTCAGAATCTCAGCTTTTATTTCCTGGTAGATTTCAGCCCAGCAGCGCCTCTACTTTCTGCGGAGACTGAAGAGAGCACACCTTCCATCACCCATCCTCACCATGTTCTACAGAGGGACTATAGAGAGCATCTTGAGCACCTGCATTACCGTCTGGTTTGGGAACTGCACCATCACGGATCGCAAGACCCTACAGCGGATAGTGAGGACAGCCGAAAAGATCATCGGAGCCCCTCTCCCCTCCATCAGTGACACCTACACCTCTCGCTGCATCCGCAAAGCCACCAGCATTGTGGATGACCCAACCCACCCCTCACACTCTTCACTCTGATGCCGTCCGGCAGATGAAACGGAGCATCTGAGCCTCCACCACCAGACTCTGCAATAGCTTTGTCCACCAGGCAGTCAGACTCCTCAACTCAGTGAGACAGAGCTGAATCCCTCCCCCCACCACTCCTCACACCCACACAGGGACTGAAACTGAACCCCACACCAACACTGGACTGTAAACCACCCAGCACTCCACACACACACACAGAGACAGAGACAGAGACAGAGACAGAGAGAGAGAGAGAGAGAGAGAGAGAGAGAGAGAGAGAGTGTATCATCCCCATCCTTATCAGCAATATTTGCTGCTCACCAAGAACTATAACTTCTATCTCAGTAACTGCTGTTATCATGCACATCTAGATGTACACTATGTTACATATCTCTTGCACCTTATTCCCACCACTCATTTCACTTCTTTGTACCACTCGGTAATGTACTGTCCTGTCCTGTCTGTTAAACCATCTCTTGTTTACTGTATTTATTGTACTGTTTGCACTTTGTCGTCTTATTGTATTGCTGCCCCATGATGCACCTTGGTTCCGGAGGAACGCAATTTCATTGCACCGTGTACCTGAACTCGGTTGTAATGACAATAAAAAGCCTTGACTTGAAAAATCAGATATGATAAACCAATCAGGACATACCACCATTTCTTTTAACCCACCCATTTTTCAAGCTAGCAAAACTATTGGAACATGTGACTGAAAGGTGTTTCTTGTTAACCAGGTGTTGCAATTAAGGTTGTTTGTTAAAGCCCTAAAAAGGTCTGCATGACTACTCCTTCTTGGCTTTGATTAAACCTTTACAGATTGTAAAATATTTTTAAAAGAAGATAAACCACAATGAAGACCAGAGAGTTGTCTATGAGCCTTTCTGAAACACAGAAAAGAGGGGAAATCAATCCGAGCCATTAGAAAAACATTGGGCATAGCAACCACAACCATTTGGAATGTCTTGAAAAAGAAAGAAACCACTGGTGTGCTGAGCAACAGGCGTCAAACAGGTTGACCAAGAAAAACAACACCCACTGATGAGAGAAGAATTGTCCTAGCTGTAAAGAAGAACCCAAAAACTACAGTAAGCCAGATCAACAACGATCTCCATAGAGCAGGGGTGAAAGTATTCCAGTCCACTGTTCGGAGAAGACTCGAGAGCAGAGTTATGGAGGCCATACAGCATGATGCACACCCCTCATCAGTAGCAAGAATCGGAAGGCCAGATTGAAGTTTGCCAGAAAGTACAGAAATGAGCCACAGAAATTCTGGAACACAGTCCTATGGACTGATGAAACCAAAATTAACCTCTACCAAAGAGACGGAAAGGCCAAAGTGTGGAGGAAGAAGGGAACGGCCCAAGATCTAAGGCACACAAGCTCATCTGTAAAGCATGGTAGTGGTAATGAAATGGCTTGGGCAGGCATGACCGCCTCTGGAACAGGCTCAATCATATTTATTGATGATGTAACCGAAGATGGTAGCAGCAAAATGAATTCAGAGGTGTACAGACAAATTTTGATTGCCAGTGTAGGAGGAATGCTACCAAACTAATTGGCAGGAGTTTCATTTTGCAGCAGGATAACGACCCAAAACATACAGCAAAGAAGACAAAGGAGTTAATCAGGGGAAAAAGTAGAACATTTAAGACTGGCCAAGTCAGTCACCTGATCTTCACCTGATTGAACATGCATTTTACCTCCTCAAGAGGAGACTGAAGGGAGAATCCCCCCGAAATAAACAAGAATTAAAAGAAGCTGCCATAAAAGCTGGAGTAGCATCACAAAGGAAGAGTGCAACAGTTTGGTGATGTCTATGGGTCGCAGGCTGGAGGCAGTTCTTGAAAGCAAGGGTTTTTCCACCAAATACAGAGTGTAATTCACTTCAACTTTGTTCCTTTACTTTTGCTCATGTGTAAAATGGTGTGGTGTAATACAAACGGTGATAAATCCAGATTTACTTGACATATTTCAAAGAAAATGCCAGTAAATAAAAGCTGAGATTCTGAACTCTTGTCTCATATCCATCTCTTAAAGGTCTTCAGTGAACAACAAAAAAAAGGAAATTTGCCTTGCTGTTCCAAGTATTTTGGAGGGGACTATACATATGCACACACACACTCCCACACACACAATACCAAATCTCTTGTGCATTGCTCTTTCCTAAAGAGGACAAATTGTAATCAATTACTAGTGATATGTATCATCATATACAAACAGAAGGTCCATTGTGAAAGCTGCTGAGGAGACACTTTGAAGTCAAAGCACTTTTTCATGGTGCAAAGATGACCCATTGTCACACTGCTACTGGCTTCAAGTGCCTCACCTGATTTTTCTGATCTGGGAATAAAATTGCCAGAAAGTTCTTCTAGGGCCTCAGCCTTATCCATTTTGTGATTACTGTGAGACCAGTCATACTTTCCAGTGTTGACATCTCTCACTTCGGGATATATCTCTGCATGTTTTTCCTCATTGACATTCTGATTTTACTTCAGTCAGATGTATTTTACTCTGCATTAACTCAGCCTGATTTTTGACCTTATTGCACTTTTATTATTCATCAGTTTGGCCAATCAAAATTTGATTTGTGCATCATTTTTTCCCCCAACAATTAGAAACTGGCAAAACATTTTAGACTCTTGTCTTCATTTGACTGAACTACATTTAGCAGTGCTTTGTACATAAAGTACCATTTACGCTGTGGAATATAGTCTGCTTGATCCAAACACAATTTGTGTGCAAATTTTTCATTAAAAAATATGTTAAAACATGATTCAGCAGAGCTCAAATGATCGATCACCAATATTGATTTGGCTCATATAAAGTTCTCCAATGGAATCACAATCCTTATAATTAATAACACTGAACATGGACACATGCATGACATAAGTCTCTCCCCTTCCCTGCACACTTAAACACTGTGCCTAGAAGCCTCATTAATATAGTTTCTATAGAAGAGGACAAATTAAAAGACTTCTGGACAGCACAAAGGGTTGAATTGGCAATATGATTTAAAAGGCCAGTACACAGATAAATTTGTTTTTGCACCTATATTATAATATTACGGTACACTTGCTGTTGACTGCCATATAAAGGAAATGTACTAAAACATACATATTTGTATGCAAAGTGTGGACAATGTAGAGCCGTGAAATTTAAGACACCACCATCTGCCAAACACAGAACAGATCTGCAATATAGATCATCAGACAACATTACACCATTAGTTAATTCTTAAAATGCAGTACTGTCATCTTACCTCTCCATAAGACATAATCTGTTTAGCCAGCTCAATTTCTGTAGCTCCAGCACCAGGGCACAATCGCTTGTCCTAGAAATGTTTAAAAAAAAAACAAAAAAACACCACTACATGAGAAGATGCTTTCTACAGCATTCTCACAGCAGGAGTAATCTACATTAATATATATGTGTGTGTGTGTGTGCAAATATTAATACACACTTACCCTGACAAGGACCTTGAACGTGTTCACACCATCATCAATGGCTCTCTCAATGTCATCCATCAGGTTGTCTGTAGAGCCTCGGATCACAAGTGTAGAGATGGCGCCTTCTTCTTTCTCTGCAATTAGAAAATGTACTATTTGTCCCTTTGCCACAAGAGAGATTATTTGGGACCATTATTTGGGACTATGAGAAATAGGGATACACATCAGTATACATCAAAAGACATATTACTGAATATCTCTTACCATGTTTGAACACTACAACCTGGGTATCTCCAACCTCTGTCAGGTACACACTGTCACAGTGACCCATCTCTTCGGGAGTAGGAACAGTCTGGGGACATATAAACACGACTGGTGTAGGTGCCATGATACTGAGTTTTTACATATCACAACATGCAGTGACATTTAAATCAGGACTCACCATTCTAGGCAATGCTACAGCACTAACAGTTTTGCATAACCTTCTAAGATCCCATTTTGAGTTGAGCCTTGATGAATGCAGAAAATACATAGTTTGTCAGATCACATACAGGCAGAACAATGTTTAAACTTTGTTCATTACAATCATATTAGAGACTGCAATTTTAATAAACAGTTAAAAGTGTGCAATAGTATCAAAAGCTTCTTCTTACCGTACTACCATGAGTTGGTATTTGTTGGCATAGTGTAAAGCCATGTCTGCCACTTTGCCCCCAGTTACCACCACATTAGCACCAGCATCCGCAATGGCCTTCACCTGTGCCTCCATCAAGTCCTCTTCCCCTTTACTGAAGTTCATAAGATCCTCAGCATTCTTTATCAACACTGTGCCCTAAGGAACAGTGGGCAACACTGGACAATTAACACTCACCACCTGCTAAAGTTTTACATTTGGCAAGTATATTCACTTCACCCATTAGACTCGGGTTTGAAGTATCCATGATATGCTAACTGCAGCAGAGGACACTGCTTTAGTTATTCGTTTTCAAAGAGAGATTCAAAACAAGTCAAAAGTCAACCAAAGAGCTGCCCAGTAAATCAAGGAAAAGAACAAGCCAATAAACAAAAATTTGCAAGAACATCCAGCAATCCAGCAGAACAGTATAGTCAATAGTTTTAAAGGTCACACTTCAAACTAAAAAAATTAAAATGGTGCACTTTCCAGAATCTACCAGAAAAAAGATATTTTGAGAAGGGCAGTTTTTGTGCTGTCATTAGCTCTACCCCTTTGAAAAAGCCCACTAGGAGGCTCCAAACTCAAAGCAGTGGTGAACGGCAGGCTAGGACCATATCCACAAATGTTTTCTGCAGTTACTCCTCCGCCCTTGTCACTGCTTTGCTTGCACCTGCTATGCTCACTGAGTGTTTGTCTCATGCCCTCATTGTCTGCTGCTCATCATTGCTCTGCTGTGTGATGCAGAGAAGCTGACATTACAAGATTTACAGGCAAGATTGTGAAAATATAAGGACATTTTGGACAGATTGCGGACTGCTTCAGTGAAATGTTAACACAGGTATTCATAATTGCACACAGTGAAGTCACCAACATGGGTCGTTTTGTATCTCAAAAGCTACAGAAACAGAAAAGTGAAGTCATGTAATAGGCAACACTGAGCAAGCTCAGGTTCATGCTAATGATGCCTAAAGCAAAGGCAGAATAATGAATGTGTGATGGACCACTACTACTGCTGCTGAAGTAACCTGAAGCAGCATTAATGATGCATAACAAGCAGCCATAGCCAATTTTAATACTCATTTGCTAATGAACTGTAATTAATATTTAATAATGCCAAGTCTAGTTATAATTTAACAACGGACAAAAGAGACAGTAATTAGCTATTAGGCTAATGTTAGATATCATGGAAAAGATTATTATGCCCTGCTTGTAGGCCAATACTTCATTTTCTTTCAAGAAATGATTGCAATAACAATCAGTTTCTCAAATAGACCTAAACCTAAAATAGAACTCTGGGGGTCAGTGCATTAACAAAACCCTTCATTGTAGCATTTATATATGCATTGATCATTTTGAAAAAAATGAGATCTGTTTCCATTAACACTTCCATCCACACCCTGATTATATACACAATATGCTCACCCTGGTCTCGGTAACCATGCAGTCAAATGGACAAGAAAACACAGCGATCTTGGCATCTTTAACTGATGTGAGGTCTCCTTCAGTCTCCTTCTTGAAAACCATTCCATGGAGCATTGATGAGGCATTCAGTCCACAGCCCTTTATGTACAGATATCCAGTATGAGAATACAAAGCAAGCTGGTAACTGTACACAGCTATTTATTTGTTTACTAGATACAGCACTCCATTAGAGACAGAACATTAAAGCACAACTCACCAAAATCTTACACACTCTCACATTATCAACATTGAAACTGCCAGACTCTGGGAAGATGGAGACTGTACAAGGAACATATGAAAGCCGTATTACATCTCTGTCTCAAATTTTCAGCTGTCAAAAGAAGCAAACTCAAACAAGAACCCTGAATGGTGCTGCCCTTACCACAGGCTTGCGCAATAAGTTCAGCAAGGAAGTCCTCATTTCCATACTGTTTGCTCATCACAGCGGTGCGGACCAATGCTGTGGCCTCAGACAAGTCATGCAAGTTCTTGGCAGAGGAGCAGACCAGGTCTGGGAGAATGTCCAGAGCTTTTTTGCAGGCCATCTCATAGCCTTCAATGACCTGGATGGGGAAAATATCATTAATTATGAATTACAAAAAAAAAAAAAAAAAAAAAAAAAAAAAAAAAAAAAAAAAACAGTAAGCTCAGACAAATAGTTCAGATATGTGTGTTAGAGAAACCCTCCTTCTACCAGGTCAGCAAGATGAACATAATCTGCATATTGTATCAGAGTATTTAAAAGATTGAATGTATCAGTGTATCAGTAAAGCTCCAAATTAACAGAAGGATAAAATCCCAATGATAGCTTTGTTGACAGCAAAGCTATGTAGTATAGTATGCAGATGGCATCAAAAACATCCACAAACAGATTGTCACACAATCATACACCCAGAAAGCACTTCATTGTGCATTTCCCTCATGTTGCTAAGATTGCCTAATGATCCAGACAATATAGACTAATACAAAGACAGCTGCTTACCTCTGAAACAGAGAGACCCATTCGGAGAAGCTCCTCTGCCAGTTCAAGCAGAGCACCAGCGAACACTAGGACAAAGTTAGTCCCATCTCCCACCTCCTGCTCCTGCATGTGGGATGCCATCACAATCATCTTAGCAGCTGGGTGCTGGACCTATTAAAAACCCAACACAAACAAGTTTAACACATTAACAGGAAAGATGCAGAGAAAGGACATTAGCTATGGTGCCTATGCCCTCCAACTGACACTCACCTCGAGCTCCCTGAGAATGGTGGCTGCATCATTTGTGACCAACAGTTTCTCCAGGTGGTTGATGACCATTTTGTTCATGCCTAATATATAATAAAATAAATTAAATCAGTTATACAAGGCAAGAAAGAAGCTGGTGAAGATGCAACATTGTTAATTACAATGTTGAAACTGATTTTACCATTTGGTCCGTACGCAGTTCTTGTGGTCTGTGCCATCTCCTTGCATGCCTGGATATTTCTAAAGACTGCTTCCTCAAGTCCTGAATAATGCTGATTAGAGAAGTCAGATCAGAGTTCTTCAGCACACACTATCAAAAAACACTTCACACATCATGCACTGTACATAAGCATGTGGCCAGACATCTTTCTACATGCCACTTTATGACTTTTGATGTGTTTTTGTGTGTGTGTTAGCGATGGGACGAACGACACTGGTGCGTCGAGCGCACAAGAGTGAGAGCGCACAAGAGTGAGCGCACAAAAGTGAAACCCTGTATTAATTGTACACTTTTCAGTACTTTAATAAAATAAATACATAAATGAATGCATTTTCTTGTCATTTTTTGTCTCTTATTTTATATTATTTAACACTTTCATTAAAGAAAATCCATAAATAAGTTGCACATTTTAGCTTATATATAAAAATTATGAGATCATATTTTAAGTAAACAAATGTCGATTAAATATTTCCCAAGTTGATGTGTTTACAGGACGCTTTTCCAACTTATTTTCATTTTGTTTACCTGCAATGATGATATAACTACCGCATGGGTCAATATTGAGTGACCAACACTGTCAATACATTTTCAGCACAGTTTGTGTAGTGTCGATACACTCCTTGAGGTATCCTCTTCCCATCACTAGTGTGTGCGTATCTATATACATATACACACGTATGTTAATGTATATTAGAGTATATTAATGCTATCCTGCATTAATGCTATCCTGCAGTAATGACTAGGACTTAACTGAGTCCACAATGTTTCCATTTACCCCAGTAAACGACAATTAATAACGGTGTGTTGGTTCTGTAACACTATAACAGGTTCTCTAAGAGGAACATTATGAAGATGAGCTTCACACTACAGCAGAGGAGGCGGTTAAGGAGAGGAGTGTTGAGCTCAGTTCTGGAAACTTCCACACGCCCGCTGTAGCCTAACATGCTAACAGGGCCGCTACCGCGAGCAGCCGCCGACACTGAGCCCGGCCTACCTTCGCGCCCTCCTTCAACATCTGGGCAAAGCCCGGAGCCTTGGGGACGTGCAGGGCCATGGCAGGGGTGTGAGCGCCCTGGAGCGGGATGAGAAGGTGGAGAGAGTGAAGTGTGAGCGCCGCTGAGAGCCGCCGCCGCTGAACAGCCGAGCATGCGGAGAAGAAAGACAGGACGATGGTCGATGACCGAGACACGCAGCCGTAGAACCACAGGACGACTAATCAACTGACGAGCTAATCGATCAAACGACCTGCACTCCTTTTTATTTATTTCTCTTTTTTTAAGTGAGCTAATGTATCTAAAGCACTTCAGCTGTTCAGCTGTTATATCATTATTATACCATTATTATTTCATTATTATATATTGATTACCTCATTATTACATCATTAGTATATCATTATTATTATTATTATTATTATTATTATTATTATTATTATTATTATTATTATTATTATTATTATTATTATATCTTTATAATGTCATCATTATTATATCATTAGTGAGGAGCCATGGCCTGGTGGTTAGTGAACCAGCCTTGTGACAGGACATGACTGAAGTGCCCTTGAGCAAAGCACTGGACTCCCCAGCTGCTCCCTGGGTGATGAGGATAGGGCTGCCCACCGCTCCTCCTCTTCTTCTTCTTCTTCTTCTTCTTCTTCTTCTTCTTCTTCTTCTTTTTCTTCTTCTTTCGGCTGCTCCCTTTAGGGGTCCCCACAGCGGATCATCTGCCTCCTTCTTCCCTTTCCCCTGCCTCCTCTACTGTTACACCAACCATCTCCATATCCACATTCACCACATCCATAAACCTTCTCTGAGGTCTTCCTCTTCTCCTTCTGCCTGGCAGCTCCATCTCCAACATTCTTTGTCCAATATCCACTATTCCTCCTCAACACATGTCCAAACCATCTCAACCTGGCCTCTTTGGGTTTATCGCCAAACTGTTCCACCTTCACTGTCCCTCTGATCTGCTCATTTCTAATCTTGTCCATCCTTGTCGCTCCCAACGAAAATCTCAGCATCTTCATCTCCTCCACCTCCAGCTCAGCCTCCTGTCTTTTATACAGAGCCACAAATCATACATCATAGTAGGTCTCACAACTGTCTTGTAAACCTTCCCTTTCACTCTTGCTGCTATCCTTGTGTCTCACATCAGCCCTGACACCCGTCTCCACCCACTCCATCCTGCCTGCACCCTCTTCTTCACCTCTTTTCTGCACTGTCCATTGCTCTGCATGATTGACACAAGATATTTGAAGTCATCCACATTTATGACGTCTCCTCCTTGCATCTTCACCTTTCCACCTGCCTCCCTCTCATTCACACACATGTATTCTGTCTTGTCTCTACTGACCTTCATTCCTCTCCTTTCCAGTGCAAACCTCCATCTCTCCAGGTTCTCTTCCACTTGCTCTCTACTCTCACCACAGTTTACAACATCATCCAAAAACATCCTGGTCCATGGAGCATCCTGTCTGACCTCATCTGTCAACCTGTCCATTACTATTGCAAACAAGAAGGGGCTCAAAGCTGATCCCTGATGTAACCCTACCTTCACCTTGAAACCATTTGTCACTCCATCTGCACACCTCACCTCTGTCTCACTATCCTCATACATGTCCTGCACCACCCTCACATACTTTTCAGCCACACCTGACAGTAACACAGTTCCTCTCTTGGCGCCCTATCATATGCCTTCTCTAGATCCACAAAAGACACAATGTAGCTACTTCTGTCCTTCTCTGTACTTCTCTACCAACACTCTCAATGCAAAAACCAAACTGCTGCTCACTGATCTGAACCTCTCGCCTTAGCCTTGCCTCAACAATTCTTTCCCATACCTTCATGGTGTAGCTCATCAACTTTATACCTCTGTAGTTACTGCACTTCTGCACATCACCCTTATTCTTAAAAATGGGGACCAGTACACTGCTTCTCCACTCATCATGCATCCTCTCACTCTCTAGGCTTTTGTTAAACATCCTGGTCAAAACGTCCACTGCCTTCTCTCCTAAACATCTCCATACCTCCACAGGCATGACATCTGGATCCGCTGCCTTTCCATTCTTCATCCTTTTTAAAGCCGTCCTTACTTCCACCTTACTAATTCTCTGCACTTCCTGATCCACTACCTCTCCCCCTGTTGTCCTTCTCTCTCTCTCATTTTCCTCATTCATTAGCTCTTTAAAGTACTCCTTCCATTTACTCTCTGTTCACTCACCAGTACATTTCCCTTTCTATCATTTATCAGCCTAACCTGCTGTACATCCTTTCCAGCTCTAACTCTCTGTTCAGCCAAACGATACAAGTCCATCTGTGTTCAAATGATACTGTAAAGTATCTGTGTTCTTCCCTCTTCTGAAAATATGTGTTCACCACAGCCATTTTCATTCTCTTTGCAAAATCTACAACCATCTGACCTTCTGCATTTCTGTCTTTCACACCATACATACCCAGAACCTCTTCATCCCCTCTGTTCCCTTCATCAACATGTCCATTGTAGTCTGCGCCAATCACCAATCTCATCTCTCTCTACCTTCTACCACTTCATCCATCATACTCAAAAATTCCTCTTTCTCATCTAACTGACAACCAACCTGTGGTGCATATGAACTGACAACATTCAAAATTCCACATCAACTTCCAACTTCAAGCTTATGATTCTTTCTGACACTCTCTTTACATCCAGAACACTTTTCACAAACCGTTCCTTTAGGATTAACCCTACTCCATTGCTCTTCCTACCTACACCATGATAGAACACTTTGAATCCACCTCCAATGTTCCTGGCCTTGCATCCCTACTCTATCCTCCACACTCCTGCCTTTCCTTCTCTCTCGCTGCCTTCTAACCCACCTTCCTCCTCCTCCTCTCAATGGTCTTCGACCTACAGTAGTCCAATTTCCAACGGCACCCTGCTGGTCAACAACACCGGGGGCGATCATTGTTAACCCGGGCCTCGACCGATCTAGTATGACAGTCATATTTGTATTTTGGCACAAGTTTTACATGGATGCCCTTCCAAATGCAACCCTCACCATATCTGGGCTTGGGACTGGCACCAGAAGCACACAAAGTACACCCCAAATGGCTGGTTTGTACTACTTACTATTATTATATCATTAAAATGTGTCATTATTATATTATTATAATATCATTAGTATATCATAATATCATTATTATATCATATCATTGTAATATCATTATATCATTATTGCATCATTAGTATATAATGATTATGTATTATTATTATATAATTATACAATATCATTATAATTTCATTGTATCATTATAATAATTTATATCATCATATAATATCATTATTATATCAGTATATCATTAGTATACCATTATGTTATTATTATATCATTAGTATATCATTATTATTATGTCATTATAATACTATATCATTGCAATATCGTTATAATATCATATTATATCATTAGTATATCATTATTATATCTTTATTATATTATGATATTATTATATCATTATTAAAAAATATAATATAATTACATCATTATAACATCACCATTAAACCATAAGTATATTATTATATCCTTATTGTAACACTTTTGTTTAGGGATTATTGGATTGTACTGGATAGTGTTACTGTCAGCTCCGTGTCATTAATATGAAAACTGACAGGATTGATGTCATATTCTCACAAAGTGCTCACTGTGTTTTTACTTGTGAAAAAGCTGTCACGAGTGGGCTGCTGAGTGAATGATCATTTCTAAATAGGTTTTTTAAATGGCCTAAATGAAATTATTCAAGACTGTTATGTAACTAATTTAGGATTTTTGGATTACAGATATATACAGTTTAAGACTAATCTGATTGGCTACCTTATAGTGGGCTGTATTTGGAAAAAAGGTGTGAAGAGGTGTAGTTAATCACTGTAGGCTGAAAGGTATACTGTATGTAAATGATATACACTTATATAAGTGCTTACATATGTGGTTTTGGTTGCGGAAGCCTTTACAGATGACAGCGCCTCTGGTGGCTAAAAACAGGACTGCAGCCTGTCAACACACACACACACACACACACACACACACACACACACACACATCCACCCACCCACCCACCCACCCACACACACACACACACACACACACACACACACAAATGAATCTTGCCACTGGGGTCATAACAGCAGTACAAATTTAAACACTGTAAAAATAGTAGCAGACATTTTCCACATATGCGGACTGCGTGGACTAGGGATGTGGAACATTTTGAAACCATAACAATGTTGAGACCTTAATTTAAGTATTTTTATTTGAAACAGTGTGGAAAGATTTTTCATTAAAGGTTTTTCATTATATTAAAGATGTAAACCCAATGCTTTGCATCTTTTCAGTCTCATATTTCTGTAAACATTTCACACAGTTTAATGTTGTGGAACATTTTATTTCTAACATGGTTAAATACCTGTTTAACCTTTAGTTGTTTAGTTTTTAAATGTAATAGGTTAGAACTGTCAATTAAAATGTCAGTTTGTTTGTTTCAGATCTGGACTAGAATTACCTACATCATACTGTTGTATGGCCGTATAGGCACAAATATCATAAATGACTGGGCATTAAATTAGAAATAATAGTGCCGACACATTGTATACATGTCAGTATCATATATTGGAAACATTCATAATACATGTACATCTATTTTGATTATTACATAAATACATATATGACAAACATATATATAAATCTTTGGCTTTTCTATATAACTTAAATTTGACAGTTATAAAATATAAAATATAACAATCATTTTACCACCATTTTTTCTTTTCCTATAAAACTGCTACTAGTTGATTTTTGTGTGACAGCAATGTCATACACTGATCAGCTATAACATTATCATAACCTCCTTTTTTCTAAAAACACTTTCTATTTTATCAGCTCCACTGTCCAAACAGTTCTATATGACCCACCAAACACATAATACCTGGTCTGTAATGGTCCCATTGGGTCCTGACCATTGAAGATCAGGGTAAAAGAAGGTTAACAAAGAATGCAGAGAAACAGATTTACTACAGTCTGTAATTATAAAACTACAAAGTGGTCCTGTAAGCTAAGAGAAGCTGATAAAATAGACAATGAGTGTAGAAACACGGAGGTGGCCATAATGGTTGATTGGTGTGGTTGTACTAGTAAGTTTAATTCTGTCATATATTTTATATCCATTACATTTACATAACATATTTCAAGCCTTTTTAATGTTGATACAATCTGATTAGTAATTCATTACAACTCAAAGTTAGATATTTTATAATTAATACTGATCAAAAGTGAAACTGAAAGCTTGAAATATTTCACACATAATAAATACAAAATATGAGTTTACCATTATTATTTAAATAATGAACAAAAATAAACATTTTTCAGAGTATTCTCTTTTTGTGTGACATGTATTCGTATATCATCACTGTCCAGAGAAAAAGATGTAACATAAAATGACATATTTGCAGGAGAAAGTAAAAATGCTCTTAGCTTAGAATGGAAGTGAATCTAAAATAAGAGCTTTTATTTGAGTAATTTAGAGCATTTCTATTGGTGTATTGTTTCAAAGCAGCTATGGGGTTCAAACCATGGAGAAAACTCAAAATGGACAAAAATGGAGATACATACATAAGTTTTCATTGCACAGCAGTGTCATATTCATATGCAGCCAATTTTAAATAAGTTGGCATTTATGCCACACATATTTCAATATAAGATGAACATATGCTATTTATTCTTATATATGTAATATAGTTCAAATCTATGCTGTACATCATTTTATTACATTATATTTGAAGGGCATCCAGCATAACACTTGAGCCAAAACTATAATGCGGATTATAAATATGATGATCTGCTGTGGCGACCCCTAAAGGGAAGAAGAAGAAGAAGAAGAAGAAGAAGAAGAAGAAGAAGAAGAAGAAGAAGAAGAAGAAGAAATTTGTATGGGTAACAGGAATGAATTACTGCGACAAAAACACATGTCTAGCAAACAATACAAATAAAGCTTCAGACACAAAACAAAGAGAAAAAAGAAAGATGAGAGGTCTGTCACAGTGAAAATGCCTAATTTCAAAACACTTGCATCACTCACTTGTTGTCTGGGTCACTCAGCGCCGATCTTAACGCTGAACATTTTTCTTGCCTAAAGTCACTCAGAGCCCAGTTTAGTGGCAACATCAGAGGGACTCCCAGCAGGGCTAGAGCCTAGTGGGCACACACACACACACACACACACACACACACACACACACACACACACACACACACACACACATACTCATACACAGACTCTTCTGAATACACAGGCTCTTGCCGAAGAGCTGCTGATATGACTGCTTTGACCACTCTTTCAGAGAAGGCGATGCTAGCCAATATTAAACTAACCCGTTAAGTATCAGGAGCTTGAGCTGTTGTGTTTTTGTGGAAACTATTTTTTTAGTCCTTCTTTGTCTTTTTAAGGAGTTTCTCAGAAATACGTTTCCATAGCAAGGTAAGACTTTTTTCATCCAAAAAAATGAAGATGTAAGTTTTTTATTTGTTTAAAGCATGTTGTTGTTTAAAGATGTGTTTACTTTACCCTGTGTTATTCTTCACATTGTGTCCTTGTTCTAACTGACTGACTGTCATACAGGATTTTATATAAGGACAGTCATGTCCAGGCTATGTTGTCGGAATTGTCTTGTAAATGTACATAATACTGTACATATACATGCACATTTGACCTAACAGAGGTGAATATCATTTACATGGATGAAGACATGTAATGTAAGCTTACATTAAACACTTTGGTCAGTGTGAAAACACTAACTAGTCCCAGAGAAGTGTGACCTCACTTTTTGGCATGACAGCCTGTGCCTCTAATTGTTTAATCCCTGATGCAGCTTTGGGCACATGATGAAATCCAGTCATAGCCCCTGAGAGGTGAATGATCTCACATTACAGCTGTGTATTAAAGGAAACACACTTTGTGCCCTCTGCGTCTGTTCATCCTGTGTCTCCCCACGTCAAGGAATAAATGATCACCTCAACAAGACGAGTGAACACCGACCAACCTGAAGTCAGAATCTCCTTCAGCCTTGACGAGCCCTCAGGTCAGTCTCTTTTTCAAAAATACAGCACAGTTTTTTTAAGCTATACTTTAGGCACTAAAAAGAGGCTTTGTTCCCCCCACCAGCACCTCCTCCATACCCCACCCCACCATCCTCAGTGATGGCATACACTGCATTCCTCCCACCAAAACAGCAACCAGCAAAACCCACCACGAGCCCCTTCTCATGCTGGATCAGTTTTTAACTTTTGTCATTCTTTTTAGGATAAACAGGTGCTCCCTCTATTTCAGTCGATCTCTGGCATCTTAAAAACAAAGTATCTACGTAGACATGCAGTCAACAGTGCTGTCAAAGTGTTTTACAGCTATTCAGGCGAATGTTTGGATGGCAGCTGCAGTGTGGCCAGCCCAGCATCAGGTTTCCTCTTTAATACCTCTCTGCTATGTGATTCACTCATTTGCTTTTAGAACAGCGGCCTATATTTAAAAGCGTTTAACACTTCACGCACCGCTGCTTCTGCCACTGCTGCTGCCACTGCTGCTGCCTCCCAAATCTGCCTCTCTGTCCCAGAGGGCAGGTGTGCAAACACAACAAACATGCAAATATATACACTTGCATTGTATCGCTAAGCTATGACCTGCCACTCAAGTTAGGTGAGATATTGTTGCTTTGTAATAGTCTTATCGATTTACTGGGTTGTTTTCTGTTGGTTCATCACATTGGTTGTTAAGATTGCTTGTACTGTTGTCATGCTTCAGGTCCTCATATTTGCACAAGTATCAGCACAATGATAGTGCAAACATCCTGAGGTAATAGTCATACTCTGTCGCAAATGATGATGGAAAAAGGAGAAGTAAAATGACAGTAATAACATTGTCAATTCATTAGAGATTTTATTGTATAACTGACAAGGATATACGGAATATTGACCAGTTTTTTATACTAATACTAATTTATTTTTCCTTTAAGATAAAATTATCCATTTTACCTTTACTTAAAATCAGCTTCTAAAAGTAAACCATCATCCACACACTATTCACACACTGTACAATCCTGCAGGAAAAGAAAAACACAGCTAAGAAAATTGCATAACCTGTTTCAGGCTAGACTTGGATTGTATCTGATTAATTGTTTTTGGGTCCATTCCATTCCACTGATTTATAATGGCAGTGGTCTGATACCTATTGACAATGCTGGGCAATATGACAATCTATTTTCATATCATGAGGAATTGTGTATTGTAATACATAATATGCTTCTTGAGCACAGTCCATAAAGGAACACTGATCAACTCCACATTTACAATTACACATTACAATCTGTAATTATTAGGGATGTAAGAATACATTTATGTATCATATTTGCAATACAATGTTTAAAAAATAGAATATAGCGAATAGGTCTGTTTTTTTCACAATTCATTTCATTTCATTTACAAATATAAACAGTCATATTTTACATACATTCCAAGTAAAGTCAAAGAGTATTTTTTTTTGTTGTTGTTCATGTTTGAGCAGAAATTCAGAAATCCAAAATCTCAAATCAGAGTTATTCAGTTCTAAATGTTGTAAAAGAATGGAGGTAGTATTATTTAGTAAAGTATTATGTAGTATTTTTATTTTCAATACAAATCTTTGCACTAAGTATCTGATATTATTTGAATTTCAGATAAGTATCTATCCCTACTGGTGCATTTTGTCTGTATGTAAAATTAGCCCAATAAATGTTGTGTATCATGAAACTATTTAATGAAACTATTTATTATTATGATATGGAATTTGTATCATATCAAGGCTGCAAAAAAGGTATAATAAATATCATATCTTGATATGCTTAAGAGAAATTGCAATTTACTATACAATATCATAAAAATCTTACCAAACTATAACATTAATGTATCAGTATTTAACTGTAACACCAAAAACATAGCATGCCGTATATTAAGTAGTAACTTAATTGTATTATTTCTTTCACATCCCTGTAAACAAACAATTTTCACACAAACAACCCACTCACATTTATTTTGGAATTATATCATATACAGATGGTAACCTGCAAACAAATGCCTCACCAGAAATGAGCAGAGGTGAGCAGAGCTGAGAGTTGTGTTTTAATGAAGTTAATGAAGTTTTAATGAAGAGATGGGAGAAGATACAGTGCATCCGGAAAGTATTAACAGTGCTTCATGTTTTGTACTTTTTGTTACAGCTTTATTCCAAAATGGATTAAATTAATTTTTGCCGTAAAATTCTACACACAATAACATATGATGACAAAGTGTGAAAAGTTTGCACATTTATTAAAAATAAAAAATAAAAATATAACATGTACACATGTATTTCAAGCTTTTGTTGGATTCTTTGTTGAACCACCTTTGGCAGCTTTACAGCATCAAGTATTTATGAGTATCAAATCAAATCAAATCAACATTTATTTGTATAGCACTCTTCACAACTGAAGTTGTCACAGAGCAGCTTCACAGAAATCAAGAAATAAAAAGGTTAACAACACAGGAACAAAGGATAAGAGACAGATCCCCTTGTGAGCAAGCCAAAGGGCAACAGTGGCAAGGAAAAATTCCCTAGGAGCTGGAGGAAGAAACCTTGGGAAGAACCAGGCTCATAAGTGGGAGGACCCATCCTCCTCTGGTCAAACTACTTATACACAGTTAGGGGACACTGGACCCCCACACCTCTGTTCTATTACTCGTGTACTCCTGAAGTAATGTTAGTTCACTGGTGGACATAATATTAACAGTAGGTTTCTACATAGTTGGTGATGGTGGGTGAGCAGCTAGTCCATGTCAGGGTGGGAAACTAGTCCAGGTCCTGTAGCCGGAAGGTGGAAAGCAAATCTAAAGATGTATCAGGGGAGCTTGGGGTCCTTCTCAGATGGGGCAGAAGAGCTTGAGGTCTTCCATCTCCCCACGTGCAATTTAACTGTAATTTATCTGTATATATTTTTGATTTATTATTTATAATATTAATATTGCAGATACAGTACTATGTGTATATACTATACTTGATTTATTTCTTGTACTGAGTGTCTCGCTATCCCCTTGCTGTTGTTACAATGTGAATTTCCCCACTGCAGGACTAATAAAGGATTATCTTATCTTACTTCTCCCTGCATTTTTATGTAAATACATAGTACAACAAATACTATGTCCAGTTCCAAAGGGGCTTAAATGGATTATTTCTCATAGGAAGGTACCAGGCAGAGCAAGGTGAGAGGTATATCTACATCTATTCATGCTTTTTGCAATGAAATGTAAAGTAGATTCAGCACACTTCACCAAGTGCTGTCCAAGCGCAGGTGCCAGTCCTGGTTGTGGGGGTGTTGTCACATAGAACGTGAACCTTTCAGCGTTCTGACAGTTTGTTTTAAAGCCATTCACCTCTGTTCTAATACTCGGGTATACAGCAACAATTTTAGTTTGCTGGTAAACATAATAGTAACAGTAGATGCCACAAGATTGGCACACCTGTTTTGGGAAAGGTTCTCCCATTCTTCTTTGCAGAACCTCTCAAACTCCTTAACTCCAACTTAGATGGGGAGCGTTGGTCCTCAGCCATTTTTAGATAGCTCTCCAGAGATGTTCAATCAGGTTCAAGTCTGGGCTCTGACTGGGCCACTCAAGGACATTCAAAGAGTTGTCCCAAAGCCATTCCTTTGTTATCTTGGCTGTGTGCTTAGGGTTGTTGTCCTGCTGGAAGAAAAACCATTGTCCCAGTCTGAGGTCCACAGTGCTCTGGAGCAAGTTATCATCAAGAATGTCTCTGTACCTTCAGTCAGTTTCTGCTACAGAAAAACACCCCTTGCTTCAACACCATGCTTCATTGTACGAATGATATTGGCTAGGTGATAGCAGTGCTTGGGTTCTTCCAGACATGATGCTTGGCATTCATTCCAAAAAGTTCAATCTTTTTGTTTCTCATGGTCTGAGATTTCTTTAGGTGCCTTTTGGTAAACTCTAGATGGGCTGTCATGTGCCTTTTACTGAGGAGTGGAGTGCTTTACTCCTGATTGTTGAAGTGCAGGAGAAATGGATGTGCTTTTGGAAGGTTCTCCTCTCTCCACACAGCAACATCAGAGCTCTATCAGAGTGACCATTCAATGCAGCAGAATTCTTTCTGTACCATTCCCCATCTGTGGTTTGATACAATCCAATCCAATGTCAGAGGTCTACAGACAATTCCTTAAACTTTATGGCTTGGTTTGTGCTCTGACATGCAGTGTGCTATTACGAGACCTTATATAAACAGGTGTGTGCTGAATTTACCACAGGTGTTCTCCAATCAAGCTGTTGAAACATCAGAAGGATGATCAGTGGAAATAAGATGCACTTGATCTCAACTTTGAGTGTCATGGCAAAGTCAGTGAATACTTATACAGTATACCTGTTATATTTGTGTTTTATTTTGAATAAATTTGCAAAGATTTCAAACTTTTTTCCACTTTGTCATTGTGGGGTATTGTTTTTAGAATTTCAACAGAAAAATAATTTAATTCATTTAGGAATAAGGTGGTAATAATACAAAATGTGCAAAAAGTGAAGCAATGTGAATACTTTCCAGATGCACTGTAATTCCAGATGATTGAAAATCTAAAAGAGTTTGATATGCATACAGCCTGTCTAGTCCCTGTATAAAAGACTGCCAAAAGAATAGGACCTCCTTTAGCAGATAAACATGAACCTATTGGCACCATGGGGCCCCCCAGCACTGAACTGTGGAGCAGCAGAACCTATAAAGATGCTGCTTTGTCCAATACTTTTGGGTTGTCTAGTAGAAAGCCTTCAATCTAAAGGAGGACAAACCATTTATTAATATACTTGATATTGAAGAAACACTGCACTGAACAGCTGTCCTGATACTATTGTCCATATATTAGATAATCTAATCACAAATGTACTTAGTGACTATTTTGATTGGAAATTAAATAAAATTGGATGTGCAGGCAGGATTCAGGAAACAGCAAAGTACTCAGGAAAATGGGAATACCAGAGCATCTCATTATTTCTATGGGGCAACAAGCAACAGTCAGGACAAAAAATGGACAAACAGAATGGTTCCACATTGGCAAAGGAGTTAAGCAAGGCTGCTTACTATCACCATACATGTTCAACCTGTATATAGAACATATAATGAAAAAAGATGGACTGGAGGAAGATGACAAAGGATTCAGGATTGATGGGAGAAACGTCAGTAACCTTAAGTGGATGACACAACAATAGTGGGAAGTCTAGAAGACCTGAAGGCCCTTATGACAAAGGTTAAAGAGTTTTCAGAGTGAAAAGATGGGACTTCAGCTCAGTATGAAGGTGACTAAAGTCACGACAACAGGAAACAATGTCAGCTTTAAAACTGATGAAGAAGATGTAGAGATGTTGGACAGTTTTGCCTTCTTGGTTCAGTTATTAATAACAAAGGATCCAGCACTCAAGAAATTCGACACAGATTGTTACTTGGCAGGACACGGATGAATGAGCTTGAAAAGATTTTGAAATGTAAAGATCTGTCTTTAAAAACAAAGATCACAATAAAACAGAAAATGTTTTTTTCTGTGGTTCTGTGTGGTTGTGAAAGCTGGACAATAAAATGCAAGACAGGAGAAATATAGTCACCTTCGAACTTCGGTGTTGATGAAGACTTCTGAGTTCCCTGAACAGCAAAGAACACAAAGAAATGGATCCTAGACCCAAACCTATCACTGGAAGTGAAGATGTACAGGCTGAAGTTCTCTTACTTTGGACACATTATGACAAGAGTTGAAGGTAAAAGAGGAAGAGGATGACCAGGTATAAGATGGATTAATACAATTCACGGAATAAAGAACCAACCATTCAGATGCCTGAAAACACAAACAAAAGACATGACATTCTGGAGGAACACTATCTATTTGGTCACCAGGAGTCAGAAACAACTTGATAGAAATGAATAATAATAGTCTTTGAGTCTGATTTTAATTACTCCATATTTACCAGTGAAGTTGAAGAGCTATATCAGCTTGAGGTTTAAACCTATGACCAAAGTCTCACGTATTCATGTATTTCTTGGTTTTATAATTTGCCCTATGTATGAGGTGTGACCACACCCCTGTTTTTAGCTGATTGCATCAGAGGATTCTGGACATGTGTACACTAGCTCCATATGGACATAGCTGGCATGGTCGCAGCTAGTGTAGACAACTCATCTGTCAGAGCCCTCGTTAAAGGCAAGCCAGTGTGAAGAATCTCAGAGATGCTCAAGCTCAATCTGTCCTCTCAAGCTTTATAGCACATGGACCAAGGCTAATCAGTGATGGCAGACATTGCTCCTATGATAGTTCAGATGCCAGTCATTAGAATGTGATGTTACACGTAAGCATAGAAAGAAGTTTCTGGAGTCACCATTCATCCAGATGCTAATCATCTTTCCTAGAGAAATCCAGCGAACCTGGCATGATATCACCTGCACATTGATGGCATATACTAAATAGACAAAAGTATTGAGACACCTGCTCATTCACTGTTTATTCCAAAGTAAAGGGTAAAAAGGGATTCTCCTGCTTTTGTTGGGATTACTGTCTAGGGACAGTTACTACTCTGTCTACTGTCAAGGGAAGGTTTTCTAGTATATTTTGGAACATTGCTATGAGGATTTGGTTGCATTCAGTGACAACAGTGTTAGTTTAGATCAGATGTTGAATGAACACAACCCCACCACATCCTCAACAACAGGGGCATTGCCTAGCCTTGGCTTCAGGAGATATAGCCCCAACACATATTTCTCTGCTCCAGAAAGTCCTAGAGAATCTGCATGTGCATTTTGAAGTCTGTGTCAGCAACAAGTGCATCTTAAAGTAGCTGACTCCTTGAATTAAAAGATGTGTCCACAATATAGTGTAAAGTCAGTGTTCTGTTCCCAGGTCAGGGACATCATGACATTGTGACCCCTTTTTAATTTCTTATACAACATTAAAATCTTGATATGGCCTCATTGTTTTAATATATACTAAGCTACGATATAAAATTAGGTTGAAGAATTAATCCCATTGGAAAAAACATACATCTAAGAAAAGCATGAGCGTTTCAGTGTTTCAGACTAAATTCCCTCTGATATCTGATATCTAGCATTTTCAGCATTATCAGCTCAATACCAATATACCATCTTCATTCATGATAATGATACATTGGCAAAAAAAAAATGGGGCACCCAAATTATTGTTATTATTCAATAGCAGTTTTGACCAGGGGTGCCCAAACCTTTGCCTGCCACTGTACACTGTTATATTCCCCCGTCCTCTGAATAGGCCATGCCATTTGGCATTTAGAGCCAAACTCAAAGGCATCCCCCCAGTGGTCAGTTTCTCTTTTATTTTTCAGAATTGAAAGATGCTGAGGATCAGTTCCCAACTTTCCCTGACCTCGAGCAACGGCTGCAGGTAAGGCTGACCTGTAGGGTCTCTGTAGCTGAAAGCTAGAGAGTGGAAAACAAGTCATGTATTGATGTAAACAACATTTCTGTCATATTTTGAGGCTGGGGTTTACTTGATGAGAGCGTCGAGGTCACACGGTAACAGGTGTGTGGAAAAGTAGCAGAAAGGATAAATGCATGGGGCTAATGATAGAGCTGGACACCAGGAATAGCAATTGTGAGTCGCTGGCTTGTGCAATGGGATTCAATAACTGCTTCCCAGATAAACTGGCTCATTAAATCAAACTGAAAAGGGACTCGTAAAAAGCTGCTAAAATGTTCTTAGAGTTGGCTTATGAGTTAAATGTAGATTATTGTTTTGGGCCATTTGTTCCCTGACGTTTGTTTGAAGCAGTATGCCCAGTAAAAAGGAGATGATCAGACAGTTTGAAGGGAACAGAGAGAAAATGGGTCATACAGTATGATATTATGATATAAACACAAGAGGGCAGGAGTGCGAGTTTGGTTTCTATCCAGAGAGCTGGGAGGTGGTTCTACCAGTCATTGTTCCACATTACAGTTCTGTGCTTCCTCATGAAAGGGCAATATCAGGATTTAGAGGAAGTCTTGATAAGTGCCTATACTGTGTGTGAAGCTGTAATCAAGACTTTTTTCAGAGTAAATTGCAAGTAAATTGATCAATGTTGGCCTTCTTTACACAGCTAAAAACTTAATTTACTTAACTTATATAATGTAACTGGTTCTGTGAGATCCTGTAGCATGTAAAATTGAATCTTCATCCATTAATCTTTTGCTCTATTACACTAACATTGGGTCAACAAAAGACAGACCTACACATTGAAACTACACTAAATGGACTAAAATATAGAGACACTTGCTCATTCGTTCTCATTGCCCAGGGAGAGCTTTCTACTTGATTTTGGAGCATTGCTATGACCACTTGATTGCATTAAATGATAAGAGCATTAGCAAGGTCAACATGATTACAATCTAACTCATCCCCAACTCCCCAAATTGAGCAATGAGCACCATCATTTCAGAGAACACAGTTCCAATGCTCCACAGCTCAATTCTGTAGGGTGTTAAACCCCTCTTGCCCACACCTGGCATTAGGCATGGTGCCAATAGATTATGTTAACTGCTCCTATTCTATTGCAGAAATTCTCAACAGATACTAGACATGCTCTGTGTGTGTGTGTGTGTGTGTGTGTGTGTGTGTGTGTGTGTGTGTGTGAGAGAGAGAGAGAGAGAGAGAGAGAGAGAGAGAGAGAGAGAGAGAGAGAGAGAGACAGTGCACGTGCATTTGCACTTCCGTGTCCATGGTCCATGCCTCCAGAAGTAGCTAAAGGCTTTGTTTAAAAGGGGTGTCCACAGTCCATTATAGTATATTGTAACCATTACACTTATGACCACATATAATACACTAATAATACCTGTAGAAGCTTCTCACTTGTATTGAGCACCAAATATTTGGTCCATAGGTGCCTTCCTTTTAGTTCTTCTGGAACCACAGGCAGTGGAAGGAAAAAAAAACCTACAGTGCAGCTTAAATTGAATTTATTGAACCATAATAGTTTCAATAGCCTAACTTTGTCATACCTTCTTCTTTGAAAACTGTTGAATGGTTGAATTGTTTAACTGTTGAACTCGTCAGTAACACCAACAGAAAACTTACGAGAACAAGGCTTATGGCTTGCATTAACTAGTGGGAATAAAGCAGAAGTTTGATGTTGAAGTTATATTTTTGAGGAGTTTGCAGTGAGTCATCCTGAAAGCAGAAGTCCTACTTCAGATGAAGCCAAACATTTCACCAACAGTTTCCTACATGTTGTGTCTTTAAGCTGTAATATTGGAAACAGTGGATATCATGGAAAGTGGTGAAGTTTTTCTTTCTTTCCAGATGATCCTCTTGCTTGCTTACAGCCACTTAAATGTTAAAATATGAAGACAAATGTCTGAAACCTTGCCTCATATCAATAGAAGATTAATCTTATTTATTTAATGTATACAAAAAAATCCTCAGCTTCACCATGTCTTAAGCCTGTTCTTCTCTTTGTTTCATTCCCTTCACAGGCTGTACCGCCCTGCCAGTCTCTGAAGGAGTCTGTCCAAGTCTACAGAGACCACTGTAAAATGGCCAGAGAGTTTCGTCAGGTTAAAACAGAAATTGCTCTGCTGGAAAACAAAAAGTAAGTTAAACAGTTGCTGGAACCTAGGAAAAATGGAAAACATGAAAGAAAACTGAGATTTCTCATTCACATAGATATGTGCAACATTGTAAATTAGTGCAGCTGCCAAACTTCATCAACATGAACTTCATACTTTCATAAGGGAATGAGGAAGATAAATAATATTAGCTTCTCATAAAGATAAACTCAGCCATTCTTCTCTGTGATGCAACACTGCAGCTTTTGTCTGGTGCTCTTCCTTAGGACACATTCCTCTTTGACTGACAAGGGGGATTTCCTTACAAGTCATGCTCAGCTGGTTAAAAATAGGCCTGTGTAATCATGACAAACTCTTACATACTGTATTGTGGCATGCAACACTTGGGTTTTTCTTCGCACAGGAAAATATGTGCTTTAGAAAGCAGGCTTATGTTGTCTGTAACAATCAGGCAGTATCTGAAGGGATCTTTCAAGCATGTATCTTTGTTCATTAGAAAATATATTGGATGAAAACAAAGCACATTTTAGTCAAATGAAGGGTTCTTTGTACCATTTGAAGTTTGTGTATGGCACAAGCCATCACTCTACACTGAAGTTCTCTCTTTTCCAGTCCACCTGACAATTTAGCCATTGTAAAATTCCCTAATGTGTTTTCCTCTTTTTTGCTTTCATGCTGTGAAAAAGGCATGTGGTCTTTCTACAGTGTAGTCCAAGTCATACATGTTTCAATAGGCAATCAAGGTGTTAAATGACCAAATATGTATACCTGACAATCATATCCTTGCTGGTAAACCATGTAGTGTTGCATTCACACACTGCTTAGGGAACTGCACTGCTTTCACTGCTTAAGAGTTTCAGTTGCAGTGAATTAACTCCTGTTGTTACAAGGCTGTCACAGTAAACCAGATTTACTGGAAGTCCCGGACTATTGTACTCACCCTTTATGTGCTGCACAAACAGTTGGTCCAAAGGCCAAGGAGCTTTACTAACTGGCTGTATGCCATGTCACACTACAAGACAACATGTAAGAGACTGATTAGTAATGGACTTCCTTCACAAAAAAAAAAAAAAAAATAGGTCATTGACTTTTCCAGATCAGACCATGCTAACCCTCAACATTTAGGTTGGCAGTTAGTCTGTTAAGAGATTATTATTAAGAAGACAGGCATACTGCAAAGGGATTTATAGTTAATAAGAGTGTTACAATATCAGAAGAAAAATGGCACCTTCGTACAATGTAAACAGCTATAATGCTAAAAAACTGCATAAAAGAATATAAAATGACAATTATTGCATTTGTATAATAATTTCTGAATTAATTAAAAGACAATTAGACTGTCATCAGTCTGGCCTTTTCCTGTTTACGTGTCTGACAAGGTGTGCCACTTGTACATTTTGACTTTATTGCACCATTCTAAGTAACCTCTACCAGATGAATGAATGAAGAGTCGAAAAGTGGCCCAGATTGGCCCATATCTGCTTCATCTTAGGTTCTGCACTACTGCAACTTGATTGGCTGAGTAGATAATTGTATGAATGAGTAGATGTACAAGAGTTCCAAAGTGAATATGGAGGTGATAGTCAGATAGAGTCTATTAGACACCACCATTCACAATCATTACCACCCATTACACCATTCACTGTGGGTAGTAATGCCTTTTATGATGTATTCTCAGTACACGTGACACTATGTTTTGATGAATTTTAAATGCCCTCACCACATTAGAAATGAAATGTCCTACCCATGTATCTGGCACTCAATATCATTCCTTACCGAATCTCACACTGCCTTGACATGACATCTCACTCAACACCTCATCCTTTATACATAATATCAGCCTAAACATTATGACCACCTTCTTGTTTCTCATTATCCATTTTATCAGCTCCACTTTCTAACCAGGCACTCTGTAGTTCTATAATTACATAAATCCATTTACTTTATTTGCTCCCTTAAACCTGTTGTTCAGTGGACAGGACCCCACAGGATTGTCACAGAGCTGGTATTATTTGGGTGGTGGATCATTCTCAGCACTGCACTGAGTGTGTAAATGTGTTTTGCACTGGTACGAGGGCATTAAACACAGCAGGGTTTCTGAGTTTCTAAACACCTCAGTGTCACTACTGACCTGAGAACAGTCCACCAACCAGAAATATCAAGCCAACAGCATCCAATGGGCAGCATCTTGGGACCTTTAATCAGGAAGACCAATGTAAATTCTGCAGCAACAGATTAGCTTCTGTCCCTGACTTTACACCTACAAGGTTGGCCAACTTAGTAGGAGTTTCTAAAAGAATGGACAGTGAGTGGATACAGTATTTAGCACTCCAGCAGCACTGATCCATTCATACCATTGCAACACAACGCATTCTGAATTACCCTCCGCCCCAAAATGCCTGCCCTGTGGTGGTCCATTAAAGAACAGGGTAAAAAGAAGCTAACAAAGTATGCAGATCTAGAGTGAAGAAACTTGCTGGCAATTAGTTGATTAATCAAACATTTTGACCACAACAAACTGAATATCATTTAATAATGCAACACAAAAGAAAATGTAAAAAGGTTATACATATTAACATACAAAAGTCTAGAATGTAATATGCAACTCTAACTTGATAAAAATAAACAACTCATTATTTAATCATATATATATATATATATATATATAGAGAGAGAGAGAGAGAGAGAGAGAGAGAGAGAGAGATTTTTTTATGGCATAACCTATAAAAAATAATTGCAGGAATAAAAAGTAAACATTAAACAATCATGTATATACCAGACATAATGTGCAATTAATCAAGCCAACATTCAATTTTCTTTGGTGATTCATATGATTGATGGTGTCTGAAAATTATTGTAAACAGTATGTGAGTATTTGTGGGTGTCGTCACTCTAGGAGGGAGCTGATAGCAGAGCTGGCAGAAGACGAGAGGATAACACTGGAGATTGCTCGGCTGGAAGAAGAGTTCCGTCTGTTGACGGAGGAGAACCGAACGCTTGTCACAGTGTACACAGAACGCAGTCAGCAGCTGGCCAATCTACGTGTGACCAATCAGAAGAGACAGGGCTCCTCCTGACCATTGACCTTTCCTGCAAGGATTAGAAAGGGAATGTTTATTTTTTTTCTGGCAAACATCTAAACACTTGGGGGAGGATTAAGAGGAGGACAAGAGTTCAGATTTACACTGTAAACATGCAGTACACTGAAAGAGTCCTACAAGCCTTCAGAGTGTATTTAAAACACTAACCTTACTAAAGCCAGAAAAGGTGGGTTTTTTTAAGTTTTGAGTCAAAATTAGAAGAGCCGTTCAGTACAGTGGAGGGGCAAGAATATTGCATTACTAATAAACAACTGAAATGATTGTACTGGGTTTCAGTGTATTGAAATTTGGCCATGTTAATAGAGGGATACTCTGTGGCCTCTAGCACTTAAAATTTCTTAGGTCTCATCTTACAAGATTTGATCCAGCAATCCCTGTTGTTATTGATGTGATGCACATCATAGCCATGGCAACACTGTAAACAAAATTCCACTTACTTTTTTGATGTTATTTTTGTGGCTTATATTTTTACTTTAAATCAGATGTGGTACTGTGTTCTATTTGAAATAACCTTGACATAGATCATACATCATACAGCTGACACACAACCCATAGTGAAGCCAAGACATCCATTTAGGATATTTATTTAGAAGTTTGATTCCCATTGGTGACCATTTTCATGAATTCTCCACCATATTCTGTAATGTGCAACACAGTGTGTTACCGGAATCTGGGCAATACACTACTTGTAGTCAAATTAATGGGTAAGGTGTCCACATTGGAGGCCAGATGAATTCAAATCTCACTTTCTGTGTGAGGTAAAGAATGGACTGGAGATATACATATACTCTGTGCTGTGAGAAAGCGTTTGCCTTTTGTCTTTCTGCAGATTCATTAAGCCGTATATATAATCCAGGGGTCACCAACCCTGCTAGCCAAGCTGCAACCCAAATCTACCACACCTTTCTGCCATTCAGGAACTTGTGAAGGCAGTAATTTGGATAAGTTGGATTAGTTGATGATGGGGGGATGGATTAGGGTTGAATCAAATCTGCAGGAACGTAGCTCTCCAGAAGCATGTTTGGTAACCCCTGGTATAATGCATAAAAGGGATCCAGAGGGATGTTATTTAATACATATTTTATATATTTAACCCCCAATTCTACAGTGTGAAAATCTCTTTCATTTGAACAGCTATTTACACTCATTGACAGCAATAATTTCAACCACATTCTGTAATCTATCCACTTTCTTTATTTGTTGATTGTTGTTGCAACACTCTTGTGGAATGTTGGTCCACTTTCTTTGGAGAAAATGTATGCCTTTCTTGACAAACTTGACAGGACTGTTTCTATT
Organism: Acestrorhynchus altus; assembly: GCA_034509495.1. NCBI lineage: Eukaryota > Metazoa > Chordata > Actinopteri > Characiformes > Acestrorhynchidae > Acestrorhynchus > Acestrorhynchus altus. The sequence continues at coordinate 13,224,781 of CM067519.1, forward strand.
TTTCTTGGATAGTAATGAACCCCTTGTCATCTTGCCCAGTGTTTTGTTCTGATGGTTAGGAAATGAACACAGACCTTGAATGTAGCAAGGGAGGCCTGTAGTTCTTTAGGTGCAGTTATTAGATTTTGTGTAACTTTAAAGAAGATTCTACTCCCTGCTCTTGGATATCATCCTCTCTTGTAATATTTTCCATAACTGCTGTCTTCTCTGAAAATCTCTCTTCTCTGTGGCATGGTGTGAACTTTTGTGTCAGTTTTCCTGATTGTATATGAATACAATCCACTACCCAGTTCTTCAAATCTGGACCTTGAATCCAGTTTCCATTCCTGGATTTTGTTCATCACAGAAGTTAAGATAACAGGTAATGTTATTGACTTGACATTTAGTGCAACACCTATCAACAATCGCAAGGTCCAGGACTGTGATTATGCATAAAATCAGATTAAATACAAAGTGAAAATGTGAAGAAATCCCAGCAGGGCAAACACAGGGAAAACAAATCCTTGTTTTTCACAGCACTTTATGGATACAACTGCTGAATGAATAGAAATGTATCATAAAATCTAAAACAGGGGTAGGGAACTCTAGTCCTGGAGTGTCAGACTCCTGCACAGTTTTTTACTCCTTGTGCTCAAGCACATTTGATTCAACTGTCAGGTTTAGTAGGTTTGTCAGAACAGGGAAAACTGTGCAGGACTATGGCACTCCAGGACCAGGGTTGCCTAACCCTGATCTAGAGCAACAGGCTACATATTTTATGTCAGTGTTATAATGTAATAATAGACTACATCAATGTTGTACACAAGTAAACAAGGAAAACTGACTGGCTCTGATAGCAGAACAGTTGACTGTAACAACCACAAATTACTTCTGCCCTTTACACGTTGTGAATATTGATGAACAGACCAGTAAAAAGGTCCAAAATAACTCATTACTATATTAAATTACTAACAAAATTACTCATAGTTAACATACATTTAAGAACATTTAGAATGTACTGGTTCTATATAGTTTCTGTTTCAGGGATACTAGTTTTTTTAACAAGGTGACAAAGCACAAACAACTCTCAAGGGTCAAACTCTGAAGGTTTGTACATGGTTGTCATGTGGCCCTCACCTTGATGACATTGCATTACACTGCAAATAATGGTGCATTCCCAACCCTGCCTTTCTCAGTACTGATTAATGACAGCTGTGTTTCTCAACCCTGACCCTGGAGACACCCCTACCCTGCATTTTAGTGGATTCCCAGCTTAAACACACCCCAGCAGTCTACTTAGGAGAACAGGACGCTTGCTGGACAAGTCCAATGAAAGGGACCCCTGACTGTTTAAAGCTTCAGTATGTTGTTCATGTCCAAAACTACAAAAAAATATGTTGTATAAACCAAGCAGAAGGCTGTATTTGTTATTAAAAATACTATATATGTTTTCATTATATCTTTACCTTGTTTACACCTGATCATTTTAAGCCACTTGTATCTGGATTAATTCTGATTTTAATTACAACCGTTGTGGTTGTTGAATGTGTCTTGAAAACATAATCCTGGTACTCAAGATTGATGAAGAGAACAGGTGTAACCAGGGTTTTTGTTGCAGCATCAAATAATTATCTGAGTGAGAAGTGAGAAGGAGTAAACTAAACACCTGACTTGATTAATATCATTGAGCTTGTCCAGGATTAGACCAAATGAGAAAAAATTGTTTAGCTCACTACATCAATTATTTGCAGCTTTACTCATTGTGTGTGATTACATGTCTTATTCTACATATATAAATGCTTAAAGTGCTACAATTAAAGCTTTAATGAGCAAAACAGCAGCCGGCTAACCCAGCCTCTTTTCCCCCATGCTCCTTGAGGGTTTGGAGGAAATGATACTGGTTATCATGATGTAATCCTGGGAAGGTCATTATACAGAAAGATGGTACACAAACAGCATAACATTAGCTAGCATTTATTGTGTTCCTGTGAAGAAATGGGTGCCCAAGGATTACTGAGGTACATGAGGAGTGAAGACAAACCTGTCTGGTCTGAACACCCTGAAAAGTTACTAACACAATGTACTGTAAAAATTGCTGGGGTATTTCATGCCAGAGCTGTTTTGGCAACACAAGGGGGACCTAGACAATATTAAGCAGGGGTTTTTTTAAATTATGGCTGATCAGAATATGTGAAAAAGAGACAGGAAGACTTTCACTGTTCAATTACTTATGGTTGATCAGCATCAGCCTTTCCGAGGTTTAAAATATTTAGGATATATTCTTAACAACAAAGCAATATGCTAATCCTACACGTCTGAACAATCAACACTCCCTCTAAAGACTCCTGGTCCATGGTTGCTGTTGGTGCAGCCTAAGCAGATTTTTGTCATACAAGGAGCCAGTGATCCTCATTTCATCCTCAGAAACATTGTTGTCTTTTTATTCATTTATTGGTTTCAAAAAAGTACAACATCAATTTTCCTTTGTACTGTTCAATGTGTGTTTCTGCCACTTAATAAGTCAAGGTCAATCTGCAGTGTCCCTGAATAAATATTCTGCCTGTGTTGTAGTGGTATTTCTTCTGATGAACACATTCTCAGTACATTATGTACAGATATCCCATCTCTGCCAGAAGATGTGGGAATGTACCACATATTTACCACGTTTCCCTGTACACGCTAAATTATATACTGACTGGTCTCTCTTTATGCTTAAGCAGTTATTTAGCCATTTTCACAGCCAACCCCCATTCAAATATACAGAATATAAATATACAACCCCAAAAATACACTCAAGTGACTCCTGCCCAATAAGAGTGAAAACTAATGAGTGTTGCTCACTCCACAGTTTGCTACTGTAAATGACTCTATTAATGCTCATCTGTACTGGCACGTACACTGCCTTGCAAAAGTGTTCATCTCCCTTGGCCATTTACCTATTTTGTTATGTATTTTTTTTATTCTGAATTGTATGTGATACATCTCCACAAAATATTTTAAGTTGGTTAAGTGAAATGAGATATAAATTGGACTGTGCATATGTATTCACCCACTTTGCTATGATGCCCCTAAACAATTGAGGTGTAACCAATCACCTTCAGAAGTCACATGCTTAGTGAAATGAAGTCCATTTGTTTGCAATCTGAGTGTGATCTGACAGTATATATACACCTTTTCTGAAAGGCCCCAGAGGCAGCAACACCATTAAGCAAGAGGCACCACTAACTGAAAAACACCATGAAGACCAAGGAGATCTCCAAAAAAGTCAGCGACAATGTTATTGAGAAATACAAGTCAGGGTTGGGTTATAAAAAAATATTAAAATCTCTGACGATCCCCAAGAGCACAAATCCATTATCATCAAATGAAATAAAAATGGTACCAAAACAAAACTGCAGAAGAGGGCACCCCACCAAAACTCTTAGACACAGCAAGGAGGGTATTAATCAGAAAGGCAGCACAGAGACCAAAGATAACCCTGAAGGAGTTGGAGAGTTCCCAAGCAGAGACTGGAGTATCTGTTCATGTGACCACAATAGGCCGTACATTCCATAGAGCTGGGCTTTATGGAACAGTGGCCAAAAAAAGGCCTTACTTACAGACATAAATAGGAAGGTGCATTTTGAGTTTGCCAAATGTCATGTGGAAGACTCCCACAATGGGTCATTCTTAACAATGCTCTATGTGATCCGCTTATACCAGTGCAACTCTCACTAATACACAACCATGTCAGTGTCACTACAGTGCTGACAATGATCCACCACCTACATCAAACCTGTTTAATGGTGGTCCTGTGAGGTCCTGAACATTGAATAACACGATGAAACAAGGCTAAAAAGGTATTCAGAGAAACAAATAGACAGCAGTCTAATTATAGAACTATAAACTATATCAGTGAAGCTGATAAAAATTAACAGTGAGTGTAGAAACAAGGTGGTCATAATGATGTGGTTGACAATTACAGTCATCGTGCTGCTGAATAATAATAATAATATATATATATATATATATATATATATATATATATATATATATATATATATATATATATATATATATCATATCATACTGATATATGGTGTGACCTACATATATATGTATGGTGAGTATATATGTATTATGTATTTCTTCATTCTGTCAAATTAATATTAAGGAACTTGAGTTTCAAAATGAATAAGATTGTGAAACAGTTTGTAACGCAATCTCATAGTCACACAGTTGTATACACACACAGACATATACCCCCCCACCCTCATACACACACACACACACACACAACCCACCCAATCACATATAGTCATATACACACATACACAGTCATATAAACACACACACACACACACACACACACACACACAGACATATACAGGTGCTGCTCATAAAATTAGAATATCATGAAAATGTTTATTTATTTCGGTAATTTCATTCAAAAAGTGAAACTTTTATATTTCAAATGTTTATTTCTTTTAATTTTGATGATTATAACTGACGACTACTGAAATCCCGAATTCAGTATCTCAAATATTGTGAAATAATTTATATAAAGTATATAAATATTGTGAAAAGGTTCAATATTGAAGACGCCTGGTGCCACACTCTAATCAGCTAATTAACTCCAAACACCTGCAAAGGCCTTTAAATGGTCTCTTAGTCTAGTTCTGTAAGCTACACAATCATGGGGAAGACTGCTGACTTGACAGTTGTCACAAAGATGACTATTGACACCTTGCACAATACACAAAAGGTCATTGCTAAAGAGGCTGGCTGTTCACAGCCAGTGAACTCTGTGTCCAAGCACATTAATAGAGAGGTGAAGGGAAGGAAAAGATGTGGTAGAAAAAAGTGTACAAGCAATAGGGATAACCACACCCTGTAGAAGATTGTGAAACAAAACCCATTCAAAAATGTGGGGGAGATTCACAAAGAGTGGACTACAGCTGGACTCAGTGCTTCAAGAACCACCAGGCACAGATGTATGTAAGACATGGGTTTCAGCTGTCACATTCCTTGTGTCAAGCCACTCTTGAACAAGAGACACCGTCAGAAGCTTCTCATCTGGTCTAAAGACAAAAAGGACTGGACTGCTGCTGAGTGGTCCAAAGTTATGTTCTCTGATGAAAGTAAATTTTGTATTTCCTTTGGGAATCAAGGTCTCAAAGTCTGGAGGAAGAGAGGAGAAGCAGAGTCAGTGATGGTTTGGGGTGCCATGTCATCTGCTGGTGTTGTACATTGTGTTTTCTGAGGTCCAAAGCCAACGCAGCTGTCTACTAGGAGGTTTTAGAGCACTTCATGCTTCCTGCTGCAGACTTCATTTTCCAACAGGACTTGGCACCTGCACACAGTGCCAAAGCTACCAGTACCTGGTTTATGGACCATAGTATCCCTGTTCTTGGCCAGCAAACTTGCCTGACCTTAACCCCATAAAAAATCTATGGGGTATTGTGAAGAGGAAGATGCAATCCACCAGACCCAACAATTCAGAAGAGCTGAAGGCCAATATCAGAGCAACCTGGGCTCTCATAACACCTGAGCAGTACCACAGACTGACCGACTCCATGCCAGGAGGCATTGCTACAGTAATCCAAGACAAAGGAGTTTCAACTAAATATTGTAGTAATAAAAATTTCTAAAAATCCTTTTTTGTATTGGTCTTAAATAATATTCTAATTTTCTGAGATACTGAATTTGTGATTTTCATTAGTTGTCAGCTACAATCATCAAAATTAAAAGAAATAAACATTTGAAATATATCATATTCATGATATTCTAATTTTATGACCAGCATCTTACATGTGTACACACACAGTCCAGTGTCCAGCTGAACCTGATGTTCTCAGTGGAGGGACGTTAGTGTTGTAGCTGCTCTGTGGTCACTGACTCACTGCCTGGTGACTCTGAGATACTAAATGTTTGTTCCTGTTGTTTTGTGGTGAGTAAAGATGAAAGTCACCTCAGACAGAGGGAACAAACTAACCACCTGATCTCAAACCTGTTTCACAGCAGAGGAGGGGGAATACCCCCTTCCACAAACTCACACACCTCTACACTCAGAGGCAGTCTTCCGCTCTCTGCTTCGCACTCAGCAGCCCAAACACGACGGACAAACCGGAAAGACTGCCCCTGAGATTGACACGTCTGCCGACCAATCAGAGCGGCGAGCGTGCTTTTAGTAGGCGGGACCATAACAGTTGTGCTGCGGGTCACATGATGGAAACAGACGTTGAGAATCGCTCTGCGCGTTAAAGCGCGCGACTCCCGACGACGGCGCTGTTAGTGGAGTGATATGTAGGTGAGTATCAATCTGTCTGTTATACTTAAGAGGCACTGCGCAACGCAGAGTGAGAAACAACGCAGAGTGAGAAACAACGCAGAGTGAGAAACAACACCGAGTGAGAAACAACGCAGAGTGAGAGAACCCCTAAAACATCGTCGTTCTGATCTCTTTAAACACGAGCAGAGCTTTTACTTTATCTTACTATAGCCGTGAAGAAACCGAGTGTCCAGTCTCTCTCTCTCTGTATGTGTGTGTCTCTCTGTTTCTCTCTCTCTCTATGTGTGTCTCTTTCTCTCTCTGTGTGTGTGTATGTGTCTCTCTGTCTGTTTCTCTCTCTCTCTCTCTCTCTCTCTCTCTCTCTCTCTCTCTCTCTCTCTCTCTGTTTTTGTTCTGGTATGGGAGAAGTAAACCTGACCAATGGCTGTCTGAAGGGAAACGAGCTGCTCCTCCCACAGTTCTTTAACGCTTGTAGAACTTCTTTGGAAAGTGGGGAAAAGGCAGGACGGGAAAAGTGCTGCCTCATCCTTTATCAGCAAAAGCCTGTGAGTCAGCAGTGCGCGCTCTTGCGCCACACGCGCCCGCGCGCCTTGTTCTCACACTGTAGTGATGACTTGGCTGAGCTGAGCTGATCTTTCTTCACGCGCTCCAGATCAGGAGTTCTCACGGGTAAGGACACGCACACTTCAGCCTTTCCCACCTGTTTCGTCCACTGGAGACTCTGCACATTCCGGCGTGTGGAAGCTTTTCTGCAGGAAGCTTAAAGAAGAGTAAAGTTTTGTTCTTCAGCTTCATACAGCTTTACTCTTTAACGCCTAAATGTAGTGACCTAATCATAATATGTTGAGATGGCAAATCATCTTCAACCAGTGGTTTATAATTTGTATCTTTGGTTTTATTCACTTCAGTGGGTAGGTGCCGTGTCTGTGCTCACAATGCAATCTGAGGAAGATGGATCTCAGTTCAGCCTGTAGTGCTGCCCAGGCCCTGAATATCTGACCAGCAGAAACAGTTGCTACTAGTTTGAGGGGGATCTATAACTTTATCTTTGTATACAATGTCTCATTTGGTTAATGCCAAAAAGCAGCTACATATGAAATGTTAGTATATGAAGATTTAGGATTCTGGTTTAGTATCCAGGAATTAAATGAAAAGCGAATGATCTGTTTTTAAAGTAGTAATATGTGGAACAGCTTAAAATAGCAGATCCAAAGTCATCTTGTACTGAGAGAATGTACATTCCTTTATCCATTACACTATATCCATAACTGTTCTATGTAACTTTGTTGGAGCTTAAGACCCTTGTGAGGCCTGTTGTAATACTGTTACATAGGACTGGGCTAAGTTAAGTTAATATTAGGATATGGGTTGGGGTGAGTTTTTAAAGAACTAGCTGAGTTTTTAAAGAACTAGCTGTTTCAATCTTGTGTTTTCTGCTCCCTGACTCTGCTCCACCCCTGCTCTCAGCTCCTCCTCTAATCTTCTCAACTATTAATTTGCTACGTCACATTCACACTATGGACAGGGCATAAGACTTGTGTATAAAGAAGAAGCAAAAATGAACAGCTGAGTCCCACCTGTTTCTAGAGTATTTAACTCCATTAAGACAACTGTTTTCAACAGGATCTGAGTGTGAGGAATGTCTCGATTCTAGCCTTGTCTACTAGCTAAGGATATTTTCTGAGTGAACAGTACTTTTGTAAATCGCTCTGGATAAGGGCGTCTGCTAAATGCCATAAATGTAAATGCAAAGATGACATTTCATATGTATGTACTATGCATAAATATAGGAAAAATGACAGAACAATGATTTCTTGTGGTAATTTTTCCACATTGTATTTGTCACATTATATATCATATCATATCACCATTCATTTAAAATATATAGTGATATGTTTTTTTGGTCCATAAACCCTGTGTAATATTACTCTACCACGACTGCCAACATGCTTTTTTCACTTCAACTTGTTTATGAGGTTGGTTTAGGGTCAAAGCATGAAATACTCTCTGCACCTGTAGGGGGAGCCCAGTATTAAAATGACCAGTTCTTGTATAAAGGTATCATGTAATCTGCACAAAAATAGTTTTGAAACTAGGGGTGTGCCATTTGTTAAAAATATTAAAGACACTCTCACAGTACACAATATTTATTATGAAATTGACATGCAGACAAGATGTATGTCAGTAGCGGCAGATTCTTTATAATATCCAACGATTTACAGACAAAAACCCAGTGTGACTGGGCTTAATGATGCTTTAATTGAAGCACTTCACTTACCGCTCCACTGCTCAACACTAGGGGGCTTTATACCACTCTAGACCATGCCTTGCATTAGGCAGGGTGCCAACTGGTTCATGTTCATCTGCTCCAGAGCCCTATTCTGTTGGCTCTACTTCTCTACAGTGATTAGACAAGCTTTGTGCAATTGCACGTCTGTATCAGTAATGGGTGCAACATTAAGTAGCTGAATGTATTCGTTAGAAGGAGTGTTCACAAACATTTGGCCATGTAGTGACACTGTTAAAAAAAGTGAACAAGGAAATGTGTTTTACTAAAGATGAGAAACACTCAAACGGTAAATGTATGAAATGCATTTTTAACATTTTGCCTGGATTTTTTAAGTCATGATTCCTTTTATGTGTTTCAAAGATCTTTAATTTGTGTGTTTGCTGTGTTGCAAATCTAACAGGTCAGTTGGGCTAATAATCCCTCATAAACCTATATTGTTGCTGGTTGTGTTTTAAATGCTAAATACTGCCTATCTGAGGTCACAGTTCTTGCCACATCCAGAACTTTCTTTTTCCACATCTGCTGAATTTCCTCTTTCGCTCTGATGCAGATGTAGTTCAGCATGTCGCAGGAGAGCAGGACCTCGGTGTTCACATTCCAGTCATCAGTGCACAGTTCCCATGTTCTACGCTGCCTGGACGAGCAGAGGCAAAAGGATCTCCTGTGTGATGTTACGGTAGTGGTGGAGAATCAGAGCTTCAGGGCTCATCGCTCTGTCCTTGCTTCCTGTAGCGACTATTTCAGTGCTCGCATGTCCAGCCACACAGGCCAGGGTCTCATCATCAATCTGCCGGATGAGGTGAGGGCATGCCATATGGCCACATCAAGAGTTAAGATCACACACTACTCTGTTGTATATAATCTTGAGACCAAGTTCACTTTAGAACAGATGCATTGTACAGTGTGTCTAGTTTGTGTGAACCTTCTATATCACGTTTTCCTTGTATTCTAGCTTTTTTTGCCCTGTATTACAACCCCAGACCACAACTCCAGTCTACAAAATATCAACAAATAAAAATCAGCAACTAAACTAATGAAGTCAACACTATTACTGTTGGCATCCAGGATTACTCACTTGCCAGCTTTATACCCTTGCCTCCTCAGTAAATAGGAAAATACAGGATTACCATAAGTTCAGGGTGACCCCAGACCAAAATATCAATCTAAACACCTACAAAGAAGATTAAACTAAATAGCCCTAAAAGGAAACCAAAATACAAATCTTTGCCCCACTCCAAAAATAGAGTACAAAGAACACAAACAAAATGGCAAGTCACCCCTACACATCCTGGTCAACTTAACATTAAAAGTAATCAAAAGAAAAAACTATTTCGTCTGGTGCTAGCAGGTAACACATTGGAGCAACATGTCTGCTCAGACAGGAAGAGCAGTTTCCTGACTGCAAGACAAAGGACTCTTTTAAATCTCCCAACATCAGAACTGGCCAATAGGAACTGAGCACATGAGTGGAGTAGAATGCATCACCAGCAAAGCCACCTGAAAACAATGACCAAAGAAAAAAACCAACAACTCCCAAAAACACACATGATGTATTACCCCCACCCTTATGAACAAACATCCAATGTTTGACAACCAATTTTACAGATTTCAAAAATCCACGTAAAATAACAGGGAAACTCAACACTGAATGGTACCAGGCAGGCAGAACAAAAGCTAAAATCATTTACATTTCACAATGTGTTGGAATGAACTTCCCCTGGGAGTCCGAGCAGCCGAGTCCCTCAATGTCTTCAAACGCAGACTGAAGACTCGTCTGTTTCAGGAGTACTTAACTCCATAAAGACTTTGTTTCAACATGGTCTAAATGTGTGGAATCTCTAGATTCCAGCCTTATCTATTAGCTAAGGATGTTCTAAGTAAACAGCAAAGCACTTTTGTAAGTCGCTCTGGATAAGGGCGTCTGCTAAATGCCACAAATGTAAATGTGTTGAATAAGCTCAAGAACATCAACAGATGCTCCTCCAAGTGAGAAGCACAACACAAACCTGAAAACACAAGAAACAAAACTGTCAACTTGACTAAACTAAGCAGGCCACTGAGCCCTACAAAGAAAAGTCAAGTTGACTGAACAAATCAGATATGTAAGATCCCACAAAAACTCATGACACCCTGAGGTCCACTTTGAATTAATTTGGCTTGACCATTTTCAGTGTCTCTTTATTCTTTAGAATTACCTTTACAATGGTATTAAATAAAGTGAATATCATAATTTGTGTATTAAAATGTTTTACATGTAAACTGAAATATGTCAAGCCTTTACTCATTTGATATTGATCAGTATGGCCTATATCCCATGAAAACCAGAAACCCTAAAATCATAAATTACTAATCAGACACTATCAACATTTTAAAAAGGCTTAAAATGTGTTACTTTAAATTTTATACAAAATATATTTATATAATATGTTACAATCTTTGCACGCTTCTGCATGAATGGGCAGGGCTAAACAGCATATGGCAGAATTTGTGAATATATGGAAATGTGTTGATTTACATGGCATCATAAAAAAATGTAAAGAATAAAAAAAACTGCAGTTTAATTTCTATATATGGACAGTATAGGCTGGGGGCTGATGTTAAAAAACATCAAACATTCATAATTAATTGTAAGTGTTTTATGATATTGGGCTTTGAAAATAAAGTCAAGTATCATATGTTTATTAGTCTTTGGCTATATCAAATTTCAAATGGCAACACTTCAACATGATATGACCTGGTTGTCAATTTATTAATAATGTTTAATAAAAGTTGTATTCTGTTTCCAAGGTAACCCCAGAAGGATTTGAGCCTTTACTGCAATTTGCCTACACTGCCAAACTGCTCTTTACCAAAGAAAATGTGCTGGAAATCCGTAACTGTGCAACCATTCTGGGCTTTAAAAACCTTGACAATGCCTGTTTTGATTTCCTCCTGCCCAAGTTCTTTGAAAGCAGCAATGGTTCACCCAAAGTCCCCAGAAAGCAGTGCTGTAAAACCAAATGCTGGAGATCAAAAGCCGAATCAAACATTAAGGGCGATGGTGCTCCTAATGCTAAAGACCCGTCATCTTTGCCTTCACATACTGTATCGAAGAGAAAGCAGCTCTCCAGTCCTTCCAAAACTGGGGAAAAAGCTGAATGTCACTCGGAAACGCGCACTGAGCCAGAGCCAGAGACGGAAACAGAGTTGTCACTGGACTATATGCTCCTGTGCCCCAAGTATCGTAAGTTTCAGCTGGCTTGTGGAAAGAACTTATCCTACATGGACACCTGTGGCCCAGAGGCTGACATCACCAGCAGTGCATGCCCCCTAAACTGCCAGCCTTGCACCAGTTCTGGAGACTGTGAAGATACAGTTCCTAAGAAAGCTTCTCCTAGAGACAGTGAGGAGGATTCTATGTCATTTTCCTGTCCACTTGCTAAGCAAGCTCCAACTGAGGCATCTCTGAGTCTTTGCTCAGACAAGACATCTGTGCAAAACTGCAATGAGGCAACAGCGGCCACCTGCCCGCCAACAACATTGTCTGTAGGGGAAGCAGTAGAGAGACCTGCTGCCAGACTCAATAGTAAAGAGGACATAATGTCAGACTGTTGTGCTGGAATTGATTATCCAACCCAAAGAGGTCCCTTCAGAGCAGACCAAAGAAGCAGTGTGGAGATTGAGGTGGCAAATCAACTCACCTCCTGGCCTGACATTTGCAGCCCCAGGGTATCAGCGTCTACACCAGGAGTGGCAAGGAAACCTTCAGAGCTACTTTGCTGCAGGCAGATTGAGCTGGGGTTGGGGTCAGGGTCAATGGACTGCCCCTTCCTCAGGGACCTGGGAGCAGTGGATGCTCAGGTACGAGGCAGTGACAGGCCTTCCCTCTCAGCTGGGATCCCGTACGTCTCTTCTTTGCATTCTGGAGAGGACTCGGACAGCTTTGATACAGAGGGTGACAGTGAGTCCTACACCAGTGAGCGTGCAAGTGAGGTGAGCATCTAGTTTGATTATGCAGTACTTCGTCTTTTAAACTACTGTACATCTTCTTATAGCAAACCCAGATGAGGTGGAGGAGATAAACCAGATGGTTTATGATACTAATACAGTTATTTATGAAAATGATGGCTATAACACTGCATTGAAACAGTGATATCACAGTGTAAAAGTACTCTATGAATCATGGAGATGTGACTGTGTGTCTTGAAGAGTAGATATTCTGTTAATTATGAAGCCTAATTTATATAGTTTAAAACCCAATCAACAACCTATTCAAGCACAGTCATGACATGATCTACAACCCTCCTACCACTCAGTCTTGGTCTCATTAGTAGGTTTCTTCATTCAGAATTTATTTAAATATTGAGTTTAATTGTTGGTTGAGATTATTTTTACACTCTCAGTAAAACTGAACACGAGTTGCATTCTAAAAAATCAGTAGAAACTGCCATCTTAAAGCCTGAGTTTTGGCTTTACATTTTCTATTTTAATATTTAACAGTAAATAGAAAATTGGAGTTTTGTTAAATTGTCAGGGACTGAAAGAGCAGTGAAGAATTTAAACATTAAGCATGCACTTTATGGACAAGTTTTGGGACACAAACAGATGACACCTACAGGGTCTTTTATGATATTCTAGATGCATAGGCATTGTGAATTTCCCCACTGTGGGACTAATAAAGGATTATCTTCTCTTATTCATATGGAGTTGTTTTCCCCTTTGCAGCTCTAACAGCAGGTTTGGAACTCAGAACATTTTTTATTTTTATGCACTATATACTTCAGCACTCTGCAACCCTGCTCTGTTACCTTTACGTGTTTTGCCTCTTCAGTGGTTCCTAAACACTGCAAATTGTCAATAATGCCACTCCCAATTAATCATGGAATATCTTGTCAGGAAGCAATTTCAAACAATGGCATCCTATTACTGCACCACACTCAAGCTGTTTAGAAAGACCCATTCTTCATGCATGTTTTTATACACTGGTGTCAATTGGACCAAACGAACACCTGATTTCAATGTCTAATTGGAATGTGCCAGTACTTTTGTTTGTCTGTTTTACTGAAAACAGGACAAGCTGGTGGATGTGCTACCTTTCTTTTGCTTTTTACTTCTATTAAATTAGCCTGTTGAAGTGAATTACACCAGGTCCAATAAAAATGTGAGTAGCTCATTGTATTGAAGATTTTGTGAGCAGATTTAAGAAATGTGATGCTCATAATATAATCAAATAAACATACAAGTAAAACATGGGTTTCTCTGTGATAAAATAAAAAGATATTTGAAAAGACATTTTCTCTATAATAGTTTTTTTCATTCTCTCATAAACTTACATCAGGCAGCCAGACCCACACTATTGCCCACATTATATACCAGTTTCAGTATTAAACAACTATTGGTGTAAACAAACACATGGCACTAAGAATTGATGAGAGTGAGTTCAGTCTGACTATTACTGTATTATCTCTTGGGGCACTGAAGCCTGAAACCAGAACCTTGGTTCTGAGAAAAGACAAACAAGTACCTGCTGGTGAACCAATTTATTAACCACAGCTGAACTATTATTATGATCCTAAATTGGAATTATTGAACTATTGATAGGATCCTGTGTGTTTTGCTTATCCCTAGCTTTGGGTAAATACTGTATGTACTGTAAATACACTGTACAAGTTTATTAGTTTTAAGCATCAGGGAATCAAAGCCAACAAGTGTAAGTGGCCTAATGAGACTGGTTCTGTCCTACAGATGCAGCTGCCATTTTCAGTGGACCGCATTGCATCTTTGAGCCGCAATGACTTCCAGCAGATGCTGAAGACATATTGCCTATCACGGGAGCAACTTGACTTTGTACACGATGTCCGTCGACGTAGCAAAAATCGGATTGCTGCTCGCCGCTGCCGCAAGAGGAAATTAGATTGCATTCATAACTTGGAGTGTGAAATTGAACGACTGGTAGGTAGCTAGGATGTGGTGAACTTGGCTTTCTGTATGATAAAATCATATCGGGCTATGTGACTAGTGCACTAAGAAGGGGGTCATTCTACCAAAACTGAGAGAGAAAGATGTGATGTGGGATGAAATCTACATTCTTCAGATAGTAAGACCAATGCCCAGTCAGAGTCTGATGGTATTTATATTGTTCATAATAGAGCTACACAGTGCACGCAAACAAACTGAAGTTAGGAAACAACAGTCCATTTTAGGCAAACTATACCAGGCTTCTGATGTAATGTGTCATCACTATATATTCACTGTCACACAAAATTTTTGTGCCTCCATTTTTTTAACATAATTTGAATCTGTTCAGTTATTTAGGTGTCAAATCTTAAAGATCTTTTGTAATGTTGCCATTTAGGAGCTTTGCATGACCCAAGGCCTTTGCATGACAATGTCAGTATTTAAATAGCTTATTTACAGATTACAGTACAGATATTTCACAGGTTTTGTTTTTATTACTGCATATAAAGTGACCAAATCTGTCTAATACAGATAATTATAAATATGGAAGTGCATTAGAGCTGCACAAGGTATTCGTTCAGCATCGTCAGCAGTGTGTGCATAAGCAGCAGTCGCATCACAGGATGTGCAATGTCACATAAGGCAAGTTAAATCTTGTACATCATGCTCCAACTTGACACTTAGTACAAAAGGACTCACTTTTTTCGCACATATATACAGCTAGCTCCTAGTGTCCATGACAGCATAATTCAACACTCTCTGTGGTTCACACTCTTTTTCTCCTTCCACCACTCAAGTGTTTTGTTAGCCTGCATGGGCGTATATATGCTGACATCACAGAAGTGAATAGTTAGTGTTTTCTTCCAAGGGAATTCAGCTGATGAAGTTAAAGCAGTTACAGTTTGAAAGCCTGCTGTGACTCTACACGTTAGCTCTACCTGATCCACAATGGTAGACCTGTGTGTGAGAGATGAGACCTAAATACTAGGTGAAATTGACAATGGCTAAACTGGGGACATCTATCCAACTTTCACCAACTGGTTCTTACTTTGACATGTAAGTTTGTGTGTTTGTTTGTGTGTGTGTGTGTGTGTGTGTGTGCGCAGCGAAACGAGAAGGAGAAGTTGACAGCTGAGAAGCAGCAGCTGGACCAGCTTAAGCTGAAGACGTGGCAGAGTTACTCCGGTCTGTATGAGAAGCTGTGTGCTGAAGCCAACCTTCGGCCAGAACAGGTGCAGGTATTTGCCAAGTACACCTCCCTTGCAGACTGCCCATTCACAGCCCACCTGTCTAAAGCGTGCTTCTACAGTTGCCCTGAGCACCAGGCCCTGGCTGCAGGACTGAACACTGACTCTGTCAACTGCCAACCCAGGCCTTCCACCAGCTCTGCTGAGGAGGCCCTTGCTGGTGGAGCAAAAGCCAAGATGCAGAGCCCCTCAGGGCTCCTGGCAGCACTGCCTGACCCACGTCCTGCAGACTCTCCACACGCAGAGGGGAGTGCAGTGACGTCCATTACACACATCAACCGAGACCACATCAGTAAACTTGAAAACGACCAATGAAAGGTGCTTTCTGTTTTTTCTAGTATCTGTAAATCATGAACTGTTTAAAATGGAGACCACAAGAATATGTACTTAAAGTCTCTTTTTTTTGTTCACTGTAAGAAGAAAACCTTTACTTTATGAGTGTGCAATCAGTCTGAGTTGACTTCTGTTTTGTTGTTTATGGTTGTAATATGATTTTATATACAGTATGTTTGATTTCTTCAGTGATATATGAAATACTCACTGAAACGAAGGATCATTTTCTTTTCAGTCTTAATGCAGGTTTCTCTGTTTCTAACATTTCTCTATTTTTATACACTTTTGGATATCCCATATCATCATTGAGACTTGCAGTTAATTTCAAAAGAAATTAAATACTCTACTGTATGGCTCTATGTGCACACATTACGGGAAATGGTTTGGGGTTAATTTATGACATACAGCATTAATGTACAACATATGAAGGAGTTTTGGCCTGCCTGTAGGTTCTTGGAAAAATGAGAATTTGTCTTAAACCAAATTAAATTGGCCAATGCAGGAGAAAATGTCGAATTATTATATAAGCAAATATTTTTGGTTTTTTTTGTCTGCTGTTATTATCTGCATAACCTAATCATTTTCTTGCCTCAATACTATTTTCTTGCTTGGACCTAAATTAGTTCATTTATCATACAAGCCACAAAGGCACCATGATTAAATTGTTTTATATTTCAAATTCACAGTAGCCCTGAATTTTTTTCCATTCATTAAATACTGCATTCATTTAAATATTTTTGATTATTCTAATACATGCAAAGAATCATGTACAGGAAAATGTCCACATTAAAAGAAATGTGAAGACAGTGATTATTTTGGTTTGAAATAACTGCTTCACCAGTAGATGGCAGTACTCAACTAATGATAGCTTTTGTCCTTAGACGCATCCTCCCTAACCCCGAAAGCTTCCAGAAAGCTTTGTAGTAGTTTAGTACAATGGTATTAAACTATATAGGCATAAATACATCACATAAACAAAAATATAATGCAAAATGTAAAGGTGACTCCTTAAAACAGCAGACATGACCTAGCAGGTTAGTGGAGGTTAAACAAGGGTCTATCTAAGTTGTCCGGGTCTGTTGAAACATATCTTTGTCTTCAAATAAACAGGAATAAGATTTTTAAAGCTTTCAGAAATGCTTTGATCAGAAATCAAGCTTTCTTCTGACTAATCCATATTGCATGTTATGGTAGGTCCAAAGCATACCCAGAAATATTGGGTCCATCAATAAGCTGTCCATCAGAGAGTTGACTCAAAACTGGAAAAAAAAGGTTTCTGGTCCTGCAGGGCTAGTGTCCAGTCCACACTTGATTCAAGCCATCTGTTATTTCACAGGTTTAGCAGTGGAAGCTTCAATGTGTGTACACTGAAGAGAACTGAAGAACCCTGCTCTAAAGCATTGTTAGAACTGCACTGGCGTGTGTGTGTGTACCAATTTGAGCTATAATTCTTCCTCAAATATTTCAAGATGGCGCTGCAGAGATGGCAGGATTTTGCAGTTTTTTCTAACTTTTTACCCTCTTTTCTTTGTGAAGTGTCTATCATTTTCAACCACAGTGGACACCAAACGTGGTGCATGTGCTGGTTTTTGCATAACCTTTCTCTCTGTTTATGACCATGTCTGGAGATCCTGTGTGGAGCCACACCCCTATTGTGTACACCAGGGATCAGCTGTTAGTGTGTTGCCCCATGAGAAGTATGACATCCCCCACAAGCTGCAGAAGAGGAGGCAGAGAAGATGCACTGTAGCGTTGCTTGCATGAAGAGGAAATGCTACAAGCCTGTTCTAACTTGACGAGCTCACGGCACTAACACAGCATCAGAAGGAATACCAGGAGTGTAGCATAATTGTGTTTATGGAGTCATGGCTATCTGCACTAACTCTGGACACGCTTGTGTCTATTTACAGCTTTCACGTCATTCAGGTAGACAGGACAGCAGAGAGCAGTAAGAGAAATGGTGCCAGACTGGTAGTATTTGTGAAAGATAGCTGCTGTAATTTTGGCCACATTAATGATAAGGGTGTCCATGAGTCCATGTTACCTCCCAAGAGAAAAATTGCATGAAATCGCAATAGCTGCTAATGCTGATGAGGATTGTGATGTCCTGCACTCGGTACTCTGTGTGCAGTCTGCAAACACAGCACCCACAAGCCCTCATCCTTATCTCTGGAGACTTTAATCATTCTTCTCCATCCTCCACTCTGCCCACCTTCACCCAGTATGTAACCTGCCACACCAGAGACAATAAAACACTGTGGCTAGAATTGTGTGATCCTAATGGGGAGGACATTTAACAATCTCACTCACTGCATTATGGACTATGTCAACTGTGTGGAGAACACCATTTAGTGTTTCTCCAACAACATGCCATGAATAAATCCTGATATAAAGGCTCTCCTAAAAGAGAAGAAGTGGGCCTTCAGGACATATAACAAGGATGAGCTGAAAGCTGTGTAGAGGGAGCTGAGAAGGAGAATAAAAGAGGGGAAAACAACTGCTAGAGGAATATTTACAGCATGAAAATGTCAGTGGAGTTGGGAAAGGCCTTAAAACCATATCTGGCCACAAGCAGCCCAACTCCCAAATGGGGGGTTGGGGTGAAGTGGATGAATGACCTTGATTTATTTTTCAGTAGATTTGATCACTCATTTGCTCCTCACCCCACACATAAATCCCTGCTTAACCCTCACTCTCATACACTACCTGCATGCTGCCCTCCCCCCTACTCAACAGCTCTCCGCTCACTGCCATCGCCCACTGGTTCATCAGCTGGCAGTTCCAATCTGCCATTCACACACCCCAGTACCCAGTCCCCCTGCACATCTGTCCTTCACAACAGCCCAGGTGAGGAATGAGCTAAGGAAAATGAAGATGAGGAGAGCTGTAGGTCTGGAGGGCATTAGCACCAAGTCCTGTGCAGATCAGCTCTGAGACCATTGAGCACATGTTTAACATAAGGCTGAAACTGGAGTACCACAGCTGTGAAAAAAAATCTTGTGTTGTAACTGTCCCAGAAATGCAGCACCCAAAGCACCTCATCAGCTATAGGCCGGTGGCACTGACTTCTCTCATCTGTCTTCTACACAGAGCTCTTTCTCACCTGAAGAAGCCTGGGAACACGGTGGGTATCACCTTCTTTGACTTCTCCAGTGTCTTTAACACTCTACAGCCTAGGCTGCTGAAGGACAAGCTGGAACAAGTTGGTGTGGACTCTCACCTAACTCGATACTGGACTACCTCACCAACCAAGTATATGAGGGCACAGGACTGTCTCTCAGAGAAGGTGGCCACCAGCAGAGGGCGCCCTCAAGGAATGGTCCTAGCACCATTCCTCTTCACTATGTAGAATCCTGACTTCATGTACAGCTTACCAACCTGTCAGGTTCTCTGATGACACCGCATTCATCAGCCTCATAAATAATGAGGAGGACAGCAGGTACAGAGAACTGATTTGGGACTTTGTGGACTGGTGTCTGCAGAACCACTTCCAGGTAAATGTGGGGAATACTAAAGAACTGGTGGTGGACTTCCACAGATGCACACCACTCCAACATTGAATACCCAATGAATGAACATTGAGTGAACATTGAGAGTGGACACTTCTAAGTATTTGGGTGTTCACACAGTGGTGGCATATCCTATCTTTTATAGTGTGGTCGGCTTGGGCAGCAGTATTTTGATGGCAGACAGGAAGAGACTGAACAAACTCATTAAGAGGGCCAGTTCTGTCCTGGGAAGCCACTTAGACCCAGTGCAAGTAGTGGGAGAAAGTTAGCCAAGAAATGTTAGCCAAGCTGGAATCCATGCTGGAGAATGACTCCCTGCCCATGTGTGAGACACTGGGCAGCTCCTTCAATGACAGGCTGCTTCACCTTAAGGGTGTGATGAAGCAAGTCCTTCCTTCCTGCTGCTGTTACACTGTGCAACCTGAACTGCTTCCATCAGACCACAGACACACACACACACACTTAAACTCCACACACTATTAGTTTTTCAGTACGTTCAATTTTCAGTACAATGTTCTTCTTCCATCTCCCCTGTTCAATTAACTGTAATTTATCTGTATATATTTTTGATTTATTATTTATAATGTTAATATTGCAGATACAGTACTATGTGTATATACTATACTTGATTTATTTCTTGTACTGAGTGTCTCGCTATCCCCTTGCTGTTGTTACAATGTGAATTTCCCCACAGCAGGACTAATAAAGGATTATCTTATCTTACTTCTCCCTGCATTTTTATGTAAACAGCAAATACTATGTCCAGTTCCAAAGGGGCTTAAATGGATTATTTCTCATAGGAAGGTACCAGACAGAGCAAGGTGAGAGTTATATCTACATCTATTCATGCTGTTTGCAATGAAATGTAAAGTAGATTCAGCACACTTCACCAAGTGCTGTCCAAGCGCAGGTGCCAGTCCTGGTTAGGGGGGTGTTGTCACACAGAACTCAGAACGTGAACCTCTCAGCGTTCTGACAGATTGTTCTAAAGCTGTCATTCAGGTGAAATCAGCTGACGGGAAAAGGAAGGACAGGACGGAAGCTTAATCCACAGCCTCGTTCATTCAAGATTAAAATATAGAACAAAAAAAAAAACTGCTTGGGGTTTTGATTAAGAGTTATGAGGTTAGCAGATTAGAGGCCAGGCAAACAGCATTACAGAGGTCTAAACCCAATCCTGGAATTAATCAAAATACTGAAAAGTAAGAAAAAAAATCCTTAAGCTGGCAGTACATGCTGAGATTAACAAAAAGCCTCCTTGGACTACTATCTGATTCATGCCCATTTCAAGCATACAGAAATGCAGCATTGCTGAACAGGGACTTTTACTCTGTTTTCACACCATTATCTGAATTTAGATTCATAGATGAAAATCACCACTTTAAACAGTGATTAAACATTCATTGCTGGTTATGCTGACTCACATTAATCAGGAATAAAAGGCTTGTCAATTGAGAAAACAGGTGAAAGCATAATTTAGTCAAAGATTAGGTTTAACCCATAACCAAAGAGAGTAACACTGACAATTAAATAGAGTTTAATTAGATTTAGTCCTGTTCTAAATCTATATTTCAACCTGCTTCAGACAAAAGAGCATGTATGGAGACCACTGGCGGAGGCAGATACTTGAGTATTGCATGTGAATGATGGTTGAGGTGTTCAGTGAGATACATGTGACCAGAATGTAAAGGAAATCACAGGTCCAAAAAAGAGAGTTGGTGACATAAACCGTTCATTACTTTTAGGAAGTACATCTGTAAAACAATTCCACATGAACACTAATACAATAAAATGAGTGCTTTTTGCACACTCCCTTCCTTTCAAATTCCAGTAATTAGGGAAGTATGGTAAGAACTAGTGGCTGCAACACTCAAGCTACTTAAATGCACTCTTGAAATCCCATCTATTGAAGCTTGATCTTTCTAATCTCTGAACTGACCCTGTTCAGAAAGCTTTATTCAGCAGCCCCACCCTCTCCCTACCATCCACCTGCTGTCAGACCGAAGGTCAAATAACCGCCAGCCAGTCAATCAGTTTATCTCTGGTACAGACACATGCGTTAGATCACAGTGACATGAAGGAAATGAAAATCGTGGTAACACTGGTGTTGTTGTCAGAACAAAACCTTAACTCTTAGATTTCATATATATATATATATGAAACATTACACACACACTGGAAAGTACTGGCAATACTTTTTGCACATTTTGTTATCTTACAGGCTTATTCCAAAATAGATTTAATTAAGGTTCCCCATAAACTTCTACAAACAGTACCCCAGTTTATTTGAAATATTTGCAATGTATTTCAAATGAGCACTGTGGCCTCTATCATCTGTAAATGGATAATGTTCAGAATCACCATGACTGTTCCTAGAGCTGGCCACCTGGCCAAATTGAGTAATCATGGTACAAGGGACTAAGTCAGGGAGGTGACCAACAAGCCAGTGGTCACACTGTCAGAGTTAACAGCCCTGGGTTTGACAAATAGCATCTAAAGGACTCTCAGACCATGAGAAACAAAAGGATTGAACTTTCTGGACTGAATACCAAGCATTATGTCTGAAGGAAACCAGGCACTTCTCATCACCTTGCCAATACCATTCCTACAGTGAAGCATGGTGGTGGCAGCATCATGCTGTGGGGATGTTTTTCTGCAGCAGGAACTGGGAGACTAGTCAGGATCAAGGGAAAGATGACTGCAGCGATGTATAGACATCTTTGCTAATAACCTGCTCCAACTCTGTGAATGCTCTTGAGTGGCTCAACCAGAGCCCAGACTTGAACATGATTAAACATGTCTGGAGAGATCTAAGAATGGCTGTGCACTAATGCTCCCCAACCATGTATCTTGAGAGGTTCTGCAAAGAAGAATAGGAGAAACTTCCCAAAAACAGGTGCCAATCTTGTAGTATCATACTCAAAAAATACTTTATTAATACTTTGGGGTTAAATAAAATCTTGACCTTGGCTGAATGTGTCATGTGGTATCAGGGACCAAGTTACAAGGAACACATCTTTTAAATCCTGTAAGCTGTGAGGTGGGGCATCCATGGATTGCATCAATGAGCCTGAAGCCCATCGTGTTGCCAGTTTGCTATTTGTCCTCCCTTAGAGTTGTTTTGTTTGCTACTGACCAGTGCATCCTCGGAACACCCCACAAGACCCACCTACTGTTTTGAAGATGCTCTGACCTAGTTACATAGACATCACCTTCCACACTGTTCTTAGAATAGATTTGGCACCTGAGAATAATACACCAACTAGAAATATCCAGCCAACAGCATCCTGTGAGCACTGATGAACTAGACGTTGACCAACACAAATTGTGCAGAATCAGACATGCTTCTGTCTCTGATTTTAAATCAAGGTGGTCCAACTAGGTAGGAGTGTCTAAGAGAGTGGACAGCTAATTGACAGTGTTAAAAAGGTCTGGAATTGTCCTTGTGAAGTAACACTTGTCATTGAAAAGATTACATTCAGGAGCCCCACACATATCCCAAGTGTTTGTTGAGCATCTCTCATTGAAACTATAAAGGAGCACACATCAGATATCAAAATGTGTCTTCGCTGATATATTGCACTTGAGGTCATTAATCATATTCATTAATTATTATATATATTTTTTTTTTACCAAAATATTCTTTTAAATGAGATATTCAGCTCATATTTCCACAAGGCATCCAAAATGGCAACTGACTAGTTACTGTTAGATATTTTTTAAATAATAAAGTATTTGCTAAGTTTATATAACATTTTGTATTGGGACAAGTACACTATTTTTAAATTTGCATACTTTAAAGAGTGTATGCGTGGTTCGGTTTTGAAGAAATCAGTCAAAGCAGTATAATTACCAGTCACAACATTAGTAACCAATGACTATCTTCATCTATACTGGAACCTTTCAAGGTATGGATATAAGTGAACAGTCTTTTCTTGAAGACAAGCAGGAAAAATGGACAAGTTTTAGAAAGTGAGCCATTATGACAAGAACCAAAATGATGTAGACAACTGGCTCAGAACATCTCTAAAACATCAGTTAAGTTTTGTTTTGGGACAACCGCTCATTCATTGTTTCTTCCAAAAGACTTGTAGGTAATTGGTTGTGTTTTCTGCAAAAGGTGCCTCAACAAATTATTGGGCAAAGACAGTGAATAACTATGCACATTATATTTTTGTGGTTTTTATTGTTTGTTTGTTTTTCTTTATAAAATTGCAAAGATTTCAAGCAAACCTCTCACTTTATCATTGAGGGTTATTGTGTGTAGAATTGTGAGGGGAAAAATGACTCAGTTTTGAAACAAGACTGTAACAACAAATGTTTTCCGAATGCACTGAGAGAAAACAGTGAGAGAAAAGTGGACCATAACACTGATGAGACAAAGAGGGACTGCTGTATTTTTCTCATATTGTTTTAGAAATATGTTTAACCATATATATATATATATATATATATATATATATATATATTTTTTTTTTTTTTCATTCTATGATTTACATTTTTTAAATCATATTTTAGGGCTGTTTACACATAATTTAGGCATATCTGAGAACCCAGACATGCCTATGGATCAGAGAATACTGATATTCAATTTAGACTGCAGGAGCAGTGAAGAAATCAGGAGGAGGTGTCAATGTGTTTGTGTTCCTGGACTAATTGGCACTTCACTGCTTATAAAGAGCCTCTCTGTGGCAATCTGCATTAGAGGGATGGCCATTAGTGCTGCTAGCTAATGCTGAGCACGGCCACAGCTTGCTCACAAAGGTGGCTGTTGTTCAGCACGAGAGGACAGTCATTACTACTAATGGTGCATTTGGCTTCATGTGTGTGACCTCCCAAGGATTAATGTGTGTTGTGCGTGCAGGGAGAGTGATGGAAAAGTAGAGCTGCACCTGCACGCTGGTTGCTGGGTGTTTGGGTCCAGCCAGATGGTTTATTGTGGCATGTCTGAAGTATATTTGATAGTTGCTATGAAGAAGACTAGTAGACAGACCAACAAGGTCATGCATGTCAATGGCAGTTTTGGCCTGATCATCTGAATATGATGGTAACAATGGTGAACCAACATGTGCATGTGTTCATTCTATTTTGGTCCCCAGTTAAGAGTTCATCCCAGGAAGTGGATAATTCACATTTATCACAATGAAAAACTTAAAAGGTAGACTAAATTTTGCTCCTCTGATGTCAAATCAGCCAAAGAAATAATCAGTTCATGTTTAAATCACCTACCTGAATAAAGAAGCACACTTTTTATACCAGTCACTTTTTATATCCAGTAAGTATATACATTAAAATCTTTGTGTCACCACTGTAAACATGCAGAAAGTGCCCATTGTAAATCATTTTGCAATCTGACATCCTTATAGTGAATCATTTAACTATAAATAAACTGTATTACTGTACACTCTTAATGTACATTCTTGTCAAAATATTTTGGCAGCTGGACATCTTCAGTTACCAGTTCCACATTTGTCTTGGTGGAGAAGACAAATGAATTCATGTGTGGAGGCTTGTTAAACTTTACAGAGACATGGCTAACCCAGCTCATACCGGATGCTAACGTGGATCTGCGGGGCTTCACTGCCGTGAGAGGCTACAGAGACACTAAAGCCTGAGGTAAGAGCAAAGGTGGGGAGCTGATCATTTATGTGAACAGTCGCTGGTTTAACCCAGGTCATATTACTGTAAAAAAGGTCTTATGTTGTAGCTGTTAGTTAGCCTCCTGCCCTACTATGTCCTCTGCTAATTTAGTCACATGATTGCCGTCTGCATTTACATCGCTACGAGGGCAGACGCTGCATCTGAGCAGATACATTCTGTTACTGCAAAGCTGCAGACACAGCACCCTGAGGCGTTCATGATCATTTCTGGAGACTTTAATCATGCTACTTTGGCTGCTTTTCATCAGTGTGTGGACTGTCCTACAAGAAACAGCCTGCAACCACCAGAACTATCACAAGGTGGTCTCCAGAAGTGGAAGAAACTCACAGGGACTGTTACGAGACCATTGACTGGGATGTGCTGCTTCGCCCACACTGTGAGAACATTGAGGGGATGACACACTGTATGACAGATTATCTCAACTTCTGTGCAGACGTGGACTCCCCCACAATGACTGTACAGTGTTACCCCAACAACAAGCCATGGGTAACACAGAAAGGAGGAGTACAATGGAGAGAACAGTGGAGAAGGTGAACGAAATGAACGACTTCTTCAACCGGTTCAACCAGCACATATACATGCATCCATCTCTCCTTTTTTCCTCAAGGCTTCACCCCAGGAAAGCAGCAGGCCCTGACAAAGTATGTCCCCGACTGCTGAAGACCTGCGCTGCAGAACTGGGTGAGCCACTCCAGCGTCTCTTCCACCTCAGCCTGCAGGTGGGGAGAGTGCCTACCCTCTGGAAGACATCTTGCATTGTTGCAGTTCTGAAAAAGAACCGGCTAAGTGAACTGAATGATTTCCAACCGGTGGCATTCACTTCCCATCTGATCAAGATGTTGGAGCGGCTCTTCCCGTCTCCTCAGACCCCAGGTGCAACATGCCCAGGATGGTCTGCAGTTTGCGTACTAGGCAGGTGTTGGTGGGGGAACGGCACAGTGAGGATCTTGTTTCTGGACTTCTCAAGTGCTTTCAACACCATCCAGCCCCTTTTGCTTCAACTCATAGCTGTGTCACATCCAGAAGTTTGCTGATGATACACCCATAGTTGTTAGTAGGAATGAGGAGTATCAGAGCCTGGTGAGGGACTTTGCAGCCTGGTGCCACAGGAATCATCTACAGCTCAACACCTCAAAGACCAAGGAGCTGGTCATTGACTTAGGGAGGTTCAGACCAAAGTCACAACCAGTTGTGATTGAGGGTGATGAGGTGGAGGCTGTGGACTCCTGTATGTATGTCGGGCTGTGGCTGGACAGCAACTTGGACTGGTGATGTATCATCGACCACCTGTACAGGAAGGGACAGAGCAGGCTGTACTTTCTGAGGAGGCTATGGTCCTTCAACATCTGCAGGAAATTCCAGTAGATGTTTTATCAGTCTGTGGTTGCCAGTGTCCTGTTCTACAGTGTGGTGTTCTTGGGGGGGGGGCAGCATATCCAAGAAGGACACACACAGGCTGGACAAACTGATCAGGCGGGCTGGCTCTGTGGTTGGCACAAAGCTGGACACTCGTGTCAGTGGCAGAGACATTATTACTAGACATTATGGCCAAAGCCAGTCATCCTCTACACACTGTCATCAGCCACCAGATGAGCCTGTTCAGTGAGAGACTGCTCCTTCCCAAGTGCAGGACCAATAGACTTAAAACTCTTTTGTCCCGCACGCCATCAGACTGTACAACTCCTCTCTTGGGGGGTGGCAATGTGCAATAACCCCTCCTACTGGACTTTTTCGTGCACTATTTATATATATTGTAATATAGTATCTATATTATATATTCTTTATATTTATATAGTGTTTTTCTTTACTAAATTATTTTCTCTTCTACCTTTTTTCTGTACTTTACTTATGCTGCTGCTGCTTAATTTCCCTGAGGGAACCTTCCCAAGGGATCAATAAAGTTCTATTCTATCCTATCAACCTTTATAACTCCAGAGAGATGTCTGGAAGGCTGTTATACATGATACCCTACTTCAACCTGCAAACTTCAACTCAAGTGAAAAAAGAAAGAAAGAAAAATATCCTGACTAAGAAATAATTATTTCCCATAAACCTGTTCCACAATTATTGGCACCCTTAACAATATCTTAGAAATAAATGTATTTGAACCATTTATGTCATTTCTACTGTAGTTTATGGATCTGTAAAGTGGATCAAACTATCTAGGAACCTTTAATTAGTAATGCATCACTTCCTGTTTCCCTGGGGTATAAATTTGGCATTCTACAGAGACACAGAGAGTAAGGCAGATGTGTATCTTGCCACCACGCACAGTGAGAAGAATGGTAAGAGAAGTAAAAAGTTCTCCAAAGCTCACTGTAAGAGAATTGAAACAAATGGTAGCATCTTGGGGTTATGAGGTCTCCCAAACAACCATCAGGTGCTATCTACATACCAAACAGCTGCACAGAGAAAGCCTGGTTATCGAGTTATAGAATTCAACCTATTTCAAATTGAATCACTTAAGACTTAGGACACTTTCTCTCTCACCCATGCCTATGTATTCTCACTTTCTTTAATGCTTCACTGATCCAGAAACACGTATGGCAGACAGAGGCAAGTTTGCTTGTCTAAGAACCTCCTCATATGTGTTGTACATAGTGGTGTCACAGAGGCGAATGTGGGAGGCTTCAAACCTGGCTAATTGAATTCCTTTCTCATTCAATGTAATTGCTAGGACTTTTAACACTGGTATCAATGTACTCAATATACTTTAAGAAACCTTTAACAACTATATACATTTACTTGAGTGCTATATTTAAACATGACTAATATAATCCTGATATTTCTTTGAAAATGTCTTCAATCAATTTCAATCTTGTTTCGGGCAATTTCCATCATGAAATGTTCAAAGAATGTAAAAGGGCAGCAGGTATTTTTAAACAGTGAAAAGAAAAGATTTGATAAGACAAAACAGAGGGTTTTGCACAAGTTAGAGACCACAGATCATTTTTCAGGAGCTATTTCAAAGAGGCAGAGGGGAAGGTAGAGGAAAGGCAAAGAAAAATTTGAGACAAGATACAGAGACTTGATGGACCACCAAAAAGCCCCCATTAGACAAAGCTTTCATAAGTGACAGAGAGGACAAAATCAAGCTCAACAAATCCATAGGCATTTCTATCCAACCTTCCATTGTGAGAAGTAGGGTTGCAGATTTTTACTGGTTTAAAGTGTCCCAAGGTACTCAAAAACAATTGCACAAGGAATCTGACCAATTTCTCTTGATCTTCTCCATTGAAGAACAAGGTGAAAGGAGGTGAAGTATGCAGAAAAACAAAATGCTCCTACGTGTTATGTGGAGCTGACAAAAAGAACAGCGAGAATGCTATGTATATAGTGTGTCATTTGTATGCAATGCAACAAGTACAAGAGCAGTTTCTTTAAAAAATACAGAAACAAACTGTAAAAAAAGAAAAGAAAAATCTAACCCTGACTCTTTAAGAGATGGAGATGGCATGAGCAGCAAGCAGACTGCATTTTGCTCATGTTAATGCTTGCAGTATTCTCACCACACTGTTTCCATCAGCACTTATTCATAATCTTTCTTGTTATCAGATGTTCCCACTAAGCTATTGGGCCTTTGAACTAGGTTGACTCCTGCAGGGCAGTGCTTAGGAGATCTCATCACATCTACTATCAAAGGATATCTATTGACCTTTGGCTATAGCATGATTGTTGGAACACAGAGATTTAGCAGTAGGGAGATAACTACAGCCTTAAATTTTAAGTGGGTTGTGTTCATATTTTATCTTAGTCTCTCATGCTTCATGAAATACACAAGTTGTCTCATAACTGCAGCAGAGGGGAAATATGTTTGAACACAGTTAATAATTGCAGTAAGTTTCAGAGTAAAGTCTCCATGAAGTCTTTAGTCCATTGGGTTCACTTGAATCTGCAGGCTTTGAAACAGGCTGCTAGTTTTAAACAGCTCTAACCATTTCTTATCTGCTTGTGTTTGAATGGCTTTCTCAGTCTCTCTGAGGTTTTCAATTTTGTAAAGCAGCTGTCAGAAGCCTCAAGAAACCTACATGCTCTGTCACACACGAATGCATGCACGCACACACACATACACAACACACACACACACACACACACACACATACACACACCCAGTGACTCACAACTAAAAAATTAAAACCTTTCATGCCTAAGCATTCCCAATATACAAAACCTGTGTTGTGCATGGACAGAACATGAACATAAATTCTCACTTGACACAACTTAGAAAACAAATTAAACAAAAAACACGCAATATGAATGAGACATGGCTGCATTTGACAGAAAAAAAAACACTTGTCACTGTACAAATGTATCACAACAGTAATACATTTCATTTTATGTATTTCATTTCTGTTGGTGCATTTATAAGTATATTTAAACAAAAGATTTCCATTTTCCAATCTCAGAAATCTTTTCACAGTGCTAAATCCTTTCAAACATAAGGCAAGTCTGATCATTGACCTCTATTTGATCACACCTGAGCTCTCTGACGAGCATTAGTCTGGTCAATACCTGGGGCAAAGGCTTTGTGAACAGCAGAAAGGATGACTTGGATTGTCACAGTCAAAACGATCAAGTCTGTCCTCGAAATCCCTCTGGTGCAGTGACAGAAGAGAAAAAAACATTGAACTGAACACTGCAATGCTTGATGACAATCTTTAAACTGTAGGATAAAGAGGTGGCTAACACTTGTGATGTACTAGTATATAGACTAACAGATGCCGTTTAAAATATGTAAAACCTTTTTTATTTTGAAAAGCGAGGACAGGACAAGAAATGCTACTGTACCACATACAATGTGATGTTTTAAGAGGGACAACTGAGATATCATATTTTTCCCATATTTCCATTCCTTTCCATTTTTGCTCAGAAACACAACTATTCCAAGATATGTTTCACAATCAAAAAGTGAAGCAATGCATACTACATCCACGATCACAAGCTCAATTCTTTTAAATAATGTGAAAGAAAAAATAAACATCCTTGAAGACTTAGTAAAAAGGTCTCTGGTGAGTCATTTTCAGTCAAATTAATCTCAAGTCTGGATGATAAAATATCTTTCTAGGCCATTGTTTCTTTCCTCATGATGCGTTTGGAATTGCATAAGACTCCAGTGAGGGCAGTTCTTCCTCGCGGTCTTCCTCTTCTCCTCATGGCCTTATGGCACCTGAAGGAGACGCCCAGCTCCTCCATCACCTCACTGAAAGAGATGCACTGTCAAAGAGAATGCAAGGCCACGAGTGAGCCTTAAGTCTTTATTGTGACAGGGTGAATTAAGCTAAATAAATAAATAAATAGTGACACGACTACACTGTATCCAGAAAATATTCACAGCACTTCACTTTTTGTACATTTTAGGTTACAGCCTAATGGACTGATCCAATACATTTTTCCCCACAAAATTCTAAACACAATAACCCACAATGACAAAGTGGGAAAAGTCTGTGTGAAATCTTTGCAAATTTATCAAATATAAAACACTTAAATAAAATGTACATAAGTACATGCTCATTATTTTGTCAGCAATTTCAGCCTCAAGATTTTTTGAGCATGATGTAACAAGCTTGGCACACCTGTTTTGGGGAAGTTTCTACCATTCTTCTTTGCAGAAGCTCTCAAGCTACATCAATTGGATGGGGAGTGTTGGTGCACAGCCTTTTTTTAGATACCTTCACAGATGTTAAAGTCTGGGCTCTGGCTGGGCCACTCAAGGAGATTCACAGAGTTGTCATTTGCAGCATCCTGAAGCTTTGTTATCTTGGCTGATAAAGCTTCGTCCCAGTCTAAGGTCCAGAGCACTCTGGAGAAGGTGATCACCAAGGATGTCTCTGAACATCACTGCAGTCATCTTTCCCTTGTCCCTGACTAGCTTCCCATTTCCTGCTGCAGAAAAATATCACCACAGCATGATATTGCCATCACCATGCTTCACTGTAGGAATGGTATTGGCTAGGTGATGAGCAGTGCCTGATTTCCTCCAGACATTATACTTGGCATTCAGTCCAAAAAGTTCAGTCGTTTTGTTTCTCATGGTCTTGAGAGTCCTTTAGATGCCTTTTGGAGAAAAATGGTTGTCCTTCTGGAAGGATCTCCTCTCTCTACAGAGCAACATTGGAGCTCTGTCAGAGTGAACATTGGGTTCTTGGTCATGTCCCTGACTATGGCCCTCCTACCATGATCACTCAATGAGCCTCAATGTGTTCATTGGGAGCTTCAATGCAGCAGAAATCTGTCTGTGCCCTTCCCCAGATCTGTGTCTTCATACAATCCTGTCTTGAGGTCTACAAACAATTCCTTAGACTTGGTTTGTGCTCTGATATGCACCAACTACTATGGGATCTTACATAACAAGTGTGTGCCTTTCCTTATCATTTCCAATTAAATTAATTTACCACAAGTGTTTTCCAATCAAACTGCAGAAATATCAGAAGGATGATCAGTGGAAAGAACATGCACCTGAGCTTCATTTTGAGTGTCAGGACAAAGGCTATGAATACTTATGTATGTCATATGATTGTGTTTTTATTTTTAGTGCATTTGCAAAGATTTCACACAAACGTATGTGTAGAACTTACCTTTGAACTTTAAAAATCTTAATCTATTTGGAATATGGCTGTAACATAACAAAATGTGCAAAAAATTAAACACTGTGAGCTTTTTTTGCTGAGCTCACCTATCTGCTCTTACTTTCTACCTTAAAGACCTAATCAGGGGGTGGAAAATGATCAGGATGTCCAAGAATAAAGACAAGAATCAGCACTGAAGTTCAAAACCAACAATTGATATTCCAAGAAAAAATGGCTTCATAGGGGCTTTAAGCCAGGCTTTGTATTTTAGTAAGTTCAAAACAGTTTGCTGATTTTTGATTTCAAACAAGCCCATGAAGCCTGCCAATTAACACTAGTTGAATGAAAGGTGCTGAGAAGTAAATTATCCGTGCTGGACATCAAGGTCTCCAGGAAAAGGCCTGAATACTCCTTCTTTAATGCTTTCAAATTATGCATTATTTACATTGTTGAACAAGTGCTAATGAGGGAAGACCTTTATTAGAAAGGCTTTCTCACTTATGTCATGTTCTTCCTGAGGTTTGTATCCACCACTTTGCATTGAATATTAGCTCAAGGAACACATTAACAGAGCATCAAAACTTTTTTTTAATAACCAAAATATTCTACACCATTCTGTGGTGGAAAAGGAACCTGTGAGCCTGCTGGGGTGAAAACACTAGAGAACTTCAAACAAAAGCTGTTAATCCTGAATCCTTCAAGAAGGCAGCACAGTGAACACAGGCACTTTTCCTAGGTTTGAATTTATGGAGTCCCTCTGGAACTTCAAATAGAGAATTACATTTAAAGCTGACACAGGAGGTCACATTTCACACACAGCACAATGAATTTAATGTCTATAGACTGGTAGATGATATATATGAAAAACAGCATATGATTTATTAGATAAGGTTTAATTTGCATTATGTATATAGGGTTGCATTGGTATATCGGTTTTAGGAATACCATGGTATGACAATGGATGATTATTATACTGTGCACATTTGCTTACTACCAGAATTGATATGGTATTGGAAAGAGCTCAGTCTCAAGCTCATTGTAGTTCTATCTTATTTATTTATTTATTTATTTGCTACCTGACTTTCAAAAAGGAGATAATTTACATGTACTTTAATTAAATAATTTTCATGTTTTAACAACAGTAATAAACTGTTAATTCAAACAAAAAAGAAAAACATTTCTTTAAGTAAAATACTATATACCAGTGTTTCTCAGCCCTGGTCCTGCAGACATCCATGCCCTGGATATTTTTGCTTTAACACACGCCATGCAACTCTAAAAGGGTTTGATTAGTTGAATCAGGTTTGTTGGGAACAGAATAAGCTCTAAAATATACAGAGCAGGGGTGTCTGTACAACCATGATTTTCTGAGACAGTTCAAATTAAAATCTCATACCACTGCAACAGTAGTACACAGATTTTGACCAGATGATACCTTTACCATTTTAAGTTGGAATAAGGAGCATCTTAAATTGACTCAAACAGTGAACATCACATTAATATAAACTATTTATTTACAAAGCAACATATGCTGAAAATGGTGCATGCAACCAGTATGAATATGAAGACACTGAGATTGTCACACATAGGGGATGACATTCTCTGATGAACTATCTTGAACAGCATGCTCTCTCACTTTGCTTAATGATTCGGAACATCTTGAACAGTACATTCTCACTTCTGCTGAATGAATTAATTGGATTATTGTCTTTTTGTAATTATGAAACCCAAGCACTTATCTATGCTTCAATTCAGTGACACTGAAAAAAGAGGATTTGTCTCCCTGATTGACAGGCTCAGACATGGCATTGCCCCCATCATGATAAAGTTATTTAGTACAGTTTAGGACACAGAGGCATTGGTCAAAGCTCTTCCACTATGCTAGGGGATTGCAGCATTTTTCTTTGGCCATGAACAAGCTTTTGGGCTATCAGTAATTATCTTCAGTGAAACACAATGCACAGTTGGCTAACAGTTGCTTTGTGGCCTTTTAGACAAAAAGTGGTTGAAACACAGTAATATTCTTAGACATGCTATCAGTGTGTGTTCAGCAGTAGGAAGTTGGATGCTAGACAAGAAACAAGACAAGTCATAAATGTATTCCTGCAGTACAACCTGTCACATCTGTACCAGTACAGGTGAAAATAAATCAATATTTAATTTTGTACTCCATTTCTTATCTATCAAGAGACAGGGCAAGGAGTAAGACCTAAAACATATTGTACACTTAGAACAAATCTTTCCCACATTTAGAAGATGTATGTACACTAGATTGGGGTTAAGAGTTAAGGGGAGTGATGTCTGGTGACAGGGAGGGGAGATTAATGAGGTCACACGCACCCCTTCCAAAGCTAGTGAGGCGAGAGCAGGAGTGATTAACGTGAGGAGCATATGTCATCCCCGAGAAGGCGCCCGCTCTCTAAATCTGTGGATAAGGATGTGCCTGTAGAGGATGTGGAATCACGTCTCTGCAGCTGCCGTGACTGCACGCCATAAAAGAAACAGAAGGCCTTTGCATGCAGATGAAAAACACAAAACATAAAAAGGAAATACCAGATCAATAGACATGTCAACAAAGCATGCAAATAAAAATGAATACAAATGCATACATTGCATGTATGCCTTAAAATAAGAGTGCCAAATGAAAAACATGTAAAGCTTTGTCACAAAGCAACATATGCACAAACTCACGAGCAAGAACTCACAATCTACTGTTGAATAAATAATACTAGACCTGAAGCAGCAGCCATTTACAGCTGCTCTGAGACATTTACCTGTTCAATCCATTTAAACATTGAGCTCCATAGGCACATATATAAAGCCTACATTGTGTCACAATTAAGCTCTTGCACCCCATTCTCCTTACCTCCTCAATGTCACTGTTTTTGCGGGCCTTGTAGATGAATTCTCCAATTGCCACAAACACAGAGAGGACGAGGCCAGCTGCCAGCACAATGAAGATACCCCCGATGTTTTCCACACCCAGGGCACTGGCCTCCTTGTTGTCTTCCTCAGGGCAACCATTCCCTCTCCACCACTTCTCTTTCATCATGTGCAGCTTACCCTCTTCCTGTAGTTGAAGAATGGCAATGGTCACCTTGTCCCGGTAGGGCGAGCCTAGGGAAAGAAAGAAGCTCTTACATTGTTGCTTGTGGGCTGCCATGCAGATTAGGGTAAATGTTGTTATGCATGTGATTACAAATATCTCTGTACTTCTGAAATTAATGTAACAGAGAAGCAAATGGTGCATTCTTATTTTTCATTTTGAACCATTGTATAAGTTATCATTAGATGTTAAATAAAATCTGTATAACTGCCAATTTGAAACACTGTAAATACATGTTCTCTATTCTCTATTAGATAAGCTCATGCTTTGTTTTGTGTGTTGAGTATCTTTCATAGACCTGAATCTGTAACAAACAACACAGAACCAAAGAAATCACAAAACATTGGGTGTTATCTTTACCTATAGGGGTGCCAACTCCATAGCCTTTGGAATCTATGAGTCCTCCGACTTGGGTGAGGTTGCAGTTCCTCTGGCTAATGTACTCGATGCTTGTAGACTCCATGAGGAGGGCATAGTCTGTGGTTAGGACACGTGTGATGCCCTCCCTATTATTCTTGACCAGTGCTGTGTTCTTCCTGCTGCTCATAAATGCCCACATCTTCTCGTACGTGGAGATTTTTGACTTCTAAAACAAACAAAAGGAGACCAGAGTTCATATATAATAATAAATGTAATATATTGACAAATAAAACACAGTCAAGTCAGCAGTTTTGAAAACTGAATGGACAAGATGACATTCAGGCATAGGTTTTGACTTTATACTGATTTAATTCCCTTTCTTATGTGAAGGCCACAAAAATTGCTTAATACAGTTCTGTGTTTAGTGAACAAATCAGCAGCCCACAAATAAACAAATCAGCAGTCCACAATTACAAGCAAGTATCAAGTATTTGAAGTTGAAGTCTGTGAGAAAAAATCAAGACAATTTTCATATTCAGTCACGTATTGAGTCTTGTACCCTATTGGTAACCCTGCCCCCCTTGTGATCATGACCCAGCCATGTCTAAGGTCTTCATGTTTGCCTGGTTACCTGTTTACTTGTATCCTACTTGTCTTGTGGTATGGTTATTGTATTTATGTACCGTGCACAACAAATCGTCAACCCAGCATGTACTTCCGCCTTCACCTACCTCTGCATCAGCAATTGTTACAGGAAGACTGACCAATGATGGAAGTAGCTGGGTTGGCTAGGTTCGCCAATGCCAGGAAGCCACAGGATGCCATGGAGACCAGCAGCCGGAAAAGGCACCATAGACAGTGTGCTCAGGCTGCCCCCTCACTGGATGACTGCTCCTCACACGGTGGGGAGTATTTTGGGGGTGCGCTAAGGGTAGCTGCTACGAGCCTCGAACTGAGTGAGGTGAGAGGTGAGGCCTGCTGGCGAGCAATTATGGGGGGATCTGGGCTGAAGGACGAGTCTGATGTGTGGCAGTTCCTGAACTATGTGCACAGGACTGTCCAGCCCAGTGAACCCCAGACCTCGGCAGCTGCAACGGCCTCAGCAGCATCACCAACCCGAGTTACGCCTCACGCTGCGGCCACTTCTGCAGCTGAGAGGGCGGAGCTTCCCGGCGACGTCGTGGCTGAGAGGGCAGAGCTTCCCTCCAGGGTCGCGGCTGAGAGGTTGGAGCTTCCCTCCGGTGTCGCGGCTGAGAGGGCGGGGCTTCCCTCTATAAGTAAATCTGTGCCTCAGCCTGAGGCATCCAAGAGGCTGCCACAGAGACCGTTTGGAACTGTGTCAGCCTCCAGAACAGTGCCCAGACTGGCTCAAGGAACGTTTGGGCAATTTGCCAGTTCTGGGCCTAAGCCCACATTTCAAACTGTGTCAGTTCTTGTACCCGTATCTGTTCTTGTTCCCATTCCTGTATTTGGTTTTGTCATCCCAGTCCCTGTCAGTCTTTGTATCTGTCCCTGTCAGTGTATTTGTTCCTGTTCCCGTGCCGAGTCCTGTTCATGTCTAGTCCTGCCTGTCCTGTTTTGTTCCTGGTCCCTCTCCTGAACCAGCCCCGATGATTGTTGGTTTTAAGTGCCCCGGAGTTGTGCGTTGGGGGAGGGGCCAACTGTCACGTATTGAGTCCGGCTTCCAGCATGTGTCTTGTTTTGGTCTTGTCTCCGCCTTTCCCAGCTGTATCCTACTGGTAACCCTGCCCCTCTTGTGATCATGTCCCAGCCGTGTCTAATGTTATCCTGTGTATATAAGTCCCTTGTCTCAGTTTGTCCTTGTCGGTCTTCATGTTTGCCTGGTTACTTGTTTACTTGTATCCGACTTGTCTTGTGGTATGGTTATTATATTTATGTACCATGTACAATAAATGGTCAACCCAGCATGTACTTCTCCCTCCACCTACCTCTGCGTCAGCAACTGTTTTAGAGTCATATTAGGCATAAAGGTCAAAGAAATTCTCACTGATTTTCACCGCTGTGCAATATTATCTTATAAATAATATAAAATATATATTTTAAAGGACCTAGAAACAGCTTTTGCATTAAGCAAAGTCTTACTATATTTATGGCTGGCATATGCAGCTTGCACTTTCACTATTTTATGACTGCATATTTTACAGACATTAGGTGTGCACAAGACATTTTAATAGTCTTGAAAACATCCCAAAACAGATTTAACATGTAAAAGTTACAACAAGATTCAAATCCTTCCAAGTATGATAAAAGTCTATCACATAAATGACTAATTGGCTAGAATTTGAAGTTAAGTGCTATGGATTTCAAAGAGTGCTTGACTGTTTACTGGCCTCCCAGTAAGATGCACAGGATCAGATGTATGTATTTGAGTCAAGCACAACATCAAAGAAATTGCAACTTAAGTCTGCTTGAAGTCTCTAACACACACACACACACACACACACACACACACACACACACACACACACACACACACAACACACACACACACACACACACACACACACACACACACACACACACACACACACACACACAAAGAAAATGACTATAGAAGAGTACTTTGAAAATGAAAGCAAATGTGTACAAAGGACAGTGTGTTTGGCACAGTGAAGTTTGAGTCTGACTGCTCAGTCAGGAAACTTAGGGAAATAGTTAATGCTGAACCCTGACACCACAGAAAAGTTGCCTGACTTTGAAACTTCTGAAACAGAAAACCTCAATCTGTTCTGTTGATTTCATTTGGCAGAGTTGATACCATCACTTACACAGCTATCAATATCAGCTTATCAAGGACACAAAGCGGGTAAGATCTGTACAGCTGTGCCATGTAATAACTTTGCCCCTGCTGCCTCTCAGAATCAGTCAAAAGGAGGCAAGTTGCCACCGATTTGCAGCCTGTATCTGTGTGTAGAGCTCAGGCAGGAGAAATGGAACAGCTGTGTGCTAAATCTCTTTCAGCTGATTCAATCTGTATTGGCTGTCTACAAGCCACTGTTTTACCAGCTACAGGAGGCAGTAATCATCAGCTACAATCTTTGTGGATAAAACCTATACCGGTTGCTGTGTTTGCTCTCTTGCCCTCTACATGGCTCTATATTGCCACAATCTGTCTCTCTCTGTTCTTGTTTGCTGCCCTTCTCTCTCCTTCTGGTTCTCTTGTTCTCTCTCTACCCTCTCTCCTTAAAGACAGGCATAAGCAGGCTCTTCTTGGATAAGCAGCATATATAGTCCATACATGGTCCATCCATTAAGACACCCTAGTGAATTTCCAGAGGTAGATTACTGGTATTACTGCAATAGATTACTGGTATTACTGACATAAAACATGGGAGGATGATTAAAAGTAAATATTGCAGCAATTTCTGTCAGATTGGAGAACACAGGGGCATTAGTGTGTATGCAATGTTGAATCTGTGTTTCTAGAAATAGAAAAGTAACTATGGTCTGAAGGCTTTTCCTTATATGTAACATGCCCTGTAAAGAGTGATGCATCTTCAACATATATTGTCCACATTTGTATCAATCACCCAGACTGCAATCAATGAGCTATGGAAAAAATCCCATCAATATGCTCTTAGCATGCATATACACTTCTGACCAGATGACGAGTGGTCAAATTGATCATTGCATAGGATTATGTATAATACCCCACAGTGCATGGGTGAGAATTCTTACTTTAAAAAAAGTCATGGTCGAGCCATCTCTCACTGCCCCATATTCAATTCTAGTCTGCTTCGCCAGATCATCTGCTGAATCAATTGGAGCATCCATTCTCTCCACTGTGAGAAAGGCAGCCAGGTTAGCAGTGTAAGACGATATGATGATTAGTGTGAAGAACCACCAAATCCCTCCAACGATTCTGGTTGATAAAGCCTTGGGCATCAGTTCTGAGCCTGTTACAACAGAAGCAGGGATACAGGTCATCACAATGTAGCAAGGGCAACAAGGGAGTGCAATCCAATGTTTTGATGTTTTGTTTTATATAGACAAAAAGAAACACTCTAACAAACTTTAACACAAAAAATTATACATTAAACATTGCATAATTTATGTGATGGCTTATCCTAACATGGACATAAAACCCTGACAGCATTATTGAGCAAGTGTCCTTCACTCACATCTTCATAACTCATGGCTTGCTTTCATATAAACCACAGTTCTTTTCTGACCAATTATTCTACTGCAGTTCTGTTATTTGTTGTGCTATTAGTAAGATTAAGATTGTTTTCCCCTTTTTCCTCTTTTGTAGCCACTGCTGCTCAAAAGAGTCTCAGACCCTTCATGCTCATCTCTTTAAAAATGTTTTGTGACAATGTCCACTTCAAAGGTTCAATAAAAATACATTTGAACTGAATTGAATGCAAACAGTTGTGTTCATACCCATATTTCTTCTTAGTTCAGTAATTCTGTAGGTAGCTAAACTCAGAATTTAAGGTGAACTTACTGGAGTTAAATGTGTAAACTATAACTAAACATTTATAACAGAAAAAATCTTCCTTTCAGTTTTTATTGAAGACCCATGGTGAGAATGGACAAGTAATAGTGGCTAACCCACAAAAGACAAGCCTTAGTGAGACACAGTGAGAACAGTCACTGCTACACTCTAAATGAACTATGAATAAAATTGGAAAAGATGGGAAGAAAATGGGCTGTAATAAATACTGAACTGCATTCCTGTCACTCAAAACAGTGCATAACCAAAAACATTTTTATCAGTGAATGCAGAAAGTTTCTGTTTTTATGGTGGTACAGACTCAGAATGACTGCACAATGGTGTCCATCTTTACTTAGTGTTAAAAAAGGTCTTTCTTTAATCTCTGTGATGAACCCCCTACCACACAGAAACCAATAATGCTTGTTGAGACCAATAAATGACTGAGGCTCTGGGACACAGATATGTCTACTGCAAGTCTACTAAATAACTAGACAATCTCTACATGGACAAAGGTATTAGGACACTTGTTCATTCATAGTTTCAAATTCAATTGCATTATAAAAGTTATCCTACATTTGTTGGAATAACTGCCTCTACTGTCCAGTCTTCTAGGATTTGGACCATTGCTGTGATGATTTTGTTGCACTCAGTGAGGTCAGGATGATGTTGGAAGATCACTACCCTACCTCATTCTGAACTCCTCATCCCCAGCCCAAAAGTACTGGATATAGCACCATAATTCCAGAGTACTCCATGGCTTTATACTCCTCTAGCCCTCTTGTGGCATTAGGCATTGTGCCAATAGGTTTATGTTTATCTACTCCAGAGTCTTAGTGAATAGACAGTACTTCTCCAAAGGGATGGATTTGCACATCGGTGTCAGCCATGGGTACAACTTAAAATAGCTGAATGCATTCATTAGGAGGGGTGTCCACAAACATTTGCACATACAGTGCACAGCAATTTGATAGCACTATCTAGAATACCAAGAAAAAAATATATA
Organism: Acestrorhynchus altus; assembly: GCA_034509495.1. Classification (NCBI taxonomy): domain Eukaryota; kingdom Metazoa; phylum Chordata; class Actinopteri; order Characiformes; family Acestrorhynchidae; genus Acestrorhynchus; species Acestrorhynchus altus. The sequence goes on from CM067519.1 coordinate 13,265,502, forward strand.
GGGAAAAATGAAGACATCATGGCCACTGAAACTGTCAAATATACAGGATTCCAGAAATGAATAAGGGTAGGTCAGTTTTATTCACAAGAAATATCAAAAAAGGTGTTACCACCAACACATTATTGCTTTTATAATTACATTTAGTACACTACAGGCAGACAGACATTAGGCCTAGTCAGGGACTATATTTTCCTTTCAATGGAACTTCATTCAAAATGACATGTTGTCATTATTAAATTTAATCCTTTTCTGGGAAACCAGTCATGTTAGACATATATCTTTATATCTATTATAATTTATATCTATATTTATACCTTGTTGTTTCCTAATAAAGTACAATATTATGCTGATATCCATTAGTCATGAAAAATGTCCATATCACTGCTTTAAAACTTTATATTGGAACAATTCTATAATGAACCTCTGTACTTGTGTGTCATTCGCAACTGTTTATGGGCATGATGCAGTAAGCAAATAAAACATTTAAAGGGGTGGCCTTTTTTCCACATGACTGTAAAAATTGGTTTGCAAAAAGAATTATTAGCAAGGTCTGGGATCACTCTGCAGAAACTTCAGTCCTCTCTCACCACTGATACCAATGTTTTGCAATATTAATACATTTAACAACATTTAATTTTAATGCGACTGAACATGTTATTCTCCCACAGTTGGTAATGGATTAGAGAGTGTTATTCTGCAATAGTCTTCCCTAAATTCAGTACTAATGGAAGTTTTCAAAGTGACTAAACATACATGGTATCAGTGATCTTTCTGTAACATGGCCCATTGTGACTTTATTTATTTTTCTCATTCAAGCAGGAATCACTTCTCTTCACAATAAACAGAAAAACAAGAGTTTCTTCCGATATATATGAGTGAAGATACAACCAGAAAATGTGTTTAGTGAATACCTTAAAGAAAATATTGTACTTAATGTCTTTCAGTTCATGTAATTTTGTCAATTATTGCCAAACAAAGAATGGCAATTTAATCACAAGCAACATTTTAACAGTGAAAACTGATGCTTCTTCCACTGTAAGGGAATATGCTCTGTTATATTATACTTTAACAAAAGAGGCTTTTGAATATACATACACACTTTGATCACCAGTTTCACATCTATTTTGTCTATTTAGTGTAAGCAATGTGGAATGTCTTGCATGTTCATTTTTGTGTCCATGTCAACAGAACATAGCATTCACATGAACAACTCACAGCATCTCAGAAGCATCAGAAGACTAATAACTACAATGCAAACCATAGTGAGATAAGCTAAGAATCAATGCAAATCTAAGAAAAATACTAGATAACCATGCTGTTCCATTCATTTTTCTCTCTCTGTAGGCTTGAAAATTGTACTCGTCAAAAGACTGTGCTATTCAGAAAAGGAATGTCTGTAGAACGTAATCACAAACTACTATTTTACATGAAAAACTTAAAAATACCAAAAATCCAAGTCTGATCCAAGATGGCAGTGTCCCATTCAGTGATCTTTTTATTTGTGTGTGCAATGTCGGTTCTGCATACACCAGTTGTAAGAACCTTTTGGACATCAGAGAGCAGCACCAAATATCTGTTTTAAATGACTTTCATTACATGCATAACATCCCAGACAACATAGTGAGACCCCTGGTCTAGGAGATGGCACAGACAGAGAAGGTAGAGGAAGCAGAAGCAGGGCCAGAGGTCCAGTGCTATGCTAAGGCTAAGGAAACAACCACATAAGCCACCTCTACCAAGCCATCTCTCCAATGCCAGATCCCTGCTACATAAAATTGATGACCTGGAATTACAACTTGCTGGATATTGCTATGTTAACTATGCTGTGTTTTGATTATTTCTGAAACCTGGCTTCACCCAATGATGCATGCAGCTAGCAGGCCGCACTCTGCTATGCTGGGACAGGACTGGAAACTGTATTTATGTGCATGATAACTGGTGTAACAACAAAAGCATTATAGACAAACACTGTTCCCCAGACCTCAAGTACATGTCTTTAAGATACCGGCCTTTCTTCCTACTGAGAGAGCTAATGATAATGATCGTAATGACAGTATATATTCCACCTGATGCCAATGTAAACACGGCACTCTCTCTTCTGTTGATCACCATAACTGAACAGCAGCGGGCCCATCCTGACGTTCCAATAATTGCAGGAGACTTTAATAAAGCTAACTTGAAGACTGTACCTCTGAACTTTTGTCAACATGTCAAGTGTTTACTCCAACATCAAGTACAGTGCCAAACCACTCCCTCATCTGAGTCAGATCATTTCTCCCTCCTGCTCTCCCCAGCTTACACCCCCTGGACCAATCATAAAAACTGTTACAGCCTGGCCTGGAAATGCATTTCTCAAACTACAGGATTGCTTTGAAAGGACTGACTGGAACTATTTGAAAACCAGGAGCTGGAAACATTCATAGGAATGGTACTGGACTATATCAAGTTCTGTTTCCCAAACCAGAAACCCTGAATGACCAGCCAGGTCCACACACTCCTCAAAGCCCATAATGCTGCCTTCAGATCAGGTGACAGAGCTCTAAACAGGGGTGCTCAAGTTAATCTGAAAAGAGGAATGAGAACTGTTAAGGCAGACCATAAGAGGAGCATAGAGTTCCAAATGTCCAGCAACAATATATGGGAGGTGTGGCAGGACATACAAGTAATCACAAACTACAGAGGCTGTGATGTGAAAATAGGAGACCTGACACTGGCAGAGGAGCTAAACTGCTTCTTTGCACGCTTTGAAACACCACAACAGCACTCACCTGCTCCAGCCCTGCCCCCACCCCCACCTGGTTCCAGCAGGTCCTGAAGCTGGCAGCCTGATGTTCAGAGAAATAACTTGGCTCTGGACCCCAAGAAAACCACAGAGATAATTTTTGACGTCAGGAAGCACAGCAACTACCTAGCCCCCTTTTACATAAGGGGTGAGTGTGTGGAGAAGGTCCACACCTTCTGGTTTCTCAGATTCCTTATTTCTGTTGATATTGACTGGAAAGGAAACACCATGGCCGTCATCAAGGCTTAGCAGCAGAATCCTTAAGACGCACAACAATGGACTCAAACCAGCTGCTGAACAGCTACTGTTCATCCATCGAGAGCCTGCTGACGTAGTGTATTACAGTATGGTACAACAGCTGCACCATGGAAGACAGGGAGAAGCTTCAGAGAGAAGGGTAGGCTGGCCAAATTATTGGCTGCCCTCTCCCCTCCCTGATGGAGAGGTACACCTCCCGCTGCCTCAGCAGAGCAAAAAAAAACAAACAAACAAACAAAAAATGCATCATTAAGAACAGCTTCCACCCTTGGTTTGAACTGTTTGACTTGCTGCCCTCAGAGAAATGCTACAGGTGCATCAGAACAAGGACAAACAGATTCAAGAATAGTTTTTTTCCCTAAAGCTATAAAAACTCTGAACTCTTACCCACCTTCTGTCCAATGTTCAATAATATTGACAACACTGTTAATAACCCTGCAGTGCTAACGCTGTATATGTGAATGACCAGCATGTGCTGGCAACCAAGCTGCCACATCACACACAGATGCAGGATGTAAAACTGGCCTTAGATATATTGATCAATCTAATTAAAATATTGTTACTTTCAAATAAAAAGATTTTTCAGTTTTTAATTTGAGCAGTTCTGCTTTATATTGTTTCAAAACTAGTGCCATTTTCCACAGCTGAGCAGTCTCTCTATAGCAAAATCCAGTCTGTCTAATATTTCAGGAGAAAAGGCAGGTCAGAATATGCTGCCCAATGATTTGTTTGTATCTCCTGCGCTCATTAAAGTAACACTTGCTGCTTCACACTCTCCTGCACACCTGACACATCATCCATTTATTTGTGTGTCCTGCGTTGTGGAACCAGCAGGCTTCTCCACCAGTCCAGAACTGCCTCATTACAGGGAGGGTAGGCTGAGACTATGGGGCTAGGCTAAATGCTAGACTATAATTAGGGTGTCACTTTAAATCAAGTGTTCTTAATAACCATGAACCCAACTCTGTGGCTACACCAGAAAGAGAACAAAACTTCCTTTCTTTTGTTTCTTTCTACTGCATTCAAAGCCTATACCTTAATTTTTAAGGGAAATAACATTCTACATGTCATGGTTCCTTTTATAACTTATGTGTTGTGGCACTTCACATTTTATAAAATATGAAGTGGCTTCTTATACACTATGATAAAATAAGGTACTGTGTGGGTTGCACTTATCATGGACATGACTGTCATGCCAATATTGGGCTTTCAGTACAAATACATTTTTTTCCCTGAAATTATCAAATGGTCAACATTATACATGGGTTTCTGTGCAACATCATTATGAACATGCATGCGCAACAAGTGGTAGTAAAACTTAACATGCTGCCATGAGTTTCAGGTCAAGTACAGTACTGTACTAGCTGTCAAGTTCAATTGTGGAAATTTGCAAAGGAACAGAACCAACTCTGAAATTGTATTTTATTAATGAGTCAACAAAATGTACAATCAATGTGAAAACTACATTTATTATGGTAGCTGACTATCATGACTACCAAGCTACAATCTTGTGACTGACCATGCTATCATAGCGCGCTTGCCCCCAGGCTGAGCTCACCCAGTTAACTGGAAACCTATTCAGAGCCTTTGCTCAGTACTTTGTCTGTGCACCTTTTGGAGCAAATATAGCCTCAAGTCTTTTAGAGTATGATGCTAAGCTTGGCATGCCTGTTTTTGGGAAGTTTCTCCCATTCTTTGCACAACCTCTCAAGTCTGATCAATTGGATCGGTGCACAGCCATATTTAGATATCTTCAGAGATGTTCAAATGGGTTCATGTCTGGGCTCTGGTTGGGCCACTCAAGGACATTCAGAGTTGTCCCAAAGCCACTCCTTTGTTATCTTGGCTGTGTGCTTAGGGTCATTGTCCGGTTGGAAGATAAACCTTCATCCTAGTCTGAGGTCCAGAGCATTCTGGAGCAGGTTATCATCAAGGATGTCTCTGTACATCACTGCAGTCATCTTTACCTCGACCCTGACTAGTCTCGCCACCACCAAGCTTCACTGTAGGAATGGTATTGGCTAGGTGATTAGTAGTGCCTAGTTTCCTCCAGACATGATTCTTGGCATTCAGTCCAAAACTTTTAATCTTTTTGTTTCTCATGATCTAAGAGTCCTTTAGAGAAACTCCAGATGGGCTGTCATGTGCCTTTTACTGAGGAGTGTCTTCCATCTGGCCACTCAACCATTTCTGCAGCACTCCACCAATCAGACATGTATGGTAGTGTTTCTTTAACTTTCTCTTCTGTCTTTACAGAGCAATGTTAAATCTCTCTCAGAGTGACAATTGGCTTCTTGGTCACCTCCCTGACCAAGGCCCTCCTATCACAACTACTCAGTTTGGCCAGGTGGCCAGCTCTATGAAGAGTCCTGGTGGTTTTAAACTTCTTCAATTTACAGATGATGGAGGCCACTGTGCTCATTGAGACCTTCAATGCAGCAGATTTTTTACTACTTGTCTACTATATATCCTTACATAAACTATAAACTATATAAACAGGTGTTTGCCTTTCTGTAGTTGAGAAAGTGAAGCACTTTGAATACTCTCTGGATGCACTGTAGCCAGTAGAGCTGGTACATGAATTAAATAATAAAGAAGAAATACCTAATTTTTCAACAAACACTCAAACCATCAGACAGGTAAAGCTTAATCACAACAGTATGTTCAAACAGAAAAATGATGCCAAACACAAATCAAAGGTTATCGTGGAACACGTATAAATTGCGGAGAATGTATAAAGTGGCCTTCCAAAAGTCCTGTCTCCTACCCTATAAAATATGGCTATGTAGACAGTGCTTACAAGTCTTTAATTTGCCAGAAAACCCTGGAACTATCAATTCTTCCAAGAACAGTGGTCAAAATACACAACCAGAATTCTGGCTAAAAATGCCTGGTCAAAGTGCACCTTCATAAGAAACATTTATAGGTGCATGGTGTGTATATTTTTGAACCAGTGTGTATTTCTTTAACTATGCTGATTTCAGAAAAGCCCTAAAATTAAAACATATGAAAGCCATGAGATTCATGTCCATAAGGAGTACGTAAACTTTCAACTAACCAAATGAAATTAAATATCTTGAAGGATCATTTTCCCAGGAGAAAGATACACATTTGTAAAAAAAAAAAAATGAAAAGCATGCAGTATACAGGCAATACAACATAAGAAAACAAACTAAACAACAACAACAAGACTAGACTACTGCAACTCCCGTTTAGCTGGCCTTCCTATGTGGACCATCAGACCCTTGCAACTCACCCAGAACGCAGCAGTGACGTCATTTCAGTCACGTAACATCTCTGCTGCGTTTCCTTCCATTGGCTTTTTGTAGCTGCCCACATCAGATCCGTACATGATGGGAATGGTCAAAACTCAAGCTGTACCAAGAGCCCTTCAAACTTCAAGTACAGCTTGGCTTGACCAATAATCCCTCAAGAAGCAAGGAAAACATGTTTCCAGACTCTTTTCTGTTTTGCCACCAAAATGGTGGAATGAACTTCCCCTGGGGGTCTGAACAGCTCAGTCTGTTTCAAGAGTATTTAATTTATACCAAATCTTGTTAGTCCCCAATCTGACATTTGTTTTTGACAGGATGTAAGTGTGAGGAATCTCTTGATTCTAGCCTCTTCTACAAGCTAAGCATATTTTCTGAGTGAACAGCAAAGCACTTTTGTAAATCACTCTGGATTAGCGTCTGGTAAATGCCGTGAATGTAAATGTAATAGTAAACAAAACAATAACTGGAGGAACTAACAGTAAGAACTGCATGTGGGTACCACGTTAGTGACAGTTTCTGAGAGTGAAAATGTTTCTCCTTGAGCATACTGTGGATATTGACAGATGGTCAAAAGACTGATAAAACTGCTGTTTACCTACAAACAGCATTTCTTTTTCAAAAAATATTATTTTACAAATTTTCAAGCACAGATTTTATGCAAAACTACTGTAATACATGCTGTGTATTTTTATCATATAATTCATTAGTGGTGATATCAACGATGATACATGTTTTGTGGTCTGCACCAAAACTCTATGATCACAAATTGCGAATCATGAATATCTGTGAGCTGTCAAAGGTGCTTGAAATTTCATATTCTCTGTGAATTTGTATAGTGATGAGTTGATATGAACAGGAAATATACACTTATCATCAAAAACATAGCTGCATCCAGAAGAAGTGTCAGATTCAAATGCTATTCAGTAGGAATATAAAGGTTACCAACAACAATAAATTATTCAAAATTTAGACTGATATGGGCGATAGTTACACATATAGCAGTAATGTCTCTTATGCAACACAAAGTCTATTCTCATGCAGTTCCTCTAAACTTTGAGGTAGTGTTGATGATAGAGCGTCCAATAGCATCTCACACATTTTCAATCAGGGATTTGTCTGGCAATATGACTGTTGGAATAGCGCACATGGATTCATTGGTCATCTCCATTAAGACAAAAGTGGGACTCATCACTGAAGATGGAATCATTCACTATTCTGAGTGACTCCATGTCAGTTTAGCACAACACCATTGCAGTCTTTGGCAATGCTGACATTGTGATCTGGTGTTAATGGCAGTCATCATAACGGCCTGCATGCATATAATCCTGTTTCGTGTACCTGTCTGCTGATACCAACAGGATGACTCAAGAAGGGCATCACTGCTTGCTGAAAATTGGCAATCGTGGCTGTTGGGTCACATGTCGGACAATCGTCATCAATTCTCCCTCATCCCTGGTTTGTGTAGGTCTCCCAGAACCTTCATGCCACTGTTGCCTTCTTCAATCCACTGACATGAACAGCGCACTATGGTAATATCCGCATGACAGGTATGGCGTGCAATTTTTTGATGATGAGTGCATCTATTAATTTAATGATTGATTACATCATATTTCATATACCCCCATGGGTTGTTAGTTGAAACCTAAGTTAAAAGAGACCCAAGACACTGTAGCTAAATATGAATATAAATCTGTCTTACCTTGCCTCATGAGAGCTGCAACTCCAAACCACAAACTATTCAGTAAGGTGAAGTTGTTTTCCATCACATCTGATGAAGCATTGCAGGGGTGAGGATTGTACCATTCATATGGCGTGAACCTGTTGGGATAAGAAGAAAGAAAAGTTTTTTAAGTTAAGTACAGGCACTGCAAAAACACAGGAAGACAGAACATTCATAATTTATCCCATACAAATGAGGGCAATGTATTATGTTTCTTTTTCAAAAAGAATTTATAGCTCACTTCATCATTATAGACTCTAATTTTCTCATCTGTCTAGTGCAAAAAGAAGGTCAAGATAAAGTCAAGGTTAACGTGAGTTTCATGGAATGATTAATTCACAAGTCAGGGTGAAATTGAACATTGATTGAGTGAAACAAAGAACCTACTGTTACAACTGTGAGTTTCAGATTCACACTGTAATCTAGCTTTTCAGAAAACAGCCATTTTTAAGAACTGCACAATAAATCAATCTCTGATAAGTTTCTTTGAACATTTTTCATGCCACACATGCAGACTGCAATATATTTCCAAATTAAAACTTGAGACCAATGCCCAATCCACTGACCTTGTAAAACCTCATTTTCTCCATTACTATAAGAAAATGGAAACATAGATTTCACTAACTAAGGACATTAGATAAACTGCACAGAACAGTGTGTGCATTTATATTCATACCAAGCCATCACTGTGTCTTAAGATGACTTGAGAGCCTTATATAAGAGGTCCTGAGGCATTTTCTTATGTAAAAATGTCTCAATAAATCTTAAGACACTTTGAAAAAATTCTTTAAAATGTTTTAAAACAATGTTCAACTACAAAATTACACAGAATATCATTTTTCTCATGCAACAGTATTTAACGGTGTAATCCAGAATTTTCTGTTATTACCTGTTTATTCTATAACATAAAAAAATGGAAATCTGTAAAAACTCACTAAAAAATCTACACTAATCAATCATAATATCATTACCTCCTGCCTAATATTGTGTGTGGTATAGTTGTTGATACAGTTAGCCTATCAGTTTTTTTTTTACCAAAACTGCATTGTTTTCTGGAAAAATCTATAGAGTAACTGTATCATTTGTAATCAATGCTAATTTGCATGTTTACTTTTGATAAGTACTTGGGTTATGGTATGTGTCATTACTCTACATCTCAAAAATAATTTTCTAGAAAAAATAATTTGTGAAGACAATTTCATTCAAAAAGGTAAACTGTCATTTTATATGTATGTATATTACATGTACCGTGACATTTCAAGGCATTTTTTTGTTTTTCTGTTGATCAGTAGAAAACCAGAAATACAGAATCTCACAGTATATGTTCATTTGTAGTTTTTTCCTAGATTAAGTTTTGTTTTTTCTTTGAATTGTTCCTCAGTCTTTCCCTTTAATTCAGCTATATTTGTTATTACCTATTTTTTATTAATTTATAGTTAGAGTAAGTAAAGGATGAATTCCCTAGAACACGGAACATGAAGAAGAAACCTACACGAGTGACTACTTCCTCACATAAGTAGTAACCCTGTTAAAATGAATGGATTTCTCACTGTACCTAGCAATGACGAAGAGCACACAGCTGACTCCTAGGCATGCCAGCAACACATACATCCAGATATCTGGAGTGAGGGGGTTGAGGAAGGAGAAGACCCCAGGGTTAGTGCCATTGGGTTTACGGTACAGTATACTGATGCCCAGAGTCATGAATGGTTTAGAGAAGTCTATGACTTTTTCCCGCACATAAGTGATGGTCAAGGGAGCCACGGCCAGATCAGCTATCTAAAAAAGTAAACAGAAGTAGCAGTAGATCAATGTAATCAACTTTTTTGTCAATCCAAACATAAAAACTGAAACTGCTCCATCTAGAACAAGTTATTGAATGACAAAGGTTACAAAAAAGTAGTTTCTTACTGCTGGAAGTGCTAAAAAGAGAAATCGGGTCAGTACAAGTGACTCACATGATCAATAAGCTCCCTGACCATGCCATTCCATTCTCCTTTGTCATTCTGGGCACCATACTTTCCATCAGTCACCAGCTTGACTTCATAATTAAATCCCAAGATATTCGAGAGTTCCTTCAGCAGGTCCAGACAGTAGCCTTCAAAGCGGTCATTCCCGTACAGCACCTTATCTGACTTTTTATACATTACGTATGGGTTCTCCTGCAACAAACACACCAAACTCACTTTAGGCACACAATGCTCTAAATTAAATATAATATAACAGTAGTTTTAAAATAAGAAATTTGTAATTAATTATATGAATCATATGAAGCAGAAGAAACAGGAGAATGTGGTTGGGAAGTATTGTACGATGGTTAAATGCAGGGTTATCAGAAGTAAATCTGTTTATTACAAGCTTACCAGGATTGTGGTTACAATCAGTGTTCTGTTGGCCAGGGAATCTGTGACGTTTTTAATGAGCTCCTTTTTTTCAGTTAAGTTCAGACCCAAGTATGAGTTCCACACCCCAATCTATTAGTAACACAATATGAACCCATCAGATAGATTACAGTGATGACAGCCAACATAAAATTAATATAAGGGAAGGGAATAAATATGAACATCACGTTTAAATTACATCCACAAGATTTAGAACAATATTGATTCTATACTGCCGATGCCTCTGTGAGACAATAAAGTACATCAGAACAACAGAAGAATATATACACCAACAGGGAATGTGAAAACAGAGGGAGATTACAGCATCTGAAAATAGTGGATACTGAAGGTTAGTCACAGGAGATCTTAGTTGCTAATGCATTCACTGAAGTTACACTCAAGCATAATTCTACCTTAAAACCAGATGCAGTGAACTTTAACAACAGAAAGCCACTGAGCCATCTCTCGCTTAAATATTTATTTGAACCTAAAATCCTGTTAGAAGAAAAAAGAATATTCTACATATGCATTTACTTTTGAAAGGAAAATGCAATCAAATGACAGTCTATTCATTTAATGTCCTTTTTTATTTATTGAAACATGATGAGTACATCAAGTGATTCTTTTTGTGGGATAGGTGATTACTTTGACTTGATTATTTTAATTAAAAACAAGTATCAGTTAGTTGGGCTAAATCTTCAACCTCTTCAGTGCAATTTTCCATTAAGTTTCTGTTGATTAATGCCTCTGTATTTTACCACTCAAGCTCAGGATGGCAGGGAACATTTTTTGCTGCACCTCAGACTTTGATAAAACCATTTTACTGCCTCCATTCCATGTGTGTGAATCTTCAGTGTGTAAAGGACAGCTGGCATCCATCCTTTCAGGGTTGAAAATGTGGATAAAGATCACAAAAGGAAAGGCTGGCCTGATGTAAGAGAATGACTTCACAACAAAGCTAATGTAGTCAGCCCAAAAAAAGACATTTAGCAGAGAGAGGAAAAGCTGACTGGAAAGTGAGGCTTTGCAAAGACACAGAACAGGGGATATTTACTCCGTATTAGGGGATGGTAGGGAACAATTATGAAACAATAGTTTCTGATTTGAAATGAATTACTAAGATATATTTTTTAGAATCTACATTTTATATGCAGGTATGTATAAAGTACATTATGCACTCTATGCATCTCTTTTAACATTTGATAAACAAGCACACTGTTGACTGAAAGTTGCCCCTCAGATTCAATAATTTGGAAGACAGCATGACATGACAGCAAGAAAGCATTCCCTGAAGACAATTCTGAATGAATTAATATTCAAAATTATGAAATCCAGGTCCAGGAGTCACTGTGGCTACCAGATTTCAGCATCTTAGAAAATAAAAGGCTTTATGCATTTCTCTCATTTGCATGCACCATTAGTGATTCATACACCACACTGTTGTGAAAATCCACTTACCATAATTTCCGGACTATAAGCCGCTACTTTTTTTCACGCTTTAAACCATGCGGCTTATAATGAGGTGCAGCTTTTTCTTCTTATATATGTTATTTTCCAGTTTTTTAAAAAAAAAACTTTGTGGGTGTGGCTTATAGTCTGGAAAATACGGTAAATGATTCTGATGGTAAGTATAGTGGATTGTGGCTGTTTTTAAAGATGGTGTCACAGGTGCTTAGACATAGTCAAGTGATAAAGCTCGCATTTGTTTTTTTCCTGCTTTCATTTTCAAGAATTAGGGTCATTAACTCAGCATACCTGTGCAGTTTGTGTCAAGCTAATTTATCTGAAAATTATTTCTATTATTGTCACATTTGATACCACATTAATATTGTTTGTTTACCCATCATTCTCTCAGTCTGTTACTATATTTTATGCCTATCATGCTTCTTTCATTACATTTGATTCTGATTTGAGATTTTTGGCCCTTTTTAGCACCAAACCAGGCAGGGCTGTGGACATTAAAATGTATAAGCTCATAAACATCTTGATTTTGATCTGTAGTTCTATGGTAAACATTGTGACAAAGGCTTCTAAAAGGTGTGGTGAGGCCATTAACTGTGATATTAACACACTCCATTTAAACGCCCCCAAACAGCTGCTCTTACACAATGGGTAGGAATCTCAAACTGAACTGGCTTTACGGTTCAGTTCAATGAGTGCAGAGTGAATCAGTTAGACTATGATCTCAGAGAAGCCAGTAGTATGCCACTGTCTGTGATGTAGCACTGCAGCCCAAAGCCTGAAATACTTTTCTGGTCCACACATACAGTAAATCCATCTCACATGCCAGGGTAGAAGATGAAGATTTCCAAGCCTTCTCAGACTGATGTGCAGTGCTGAGCATTAATATTTCTAAGTTCAAGGCTTATCTAAAAGGGAAGTGTCTGACCTCATTTTTGAGCCAGAAAGATGCTCCTTCTTCTGGAGCATTGGCATCATGCTACAGTTGAAGCTAAGATGGGTCAAAAAATGTATTAAATGATCCAGAAATATGCACAAAACCCTAGTGCAATCAGGTTCAGCAGCAATGGGCAAAAAATATGCATTGTTAGACAAGGTATGGAATCCAAATGGCCACCTGTGCCTTCTATCTTCAGATGAGCTCTTCTAGAAGTAGCCAGATGCAGCAATTTACCAGAAGTACATTTCCTCCAAGCAGGATGAGGGAACTAGGGGGAAATCAGGTGTGACCAGATGTCACAGCTATGGCTAGCAATTAGATTCTGGTAGGGCTTCAGAGTAGCCTGCAGTGCCATAGTTCTGTGAGGCGTGGCAACAAAAAATGCTATAAGAGGGGGTTATAGGCACTTTCTGACAGTTTTCAGAGTGACTGTACCTAACCTTGCACTGCATCACATTGTCTGACAGACTGACAGCAGGCCACTCCGTTCCCTTGCCCTGTGTCATCTTACCTCTGTTTTTACTTTCTGGTAACCTTTGGGCAACATTCTGTTAAACAAGTTAACTGCATGGCTTGTACCACATAAACAACCACTTCAGTCTGTTACCATCAATCTGTTTTTGTTGCTATCTAGTTTCACCAAGCACAGCTAGCGTTCGTCAGGTGTAACATATTTGTGCTGATTAGGTATAGTAATAACATCCAATGGGCTTGTCAGCATTATGTCCAATTGATGATATAATTAATTATTAAATCAAAAAGACAAAATACACCAATATTTTCATGGTTAAATGCACTTTAGTATGATGTTTAATCATAAGTGCAATGCAATTTAAAACTATGATGCAAATCTGGAAGCCACATAGGACATATAAACCAATAAGACACTGTAAGGGCGGGGGCAGGAAACTGGAACAAAGGTACTTTGAATTACTGGTTTGAATTGTAGACTCACTGACATAAAGAAAAGTTAAACAGTTTGTGACTCCTGTGCAGCTACACAGTTAAAAAACTGAAATAAAAAAATAAAATAAAAAAAAAATGCAATGCCACCTTTCTCAGTGCTTTGCTCTAGTTGTTTAACAGGAGCTGTGAGCAGTAAGAGAATTAGAGGCAGCAGTGCCTGAAGACGGCACGCCTGCTTCTGTTTGATAATGCCTTTATTAACAGCACCATAAACCACTTGCACTTTATGCGTGGTGCATGTCATACAGCACGGCTTCCCTCCAGGGACTTCTGAAAGCAGTGGCTTGCTAAAATGAATTAACTTTTAAAAATAAATTAGCGTTGCTCTCCAAACATCTACTAGTGGATTAACATGTTTGTGTTGGAACACACTTGATGAGTCACTTTCAGAGAAATTCACTTCTGAGGAATTAAACTACTGGGGAATATAAAGGTTTTTCAATATATGTTATCTGAAGTGTTGTACATTACATGTAACCAGTGCCATTACTTGTAACTTAGAAGCTACATATCTCAGTAATGCTTTCTAGGAAATACCCCTTTTAAAATATTGTGTGAGTTTTGAGATAATCAGGGAAGGATGTTAAGAAGGTAAGGTTTTAGTAAGGAAGATGGCACTGGGTGTAAGCACTGGGATATTTCCTTTAGGCATGGGGAATCAAATGGAGACTGGAACAAACCTTTGTCCACAATTTAGTACGACGTGGAGCACCATCAACTACACGCTTTTGAAAAGAATGAAAAGAATGAAGTAGTCAGTACATAAACAAGACTGCTGCAAGTAACTCCCTTAAGCAATTTCTTTTTGTATTCAGCTGACATTATATAAACATATTGTTTTCAAATCTGCCATATATAAATACATTTAAGCTACAATACCTGCATTGTCAAATGTCCCACTGTCTAAGGTCCACTGTCACAAACATCCACGTAACAAACTCTTCTGCCAGCAGCATCTTCCTGAGCACTAATTGAGTCTTCTCACCTTTGCTGTACCATCCTCCTTGAGACTGATGAGGTCCAAGTCAAAGTCTTTCCTGAGTCCATCAGTCTTGTTAAGGATGATGCGTCCTGTCAGGCCATCCCACTGAGCCTTGGATGTCCAGCATGTAGAAGACACAAGCAGAAGAGATACACAGTGAGTCATTACATTTCTTTGCAGACAGCTGTGAACATGGCTCAGGGCAACAGGAAGAGTCAAAATTCTGTAGTAATATCAAAACAAATAGTCCCCTACTCTTCTAGATCTTAACTGGTTAGATTGGTCTGTCTAGCCATTCTTTCAGTAGAACTGAAAACAAGGTTACTAATCACATGTGGAAGCAAAGCCAACTGAATGGCAGATCCATTAATAATGAATCATTAATCAAACCTTTATTATTTACAGCACAGTTTAAAAAATGAAAAACAGACGAGAATAAATATATATATATATATATATATATATATATATATATATATATATATATATATATATATATATATATATAGGTTATATGAAAATCCTCTATCTATATTACATATACATATAGACATGTTTTTAGCTATTCTACATACAGATATATTCTTTATTGTTTCTATATTATGTTTTTTTTTATCTGTTTTTCACTCACCCTTACACCTGTGTAATATACTTGTAATATGTAATAAACTTGATTTGATTCTTTGTTCTTTTAATCCAGGTCCTGGGCTACATGCCACCACACAGCTAAACCAGGGAAGGTGGTAAAAGGTTGGCTGCAATTAGGCCTTAATAAGTATGTCCTGTTGGCCAGACAGTCTCAGGTTGCTACCAGACTAACACTCCACTTGCCCGGTATGCTAACACCTGACGGCATCAGAAGAGGAACAGAATGGTCTACCCAACCCCCACCTGCCAGTATTCACTCCACCAACNTATATATATATATATATATATATATATATATATATATAGGTTATATTTAAAGGATATAGGTTACATTTAAAAATTTAAAACTGTTAATGCTTAACACTTAATTGGCTGCACATTTCATTACAGTGAATTTACTTAGATCTTTTTATCTGAAGTGCAGGAACTTCTGAGTAAAAAATATTGTTCTAGGTACAGGGGAGTATTTAGATAGGACTGTTTAAAATTTGCTACCACTGGTGCATGACAAATATTAATTGGTTGTGGTTTTGGTTTTGGTATTTGTGTTTTTTTTTTGTTTGTTGGCTAGCACTAGCTTACCAAATGGCTATTAAATGAGGAAAATCTTTTTTTGAAGATCAGGAAATCTGACTGAACTTATAAGTAGTATACTTATAGTACTCAAAAATGATAAAATTATGAAAAACTTCATTTGTGTTCATAATTTCATAAAAAAGTAAACTCACATTTTATATTCATGACATAAAGTGAAATAATCTCCAATTATTGGAATTATTATTTAATTTTGAAATATCAGACAGTATCAAAATTAAAATAAGTAATGAAAATATGAAATACATAACTGTAAATGTTTTGAAATGAACCCATAATTACCAATAGTGGCAGATATGTCACAGACCCTTTGAAAGCTGTGGAAAGTTTCTTACAGTGCTTTGTCCTTCACGTTAATACATGAAGTGTCTAAGTGCTTGTTCGGTCCCTGAGACAAAACCAGCTAATTTTCTGCATTTTTGTTTGGGGGTCCAACTCATTTAACCATTCAAACATTTAAATAAACTATCATATATTACATTCAACCAGTTCTGACCCCTTTGTAAGCACAAGTTATGAAACTGTTATTGCGGGATTGAGATTGGGATTACACATTACACATATATAATAATAACCTCCAACAATGAATTATTTTGAAGAAAAAAAGGTTTTGTGAACATTAACAGTAAATGGAATTAGCCAGTACTAGTAGTCAAGTACTAATTTTGCTTAGTGTACTTCACCCTGGTCATAATTCTCTATCAGTTTTACTATATCAGTGGATATTGAGTTGAAGGAAAAATACTACCACCTGTTAAATTGTAACAAACCTCCCTGAAGGAGGAGCAGCTCACATTGCATGGCTGGAACTAACACCTGTAGCTCTACATGTCTTCATCCACACTGGTGCTACCTTGTAAAGAGGAACAGTCTAAAATATTCTAACATGCTGGCTCATGTTGTTACTGCAGCTGGTCATCACACTTCACTTCTCACCACCTCTGTCTCATTTTCAGTACTATTCCCCAAATCATTACTCTTCAGAGCAGGGGGGCCCAAATCCTGTCCTGGAGGGCCAAACAGAACTGCAGAATTCCACCTCTCCCCCTTCGCACAGTCTAACATGCCAGTTTTGGCTCATGAAGTACATGATAATTAGCTGTTGGGCTCAGTGAGGTTAGAGAAGGAAAAAACTCTGCAGGGCTTTTATCCCCCAGGAGCGGATTTAAGCACCCCTGCACAGAACATTAATGAGACAGAAAAATATTGGTGTGATCCAGTTAGAATGATTTGAAAATAACCTGGAATTTTGACAGAAAGTGACCCAGAGGGACTACCATCCACGTGTGGATTACAGTCACACTTATTAAACAGTTCAGTGAATGAAAGTATCTTTAATCATTCCAGATCAGGTCGACCTGATTATTCAGAAAAACAAAATAACTGAAACGTGTTCCTTCTAAAATGCATTTCATTGTACGTATGTTTCAAGTAGAAGTAAGACATGCTTTAGACAGAATAATTCATAATATTGCTTCGTGCAGGTTATTTTGTTTGAGAATCAGAGACCTGGTGTGTTTTCCCTGTTCTGGAACAAAATTTCAGCACAACACAGCCTTGCAAGGCAAAGCAAAATCTATCCAGCAGTAAGCATATGCTGGAGCCTTCATGCCCTAAATCAAGTCCAGTACATTAGTGTGTATTATGGCTTATGGGATAATCTGTGGAAAAGTACCCACACAATACACAGCTAAATTCCTTAATGATGTTGTAATTAAGTCTTTATGGGTCATTTAAACAAGGCATCTGGAGTCATTTGAGTTTCAGTCAAGCTGAGTCTCTCTTTCTCTCTTATGTCCCATATGTTACTGGCTGAGGTTTGGCTGCGTTCTGCTTGTCGACACACTACTCACCCTTTTCTCATGCCCACTGCTGAAATAGAGCAATTAGTAACAGTCCTCTAGAATTGTGTCAAATTTTTTTCCACTGTTTAACCAAAGTGGAGAGTTATTATATGGATTTTGGAATAGTTACTCAACAACCTTAAGCTCAATAAATTAAACACTACATACTTAAAATATACCCTTTTCTGTTTTCAAATGTTAAAGCCTTGTTATTGTAAATTACAGCTGCAGACTGACAAAAATAATGTTTTAAATGTTTAATGTTGTTACACAGGCTGTATGCATGTATAAAATAATAAGATACCCAAGTTTGAGTTGCTATTTAGCTACAACTCACAGACCACATTCCTGAAATGTTACTAAAATGTCAGTGGGATTAAATATTTTGCTATGCATTCCATATACTCACAAACTGCTTTGAGCTGGTTTTTGTGTATCAAGTAACTGAGTTCTGTCCTTTAGTTTTTCTATCATGAAAATGTTGCTATTTGAAGCCATTTCCAACCTGACAGGTTTTACTACATTACTGTACAAATTGACAGTTAATTTCATGAATTCAGATTTCAGTTATTTCTGCACAGTGGGTCTAAAATAATACACTGAATGAAATCACTTGAGATATGTTGAGCCACAAAGGAGAAAATATTTTATACAAGATATAAAAAATGATTAACATTGTGCCTACTACTTTAATATGAAATAAAGAATTGCTCTGTGAACATAGCAATTAATATGTGTTAATGATAGCATTTCCTTCTGCCACACTACCGTATCTAACAGCTTAACTAGCAGCCTGTTGCTATAGCAGAATAATGAACTCCACTCACTCATTGCCTTCAGTCTTTCTACATTACTAAATGAGTTATTGCCATTAGAATAGAACTTAGAATACAACTTTATTGATCCCTTGGGAGGGTTCCTTCAGGGAAATTAAGGTAATTATATACTTAGCAAGGATGTCAAGCAGAGTGTTTGTGGAAAATAAAGAAAAATATGCTGTTACAGCAAAAAAACAGAACAATTAGAGCAAAGTTTACATGGTCAGAACTAACTGTTGTATAATTTTTAAGGTGTATATACAGCATGTTATGCCTTTGGTGTTATAAATCATACTGACAACTATCTTATAATTTAATGGTTTCTGGCATCCACTATGAGCTACACTGTATATCAAAATGTTTGTTGACACCTCATTCATTATTTCTTCTGAAATAAAGTGTATTAAAAAGAATGTATCCTGTTTTTGTAACTCTCTTTACTGTCCAAATGTTTGTTTAAAGCTGTACTAATGTATGCATTCAGACACAAATGCACAGACACAGCTGGTCTAGTACTTGTAGAGAAGTATTGACACTAGAATAGGACTTCCTGGAGTTGATAATAAAGAACCTTTTGGCACCATGCCTAATGCCAGGTGTGTGCTAGCGGGGCATAAAGGACCCCATTGAGCTATGGAGTAGTTTAACTGTGTTTTCTATAATGATGGTGCAGTACAGGCAGAATTTACAACACAGTCAAAACACACACAAGAACGAAAACAAAAAATCAGGACTTCACAGAGGCTTCAGTTCACAAATTTTGTAACACAAATTGTGTTCACAAATTGTGTAACATCAGAAGAAAACCTCTCCTGCATCCTCACCACAAAATTCAGAATCAGAAGGTTGCAAATGAACATCTAAACAAGCATGATGAATATTGGAAACATGTCTTGTGGACCGTTGAGGAGAAAAAAAAGCAAAGATCATAAGAACACCTCTCCAAAAATTATGTATGAGGGTGGATCAATCCTGCTTTGGGTTTGTGTTGCAGCCAATGACAAAGGGAACATTTCACTGAAATTCCAGCAAATTCTGGGAGCAAACATAACACCATCTGAAAAAACGCTGAAGTTGAAAAGTGGGTGGCTTCTGCAAATGTATAATAATTTTCACACCTCAAAATGCACAAGCTGAATGTTTTACCATGGCCCTCACAGTCCACTCATCTGAACACCATAGGCCTCAAAAGAGCAGTGCATGCTACAAAGTGTGTGCTACTAGGACTACCCATTTAGAGTGCCCAAAGTTTTGCATCAGGTCGCTTTCCTTTTGTTATTTTGAAAACGTAAAAGATGAAAAAAAAAAATGTTTTTGCTTAAAATACAAAGGGAATGTGTCATCTTTAACTTTATGCCTTTTGGAGATCATTTCCTCTTCAAGTTGCTACAAACTACATTCCAACTGTGACTCTGTGAGCACTGAAGCAGAACCTGCATTTGGAGCTTTAGAGAACAGAGAGAGCAGTTTACACAGCTACAAGATTCAATATTGAGTAAAAGATCATTCAAGTAAGTCATTAATAAGTTCAATAAGTGAGAACAGAAAGTGGGGAAAATGTGGAGAAAATTAGCATCTCTGTGAAAGAGAAGAGAGAGCAGATACTGGCAGAGAGGCAGAAGAAAGTGAGACATTTTGGTAGAGAGAATGAGGTTGGACTAAAATGGACACTGGGACTGTAAATAGTTTGTACATAATTTGTTTTACTTTCTTTGCTTCTTTTCTTTTCTTTCTTTCTTTCTTTCTTTCTTTCTTTCTTTCTTTCTTTCTTTCTTTCTTTCTTTCTTAATCTAATTAATCAATTTCCTGCATTAAAATGTTTGACTTCTTGCATTATAGTGTGGAAAGAGGATCACATAATACTTAAAAGGATTTTAATTAAAAAGTATTAAATTTAAAGATGAGTATAATATCATTCCCACCTGAAAAATGCAGATATACTATTTGTAAGTATGAATAAAATCTTACTTAGTCATAAATGCCACTACACTTAAAACTAAAAGTAATCTTCTGGCAGCAGGTACGGAAAAAAAGGTATGTAAAAATTGGTGGTTGTCTTCTAAGGAGGCTATTGTTTTAACAGGCATGTTTAACAGACAAAAGTGCTATTAGGTTAAAAAGTCTGTGTTTAAATTAACTGTCAGTGGTGTTTCAAAAATGTGTTTTTTTAAATACAGGAATAATCCATCAAAATATGATCATCATGGCAGCTTTAATGTACACTCCCAATATCAACAAACAAGGCCCACAGGTTTGTCCTCTGTGACCCTGTGGCTGCACTGCATTTCTGAAGTTTTTCCAAGAACAAAGCCAGAAGATAAACCTGACATCAATGTATGCTAAGCGGTCTAAACTGAGATATGCTGAAAGACCACTCAGCCTGAAGAATACTTAATGCACCTAATGCACCCTAGGAACTCATTTAACAGCCATCTTTCTTGTGATGAATTCCCAGAGCAGAGAGAGAGCACACAGACTCAAACAGGGACAAGGCCAGTGAGTTATATGTTCCGGCTGCAGGCTGGAGGATGCTTCCAGAGTGCCAGGATTTAAAAGGATCAAACAGCACATTTATCAAAGCCCATTTTCTGCCTCTACATTCTGTCCTGTAAAATATGTCTCTGGGACTATAAACATGTACATATCTGTAGGAGCCTTTAGGTGAAGCAAATATGGTGTAGTATATCAAATGAACAAGGTCACAAATCAATAAAGTTACAGGCAGAAACATTAAATCCAATAATTTCAGGCCTAAATTCCAATTATATAAATTACATTATAATAGACAAACATTTGAGATATTTACTGTAAATAGGATGAAAAACATCCAGACAAAGAACTAGAAGAGGTGGTTTTCTTTCATTCCAGGGATTGGCAGCAGAACAGTATAGCTGGGAGCAGGTGTATATGTGTTTGTCTGTTTGTGTGTATGTACAGTGCCATACACTCACCTCCTTGAACAGGTTCATGAAGCGGGGTCCGTACCTCCATGGCTTGTGTCTGTGGCACTGCAAAGAGCTCACTGTCATCTGGCTGGCTCGCTGGGATGCCACAGCAACCATGAACACAGCGTCATACATGAGAGCAGCTGCAGTCTGCAAAGAGGAAAACTCTATAATATATAAAACATGCATAAGGCAGATGGATCTAAATATCATAAATCATAAAAACGTTTTGTGACAACTCAAAGGAATATCACAACAATGCAACAACACAACATCCACAACATGCTCTTGCTGCAGAAAGTGGGAGAAGACAGGTCAAACTTTTAGGTTAGGTTTTAAGGTTCAAAAAGAAAACAGTCTCTTTCTGCTGCCTCCAACATATAATGGCATTGGACTGGGTGATCCACAGAGCATTTTGGGTGGCTGGAAGAATCCTCAGCAGCACAGCTTAATCCTCCATAATAATTTCAAATGTGTGAGTGAAAGCTAGGGGAAAGGCACAAGGGGAGATTTTGGATTGGTCCAAAATAGGGGTATGAATCAGTGTGAATGGGTAAGCCAAAAGCTACAGTCAGTATATCTTAGGATTTGCTTATGTAGGTTGCTGCTGACAGCCCCCTTTTTTCAGTTTTAAGACACCAGTTCCATATTTATACATATGGTTTATGACTTCAGGTGCAGAAACAGACATTTTTGTATAATGTAAAAAATCAAAACTGTAATAATGATTCAGTCTGATTCAATATTAGATTGTCTGTGACATTTCTGTATTTTATACACAAATATGCCAGTGACGTGTCCTCTACTTTCCATCAAATAATTCAATAGTTCAGCATCTTCTTCAGCCAAGAGTGCCAGCTCCCCCTTGGGTGACCTATCTTTTTTAATTAATTTCCCTTGAAAATTGAAGTGACCTGGTGACTCTGCCTTGTGAATAGGGCTGGAGCTTAAAAAGTATGATTCAAAATCGTTAAGCGATTATAAAAGAACAGTTGACCATGAGTGTTGTGAGAACGGAAAAGGAATGAAGTCATCAATACATTAACTGTTAATTAACTTCATAATTATGGCTTACATAAATCTCCTATGAATTATTGATTGCAAGCATTAGCAGATCATTCTTACAGTCATCATGCCGACCATTAGACCACTCTCAGGTCTGGGTGGGGCCAGTTGGCGCTCCATGCTCCATTTCTGAACAACTGATGCCACATAGGGGTTGTCCAATTTTAGCAGGCGGAAGGCAGTCATATTAACACCACTGTAGCGGTACGGCTCCAGATCCAATGCAAAGAGATCCTAAAATGCAAGATAAGGATTTTCATTTAAAAAATATTAAACAGTCTGTGTCTAATGCTATATCTTAATGAAAGCTCTTACATATTCCATAAACATTTCTAACTACTTTCAACTTGAAACACCTTCTAAGGACACAGTTTTAATTTTTAAAAGGACACATTAAAAAGTACCAAAGGTATTTTACTACACAGGCACAAACATTAAGCATAGGCACAGCCTGAGTATTTCAGTGGTGGAAGAGGGAAACATTAATTTATATGCATTTTCTTACTTTCCATTTTATTCTACATAACATTTTATACAAGCATAGAGGTTTTGCAAACATACCAAGGTAGTGAAGAAGAAATGGTAGTACTCAGTCATCATCCCCATTGACATTAGCTAAAAAAAGAGAAACATAAACATTGCACAGGAATTTCAATGAGCACTTATTTAAGGGCATGATTCCTGCAGTGATTAATTTATTACAGCTGTAATATACAGCAGTATTTTTAACTCTAACTGATGCAGTTAGTTGCTCTCATTTATTAAAAACCATGATGGAAAATATATTAATGTTTTACCAGAGAGTCAACACCTGGATCAAGCAATGGACCAACTGTAATTCAGCAGGAATTTTGAAAAAACAGACAGTAGAGCTCAAAGTTATGTATAACAACAAAATAAGATATATAATTTCAACTAGCACAATGCAACAAATATTCACGTAACTAGGACTAAAGAGCTGCTTGGCTATTTATTACTGGGGCTAATCAGGAAAAATTTCTAGTTCTGGACTCTTCAGTACTAGAGAAAAGTGGTCTGAGTAGACCAGATTTACCCTACTTTTGACTGACAGGCTCATCAAATTAAAAAGGAACGTGCATCAGGCATAGTGCCCACAGTACAGAGCTCTGTATTATGAGCACAGGCTGCTTCATTTGGTCAGGTCTAGGTCCAGCAATGTTATATAATGCAATAAAATAAGGTCAGCTGAGTACCTGATTATACTGAAAGACTAGTTTATTCCATCAATAGTTTGGAATGCCACAGGCATATTCCAGGACAACAATGCCAAGATTCATTGTGCTTGAATTGTGAAAGAGTTGCTCTGGAAGCATGACAAATAATTTTTACACATGGAGTAGCCAGCACAGAGTTCTGACCTTTACCCCACTGTCTTTGAGATGTGCTGGAGAGGACTTTAAAGACTGCTTTAGACACACCTATCCCCAATACAAGCGCTTGGCCAAAACTTTGAGGACTCAGGATGAATATAAATGTTATTGACTTAAAAAAAATAAGGTCTTCAAAACAATGCCAAAGCAAATGTGTACCTTAAGCTATCCTAAATGTGGTCCAACAAAATACAGTGTGTGACTTTTTTCTTTGGTCAGGCAGTGTATGACATGTCTTTAGTAATTCTACTGAACAAAATATCAAAAAAGATGAAAGGCTATGTAAAACAGCTAGCTCATTGTTCTATACCTTTCAAAAATGTAAGTATAAAGACTAAAAAGAGGTGAAATATTAACAGGAGTTCACAGAACTTCAACTTCAGTCTAAAAAGTTACCAGTAAGCATCTTATAACTCCAAGGTTAAGATGATTGGTTGATGATTGGCACCTGCTTGAGCAGTTCAGAGGCCATTTGGTTGGAGCAGTCAAAGATGACATAGAACTCCTGCTCCTTCTTCATCTCCTTGAGCAGAGGGCGGGCATCACTGCTCCCTGCGGGCAGCTGGCGAATACGCACCTTCATGCCGTTTCTGGATGGGGCTTTAATCAGCTCCTGCATGCGCATTAGGCCTGTTAAAGAGTCAACACAAAAGAGTGAATACAAGGACAGGCACATTATGAGGAAAACAAACTCATTACTGCCTGGAGTATTTGAGTGTTTTTGATTTCCCCAGTGTGAAGACCATGCCAGACATCATCACCTAAATTGGGACCCTAATCTTCTTTGGCACTGTCAATAGACCTCAATCAATGAGTTTTTATCATCCTCCCCTCTTCTGTAGTCAAAGGACACCTCAAATTCTTGTTGTGAAATAAATAAATAAATAAATAAATATGGGTTGTTTTACTACTAGGCCGAATTTATATTAGATGGATAGTCTGGGAAGGAATCTGAATTTAATAGCTGTAAGAAACAGCAATTTTACTCAAAGAAAACATCTGAACACAGTTAGAAAAGAACTAATATGTTTTAGAATAGGAAACTCATATCACTGGCACTTAGAGGATTGGGTGATTTGGCAGTAGGGTTTTAAGCCTTTCTGCTGGACATACACAACAAAGCACTGCCTCATTAGGGAGGGTAATCACCTGCACTCTCCACAATTTCACACAAAACAGTTTGGCCATTCATCTCCACAGCTAATGAACCTTACTGTCACATCCAGATGGACATGAGAATACACCCAGGAGGTTTAAACATTTGAAGAACAATGTCCCCTACCCTAGTGGACAACCCTGTTACATACACATGATGGTAACACTGCATATATGAACCACTTATTATGATAAGCCTTTTGAATAATTCAGGTGCACAATGTTAAATAATAGTCATATAGAAAAAAGGCACATGGAAGTCACAGGGGAAAATCCCAATTATTACATTCCCAAATTAAATCATCCAGGTGGGTTGGATTAATCTTGGCTAGACAGAAACTTGTCTCCAGATCTTCTTGAAAAATATGTTTATCTGAAAGTGATACATCAGACCATCAGATCAGATCAGTCTGAATCCAGATATGGCCATTAATAATGATTATTTGAATTCCTTAATAAACCTATTTCATACAGAGATTAAAAAATTTATCAGTGACTAGGCCAACATAATAAATAATGGAACAACACAAACATAAATAATTCGCGCGCACACACACACACACACACACACACACACACACACACACACACACACACACACAGAGCAAATTTTGAGCTGGCATCTGTTACCTAAGCTCTCCTAATGATTCTGTAATCATTTTGGTTCCAAGTCTCTGGCTAGAAATCAGACACACTAATCATTTTATAGCTGGCCAATTTTATTACAAGTTATTCCTAATGAAGCAAATCTTTCTTGTTTGAGATTTCAGCATCTGAAAAAATATGCATTAAGTGCAGTGGTGGGAAATAGTTTTTGTTCAGCATTAGTTTGATAATCAGTAAAAACAGGTTTATTAGCTAAATGCACAAGAAGGGTATATTTAATACACACACAATGATGGGGCAGCTGCTTATTATTATGTAATCAAGGTAATTAAAGAAGAATGTTGGATGATCACCACCTGACCTCATCTTTATCTCCCCAACTTATCCCAAAATTTTTAGATAGAGCACCATCATTACAGATCCATTGCTCCTCAGACCAGTGCTTTAGTCTATATAGCCTCCTAGCCTACTCCTAGCACTAGGAATCGTGCAAATAGGTTCACGTATATCTGCTCAAAAGAATCTTATTCTTTTCTCACTACTTCTTTATAGTTTAGAAGCTGAATTTATTCATTAGAAGGGATGTCCACAAACATTTGGATATACAGTGTATACATGGTTCATAGCAACATACTGTATTTAATCTACACTCCATCCAATGCTAGTACAAGTGGATTAGACACAGCAGTTCTGCTGGAGTGTTTGAACCTCTCAGTGTCACTGCTGAAATAAGAATAGTCTATTAACCAGAAATATCCATCCTACAGTGTCCTGTGAGCATTGATGCAGGACAAGAAAATGACCAACACAAATTGTGCAGAAACACATGAGAGGACAGAGAATGAACAGTGTTTAAACACTCCAAAAGTACTTGCAACATTAACACACCACCACATTAGTGTCATTGCAGTCCACCACCCACCACCCACCACCTCTATAATACCTGGTCTGTGGTGGTCCTGTTGAGTCCTGATTATGGCTGCAAGATATTGGAAAAAACTGCAATATTTTTTTTGTTCTGTATTATATATTGTGATATTAAAATTTACCAGCATGCACCTGAAGTCAATGATCCAACATGTCATGATATTAATATATAGGTGCTGGTCATAAAATTAGAATGATGAATCATGAAAAAGTTGATTTATTTCAGTTATATATATTATATTCATTCATTACACACAGACAGATATATTTCAAATGTTTATTTCTTTTTATTTTGATGATTATAACTGACAACTAATGCAAATCCCAAATTCAGTATCTCGGAAAATTAGGATATTATGTATGACCCATACCAAAAATGTTTTAGAAATGTTGGCCAACTGAAAAGTATGAACATGAAAAGTATTATCATGTACAGCACTCAATATTTAGTTGAGACTCCTTTGGCCTGGATAACTGCAGCAATGCATTGTGGCATGGAGTCGATCAGTCTGTGGCACTGCTCAGGTGTTATGAGAGCCCAGGTTGCTCTGATAGTGGCCTTCAGCTCTTCTGAATTGTTGGGTCTGGCGGATCGCATCTTCCTCTTCACAATACCCCATAGATTTTTTTATGGGGTTAAGGTCAGGCGAGTTTACTGGCCATTTAAGAACAGGGATACCATGGTCCTTAAACCAGGTACTGGTAGCTTTGGCACTGTGTGCAGGTGCCAAGTCCTGTTGAAAATGAAATCTGTATCTTCATAAAGTTGGTCAGCAGCAGGAAGCATGAAGTGCTCTAAAACGTCCTGGTAGACAGCTGCGTTGACCTTGGACCTCAGAAAACACAATGTACAACACCAGCAGATGACATGGCACCCCAAACCATCACTGACTCTGCCTCTCCTCTCTTCCTCCAGACTTTGAGACCTTGATTCCCAAAGGAAATACAAAATTTACTTTCATCAGAGAACATAACTTTGGACCACTCAGCAGCAGTCCAGCTGACTCCAGCTGTAGTCCACTCTTTGTGAATCTCCCCCACATTTTTGCTTGTATTGTTTTCTACCACATCTTTTCCTTCCCTTCGCTTCTCTATTAATGTGCTTGGACAGAGAGCTCTGTGAACAGCCAGCCTCTTTAGCAATGACCTCTTGTGTCTTGTGCAAGGTGTCAATAGTCATCTTTTGGACAACTGTCAAGTCAGCAGTCTTCCCCATGATTGTGTGGCTTACAGAACTAGACTGAGAGACCATTTAAAGGCCTTTGCAGGTGTTTGGAGTTAATTAGCTGATTAGAATGTGGCACCAGGTGTCTTCAATATTGAACCTTTTCACAATATTCTAATTTGAGATACTGAATTTGGGATTTTCATTAGTCGTCAGTTATAATCATCAAAATTAAAAGAAATAAACATTTGAATAATATCAGCCTCTTTGTAATGAATTAACATATTATAATATAATATACAGTTTCAATTTTTGAATGGAATTACTGAAATAAATCAACTTTGTCTGTCTAATATTGGAGTAAAATAAATTATACTGGGCAGATTAATTCTGACTCTGGTCGATATGCCCATGGAAGTTAGATTAGTTTTAATATTTTGTATTAAGCAGCACATCGCACAAGATATTTCAAAGTACTCCTATATGGTAAGAGGAGCTGATAAAATGGACAGTGAATATAGAAACAAGGAGGTGGTCATAATGTCATGGTTGATATATATGCTTGATACACACACACACACACACACACACACACACACACACACACACACACACACACACACACACACACACACACACACACACTTACTTCTTAGCACTACATCCCATAACCTTTAAAAAGAATGAAGGCAAGGCAATAACCATAATAATAGACTGCTGACCCTCCTGGGTATGGCATTTTCTTGTGTCGGCTAACCCCTGTGCAAGGGATTATGGGACAGAGGCATGGTGTGGGATTGTTCATGTCCTCAAACAGATTTTATTCAGTACAAGCCCTGAATGAGCACTGACAATCTGGCATTTTATTCATTGTCATAGATACTGGATTTGATAGCACTGAGGCCTAACTAACATTTTGGCCTAAATTCAGTAGAAATGCTTATATAGTGAAAGCCAAACAGATAACCATTTCTGGTGTATTCAAGTGCATATTTACATGATCTGTCAGCTGCTCTGTTAAATTTCAAATTGGGGAAGGATCTGAACAGTACTGTACTAGTACTGTACCAGTACTGTACAGTACATTACATCATACAGTACATTACATCATGACATCATACAGCATTGAATCTCTCTGAATGGATCTTTCTCATTGTATTGTTTAAATAGCAGTGCTCTGATCTGGCAGCATTGTGGCAAAAAGTGAAAAGATAATAAAGCAATACAAGCAATGTTAAGCAACTGCGACAATTCATCAGTCTATGTTAGGACATTCAGCATCCTGGAATGAAGGAGCTTTGAAATATGTCTTCTCTACATTTAAAGGTGAGACATTATGCCAGTTTAGAACTGCAGCAACTTCAGACCTTATAATTGTTTGGAAATACAGCAAAATGGAAAATCTTTCTTAAGGCTACAATCTACTCCACCAGACACACTATCTAAACTGTGGTATTCTACATTTATTAAAGGGAAACACTGCATGTATCTCAATAACTTTGACCAGTTTCACAGCACTGCCTTGTGGGTATGAAATTCAAACTACCATATCTAAAATTACCTGACAGAAAAAGTCCTCTGTGCCAGTGAGTAATAGGCATGAGTTGAACCAGTAGTACATAAAACCTATCCATGCGTAGACAGCCTGCAGTGACTATAAAATTTGCTCTCTTCTCCCAGCCAAGCACATTGAGAGCTCACACTGCTCTGAGAATGGTACTGGGAGCTGCAGGAAAGAGATATCTATTGTATTATGTTCATGTGAAATCAGTTAATCCTAAAACAGACACTCAAACACACACACACACACACACACACACACACACACAGAACTGATATTTATATATCAGAGAACTCAAGCACTGACAATATCCTGAAAGTCCTGATTTCTGCTGCCGATTCCTGATAAGTAACAAAAACTACAATTATCCTGTCATCTAACAGTGACAGTCATATCTAAAAGTCATGACTATAATCGCCATGGCCCCTGATCCTCCAGGCCAAGCATCAGTCCAAGGAGGATTCCAAGTGATTCCAAGTTGGAAACAGTTCTTTGGACACAAAATGACCACCAATTAGCATTTACAGGTCAGTTACAGTAATGGCAGGTGTACTGTGCTCCAAAACTGGCCAAGCTGTGCAAGTCACATTTAAGGTTTGTCAATTTGATATCTGGGCCACATGTGGCCCACATGCAGCCAACCATGTGAAATGTGTGAAATTTTTAATTTGATCCAAAAGTACCAGATTAGAACAATGTCAGTGCTGTCATTCCATAGTGGTGTGTGGGCTGGATGAAAAGGTTAGATATATAAGGGTGTAACAACAAAATGTATTGAGCCTTTTAACTGAATACCCACAATGCCTCAAATAATAATTTCAACAATTTTTATATTAATTAGATTTTAGGTTTATATACACTGATCAGCCATAACAATAAAACCACATAATATTGTGTCCCCCTCAAGCCACCAAATCAGTTCTCTCATAAGACCTTTGAAGGTACCTCCATGGATCACATCAGTGAGTCCTGGGCTCATTGTCAATCCAATGGATGTCCTTCCTTGAAATATTTTTGGTAGGACTTAAACAATTCATTGATAAACCTGAGTTAGCACGTTCTTTGCCTGTTCTTGGTTAATCCATACAGCCATTCAATCCAGCTCACTGAATTCCACATGGAGGACTTTTAGAGCTGCACAGGGTGCTTACACCTGTTTTTACATGTGACGTGAAGGAGACATGATTTGATGGCAGGGTGAAAAACAGGGAAAGAAAGAAAAAATAGTGAGGGATGAACAGAAGATAGAAGGCCAGTAGAAAACAGCTGTTAGCATGACAGCACAACATCAGTGCTTCAGTATCTCATCAGATTTAGTCCACAGAGTGGATTCCACACAATATAATGTTAAAGTCATCACAAATGTGTTTGATTTTTAGTGGAGATGAAGGCTAGATGAAGGGTTTGACTAGATGTAATGACCAGTTAAGGAAGGTAATCAGCAAGGTGTTTAATTATGATGTGCCTAAGTTTGTCTCTCTTTCTCTCACACACACATACAGGATGAAACACACCCATTTCCTTCACATATATTACCCCAGAGAGCAGAAGAATCAGGTGTAAGTAGCTATTGGAGCCTAAAATGCACCAATCCAATACAGCAAGTATATCCAGGAAAGTTTGAGTTAGGTCAGCAAGTATAAGACAACACTTCAACACATAAATATACAGTAAACAGACCGATGTACTTACAGTGTGATATCTAGTCCTACTAAACAATATCAATAATTACTATAATATTGCCTATTTTTCAGTAAGATACAGCAGTGTTTGGACAGCTTTGTATGTTCAACACACACACACACACACACACACACACACACACACACACACACACACACACACACACACACACACACACACACACTTACTTGATTACATATTAATTAATTATTTATCCAATTACTTGGTTAATTGATGGAATAATTGGATATAATACTCAATTACTAAGATAATCGATAGCAGTGATTGATTCCAACACATCAACTTCCAATAGTGACTTTTTACAAGATCATCAAGGTAATCAATCTCTGCAGCTGTGACTAACCTGTGCTGTCTTCATAAACCACAGTGATGGACTTCCACTTGTAGTAGGTGACAACATCCAGAATAGCCCTGCTGATGGAGGTGTGCTCTGGATACAAGTTGATAAAGAAAGTGTCCTTGTTGTCCACTGAGGGGTGTTTCCAGCGGGTCTGAATGTGGGGGACCTCTAGGGCATTACAGATTGACTGCACTGCGCTGACAGAGGAGCTGTGAGCTGGGCCAAACACTGCGGCCACGCCCAGAGCTAACTGGTCACATACTGAAAGAGGAAAGCCATCAATGAATGCAAAGTAAAGGAAAAAAGTAGAGAAAACGGAAAATGGGGAGCAGGATACGGAATACAGGTTGATAAAGGAAAAGCAGAAAAGACAGAGAAACAGTGAATGTAAAAGTAATGTTATTTTCAACAATAAATCTTAAAATAGCTCTTTATCACCCAGAGATGGAAAACAAATGAAACACAATGACAGATGTGATCTGAAGTCTGACCTCTTCGAGAGGCTTCAAAACTGTCAAACAGATTCACTCTCTGAATGTCATAGGTCAAAGTGGTGTTTGGCATCAGTGTCCTGTTCCGGTTGATACTAGTAACAGCAAATTTGAAGGCTAACTCATCCACACTCACTGGCTCATTCTCTCGGGTCTCAAAAATGCCCCCTGCAAACAGTGAAAGTAGAATGGAACAAAGAAAGAGAAGAAGGAAAAACAGTAAAAAAAAAAAAATCATCACAATAAACAGAAGGAATCAGTACAGTCAAAAGACCTGTTCCAGTTCCCTTTTTCTATTACTGAGGGTTATTAAAAACACAATTATTGGTGAACAGAACATTACATTTTACATTTTCTAAGATGAGTCCACAAAAAGGCAAACACAAAAACAGATTGCATTATAAATCAACCATGTACACCTTGTATAGTATCACATAAATTACACTTCATATACTTAGTAATCTTACCTGCTTTCATAAAAGGAAAAGGGTCATTAGAGAAAACAATTTTCTTGTACTGAGAAGTAACTTGCCAGATTTCTGAATATAAAAAAACTGAAAGCTTTCTTCAGACAAATCAAACAAACAGAGAATGAACATAAAGACCCATATTAATAAGATTTGTGTAGTTGTATTTTCCAGCAGTCATTATTTGTTTTTATACCACTTTCACCCCCTCTTTATCCCTTAGATTTACAGAGGCTGTCTCTTTTACTGTCTTTAGGACAGATATAAAACAAATGATCTATGTTGTGCTTGACTGTCCTGTACTGTCCCTAAATTCAAAATGCATTCAGAGCTAAAACCACTCCTGACATCTGCAGTATGAATGGGCAGAGACAAACTGGTAGGCAGAGATATGTAAATGTGTTTGTTCTTTTGAATAGAAATGGTGTTTTAATAAGTTAGCTCTCATATATGGACTGACCTATGTAAAGCTATGTAAGCCTAATGAGCTCAGGTTTAATAAATGAATGGAAATAGTTATTAAATAATTCAAATAACTGATAATTGAATAATTAATAGATCAATTAGTGATTAACATATCATGTTTAAGGTACGGAATTTAACAACTGCAATGTGAAGCCCAGTAATGCTTGTAATGGTATGTTTAACATCACAATTTGGAACTTACGATTTAGTGCATGTAGGTGGTGCAAGCCAAGCTCCACTCAGAAACTTTGAACATTATATGGCACCAATGCAGCAATGAATCAGAATAAACCTGCATCACTCAGACAGACAGATGCACATTGTTTTTAGGATGTGGCTCTGTTCACTAAAGACAACTGGAATGAAATCTTGGATGTCCACATTTTACACAGGCTATTATACATTTATAAACTGATAGGTCATTTAGCTTCCCCTTTACATTGTTATCCTCCCATTTTATTGAAATATATTAGTTAATTAGAGTGACCTTAGCCAATTTAAATTTAAATAAGTTCTAAAAAACTGATCATATCAGTAGCCATTATATAAGACTACTGCTATTAAACCTCCCCAGTGACAATGGGAGGCTGCTGCTGCTTCACTAAAACTCAGTACCACACAAACACAAAAAAGTTGATTTGAGGCCAAGTCCAACGATGCTGCCAACTGTGTCCCCACTGCAAGAAGCTAAACTAAACAGTAGGCTATGTATCCACAATTACACACAAGCATCTGTTTAAAAACCAACTGCTATAATGTACTACTAGATTGTGTTCATTGTTGTTGACGTTGTAATACAGCCTCTCTTAGTGGAAAAACAGGAAAATGTTCAATGCAGGCAATGTTCTGCATAAATCTTAAAGGGTAGGGTCGAAAGATACCTGTCAGACACTGAATATATAAGTACAAGTAAATATAAGTACGAGTACTAACAATTACTACAAGTACCACAAAAAACACATACCTACACTAAGACAAACACATGCCATATATAGTATAAGCTGTACAGTCTGTGTGTATGTATGTGTATATAGCAGATGTGTGTATGTAACAGTATATATATATACTGTTACTAACTATTCATACTCATGATCAAAAACAGTTTAACTCAAGGAATCACCCAGTTGCAATGCACAACTGCACACACTGTAATGGAGCCACTCAGAATAGCTGTCAGTCATCTTCAGTGATCAGTCCCACTTTTGTGGACACAAATCCATATGTAGAGGCTCCGTGGTCAGCACCAAGGTCACTGGTTTGTTGTCATGTGTCACACATCCAGAAGGACTGGTGTCATGGTATGGAGTGCACTTTCATATAATGTCAGATCATCTTCTTTACAGGCACTTTGACAGCCCAATATTACATTAATGAGGTTTTGGAACAAGTGGCCCTACCTTTTCTGCACACTCCAGTGCGCTATTCCAACAGGACAACACTCATCCACATGCAGCTGTTGTCTCAAGAGCTCACCTTAAAATCATTAATACTATTCCATTGCCAGTCGCATCACCAGACCTATCCTCGACTGAAAATGAATACTACTGGATGCAGTATCAACACTGAAGGAGCCGAGTGATAATATTATTGCAGGACATCATTAGGAATCTCTACAGCTCCTTTCTGAGAGGTCTGAAATGTTGCGTGGTACACAATGCCATACTGAGAGAAACTACTACTGTATATGTATTACAATAAATATTGTCCATATCAGTCTAAATTTTCTAATTGTTTTATTTCTGGAAAAAACCCAACAGTTCCTTCTGGGAGCAACTATTATATTTTTGACCATCAGTATAATTCTAATTTAATAGTAATATTAATGTTAATATTTAATTAATTCTGTTTTAATCAAATTATTTCTATATTTCCCATGTTCCCACTTCTTTTACTGAACTTTGTTTTTCATCAGTAAAATTTAATGTATGCTCAGTTTGAGTTTAGCTCAAGGTTGAATTCAAAAATAATAAGAAGAAATTGATGGAAAACTCTAATTATAAAAAGGTAGATGCAGTGTGTTAGAAATTCAGCAGATTTGTGTGTGTGTGTGTGTGTGTGTGTGTGTGTGTGTGTGTGTGTGTGTGTTAGACTATAAGGGCCAGGCATAGAAAGACTGATGCCTAAGGGCAAAATGAGGCTTTGAACCTTTTACAGAGTAGGAAGATCTGCTAGAAAGAGGCAGAACTGAGAACAGACCATGACAGAGCAAATTAGTTTTGAATTAGTATTTAACATATAATAAAAATCAGGATTGACACAATTAAATATATTACTGATTGACCCTTGATTTGCCCCTTGAAATTTTTCAAGTTTTAAAAAAGGCCAAACAATAAAAAAATATTTATCAGTTACATTACACTTCTATTCTCATGTAATGGATACACAACACAAAATATGATGAATATTCCAAAAAGACAACACAAAATTCAGAAATGTAAAACACTGAATATTTAGGAATGAAATTTTCCTTCAAAATTTGCTGAGAAAAACTGCATATAGAAACCTTCTCTTAACATTTTGTTGTGTGCAGTGTTGTGAGTTTGTGTTTCTTACTCGACTGAAATGGAACTGAAGTTTTAAAGGACTGAGGCTTTTCAGGAGCCAGTTCGCACAGAAACTGTATTTACACCATAATAAAAGGAAGCTACATTTTTTATTTTTATCCTCAAGGTTTCTAGGTAAAAGACAATTGTCTAAGTTGATTCAAACTACTACAGAAGGAGTTTTTAATCACTAAATCAAGAATAAGACCTAATATTAAATTACTCTTCTGTTCTTAGATGAAGTGAAGCAATGAATAGTTCATATTCCCAGACCACTGTGGTCATTCACTGAATGGAGCTCATATAAATTGGAGAAATGTTGCTTTCTCTTATTCATCAGTCCCCCAGAGCGTGGCTGAGTAAGAGGGTGGCACACACGGCAGGTAGGCCGCCTTACTGGCTTTGATCAGCAGACACTACAAAGACTCAACCATGTCAGGTGCAGTGTAAAAGCTAAGTGATTGTGATAGCACACACAAGGCTGCAGACTGAAATAATACATCTGGGCTACAAAACCATTCTAGATTTGCTATTTCTTCCCTATTTCAGTTCCATTTAATACAAAACACAATGTGCTAACTGAAGACAAATACATTTACTATATATAGTAGATACAGTTCCTGCCAAAGCCAGAAAAGGAGTCCATTTACAAGTAAATAAATCAGTTCCTCTACGTTTCCTCACTTGGTTTTAAGCCTTTTTCACTCAGATGCCTAGATATTGTGATATAGATATACCTGGCACTAAATGAAGCCACACCTGAAGGTTTTAATTATGTGCATAACCCAAGACTGTCAGGTAGATGAGGTGGTGTCTGTATAATCTACCAAAATATTTTTAGAAATTAATCAGATACATTATACCACCTTCACTTCCTTTGAAATTCTGGCTATTAACATTGTTAGTCCAGCCACAAACAAGAACATACTGTCATTAATTAATCTATATAGACCTCCAGGACCCTACTCAGAGTTTTTAAAACAATTTAGTGAGTTTGCTGCAGACATAGTAGTCTGCAGTGATAAAGTAATAATTGTAGGAGATTTTAATATTCACTTTGAGAGGGTAGATGAACCATTAAAAAAGGCATTTACCTCAAACCTAGACTCTGTAGATATTATCCAGAATGTAACTGGGATGACACATTACTGTAATCACACTCTGGATTTGGTTCTGACCCTGGGTGTTGGCATAGATAACTTAAATACTCTTCCCCAAACCACAGCAATTTCAGATCATTTAATTTCCTTTGAGCTACAGCTTAGCCAAAATGTATGTACGTCCCCTCATTACTGCATGAAGTGTTTAATAAGATCAACTACAGCCCAACAAATTACTGACAACCTGCCTGATTTTTTAACACCAGATTACTCTCCAACATATCCAGAGGAGTTAGATAGATTAACCAACAGAATAACAGATCAAAATTGCACAATGCAGCACATATTCCACTCAGCTTGGAAGAACAGCCTTATTGATTATAGAAGGGCTCTCACTAGAGCTCGTTCAGATTATTTATCCACAATGATTGAAAAAAAACAAAAAAAACAATCCCAGAGTACTTTTCAGTGCAATCTCAAAACTTACAAAAACTTACAGGCAGGTACACCACCTCAGATTCCATTAAATTTCACAAGTAGTATCTTTATGGACTTTTTCAATCATAAAATAGAAAATATTACACAGAAAATTCAACCCATAATATTAAATCCAAACAGTTTGTATTCTGGTCTGGCTGATATAGAACAAATTTGATTGAAATCAATTTTGAAATCACCTGATGATTAAAGTGTGTTAAAAATAGCAAATCATGTTTTGTCGTAGTAACTGTCCAAGAAAAGGCTTTCTACTAAATCTGGACCATTGTTGTCAATATATTGGATGACAACCACCCCACCTGTTCCCTAACTCATTCCAAAAATATTGGATGGAGCACCATCATTCCAGAGTTCCACTGCTCCACAGCTCAACACTACATCTGACATAAGGTATGGTGCCAATAGGTTCATGTTTATCTTCTCCAAAAAGTCCTATTCTATTTGTAATACATCTCTAAGTAACAAACATTTGGACTTAAGTAATTAATTGTTTAAAAGCATGTTGTTTATGATTTGTTATCATAAGACATTTTTACAGAATGACACCAGCTTAAGTTTGCCAAGTCTACTTTTGTGCCATTACATTAATTGGTTTAGGTCTGACAGTTAACTCCTGAAGCCTTTCATATTCTTCATATTCTGTGCAGAAGTTTGCAGGCAGTGAAACAAGCTTAGGTTAACATAGCTAAAATAATCAAGTTTAACAGAATCTCTAAATTCCAGCCTTGTCTACTAGCTAAGGATATTCTAAGTAAACAGCAAAGCACTTTTGTAAGTCGCTCTGGATAAGGGCGTCTGCTAAATGCCGCAAATGTAATGCAAATGTAACAGTAAGCTTTTCTACATAGTTTGCAGTCTGCTGTCTTTTGAGCAACATCCATCTTTTTAAAGCCAATGCCAGTGAAAATGACACATGTCTAGCAATATGTTTAAATCTGATGGCGTACACTTCAAGGCTGGTGGTGGTGTTTGTGTTTTATGTCCTGGCACTGTTTGTTTGCTCATTTTAAACTGATGCATTTTTAGGCAGACACTCTAGCTTTAAGTGTATACTTGCACATTGCATGCATATACAAGCACTGCATAGGTAGTCTTAATGTGCATGCGCAACTACATGACCCAGTGCATTCATTGAGTCAAGACATTTTTGATTATTTTTGCAGTGAGTGACCGAATTGATAAAGTCAGGTCATGCATTGTTAACAAAGCAATTAAGATATTACCATTGACTATTCCTACCGCACACCCCTATTATGTAGATAAATCTTAAACAGGCACAAATCACATTGATGAGTCTTGGGCACCCGTCACTCTGTCACCAATGCACTGGTTGTCCATCTTTTTGGCCACTTTGCACAATGCAGCCTCAAAGACAAAGGGCCACAGCCATGAACATGAAGACTAATTGGAAATATTTGCCATGTAGCACCTTGGAAATGTTTGCAGAAATGTAGTACATGTTATTTAATGTTATCATTTTTCATGCAAACAGAAGTGGTAGTACAGCAGTTTATTCCATTCAAAGCTAAAAATCTACTCTATATTTCACCTTTGAAATATTCACTGGTGCCAAAAGCATACTAATTTCTCTCTCTGTGTGACACACATACACACACAGGGTCTATCAAGAAGAAACAAAAGGTACTTTCACCACCCAAAAGCCAGCCAATTCATTATGTGGTAGTTTTCCAAAGAACACAAAAGACATTTCACCGCTAACAGCTGTGATATGTACTTTGCTGTGGTATTGTATTCTGCAATTAGAGTTGACTTCAATTTCTCATTTCTCCCATGTTAATAGAGAAATCAGCATCTCAAAGGCTCTTCCGTCTTTCGGGTTTGTGCCGCAGGGGGATGGTTTAGCACAGTTTCAATGGCAGATGGAATCTGAGAATCCAAATTATTTCAAGATCACCAGGAGAGTACATTTAATTTAGGATAAACCCTTTGGACAAATACAAGGAAAAACAAAAAAAAGTTAAAATTCAGTTCCAGGCAAGAGACCTAAACATGCAACACGTTTATAAACCAGGACATAGTTTTCATTGCTAGTAACACATGGAGAATTTCTGGGTCATAATAAGCTTCCTTTATGGGGCAGTCAACAATGTTCTGCAAGAAAATAACTGTCCTCTAAAGTTACACATTCAACAAAAGAATAATTTAGTCTGGAGCAAATAAAAATATTAAGAATAAGCTATTTAATAGCTTACTGGCTACATTTCTCGAGATAATAAATGGCTATTCATGAGGGACTACATTTACATGGGGTCTCTATCTCTCTTTCACAGGGGCTCCGCTGTGATTTTATTTTGTTCTGGATAACAAAATAAAATCACTGTTTTCACTGAGCTCAGCATTGGTCTGACAGTTTGAGTTATACCTGCATACACATCTAAGATTTGGGCTCCAGCAACTATATGGTATTTAGTCTGAGTGCTCCTATCTGAGATCCTCTGCTAGATATTGATAGTCTGTCAAACTGCCTCTGTCTGTTAAACTGTCTCTTGTTTACTGTATTTATTGTAGTATTTGCACTTTATGTTCTCATATTGTATTGCTGCTCCATGTTTCACCTTGGTTCTGAAGGAACGTAATTTCCTTGCACTGTGTACCTGTACTCAGATATAATGACAATAAAAAGCCTTGACCTTGACATGTTCTGAATTGTGAAAACATTTCTTTGCCTTAAAATGGTGAAATGTCTCTTCAATCATCTGGATGCAAATGTTGTGAATGTGATCATGTGATCAAATAATACAAACATTTGGCCTCAAGAAACTTGCTCTTTCTGTTGCAATTTTGTTGCCATCTGCATATGAGTTTTATCAGACGTCTCCTGGATAAACTAACTCAAACAAGGTGTCACACAGAATGCTCCACACAGTAACATATCAAGATATAATTTATTCATTTAGAATTATTTATATATAACCTTAAAATTAATCATTTGTTAGCAAATCATTACATATTAAACATATTAAAACCTAGGGACGTCAGGATTAATTTATTTTGCCCCAATCTGATCCAAGCCTCTCTGACAATTCACTCCCAGATACTTTAAAACACTGCAGTCAAATCGTGTGTGTGTGTGTTTTGTGTTTTACGTGAAAAAAATCACTAGTTTACAGGGTAGTGAACATGCAGTGACTTGGTGTGCTATAGCACAGCTAAACAGCTCAGTTTCCACAATAGTGTTATAACGTTTCAGATGCTTGTAAAACTCAACATTCTTTTTACATTCTGAGAAGTTCCTAACTACTAAAGAAATAATGTCCAGTAATGATTCCCTGAGGCCTCCAGATAGATTTTGACTTAACTACATTGTGCTTTGATTTATTTTTCAATAGATTTCTACAAAGTTTGAGTTTTGGTGAGAAGAGGCATTTTAGCTTACTGATTTCTGATAATGTTTGTCAAAACACACATGCAGGAACTAGCCCTGGTCACAAATCTGCAGACTAGAGTTAGACTTAGGTTGTGTAAATTCATTACTTCATGTGGGTTTGTGTCTAAGCTTGATATTTTATTGTAGGAAGTAATGCAAAAAAAAAAAAAAAATGTTAGGTCAGTTAGGTCAATCTTAGGTTACCTGAAGGTGTGTTTCCTGTTAAAGGTGCAAAGACATACCATGGCATTAATGGGTTTGTTAAAGTCTTTAGCGATAGCAAGTTGACAGTCTTATTTAATATAGCTACCATGGAAATAGCATGTCTTATACGACACTGGCTAACGGGCGGTCCAACATTTAATTGCCGTGATAGTACAGCGGCTAGTTGCCTTGTCCTACATTGTTACCTCAGTAATAGCACGGCAGCTAATGGCAATGTCCAATATCACTACTGTGATGATTAGAGGCCTTGTCAATTCTACCTCAGTGATAGCACAGCCTTGTCAAATAACTCAACCTTGGCGATACCCCATGAGGCGAGCAGACTTGTACAATTATGCTATCTCAGTGAAAGCACAGTGATAGTTGGCTCATCCAGCATCGCTGCCTAGATGTTAACACATCTGACATCACTGCCAGAGTGATACGTAGCAGTCAGCTAGTGGCCTCGTCCACCGTTACTACCACTATAACATCGCTCCTGCTCGTACAGTAATAAAACCCAGCTTTACTTTCAAGAGGATTTACATGGTTTCTATGTTCAATTTTATATGAGGATCAGACTGTTTTTATCTTTTAGAATGGTCACCATGTCAGATTAGACAGGTATCTGTATAAATTCTTGTCCTGTCTTGGTCAGGATACTGGCATCTCTATCCATTTAATGCTAGTCAGTCATTATTATCTGTGCCCTACATTTTCCTGCTCCAAAGTAACACATAATAGAACCATGTTATCACAGACACTGATACAAAGCATCAAAGCTTAATAAATGTGAGTTACAAGCTATGTTTGTGGGGTGCTTGGCCCTTCACATCTAAAAACATGTTTATGTACATGAAGTATTACATTAAACATATAATTAGATGTTACAGCATCTTTTTTTGAAAACAAAGAGAATTGCTTATAGGCCCAAATTACATCTCAAAAATGTAATATAAGATTCTATGCAGACCGAAGCAGTATCTTGCAGCATCCACCATCCATCGTACTTCAGTTTTATCAAGATGCCCAGTCCTATGCATATTCAAAATAATTTTGAACTAAAATAACTTTACACACTGTAAACTGGATCTTAAATTTACACATTGCAACTTACACAAAGGATTTTTCAGTTGCTAACTTTTGTCACAGAACATTTTCTCACTCAAAATAATCATCTGAGGGTCAGTTTCTTTAAAATTAGTATAAAACACAACATGTCAAAGTATCAAAAATTAATAATCCAGATGAATCTGATGACTTCAAAGTGTTCTCCTTTTTCAAGCCATTGTATTCAGATCAGTGGTGCAAAACAATACATATTTCAATAGAATCTGTTACACATCGATAAACATGCCAATTTACACAAGATTGGTGTATAAAATTCAAACAAGCAAAATATTCTCTTCAGCCCAACAATATATAATTATATGCAAATTTCCAAAACCTTATTAATCTAGGCACAGCTATGATACTATGATGAAAGTGCTTCTCTAAATGTGTATTGCAGCAGCAATGACTGTGACAAAAGTGTGGGGTACCCAGTGACACCCTTCAGTGCTCAGACACTTCCCAGCTGTGTCCTATTGGTAACCCTGCCCCTTTGTAATCATGTGTTTAATGTTCCTAATGTGCATATATACTTCCTTGTGTCAGTCTGGTGTTGTGAGTCTTCTGTAGTGTTACCCGTTATGCTAACTGTTATCTGTTATGTTAACTGCTTAATGAATTCCTGTCTTACATTAATAAAACCCCAGCGAGTACTTCCTCTTGACCCTTAGTTTGTTCAGTACCCCGCGAACATTACAATATTCACACATGATGACTGTAAAGAAAAGAAAACATGACAGAGCAAACAAGCATGGCATCTCTGTCTTTTATACACATTTTGCAATGTGGCTCACACTTTCTCCAACAAGACATCAAACCATCTAGTTTTTCCCACAGGGTTGACGCTATATCTCTGCCTGTACGATTTTCATTTTTGCATCATTCTTTTGAGGACAGTGAGTAACATATGTCTCATCCTAACATGCAGAACTCACTACAGCCCAACTGTTTTATGGCTAAAATGCAGAAAATATGCAGAAAACAAACAAACAAACAAACAAACAAAATAACCCCCACAATGTCTGTGCTCATGTCCCAGTCTATGTCTACGTTCTTGTCCCAGTCTAGGTCTGTATCCATGTCCCAGTTTATGTCTGTGTGTCTTTATGATTGTTTTTGTTCCGTTATCTGTTGTATCCTGTGTCTGATTTTTGTTTGTTTTGGTTTTACACATGCTTTTAAGCACATGGCTCTGTTTTGGTTTTGGTCTCATCTCAGCTCAGCTCTAGCTCTACTGTTTCCACATGTGTCTCATTTGACCAAAACAGGTCTGACTCCCCAAGACCTTTGAAGATGTGCTGTGGTATCTCGTACCAAACTGTTAGCAAGTTGTGAGCCTCCATTGATTAGACTTAGACTAAGCACAGAGCTAGATCAGACCATTTTTAAACATTTATTGCTGTGCAGCCGAGTGCATTACTGCTAAAATAGGCCCGTGTCATTGGGAAATACCACTGACATGAAGGGTTGGTCTGCCACAAATGTTTAGATATCAAAGTACATGTCAAAGTAATATTCAAACAGATACCTGCATCTAGGATTGCAGAGCAGAACATTACACAGAGCATCATATTGCCTCCATCTGCTTGCCTTTCTCCTATAGGCAAGACACACTCGCACCCATCATCCTGTAAAACAGGAAAGTCAAACTGTACATGCAAAAGGCCAGTGTAACTGCACATTTTCATTCCAACAAAATGTAAACACATGATCAGTTACTTTAAGAGTGGCCAATTGATTAAGCAAGTGGAATCAGGTGTCGCTGCTGGTTGTTTAGAATGAAAACATCCAATCTGGCCCTTTGTCAGTTTTACACCCCAATGTAAAAGAAAGCGTGCCTTATCAGACCAGGCCACCTTCTGTCATGTCTTCATGGCCCTAATATGC
Source organism: Acestrorhynchus altus (assembly GCA_034509495.1). Classification (NCBI taxonomy): domain Eukaryota; kingdom Metazoa; phylum Chordata; class Actinopteri; order Characiformes; family Acestrorhynchidae; genus Acestrorhynchus; species Acestrorhynchus altus. The sequence goes on from CM067519.1 coordinate 13,309,183, forward strand.
TTGTAAGTGGTGGACAGAGGTCAGCATTGGAAGTCTGACCTGTCTACTGCTACAAATCTCATTATAGGATAGACAACATTAACTTCCTAAAGCACTTTCCAGCTACAGAAGCCAACATGTGAAACTTGACCAGACAGGCTAACTACACATATCAATGAACCTCCATCACCCATGAACCCATCACATCTTAAACCACTTTAGGTCCTAATCACTGTATATCAGAAACACCACAAGACAAGATATCCAAAACTGTCACTATAAAAATTGTATCACTAAAAATTTGATTAGTTTTCTCACCTTTTTTATTCATATCTGCTTTAGCCATATTCACATGTGCAAGAAATACTAGACAAGCCCATCTGAACACATCAAAAAAGAAAAGAGAAAGAAATGTAAAACAAGCAGTGCCAACTAGAGTGCAAATAAGAGGTAAGTGTTGGGGAAGTGGGAGTGAATTTCAAATGGAAGAAAAGTACTGAATAAAATGATGGGACCTGAGGTTGGTGATGAAGGCTAAAACAAAGGGGAGATCAATGAAACTTTGAGGGAGTGTGTAGGATAGTAGGACTGTAAAAGCCCAGCCACTCACTAAAAATTGTATACAGAATGGAACAAGCAACCAGTGCACTTTATTAAGAATAGGAGCTGAAAAAAACCCCTCATACACTCCCCTCTAACGCACAGTCGAGAAGATAGCACCTTTTGTCTGCTTTTGTCAGTTTCAGATTTGGGGTTAACCTGTGCAGACTGTGCATTTTATTGTTAGAGGAGTAACCAACATGAAATCGAGAGCTGTCTATGGGTGAAAAACAAGCAGCTATGAAGCTGAAAGAAGATGGAAAATCAATCAGAGCCATTGGTTTGCTATGTCCTGAAAACGAAAGTCATCACTGTTGGACACAAGCAGATGTTGAGCAGACAGACCAAGGGAAATAACATCAGATGATGACAGAAACCTTGAAAGTGCTATAAATAAAAAACACTGTTAGTGCCATCAGCAACAACCTCCAGTGAGTGTCTCACATTCTACTGTTCACAGAAAATCTCATGAACAAAAGTTTCTGCAAACTACGAATTAGCAAGAAGAACAGGAAGCCCAGGCTGGAAATTGCCAAGAAATACAGAGACATTTATGGACAGGTGAGATTAACCTTTATCAATGTGATGGAAAGAAAGGATCTGCTCATGATACCAAACATATAAGCTCATCTGTGAAACACAGTTGAGGTAATATAATGGCTTGGGCTTGCATGGCTTCTTCTGGGATAGGCTCATTAATCACATGACACATTGATGATGTGACATAATGGCAGTAGAAAAATGAACTCAGACATCTACAGAAACATTTTGTCTGTTTGTCAATTTAAAGAAAGATGCAACCAAACGGAGTAGCAGATCCTTCATTATGCAGCAAGATCCTTCATCAGTGGCAAGAAGTGGAAGGTTTAAGACTGTCCTAGTCAATCTAAACAATATAGAGCTGCATTTTACCTGCTAAAGAGGAAACTTAAAATAGTATTGCAGTTAGTGCAAGCAAAGGATATTTAGTTAATATTACATCTTATTCACTTCAATTATTTGAAGATTATCTGTTCTAATACTTTTGCTCACAAGACAAAAGGGTGGGTTCAGACAAAAGGTGCTATCTTCTGAACTGTGTATCAGACCCAGAAATAAATAAACAAGTACCTGGTAGTAAAAGCTGAAATATGGATATTTTTTCTCATTTCTTTTATGTCAAACCCAAATGTTTTCAGTCTACAGCAAAAGTAAAGGGATTGGCCTCACTGTTACAATACTTTTGGAGGGGTAATTTAATTTGGCTAGACTTCAATTACACTTCCCACACTCTCAGTTTCAGCAATAACAAAGGTCGGCTATATTTTTTCATCCAGTAATCAAATTCTTACTTCTTAAAATAGGCAGTGAATCATCTGCATCAACAGAACAAAAAGGCGGAGCAACTGCTGGGACGTCTGCAGCACCACATCACAAAAGAGAAGTTAGGACTGGTGTGGGGAAATTCTGCCTGATTTTACTTTCACATACTTTCTTGTGATGATGAACATTTAACATACTTTGTGTAACAGTGTAATACTTGCATAACTGCATGATAATATAGAGAACACCTTTTGTTCGATGGCGTCAAGATCTGTCTATGAACTCTTCCAAATGTGGCTTTAGTGATTTGGTGTCCTAGGTGGGTTTATAGCTGTTTTTTATAAGAAATGTATGTTGATACAAATGCCACAATTACTGGCATTTAGCTGATGCTCTTATCCAGAGCAGCTTACAAGGTTTCTCACTTTAAAGAGGTGGGCTACAGTAGTGTCAGGAGTCTTGCCCAAAGACTCTTATTGGTGTAGCATAGTTGCCCAGACTGGTGTGGTGGCTCACTTGTGGTGTTATTTGTTGCGCCACACCAACCAACCAATTGCGCCACCAATTATGATAAAAACAATAATTATGATATTGTCATTTTAAGACCATTTATGCATTTGATATAATATAATATTGCAATAATATACTTTTAAAGAACAATAAACCTTTGATAATTAAGGATATAAACAAGCATTACAATTATAAATTACTGTGGTTAAATTATTATCATATATAGTCATTATGTCAGTTGTGATTCCTGGTGACCATAGAGTGTTCCTCCAGAATGTCCTGTCTTCTGTTTGGGTCTTTGAGCATCTGAAAATTTATTCCTTGAAATGTATCCATCCATTAGGCTTGATTTGGTCCAGGTGCATATGTTTGTCTTCTTTACTATTCAGGGAACTCTCAGAAGTCTTCATCAACACTAGAGTTCAAAGGAATCTATATTTTTCCTGTCTCGCTTGTTTATTGTCCAGCTTTCACAACCACACAGAACCACAGAGAAAAACATTGTCTGGATAATCCTGATATTTGTTTTTAAAGACAGATCTTTACATTTCAAAATCTTTTCAAGCTCATTCATCTGTGTCCTGCCAAGTAACAATCTGTGTCGAATTTCTTGAGTGCTGGATCCTTTTTTTTGAATAACTGAACCAATAGGCAAAAGCTGTCCAACATCTCCACATCTTCTTCATCAATGGTAAAGCTGACATTGTTTCCTGTCGTCATGATTTTAGTCTTCTTCATACTGAGCTGAAGTCCCATCTTTTCACTCTGAAAACTCTTTAACCTTTGTCATAAGGGCCTTCAGGGCTTCTAGATTTCCCGTTTTGAGTGTTGTGTCATCCACTCCAGTCCTCCAGTCCATCTTCTTTCATTATATGTTCTATAGACAGGTTGAACATGTATGGTGATAGTACGCAGCCTTGCCTAACATCTTTGCCAATGTGGAAACATTCTGTTTGTTGATCAGCTTGCTCATCATAGTAAAAATTCTGCATTAGAATACTGAGATGCTCTAATATTCCCATCCTCATAAGTATATTCCATATTTATGAAGTCCATGTAGTCAAAGGTTTTGCTGTAGTCTATGAAACACATGATTTGACCCCCTTTTTGAACTCGCTGGCTTTTTCAAAGATCAAGCGTGCATCTGCAATGATGTCTCTTGTTCCTCTGCCTTTCCTGAATCCTGTCTGCACATCTGGCAGATCTCTTTCAATCTAAGGCTCTAGTCTCTGTAGGATGATCTTCAGCATTATTTTACTGGCTTGTGGTATGAGGGAAATTGTGTGATAGCTGGCACACTCTTTCTTGTCTCCTTTCTTTGGTATTGGGACGTAGATCTCTTCTAGTCTGCAGGCCATTGAGTTATTTTCCATATTTGTTGGCATAGTTTGTTCAGTACTTCAAATGAATCTTTCTCAGAATCCTGAAATATCTTTATTGATATGTTGACAATTCCTGTGGCTTTCTTATTTCTTCTTGATCTCAGGGCTGGTCTTACTTCATGTTCTAGAACTAAATGTTCTTCTGTGTAACCAACTTCAACAAAAGTATCTCTGCAATTTACATCTCTTAAGATTACAACTTGTGGCTGAAATTTATTTTTGATTTCCAGCATCCTCTGAAAAACTTTTGCTTTTGTTCCCCTTTTCAATTCCTTTGAAGATGTTGTTGTAGTATTTGTCCTTGTACTTCCTAGACAAGCTCTCTGGAATTCTCGGTTTAGTTCTCGTAAATGATCTTTGTCCTTCTTGATTTTTGCATCTTGTCTCTTTTTTGCAATCCTGATTGTATCATCCAGCATCCACTTTCATTTCTTTACCTTTTTCATTCTATCCAGGTGTTTCCTCTGATTCTTATTTTGATGAACTCTTTGGGTTCCATCCAAAGTTCCTCTGGTTCTGTCATTTATGTCTAGCATTTGAAACCGATTCCTGATGGGGGTTTTTTTTAAGGCAGGTGGTATGTGCTCAAGGCCTTCCACAGTAGTAGTTTCTGGTCTGTTCCACAGTCAGCAGTTAAAATTGAGCTCTTCCATTTCTTAGTGCTAACAATGTAGTCAATTTGGTTCCTGTAAATTTCATCTGGTGATGTTCAGCTGTGCAACCACCACTTTGTTTGATGAAAAAATGTGTTGTTAATGAAGAAATCATTATATAATAACAGACATTATTAGCCATTTTCCTGCTTCATTCCTGTTTCCAAGTCCATATTGTCCAACTGTGTTTCACACCTTCTCACTTCCAGCCTTTGAATTCCAGTCTCCAATCAACAGCAATATGTCCTGTTTGCAGATCTTTACCAAAAAAGCTTTTGATTTCTTTTTCACTTGCAATTTCTGAATACAGCTAACAGTAGTCTCCCTCAACATGTGCAGCCCAGACACAGAAGGGAATCAAACATTCCAAAGCTGTCTTTAGAGCAGTTTTGACAGTACTCTTTCCTCTGTATTTTAGAGACATCATAAAGAATAGCCATTGGGCCATTTACTGAAGGCAGAAATAGTTTTATTTCCACCACTTACTTTACAAAGTCTGTTCTCATCATAGTTTGTCACATATAATATCAGTTTCACCACCTTATCCAAGCAAAAAACATTTTGTTCCTGATATTTTTTCTGCCATTTAACTTTTCGTAGTCAGATGTTCTATTATTTGCCCCATCAAAAAGGATGGAAACCCATTTGTGTCTCACTTTGGGTTGGGTAATGTTCATATTTGAACAAATACTGTTTATTATTTATTTAGAACATTTTACACTTAACATGTCTGGCCATTCTTGATGTATTTCCATTGAAAGATTACAGGATTCCACATTGTTATGGTTACACTTTACCAGCTAATCTCTAGTTCATGTGTGCTTTGTCATCTATGTCTGCAAGCAGGCTGCTAACATTTTTAAAATGCACCCACACTTGAGACAACTTTTGGCTCCACACTGCCCTGGGTATCACCTTTTGTAAAGTTTTCTCACAGTCTATGCTTAAATTTGGGTAAAGCTAATCAAATATAAAACACCACAGCAAACACACATTTTTCATAGCATAAAATACTAACTGAAAATAGTTACATAAGTGTTGACACCATTGTCAGAACTCAAATCTTAGCTAAACGTCTTTCAGTTCTTGTACATGAAATTTTTCTCACTTTGTTGCAGAAGATCTCTAGTTCTAGTCTTGGGTTGTATTGAATGCACAACTAGTTTAAGGTCTATTCAGAAATGCTCTATTTTTAGGTCAGAGGTCTGTGAGTGCCTTTCCAAAAGCTACATTGTGTGTCTCTTCAGATGTTTCATGGTGGTTTTGAGAAGCCGTCCTCTTCTGCCATTTTCACAGATGGCTTGTCTTTTGCATCCAGGATTTTCTAGTATTTTGTGGAACTCATTTTTTCCTCCACATATGCAATATTGTTATGGCCACCTATAACCACATAAACCAAAAACATTATAGATCCTCTCCATGCTTCAAAGCTGGCAAGTTGTTCTTTTCATGAAATGCAGTTCCTTTACTGACTATGGTATAAGACAGTCTGTATCAGAACTTGTTTCTAAAATGTATTTGTTTTTTCTAGATTTTCTTTATCATTTTTCAAATGCTGTGATTTGACATGATATTACATATAAGGTTTCCTTCTAACCAAAGTCTGAGAAAAAAAAGAGAAAAGAGTCACTGCAATGCTTAGGGTGCCCAGATTTTCAATAGCACATTGATGATTCAGACTTATGATTATGTTATGAAAGACAGAGTAACAGTGCATTAGGGTTTGTTAAAATTATAAAAATGAAATACTGTTTAGCTCCAGAGGCTATATTTACTACTTCTCAAGTATAAAAAAGACAAAATGTCATAAACTTTTACATGAGACTAAAGGTGTCTTTGTTGTTAAACACATGTATTTTATGTGTTTATTTCATATGATTGTAAATAATAACATTATTTAAATACAAATGACCACAAAAATAAAATAAAAAATATATAAATTATCCTATGTTTATTAGTAAAAAATATGCAGTTAGATATTAACAATTTTGGTGATATACTGATTTGTTAGTATATCACCAACAAATTACCTAGTATATCACCTTTGTTAGGTTTTCATCAGAAATCATATATAACTATTTCTCTTAATCACATTAAGATATGAGTTGTTTAGTCATATCGCCCAGCCCTAGTACTGATGATAATGAGCATAATATTCATAATAGAATAGATGGATTTATGCTGTCGTGTGTCATGTGTTACAGTAAAAATCTGGACACCATTGGGAAAGATCGTTTGGTTAAATAAAATAATATATGAACATATGGACACCCTGCTATGTCACTACTTAGTAACAGCTGCTTATGAGTATTCTGAGGCAGAGCTTAGGGGTGAATCAATAGTGATTATCGTTTATCCTAAAATCCTCTGCATGGACATACTGGACAACAACTTCCAATATCTACAACTATTAGCTTTTCTGCTTCTCTGTAAATTCTCTGTTCTGTACTGCTTTAAATACATCTGTCAAGAGGCATGGGGGGGGTGAAGCTTAAACACATCCAGCCAGCTTGCATATGGCTGAGAGCATAAACACATACACAAACACACACTCTTTGAACACACTTTAAAAAGATGCATGTGCACGATGAAACGGTTGAGGAACTTCAGCATGCACATTCAGGCTTCAATAAATTGTGCTGATGGCTGTGGAGCTGCGGCATTTCACACCCCACATCACGCATCCGAGGGCACGCACAGCCACATCTAACAGGATTAATTCCCCCAGACGGCCTGTGTGTTTCCGCCAGCGCAACACATTTCTCCCCCAGGCCACACAGTGAGGCTCAACACCTTCACATACAAACTCAAAAACTTTGCTGCACATGCACATGCTCTTGCACAAACTGAGGTTATGTGATACTGTTTTAACACTGATCTGTGAGTACTGCTGGGCAATATACCATCTATGCCAGTGCAGGTGTCACAACATAACACTAATTTTCAGTTTAATTGGTACTGATAATTAAATAATGAACATAATATTTAGAATAGCATTTTAACAACAGATGCATTCATGTCAAGCTGTGTGATTTTTGTTAGTCTTTTTTGCACTTTTCATTTGTCTGCAAAAAACTGTGCACATAGTTTGCATTCTAAGGTTTAAAAAATCTATATTGTAGGTTGCTAACACTTCCTGTGTTTCTGATCTTGCTTTGATATTTTCTCCTACTTTTCTACACACTTTTGTGATGCAGGTTTTGCATAAACAGCATGTTCATGATCTATCTACCACTAATATACATGTCCAGAGACTGAGAGATCCTCCAAAATATTATACAGATTCCAGGTAGTAGTTCAAGGTGGATTTTTTCAATCATTGCCTTGTTATAGAAGTTATAGTGTCACTGGCTGCCTCACAACAGCATAGACCATGCTTAACAGTTAGCAGAGGGCTCATTTAATTAAATACTAATCCACATTTTCCTCCAAATATACCTTTAGGTCAAGGTCAAGGCTTTTTTATTGTCATTACAACTGAGTACAGGTACACAGTGCAATGAAATTGCGTTCCTCCGGAACCAAGGTGCAACATGGAGCAGAAATGCAATAGGACGACATAAAGTGCAAACAGTACAATAAATACAATAAATACAGTAAACAAGAGACAGTTCAACAGACAGGACAGGACAGTACAATACCAAGTGGTACAAAGAAGTGAGATGAGTGGTGGGAATAAGGTGCAAGTTCAGTTCAGTTTTAAAATCAGAGCACTTATTATCAAAATGCTGCTGGTTTATGTACATATTTTTTTGGATTACTGTAGAGTTCACAGATAATGTTTCTTTATGATGACTTTTCAATGTGTATAATGTTTATTCAAGCAGTGAACATAGCTGCATCCTGCTTTGTAAGTAATAGTTAGCTTAATTTTTCAGAGTCTGTAAGAACCTTCATTTTCAGTAAGTATTTCATTAGTTGCCTTAGAAAATTGATACATTTCTACAAAATACTTGGTTTATTATCTTCTATATTATATTAAATGGTGAATGACAACAATCTACATTATATTCCAAAAGAGGTGCAGATACTATGAACCATGAACAGGTCGTTAGCACCTACACCTGCAAGCACCAAAAACAGACATGGTCCATGGTGCTGGGGTAGGATCACTTTGCCATCACCACTCTGAATGTCTACGCCTTCTTCACAGCTGAATTCTAGTGGCATCACTGTAAAAGGAAGTTGCTATGCCACACATGAGTCAACTAGAACGCTGCCCACAACTGCAAACCCTGATCATTGAAGAAACAGGAAGGTGTGGCATGACAAAAAGGTGCGACCCTCAAAATGAGCACAATATAAAAGTGTATGTGTAAAAAAAGTTATATTTAAATAATATTTAAATCAGAAAGAAATTCTTGTGTTGAACAAAATACAGTAAAAATTAATTATTTTTTGTTACTAAACTGTCTAAAAGCTGTTTTTTATGTTGACCAGAGAGTTTGTCAGTGAATATAAACACACTTTTAAGAATCCCACTATCTCTGCTAGTGAAGGGAGAGGACCGAATATCTTAGGGAAGACTTTGCTTGTTCAGGAAGCATTTGCAGCCATTAACTCAGTGAAGGATAACATCCAACAAATTATCCATGAAATGAAAGTATTACAAATATTACTGCCATGCTGCCATCACTGCTCACTGGAGGCAAAAACCAGAAATATGACATTTATATGTAAACATTTGAGGAAATAGATTCTAATAATGCAATCTGTGTTAGCCTGAGGTACAAACATCTGAGATATTAACACAAACAGCAGACGAGGGTAAAAGCAATATTTGTAAGTCTGTTCTTTCAGCATTTAAATGCTCAGATAATATAAGTAAGGCATTTTGTTTTTCCCTCCTTTTCAGCACGTAGCTAATTGGAGTCCATAAAGTAACCTTGAAGAATGAAAATTTAAATGATGAACACATTTCAGAGGCCAGGGGTATAGCTTGGGTAAAAAGGAGACATGTATTATCAACGTGAAAACTAAATCTTAACTAAGCTCTACATAAAACACAGCAAATCGGGACCTGCAGTCAGCTGTAATGAAAGCTAGTTGTACTGCAGCTCTAGAGGCACACTTGGCTTTAGGCTACATGATGGAGTATTAAGGTTTAATGTGGCAGGTTATTGGTTTCTGCACTGTTCTATACACAGATCCATTACATTTTGTACTGTGCTTTGTTCCTATTAGGCAACTGACAGGCACATTGGTGTGGGCAAATCACAAACTGTAAAGTCAAAACTCTTGACTGAATGCATATGTTAAGAGTTTCTGCTGATTCTGACTATTTCTGACTATAGTTATCACAACCTCTGAAGATGAAATCATAAATAATATGTGTTTAGAAATGTTTTTGTAGCTTGTTAGACAAAAATCCCTTTATCATCCTGTCACTATAGATCACAACATATAAAGGTGATTCTACAGTAAGTCAGAGGTTGTGAAGGAGTGCTACTAAAACTCAGCATGTTAGAGAAACTTTCAGAATCCATTCATTATATTAAATAAATCAATGTCTATCCGACAACACAGAAAGTACTATCACTTTGGGTCTATACTTAATTAAAGAAATTACTGCACTGAATCATTGGTTGGCAAAATCAAACAAAAATACTCCTAGAATGATAATCACTGTTAAGCCAGTGATTCACACTCCAGGGCCCTTCCATTACTGACTCGACAAGACAAATAATTATACAATATTCTTTAAGCTAATGCTGTTTCATTTAGCACAGCTGTAAAGAGGTGCTCCTCTCTCTTTCTTCTCATGCTTTCTCTCATTATTTAGTAATAGATAGGTGTGAGATAAGAATACTAAGCATAATAAGACAGAGTGCATTTTAATCAAAATTACAATTAATATTACACCCTCACCAGACTTGTCCACCTGTTCATTCATGCAATTATCTAATCTGCCAGTCATGTGGCAGCAGTGCTATGCATTAAATCATGAACAGTGGTGCATGAAAGTTTGTGAAACCTTTTCAGTTTTCTACATTTTGCATAAATTTGACGTGAAACCTCATGAGATGTCCTAAAATTAGATATAGAGAACCAAATCAAACAAAAAGACAAATATATTACACAGGGGCGTGGCACCTTTTGCCACTTACAGATACAGTATCTATGGAATCATTTGGGGATCATTTTCATCAATGAATAAATGAGCAAGTGCAATATTTTTGTCTCATTTGTTTCATTTGGTTCTCCTTGTCTACTTTTGTGATTTTTAGGTCAAATATATGCAGTAATTAGAAATTTATTTTCTAATTACACTTAGAAAAGTATTACTGTATACAAGTATTACAGTGCATTAGGCGTAAGGTCTTGTTAACCTTAACCATCAGAAAAGGAAAACAAATTGAGCATGCTGTGATTGTTGGTGCCAGACAGGTTGTATTTCTGGTCTGAGATTTTCTGAGAAGTCTGAGAATAGTACAATTAAGAATAAACATACAGTAAATGGCAATTCTGCAGATGGAAGGCCAATTATGAATGGGCAGATTGGCTAAGAAAGTTTACAGAAAGTCTATGGCATGGGTGTCAAACTCATGGCCCGTAGTGGAATTATATTTGGCCCGCGAGGCAAAACCAAATGACAACTAGAGCTGGCCTGCCAGTATTATACAGCGCATTCACCGCTAATACTAAAAATCCCATAATGCCCTACCGTTGTTTTGGCGCGTAAATCAGGACAGGACCCAGAAATGCCCTCTCCTCTGTGACAGTCGTCATAGCAACCTCATACAACAACTTTATGGACTGGTGGGAGACAGAATATCTCTATCTATCTATCTATCTATCTATCTATCTATCTATCTATCTATCTATCTATCTATCTATCTATATGGTTTATTTGTTCAATGTTGGCCCACTTGTTCAAGTTTAAAACTTTGGTCCACTGTATATTTGAGTTTGACACCCTTGGTCTATGGTAACTCATAACCACTCAACCGTGATGAGCAGAAAAGCATCAGAATGCACAACACTTCCTACCTTGAGGTAGATGAACAACAATAGCAGAATACCATGATGGGTTCCACTTCTGTCAGCCTTACTCAGAATACGTATTAGTAGTTCCTAATAAAATTCTTTCCCAGCTCTTCCCTGATTGTATATGAAATTTGATTATTCTGAATGTCTCTATGATATAGATTTGAAGTAAATGTTAAAGAAAAATGAATTCTGCTTTTTAAAATGAATGTGATACAAACATCCAAAAAGGATAACTATTTTTTTCATATTAAATCTTTCACTATCTCTGTAAATCTATTTTTCATACAGACATATGAGTATGATGTATGAGTACAACTTTGAGGTACCAGAACAAAGGTAATTTCATCTAAATGAAAAACAGCAATGTCTTCAAGAGGACAGAACATCTATAAGTCCTTAATTTGCTCAGTCACGAGTCAAGTGCTATAAAAAATGTTCTTCACATACTGTGAACAGCAAAGGAGGAGGGAATGTGTATAAAATCAATATGTTATTAGTTCATGGCTTGCATTGAAGTCCTCCTAAAATTGAAGACGTAGAAAACATCCTAAATACTTCTAAATCATAAGAACTACACAGACAAGACAGGAGACAAAAGAATAGTTTTCAATGGCAGAAGATGTGTATATATTTGTATGGATTTGTTGGTGGGTCAACAACTGAATCAGCTCAGTCACAGTTAAAATGAATCAAAGCCTTCAGCCAACCCTCGAACAGTAAAAAGTTGCCTAAAATGTGACATGTTGTTACCACAACAGTGAGGACATGACTGAAGCAAAACTAGGCCACACAACTAATATGTTGGTTTCTCTGTTTCAATAGAAGTCCCGTCTTTTGGAGAGGAGGGTCAAATCAAGCCTTGGCTAGGAAAGAGGATTAATGTAGGTTGTTAAAACTGCTTTAGGGATTTACCAACCAGCAGGATGGTGGAGGCAGGCACTGATGGTTATCAGTCCCTGTTCTGTCAGGGTCTTTTCTTAAACACAAGCATAATGGGACAGGGTGTCTATAGGTGTCCAAAGTGTACTCTGAGTTTACAGTTACAACAAATTTGTTATAAGAAATTAAATGCATGACTTTTTTATTAAAGTATAACATTGAAGTCAAGCAACTCTGGCTCCAGCTTACAGACGAGGCAAGATTTCACTGGTATTGTGGCCAGTAACTAGGATTACCAGTGCAAGATTTCTTAAAATATCTATAAAATGATAGTTGGTTACAGCTTGTTTTGTTCCAAAATATAAATGCATACAATCTGCAGCAAATCATTTTTATTCAATACCCTGCCAGGCTCAGTATTAAGGCGCTACTATCAGCAATACAAAAATATAAATTCAAAAGGTGTAAAACAAACCTGAACATGGATGTGTGTCTGTGCAATGCTTTATGTTTTCCAAAAGATACTACAGAACACAAGTAATTAAATCCTGAATCACCAAAATGTATATGATTTTCAGACATCTTGGGGAGTCACTGTTGATATGCTGCTCTTCAGGCTTGATTATTTATATCCAGGAAAAATAAAGAAAAGTGATGAACAGAAGAATATAGACAAAAATGTGTGCACATAAGTGCTGTTCAAAATCATACAATCAGTCCATGGTTTAAATGACAGTCAAAAATGAGCCCCTCTCTAAAAACAAGTCCAGAATCAGCTATGGACTATTCAGACAAGTGTGAAAATATCATATGAAAGCCACAAAGTCATTGTAATTCCACCTAATCATGGCTGACGCAAAATATATTTTGTATAGTGGCTTGTTAGTTAGTAAGCATTAATAGCTGCAGCTGAGCAATATTACATATATTCTTCTGAAGCTGGTTCATCCACAGCTTTCCTTTGACAGTTCAGCAAGGCATTTATAGCTGTGAAAATGTGTAATGGTAAAAAGTACACAGATTTACAGTTTTGCATAACTATCCAGAAGGAATGTCAATAATTCTGTGTCCAAAATATTTGCCGTTGTGTGTAAAAATTTTCTACATTTGGGAAAAAAATTCAAATGCTTTTCAAATGTTTTTTTTTTTTTTTTCATCAAAACAGTGATGCACGGTGCTGACCAGCTTTTTCCACTGTGTTTTAGCTGAACAGAAGGAGATGGGAATGAAGTAAAGGCTGACTGATGCCTGCAAAAATGACCTACACCACTATTTAAATTTATACTTATACACTGATGTGTCTGCATTGCTCTGCACTAACACAGCTAGCTGGCAAAGGGGGTTCTATGCCACTGTGTTAACTTTGTTTATGTACTGCAAAGACGATGGCTGAAACAGAACAGATGTTATGATGGAGTTGGAGCTAACAGTGTTGAACTAACAGTTAGGCCAGAACCATATTCATGTATGCAATGCAATTGCTGCTGCTTTAGAGCTCTTTGCAGCAATGCTCAGAATTCACTTCTTTGTAAAAGTTGCTTCATGAAATACATTGAGGCACATTTCTAAATGGAACTACATGTCAACCCCTGTCTGCATTTGAATTTGCATCCTTGTGTAAACTATCAGAATCAGAATTACTTTATTACCGTATTTTCCAGACTATAAGCCGCTACTTTTTATCCTCGCTTTAAACCATGCGGCTTATAATGAGGTGCAGCTTTTTCTTCACCCTCCAGGAGGCGCTTTAGCAGAAAGTTTCATCATTTTCTGATGTCTGTCAGTGGATCCTAACAGTGTGGAGCAGCGTGAAGGAATCTACCGTCACCGATGGATTCCGAAAGGCTGAACTGCTGTGTGAAGGGGGCACCACAGCTTCAGACCCAGCATCACCCCAGGATGACAGCGACACGAAGAGCAACGATGACATCGACACAGAGAAAGTACCGGTATGTGACAAAACTCTTCTAAGACTGATCAACTCTGACACTAAAAAAGATGACTTCAGTGGTTTCAGTGAGCAGGAGGACGATGAATAAACCAATCATTAACATTTCTGTTTTGTTTGAGCAGCACTTTTACTTTTAAGCTACGCCACCATTTGGAAACTAATCAGTTCATTTATGTTCAGTTAAACTACGTTATCAGTTCAGTAGATATCAGCGGCTTTTAGCGCGGTGCAGCTTATATATGTTACTTTCCAGTTGTTGTTTTTTTTTAAACTTTGAGGGTGCGGCTTATATCGAGGTGCTCTATAGTCCAGAAAATACGGTAACCCCAGAGGGAAATTACAACTATGTTCCTCTTTTACTTTACTTACTTTTACAGAAGTTTCAGCAAGGCATGAAGAAGAGAGGCCAGAGGAGATGATGTATATGGCCACTAATCTGGTCAAACTGAATTTAAAAATAGTGCTGAACAATGAAACCAAGAGTTCTTGTTGTCTACATTAAAGGGGTGTGTATTTCTGGAGAGACAGATGTAGGGTGCGCAGCTACAGGATATGCAGTTTGACACTGAATAATAATAATTTGGCCTAATTAAGTGGACTGGGATGTTGAGGAGAAGCGGTGGAGTAATAGGAAGCTGAAAAGTGACAAGAGGCCAGTGTAAACATAGACAAGGGGCCTAGACTGGGACACTGGTTTTCCTAGGAACAGTTTCACAGTTTTGAGTTTAGTGAGAAAAGAAGACATACAGTGTCAGGGGACTCACTATTAGTTTAAAATCCTCTACCATTCACGCCCCAACTGAGCTTCACGTCAGCCTGTTAAATTCACTGTTACTCCTGTTCTGCCTTCAGCTTAAACAGACATAATTTACATATTCCAACCTTAAAGAGATGCACAGGAAGTTCCAGTAAATAAATAAAGATGTTTAGTATTTTTCAGCTTCAGAACCAAGCCTGAGATAATGGTGCTATTAGGATTTTTCTGAGGAGAGAAGAAGACACTGGGAGTTCAAACACTGGGAGTTAATACACTGGGAGTTCAAACACTGGGAGTTAATATACTGGGAGTTAATACACTGGGAGTTCAAACACTGGGAGTTAATATACTGGGAGTTCAAACACTGGGAGTTAAACCAGTAAGCAGTTCCATTGCCTCACATAAACGAAACTCACCGATGCGGAGAACCTGCTGGGCGCTGAGGTAACACTCTGACAGGAGGAAAAGCAGTAAAAACAGAGTCTGTTTTTTCTTCATGGCTCTTTGATGCATATCAGTGGGAAACTTCATGCCCGACGCCACGCAAAGCCGCGACCGTTACCCGACCACCAGCACGGCTCCTTCCCGCCCTTTTCTCCGCGCCGTGCGCGCGCGCAGCCCCGCACACATAATTCACAGCGCTCTGCTGCAGACCGAGCGCCGCAAACTCCAACCACACAGCGGACTGTTCCCTCGCTGTCGCCTTTCCTCCTGGAGAAACCCACCGTCGCCCCCGACAGCTCATCACCAGCTCATCACCAGCGCGCTCCAGCTACTTGTGGCGCCGCGCGCGCGCCTCAGCCAGAGGATTAGTGATTTATTTATTTATTTGTTTGTTTGTTTATTTATTTATTTATTCGCTAATCTCTCTCTCTCTCTCTCTCTCTCTCTCTCTCTCTCTCTCTCTCTCTCTCTCTCACACACACACACTGTCTCTCTCTTCTACTATCTCTCTCTCTCTCTCTCTCTCTCTCTCTCTCTCACACACACACACACACACAAACTTTCAAGTAGCATTACAACAAAAATAACAATAAAAATTAAAATAAAGGCAAATATGGTCCACCAAGCACAGGAAGGGAACAGAAAACTTTCCCAAATAGCACAGTGGTCTCAATCATCTGTAAATGGAAGAAGTTTGGAACCACCTGGACTCTTCATAGAGCTGGCCATTCAGCCAAACTGAGTCATCATGGAAGAAGGGCCTTCTAATGAGGAAGATGATCAAGAACCCTTGACTTTGACAGAGCTCCAACATTGCTCGGTGAAGAGAGGAGAAACTTCCAGAAGGACAACCATTTCTACAGCACTCCATCAATCAGGCATGTATGGTAAAGTGGCCAGATAGAAGCTACTCCTCAGTAAAAGGCACATGACAGCCCATCTGGAGTTTGTCAAAAGGCACCTAAAGGACCACCAAACCATGAGAAACAGAAAGTGTTTTTCTGTCAGGGTCGAGGGAAAGATGACTGCAGTGATGTACAGAGGCATTCTTGATGATAACCTGCTCCAGAGCGCTCTGGACCTCAGCCTGGGATGAAGGTTTATCTTCCAACAGGACAATGACCCTAAGCACACAGCCAAGATAACAAAGGAGTGGCTTCAGGACAACTCTGTGAATATCAATGAGCTGCCGCCCAGACATGAACCTAATTGATCACCCCTGAAGATATCTAAATATGGCTGTGCATCAATGCTCCCATTCAAACTGGTAGAGCTTGAGAGGTTCTGCAAAGAAGAATAGGAGAAACTTCCCAAGAACAGGTGTGCCCAGCTTGTAGCATCATACTCTAAAAGACATGATGCTGTAAATGCCAAAGGTGCTTCAACAAAGTAATGAGAAAAGGCTGTGAATACTTATGTATATGTTATATTTTTGTGCTTTGTTTTTAAAAAAAATTGCAAAGATTCCAAACAAACATGAGGTATTGTGTGTAGAATTTTGATGGTTAAGTAAATAGTTAAGTACATTTGATATATATATATATATATACACACTTTGTATGGTATTTGGAATACTTTGAATTGAATTAGTGGTTCCAGATTTTTAGGGATATTTTTTGAATGTTAACATTCAGAGGAAATCAGCCTAATTCTGTCCTGCAGGCAGTGGTTGGACTTTAAGAATCGTTCAGCATGCAGGGCTTTTGGGTGTCCACAATCCTCACTCTCGTACAACACATAATTTATACCAGACTGGGACGGGAATAAAGATATTGTGAAACCTCCTCCTGCAAGTTTTTCTTTTGGTGTACTCACTGCCATGCTGCAGCTGCCTGATGCAGTATTTAATGTACGCTCCATAATGGTGCTGCCCCAGGTGAACTGCTACATTTGGGCTTTTTCTGGAACACCATAAAGTTTGTCTTCTTTAAGTTTACTGCCAGTGCCCAGTTCTGGCAGTACTGCTACAGCAGGTCTCTAGAGCCCTTGTGAGCTCAGGTACAGCAACACCAGATCATCTGCATAGAGCAGGAATGTTACTTCCCCATCCTGTAGAGTGAGTTTGGGGGCTGCAAACTGTTCCAGCTGCACTGCTAACTCATTAATGTAGATGTTAAACAGTGTGGGACTCAGGTTGCAGCCCTGTTTCATGAATCTTTCTTGGGATAAGAACTCTGCTGTATGTTTGTTGCCAATTCTTACAGCACATTTGTTTTCTGAATAAATTGATTTTTGTTATCATACACTTTACCCCAACCCCAATCTCTCTCTCTCTCTCTCTCTCTCTCTCTCTCTCTCTCTCTCTGACACACACACACTCTTATTTTTTCTCTCTCAATCTCTTTGTCTCTCTCTCTCTCTCTCTCTCTCTCTCTCTCTCTCTCTCTCTCTCTCATTTTTAAATCCTGACCAGTGGTTGCATCATTTCTGACAGTATTATTCGTCTGGACTTCAAACAGCTCCTCCATGACTAATAATGTGAGGTCAAACACCTGCTTGGAGAAACACTGAGTACCCTCACTGTAAGACCCCTGCAGGTCAGTGTGACAGAGTGAATCAGAGGACTGCCAGCATGATGGGAGATGATACCAGGCAGAAGTTACCAGCAGCTCTCTGTAAATGTCTGGAGAAGCTCAGATCTCTGAGTCTAGACATAGGCTTTACTTTACTGTAAGGAAAGAGCGCCATCTCCTGAACACATCTTAAATAACACCATAGGACTCTTATTGTGGGAATTAAAAACTGACTGAGGACGGAGGAACAAGGTAAGAGTCAAGGTAAACTGACAGATATGTTATATTCATTCATTTCAAATATGTTATATTCATATTTTAAGCCTGGTTATACTGTCTTAGTTAGTAATATATTAACAATAAAATTTAACACTGTTTTGGATTCTGAATTCTGAGCTATAATTGCCAAGCTCTTTCAAAGTCTTGAAATACTTCACTGTAATATCATATATAATATATAGTTTAGCTTTTTGAAAGAAATTTTGCACATGAACAAACTTTTTTCATGATATTCTATTCTTTTTTGATGCACTAGAATATAGGAAACTACAGAGCCCCTATGATGACATGGTGGTTGTTTTTAATTAAGCATTGCCATTAATTACATTTTGAGATTACAAATTAAATTACTAGTAGCCAAAAATGATTGAGGCCACAAAATAAAATATTATCTCTTGGCCTCAATGTATTATTTTCTGGTCATGTCTTATTGAAAAAAGATCCCCCAGGTCACATTAGGAGCTCTGTAAAGTATTCAGAAATAAGAGACATTTATCACTTTAAGTCACTCTCCACGAAAGTTATATTGTATTTTTCTTACAAGCACATAAACCCATGTTGGTTTGAGGCTATACTAACCTTCAGATGCCTTCAGTTTCAAATGATGATGGTGATTATACTATTAGAAATGGCACCCAGTGTAGCAAAAACATCTTAGTGTTAAAAACCTGTTAACTTGTAGTGAGAATGTTCAGCATGATACTGACTCTGCCTTTGTACTAAGGTCCTTTTGGGAAACCCTAAATATAAACAGCAATACCAGTCAATACATGTGTCTCCCTCAGTATTCTAGCACTGCAGCAATAATTACAGAAAACGTACAGAAATTATAAAATTAATAGATTGCAAACAAAGGTAGCAAAATCCCTGCAAACCCACGTGCATGACACTATAGATTAATACAATGGAAATATATTAAATTAATGTACTTTTTAGTTTTTAATTTGTTGATTGACTGAAATCCCTAATGCGGTATATGTACGTATATATGTGCACAGCATGGTACGTGTGTGTGTGTGTGTGTGTGTGTGTGTGTGTGTGTGTGTGTGTGTGTAAAAATAGTAAATATGTATGCTATGCTCAACAAATCCTGTTTGTAATGGAAACTGGTTTGTTTATGGCTGGTTGTGGGTATCTGTTGTTCTTTAGTGCAAAAGATGTGTGATGGAGGTTTTGAGGGATTTGTGTTACTGACTTGCTTTTCCAGAATTGGAAATGCATCGTTAGAGACTGATTGAAACTTTAACTGGCATTTAATGATGTGTAAAGTTACCTTGACCTGAGCTACACATGATTTTCAGTGGAGAATCTCAACAGATGACGTAGCCCAAGGTCAAGCTTATTTATACACTCCCTGGTCACTTTATTAGTAACACCTAGGTCTACCTTGTTGGAGCCCAGTAAAGGACTGTAGCCCATTTGTTGCGTTACACAAAACCTTTCACAAACACATTTGTTAATGTATTGTTATTAAACTAGAGGTTATAGTACAAAAAGTGTCCTATAGCCAAATGGTGAGCTCACATTCATCTGTACTGTAAACTGTAAATTAATGTGAAGTGACTGATATATATTAATATGACTATATTCAAGAAAAGAAAAAGAAAATCATCTGTGTTAAAAATTAGATTCATTCCCTAAACACTGTCTTAGTGCAGATTAAGAATGACAATTAATCTTGAATCTTGGATCTTACTAGACAATAGAAAGGCTACTAAGAACACATACACTTAGGTTAGCAAGCTGACTTACTCATGTAGTATCTAATGAAACCTAGCCAACTACAGGAAAATGTTACAGATATAATTAATAATTACATTATTTTCAGGTAGAACATTCACATACACTACCAGTGACATCATAATAAACTATCTGATGTTAGCTAACAGTCACATATCAACAGCTCAGAAAAAAAGTACAGTTTAACATTGTGCCTAAAATAAAATGCATTTTAATTAGTTTTATTTAGTGACTCGGAACTGGTGCCTCAGGAAAAGCTATTTCAAAAAAGGAAACTTCAGGAAAAGCCTCAGGAAGAGCTTCATCAATTATAAATGATGATGACATCATTGTTGTTGTGGAAATGAATCAATTTATTAACAAATTGTGATGTTATGGGCTCCTTATGGGAATTATATGTGTTAAAACTCATAAACTAAAAATTAGTTCAGTACTAATAACAAAAAAGAACAGATAAAAATAATGATTTACATATATCTGAGAGTGGGAGAGCAGTAAATTAGTGAATCAGTGGTGGCACATCTGGAATGCTGTGCGAAAGAGGATTCTATACATCCACAAAGACTGACTGAGAGCAGCGTTTTAGCAATACCTGTGACAGTGATGAGGAAGATCGCAGAGATAATGGTGAAAATTCCTAAGTAAACAACATTTCTAAGACATCAGAATGTGGCTGTTCATGTACATAATTAGCATTAGTGACTAATAAGACAGGCTGCTGATGGTTAAAACTGTAGAAGGTTATTAACTGACTAAGTGAAGTTGACCGATGTAGTTCTGCTGATGAAAAAGAGAAAGTAGGTAACCAGAAACATGGGCTCACTATTTGGAAGCAGTCACTTCTGCTTCGTAGGCCCCAGTCACATCCGTAGGCCCTAGTCTAGAACTCATCCTGTAGTCCTGAAATTTTGCTCATTTTTTAGTCACTGTTAACAGGAATGTCTTACTTTTTATGAACATTGTTAGCAAAAATATGAAACTACAACAGCACTATAAAGTTTATTTCTCATTCGTTTTTATACTTGCTAGATCCTAGTGTCAGCACATGGGCTTCATGTGATTTGACTACTGGTCTTAGCAGCTCATTAGCAGGGCTCTAACTTATCTTTTATCTCTAGACTCCTTGTCCCATGTCATTGTAACCATCCTTGGGGACCCAATCATACAACCATAGACTCCTGTTCACAGACTCAATCAGTTAGACTCTAACCTCTAAAACATGGGCAACACCAAAGAGCTTTCTAAGGATGCCATGGACAAAATCATAGACCTGCACAAGGCTGGAATGGGCTAAATAACCATGAGTAAGATGCTGGGTGAGAAGGAGACAACTGTTGGTGCAATAGTAAGAAAATGGAAGAAATACAAAATGACTGTCAATTGACATCGACTTGGGGCTCCATGCAAAATCTCACCTTGTGGGGTATCCTTGATCAGGAGGAAGGTGAGAGATCATCCTAAAACTACATGGGGGAACTTAATGATCTCAAGACACCTGGGACCACAGTCACAAAGAAAACCATTGGTGACACATTATGCGGTAATGGATTAAAATCCTGCAGTGACCATAAGGTCCCCCTGCTCCAGAAGGCACATGTGCAGGCTCGTATTAATGTCTTTGGCATTAAGACAACTGTCTGTGTTTGGAAGAAGAGAAATGCTGACTATGACCCAAAGAACACTGTCCCCCTGTCAAGCCATACAATCAAGGCAACAAAGGAGTGGCTCAAAAAGAAACACATCAAGTATTAAGCCTTGTTTCCTAGAGGGAAATATATACAAATATATTTTTCTGCAAAATGTAAATAAATTTATATAATTTATACAATGTGATTTTCTGGATTTTATTTTTGATATTCTATTCTATCTACAAAATACTAAAATATTAAAGTTCATTTAAATGCTCAAATGACCTTTTTTCTTTTACGCAGAAACATAAACACATGGCTTCTACTTTGAATTTCCAGGAATATTTAAAGAAAAGTATCTTTGTACAGAAGCAGCGCATTTGCGTAGCTTATCCTCTCCTGATGAGGTGCTACACCACATTTTTGTCAATCTAAACATGTTTGAAAAACCAGTACTTCATTTTTTCAAACATGTTTTCAAAGAAACAGTGCCCTCACTGGAATGGTGAGGTTTGCTAAAGACTGTAATAAAGATAGGGAGATATCAAACAAGGTCACAACCATGACCTGTGGTTGATGGTTATCCATTCTTGGCTATGTCTTCATGTCCTTTCCTCCAACTTTAAAAATTTAAATCATCTTAAAAAAGGGAAATAAAAACAACAACAAATCAAATCAGTAACATTTAGAACACTTGAGCAGTCATGCACCTGTCATAAAAGCATAAACACAGGCTGCAGGAATTGCTTTGCAATATAACAGCTTTTGATTGACACATAAAGGGATGTTCAACTGAAGAAGAGGATGTGCACTTGTATCCAGGGTAGCGATATCACATGTGAAGAGTGACTCACATGTGAAGGGTGATTTCATTGTCTAATCAAACACAGAACAACACAGTTTATCACTGAATAACTACATATTATAAACACACCAACTTTCCATCTTATATAAAAAAAACCTAACTAATATAAGTGCTTAACAATTCAACAACCCATATGTTCTTATTTGGGTGGTAACTAACTGTAGAGCAGTAAGATTGAGCCAAACAAAATTTGTGTATTAATGCTGAATAATGAGAATTCAGTATATACAAGTGACACATTATGTGGCACACTGGAGGACTGTATCTTGGTGCACAAAAGAATTTGGAGTGACTGAAAAGACTAGCTAGCCAACTGACTGCAGTTTCCTCATCTAGCTAACTGTACATCATGCTGACTGGACACAAAGAGGACCCAGTACTAACCAGTTAGACAAATTTCTTCTTGTTAAAGTTTTAAGTTATGGTAGTCTGTGCTATGCTACTGTGGTCATCAAAGTGAGGTTTAAACAAGCCAAATAAATCCTTTGGCACCTTTAAATCAAAATTATTTTCTTACAGTTTTATCATTACATTGAATTGGTCAGTAAAAAAGACAGCTACATTATGCGTCTTTGTAAAACATTAATGACCATAAGTAACTCAGATTAAACTGCAAATATAAATAAGGAAAATTTATTTTAGGAGGACAATAATAAACGTCCACAAACCTATGAACATATGAACATACACAGTTTCAAAAATGCAAAGGGCAAAAGTTAAGGAATCTTTACACATATTTTAAACAACACATCTCTCTAAGCCAAAAAGTCGTATAACTACAGGTACAGTAAGTGATTGCATTTCACAACAGGATGGATGTCCTCCATGTCCATGTTAAAAATATACTTTCTTTCTCAGTAAAACATTAGTTCCACCATGATCTAAACAAACATCATAGAAAATGTCATAAAAGGTCCAAACTCATCAAAGTCTTGGATTTCCCATATTGGTAACTAAATTGGCCTCACAAACACTCACTGCTACTTCATAAACAGCTAAGTGCAGTTAATAAAAATATGACAGTGCACCGATCAGTGATGTCATACTATTTGTGTGTTGTCCATATTGACTCTGATTGGTGATTTCATTCAGTAGTACACCAAAAAGGGGGAAAATGTGGTGAGGTGTGTACCTCAAAGCAAAAAAGTACTCACATTATTGCAGTGGACAGGGCTGAAAGGTCAGGGCATTTTTACACTGTCTCTAATCAACCTCGACATTAAAATTCAAGTACAGCAGGATCAGTAATGATAGTTCAAAACATCCCTTCAGTGATTAGGGCTGGATAATACTGGGCTGTTGGGTAAACATTAAAGCCAATTAGGAATAGAAAGAAAGGAAACAAAGGAAGAAAGGTGTTTTTGGGACATGCTAAATAGTAAACAGAGAGTGTGACTTTCCACAGAACAATATGGAATAATGGTTTTGTGCTCTGGATGTAGTTCACATCGCCACTGGGCAGGATAAGGCTCATGCTGTTTTCAGCCAGTCCATGGGCTCTAGACCATCATGACAGAACACGCAGCCCTTTAGAATAGCAGAAGTGAGCAGCAGATGAAAAAAAGCTAAATGGAAAAAGAAACAACACCAAAAAACAACCCACATATTTCTGCAAAAATAGTTTTGGCAACAAAACAAGTTCGGTGAAAGAAAGTGTAGCTGCCTACAGGTAACAACTGTGTGCTATGCACCGTATCAATGTGTGGAGGTTCCATAGACAATATGATTGTACAGTAGGTTACTGTAAACTCAAAGTCAAGCCATGGAATGAGGTGCTATGACCGTTTGAGTCCACTGAGACATTTTCAGCAGCTTCAGGTCATCTGCATATAGCCTCCATGTACTGTTTGTAGGATTGTCTGGAAGTAGGGGTGCACAGATAAAAAATCTTTATGGCAAAAATTCCAATTTCTTTTATCAGTGGCCATTTTTCTTACCCAAAGTGTTTTTTTTTTTAAGTTCTTGCCTCTACCTGAAGTTCACATTTTGCAGGTGAAAAGTTGTTCACCTGTGGCATTTAAGTCATAAGCCAGACACAGATTGGCCAAAATAAATATACACAAATGCACAAATATCAGCTAATTCAGCAACCCTGACTTCCAGCTGTGCACCCATCTGAAAGTAGTTTCTGTACAGTAGCACAGTACATGTGACGAAGACCGATGAGAGCATTCAGTCTCTCTTTCAGTCTTCCATAAAGCTTATGGATTTTTGGACACAGATTGAGCTCAGTCATGGTTTCATATTTATTTACACTGGCAACGAAGATTCCACTGACATTCCATCCATGGGTAACCTTAATCCGTGGCTAGAAAACTGGCCCCAGTGTCCAGCAATCCATGCTTCCATAAACAAGGCCTTCCCATGGCCTTGCTCTATTCAGTTCAGAAGATGTCACTGTTGCAGCCACTGTTGAAGTCTTCTCTGCGAACCCAGATGACCTCCCTCTCCCTCTCTGCAGCAGCACCCTCCACAGCACACTGCTTCCGCAGCGGGGTCAGCCTCAGAGGGCCGTGGGACTTCTCAGGCAGTTTGAGGGACAGCATGTCCTCGGAGCCTTGATTCAGGCCACTGTTTTTCTGCTTTTCCCCCTCTTCCCCTTCCTCCTCTTCATCTGCATCCTCCTCTCCTTCTGCAATAAGGGCCTCAAAAGACTCTTCAAGGCTGGGTTCAGCCAAAGAACCCTTGACTGACTCACAGTACTCATCGTCATCGCTGAGAATATCGGTCTCCTTCACATCTGCTTGTCTATCATACAGCCGAAGGTCAAACTGCTCCTCCACCCATCGGTCAGTGTCACGAGTGTTCTGGGTCGGCGATGGCTGGTTTTGAGGTGGGGAGTCTGAAGAGGAGGCCAAGTCCTGGTTGGAGCCATTGTCAAAGACCACATCTGTGTCAATGGTGAAACGGTTCCGGATCAGCTTCCTGCGGCCGAGGGTTCGAGGTGGATCTGAAACTGCAGGAGTTTAAGAGAGAAGATATTCATGCATTTTTTAGCTCACAAACTTCCTTTTGTGAATTCTGCTAAGTAAATTGACCACATTTACCTCAAATGTACCAAATCAGCCAGGACAAACACTTTCACTGAAACTACGAGACCTTAGATTTAATGTGAGCTTGTGATCATCAGTTATCATAATGCAAACTGTATAAATCATCCCACATCTGCCTTAATAAAGTAATGAGGGGATTTTGTGGAATCTGACCTTCTATGGCACAGTGTTGTCAAGGTATTGTTCATTCATTTATTTAGGATTGATGTGTGTTATATGGATAATATACAGAATGTATATTACAGAATTTTATTTTTAGATCCAATTATTAAAATGGCTATTAGTCAATCACTAATGGTACTCCCAGTGTTGAGTGAAAAGGGCAACAATTCATATTAAATATGGGAACTTGTTAAAATAGAAGACTATTATAAACCTTAAACCTATTTTTTGCAGTTTAACAGTGACTAATATTGTGGCATTTTACTACAAATACATAATTAACAACTAAAGTATATATAAAATGATGTGTAAAACAAATCTAAACAGTGACTTACGTTACTGCATTCTTTAAACCCATCTCTAAAAAGATACTGAACATTAGACTGAACTGTATAAAGAAAAGTGTTTCTTCAAGTGTTTGAAGATCAGCTTTTTCCCGGAAAAAGCTTGTGTAAGGCATGTCTGAATTCTTACAGATCTGATGGTTGAGTTTGCGGAAACTTACAAGCAGGTATTTTTACAAGCGTAAACTGAAAATTGAAAATTGGTCCTTGGAGTGAGTGCCTGTGTGCTAGTCTACTGTCACTGTGTGCTGTTTGAAAGGCATTGAAATTCTGCAGTGCTTTTTTGCTGCATACCGGGGGATGTAAGAAACACAGACTGTCATTTTAAACGATATACTGAATGAATCATTACACCATCCAAGCAAAGGGCCCAATAAATATCCTGATTCTGTCTGCCTGATATTTACACGTTTACAGCTATACTAGGTTCAACTACCTGCTCGACTCATAGTTGGCCGGACTCCTTTTAGTGCACTCAGACGTTTCCCTCCAAATGGAATGTACTGCTGATTAAGAGGTAAACTTTCCGTCTTCATCAACTGCCGACGCTGTTTGTCCCTCAGGACTGAGTGCACAGTCTTCAGGAAGTCTTTTTTACTGTCATGAGAACTGAAACAGAACAAAATGGTCTTATATGTTTGGACAAATTCAGTACAGAAGAAATAGCTTTTATTACAAAAATAAGATGGTGTAATAGCACACACATGCCCATAACAATATACAAACTCCTACTGCATGAATCAAAATATGCCAGAAAATGAGACAATTAAAATGTAACTAAAAACAAAGCTCCTTTGAATTTGTTCATGATTTGTAAATCTAAATAAAATCTAATTAAGAACTCACCTGCAGCAGAGCTGGAAGGTCCTCTCTGGTCTCCCTTCAGATTCTGATCTCACATGAACAATCTCACACACCGCTGTTCCTTCTGAATCTGGAGAAACACACAAACACATCACAACAATATTAATTCACTGACTTTAGTACAACCTCAACTTAAAACTTGACAACTACAAAACATGAGGGATGGGTTGATGAGCAGTCAGAGAGTAAGTCCATGCTTGGTAGTTAATCTCAAAGGCTGCAGAGGTTCCAGAGACACAGAGAAGGCCTAAGGAAAGTTTAAAAGCTCTCTTGGGCTCCAGGGCAAGTTTACTGAACTTCAGAGCATTGGCTTGCTGAGTTAATAGGCAGAGCATTGACCTTTATAGAGGTCAGTTACTGCAATGGACTTAGTTGCTCCCAGTTCACACAGAAAAATGCACAGTAATCCAGCCATGGCCTCGTAAAAATGCCAAACAAAGCCTTGTGAAGCACATGTGAATGTCTTACAGGGTGCAGGAGGGGTAAAGGAAAAGAGCATTGTATACATTTAGTAACAGAGCAAGAGACATTTTAGGACATGGATTAAAATGGTGTGCAACCTCATATCTATGTTTCTAGTTGCAGATAAGTTTGTTGAAACCACAGATGGGAAAAGTGAAAAATGAGTTCCCAAGCCTGATTAGGACAGCACAAAAGCCACAGATGAATGTATCAAGTTCACACAAAAAAATTCAAGCTGTTTTAAAGCAACATTATGTAGCATATTTGCATTAAAATAATAACTTCAAAATCATTGCAATGCTTCACTGGCTTGTATTCGAGAGAAGAGTGTCTTTATCATTGTTATTCTGAGCTCAGCACATCAGAAACTGAGCCATGTAACTGTGTGGCCAGGGCAAACTCATATTTGTGTAAAACAGTATTATTACTCTATTGTCACTCTGCATGCATTTTTTTACTCAGCTTGTCCAAAAATGTATGTAAGTGCATCTTTTTCTGGTGGAACAAAGTGCAAATTACACTTTCAGGAACCAGATATACAAATTTTTGCATAATTCTGCCTGTAAGTCAGGGAGTTCAGAAGACCAGGTGGAGGTGAGACTAAGTGAGGATTGGGCAGGGTGGAAAGCAGCCAGACAGAGGCTTCTCAATTTTCTATGTTTCTATAGGTATGTTGGAGAGAGAGTGAATAAGTAATAGGGAGGTATAGGTGGTGTTTTCAGTAGAAAAGGGGAGATTGGTTCATGGAAATTGTGAATATCAATGACTTTTTTAATAATCTCTTTAAGCTTTAGGTATTGAAATTGGCAGTTGGGTGGTAGATTGTATGTCTGTTTCAGAAGGTTGAATTTCATGACAGAGCCATCACTCAAGAGGTCATCTAGGCTGTTTATTCCTCTCCTTTTCCATGTTGTTTTCCAGCCATAATAGAGAATAATACAATCAATACAGTCCTCTCAATTTCAATAGCTGAGGTACAGTTAGGAACACAGCAGATTTGTATTTTATATGCATTAAATAGTTATTGTTGGACAAATCACCTTTACCCCAATGTTACAAGGAGTAGCAAGTGTATATATATATATATATATAAATAAATAATGAGATTATTTTAAGTTAAAAAATCTGCGTAAAAACATGAGCAATGTTTTCACAGCTTGTGTACAGATAAAGTAATTTGCTAGAATGAGAAAATAAGCATCTAGAAATAGTGACATCTCAACATGACTCACTGGTGGGGGTGCGGACTTGAAGAGCGTCTGTCGAGATCATGTGCCTGAACCGAAATGGGTCTCGCTCATCAGATATTGAAGCTCTGTGAGAAGTTCCCTACATAGAGAAGAGAAAAAGACAAAGAAATGAGTGATTTCTCTTAATCTCTAATCTGAGGTTTCAGAATGGTTTATATAGACGTCTGACTTTAGTATTTATATATTTTCCATTTATATTCCAGTAAAACACTGTATACGCTCTTTTTAATTCTATAAACATCAGGCTTTTGACTAGGCCAAGTCATGTCTACAAACGACCTAAGTCTAATGAATGCAAACTACCAGAATGGTGGTTTTACTGGGAGGAAGGAGTTGTTAAAGACCAGCCTTTCTATGAAAGACTATGTAGGACTCCTCCTACAAAAGTCACAGCTTTACAGTGTAAGATGAGTGTGCAATAATTTCTTGACTCCATGATTCAATGACTTTCCTTTGTCAGCTATGCTAGCCTCATAGCTCAAGTCCAAAACTAAAGAAGCCATCTTCAGACATCAAATATGTCTTGGCTGATGTACCTGATAGACCACCTTTAAGATAATCTAATTTATTTTCAATAGTTCATGAAGCAGCAAAGCTCTTAATCACTGATGGCAGAAGGAGAAGTGGAAGACATCACTCTGTGTAATGGAAAGCTGGCACTTTGCTCAGCAAAGCCTGGCAGTCTCTTAACAAATAATGGAGGGAAAACAGGAAGAAGAAAAGCACTCACAATTTTTTTCTTCTGCTTGGAGCAATCTTTGTACACAAAAACGACAGCTGTCCTGAAAACTGAAAAAAAGAAATTATAAAATAAAATTAAAAAATATATATAAAATAAAAACAGAAAAGCAGAAAGAAAACATTAGCCTGGAATGAGAAAAAAATGGTAAAAGAATTCTCCAGCACAAATGGTTGACTAAGTAAAGCTTCAGGCCCTACATTTTCTGTTCTTTTTAATGTAGCATTTAAAAGAGGAAAACATGACCCAAAGATAATCAGTAACCCACATCTGCGGGGCAAATCAACCTTCCACATCTTCCAGCTACTCTGAAATGCTTTCAAAAGTTCCTTGTCTGAAGAAAGCCCATGAAGCCTAGTGACTGCAATATTCATGTCCAGAGTTCCACAGGACAAAGTGGTTTCTTTAGCACCAGTGGGCCCAAAGACAGCAGCAGTGGAAGTGGGCTGATGAATAAGAGACAGGATGCTATTCTCGGAAGCAACAGCCCACTTTTTCACC
This sequence comes from Acestrorhynchus altus, assembly GCA_034509495.1. Lineage (NCBI taxonomy): Eukaryota > Metazoa > Chordata > Actinopteri > Characiformes > Acestrorhynchidae > Acestrorhynchus > Acestrorhynchus altus. Next base: position 13,339,030 of record CM067519.1, read on the forward strand.
ACCCTCACACACATGAATCCTCATACATGCACTCTTACTTACCAAATGCAGCCAGCGCAGGGTCTTTCTTTCCTTTCATAAGTGATGGTGGTGGGTTGATCCAGGCCACAGTAGCATGGAGTAATAGGTCACCCATAGACAAATCAGCCACCTTTGATTAAGTAAATCAAAGACATTGGCATTATTTTTCTGTAGGCTCCTGCCAACATATGAACTTATGCGTGACTGTAACAAGCTGTGAAAATTATATAATAATTGTGTAAGCCAACAGCCAAACCGTGTAACCCACATAAGACGACACAAAGTAAACAAAAGGTTTTAAAGTACTTAAAGCAATGGTGAATACAATCCTGATTTTTAATATTCTGAAGTAGTTAAAGAAAACCTTCTTGCCTCTTTCTTGTCTGCACTCTGTTCACTGATCAGCTGGTCAAACACAGCTCCATACTCCTCATGAATCTTCTGCATTTCGTTGATGTGGCTGGCCACTTTGTTCATGGCTTTGATGGCAACTGTACAGGACAAAAGACATCAGAAAGAAACAAAGTCTACTGTAAGTCAGATGATCAAGTTACTGAACAAGATTAGCATGTTGTTGTGTTTGATTGTTTGATTTTGTTACCAACTGACTTTTAATTGGATGTTTGCTTTATCTAGCTTTGTTTGAAAATTCTTTTCAAAAGTGCAGAAAAGATTCATAAAGCAACATGAAATCTATTGAAGTGTTTAAACTGACATAAACCTGCATAACAATGCTGTCAAAATGGCAACTTAACATTATTAAGATTAACATTATGTAAGAAACTTGAGATAAACATTAAGATAAAAGGTTTTTGTGTGACAGCAACATAAACACAGAAAGTGTTGGTTGGCAAAGTCTGTGTCTGGCAATTTTTATGGTATTTCACTCCAGAAGATGTTTTAATAAAGGTCCCCTTTGGGAGTAAATCTTTAGGCTTATGTACAGACTTATATCAGTTGTTAAGAAAGGTTTTTTTTAGGTGCCATTCATTTTAGGTTTATCTGTATTAAATTAAATGACAGAATAATGACTCTACAAAGTTTTTTTGTTGATCATTTTCAGTAGTCCATTAGTAACTGCACAGTAACATCTTAATGATTTGGCTCACAGTGGTTTTGAAACCAAGTATTAATGAATGAAATTAAAGTTTTTGTTTTGTTTAACATCTACAGTGTGTTAACCCTAAAGGAATCAAGGCACTTTTAAAAATAGTTCCCCATCATCCAGGGGAACATAACTAATTTTTTTGATCATTCAAGCATGTGAGAGGTCTACAGTTGATTCTAGATACATGAAGGCAGATGCATTTATGTTTGAGCAGGTTATATAAATGTTTGATTCAGTAACTCAATTAAGCAAATTCCATGCATCACTTTAATCAATAGTTAGTCTTGACCACTGCCCTCACCATTGAGATGGTAGTGCTCCTCGCTTTCTGGGTCAGTGAGGCAGTAGAGCTCTCGCAACAGAAGAGGGTATTTCAGCACCCTTTGGATGGGCTTGATCAGATATGACTCCAGAGTGGAGGAGTGTTGCTGTCTGGGGTTTCTCTCAGCCAGAAACGCCTTAAACTCTGGGTCAGTCTTAGCTGCAAAAAAGATGTTGGATGTCTTAGGAGCAGTATAATGAACATATAAATCCCCTCTTCCAAATGTATTTAAAAAAAAAATGAACCTTCTTTGGAGTTACTGTCTTCTATCCTTTAAATACTGACATATGCCCCGCACTCTGACTTTCATTGTGAGCTAAATGCCCATGAGAGCAGACTAAAGTCACCACAGTGGGGCAGTATTTTTCAAAAACAAGATCTACAAATTCTTAAGGGTTAAGGGCTTAAGGGCTCACCTCACCTTTTTAAAAGTGCATGTGTGGGTGCTTCAAATTGTCCATTAAACAGCTACTCTTTCCATTTCAGCCTAACCTGCAGCACTAAGCCCAGCAGGAGGAAATGGCTGGCTGAACACTGTACACTTTCACTACACTGAACACGACTCTCCGTCTCTTGCATTTACAGTTCTTCACATTCTGCCAAGCCTTATGAAAAGGTTTTGCTGTGTAATAAAGGCCCTTGGGAAATGGCACAAGCACAGAGAGAGGTAGAAAAAGGCTTTCCCCTTGGAAAAAATACTGGGGAATATTAATCACTAACAGGATCCTTTGTTTACTCTAAGAAACTCAGAAAAAAACCTTAAGCCAAACCACACATTCAGGAGAAAAATATATAGAATATAGGATTTACAAGACTTTGGTCCAATTATTTTAAAATGTCAAAGGATGTTGGTTTGAGAATTTGGCTCCTGGAGCTGTTTGGTTTCCCCAACAAAAAAGTTTAAGGTTTCAATGTTTAAAAAGATCTTGTTGACAGTCCCACAAAGAGGCGTGGCATAATTTTGCATTGTGATCTCTTGTTTACAGATTTTTTTGAAACAAATGTAGGCGTGTGAGTGGTAAGGTGGGTTTACCTTTGGTGAGGACTTTAGGGACTTTTGTATGACTGGCACAGAAAGCACTGTAAATTTTGAAGCGGTCAGCGTAGTACAAGAAAGAGCCACCGAGTGAGAAGAGCACTTTCTATGGAGCAGGAGAAGAAGACAAATTTACTATGACAACAGGCGTAAAGGAAAGAAATAGAAGTGATATTCTGAATAATTTGGGAACTGTTTAATAACTGCACCAGTTACACATTTGTTGAATATGTACCACTGACAACCACTTGATAATATGATAATTGTTTCACTGAAAACCACTTGATATGATAATGCAGCATTTAGAACCAACTAATAATTTGATATTTGTACCATTGAGAACTGATACAATTGAGGAGCACCTTTTCATTTGAGAATGTAGCAATGAGAGCTATTAATTGTACATAAGTATTAAGTGGTGCTCAATTTAACAATATCAGGTTAAATATTGTTAATACTTAATACTTATGTACAATGAATGTATCACTGATATTATATTATAATATTATAATGTGCCATTGACTACTACTTGCCAGTGTACCATTAGCAAACAAATGTTCCATTGATAGCTATTTGATAATAATGGCACTGAGAACCAGTAACTAACATCATATTTAGAACCTGTTGATAACGGTACCTTGAACTGATCCACTCTCTCAAGCTTGTCTAAATCTGAAATCAGTCTGGTTCCATCTTCCAGAGTCTTCAGAAACTCCACCTGGAATTCCACCATTTCTGGCAGGTTCCCAAAGAGAACATCCAACTGCAAATGTACAACACAACAAATCAGCATCTGCTGGTGAAAACTATATTCAATTAATCTCAATTTAAAACAGCACATAAAATGTGCAGAATGATTCATTTCACTTTGTTTTCTTCCAGTTCATCCTGTTTCACTCTTTTTTTATTGGTCAACCACAGTTTAAAAATAACAACAGCTATGAGTTAGGTTGTATGAGTTCTATGGATTGTGATTTTGCGTGGCACCCACCTCATCCTGAGAGAGAAAATGTTCCTTCTGGAGAGGTGTTAGGTAGCGCTCTATCAGACAATTTAAATCCTATCAAGAGAAAAACAAAGAGAGAAAACATTATGGGATGGCAAGTAAAGAGAAATATTTAAACATGAGCAGGTAATTCAAAGGTAATTCCACATTAACAATATTTGCAGTCCTCGCCAGCAGTTAAAGCAAAGGCCAATTGGCTCTAGTAAAAAATTAAGGAAAGTTAAACCTTAAAGATTTAAGGTTAAAACAATAGTTTGTCCTTATATCTAAGCCACGGACTGAATACATGTTTCAATGTAGCTTGAGGTGCTGAAATGAACTCTACACACATTTACACATTTACAGTAAATTTAGCATTTTTCCACACATTAAAACTCTTTTCATTAACTCTTAAATCTCTGCAGACTTACTGACCCTAATATATTACAGCTCAAGTATGGGGGAAATTATTCAACTTAAGAGAACAAGTCATGTTTGTGCAACATATTTTATTTCTGTGGAAATGTGATGTGCATACTGCACTGTTAATGTTGTTAATAAATAATAAGTGTTCAGACCAGCTCTGAATTTGAATTGCTCAGTGCATTAGTATTGACATGACTGTGCAGGGGCTGACCTTAACATAGGTGCGCTCTGTGTCCACCAGCTCGCTTATGACCTTGCGGAGTTTGTCTGCATCCGACAGCTGCCGCTGGGTGGCAGGGGCAGGCACGGGGGAAATGGGACTGGGTATACATGAGGAAGAGGAAGAGGAGGAAGATGAGGAAGATGGCAGGGAATCCGTGGGATTCATGTCATGAAGGCTGCGGCAGAATCCGGTCACTTGCTCTGTGCTCTGGAAAGAGAGAGAGACAGAGGGAGGGATAATTACTCACAAGGCCTTAAAAGGGCTAAAAGGGTTTTTACTACATTTACAAAATAATAAGCATTAATTTGAATAACTTTATAAGAAGCCTACAAGTTTAAGTGATTAACAGCATGCTTTATGTTGACCACTGACTGAACTGATCACAAATTATACAAATCTAACACATTACCTTAGAAGCCAAACAGAGAGGAAGGCAAACAGAAAAAAAAAAAAAAAAAAAAAGTACAAACAGTTGACCATGTGAACACACTGGCAAGATGGTGCAAAGGAACAGATCATGACTTGTCTGTTCAGGTTTAGAATGCCACACCCATTCAAGGACCCATTCCTGAAGAAGGCCCTCCTCTCAGATGCTGGTGAGAACATTTAGTGCATAAACTCCTGTGTTTACAATCCCATTATTACAGAATATCAGGGCTAAGCTGATCCTACATCAGCACTAAGTATCTAACTAATCTTCTAGTCTTAGATAACACAGCAGCAAAGGATATATTTCCGGCTTTTAATCTGATGTTCTCATTCTCAATGATGGTCAATTTCTTTAGCTAGTCCTTACCCAAGATGATGCAACAAATCTGAAAGTTTTTTTGTTTCAGCTACAGTTTGAGCAAGGACATAGGAATAGGAGGATATTTAGCATCCTTTTTGCTGCTGATACATTTTGCTGTGCTTACAGTTGACATGAACAAGGCCAGATTTCGCTTTAAGTAGACTGTAATAAGTTCAGGAGATACATCAAACATCTATATCACTGGTTAGATCAAAGGGGAATTCAGCTGATTTTATATCAGTTTTCACAAATTCCTGTGTAATTCTGTTATTCACAGTCAGTCAGAGTGATTTTATATACAGTATATACTTCATGTTTTACTGATAGAAACTAGAACTGTGGCGTCTATGTAGCCACGTATTTACTATCCAAACATAAGTGTCTTCTGAGTTTTACAATTAGGCTGAAAATATTTGTTTAGTGAAACAAACAAACAGATTTGGGCTCTGCATGCCACCACATTGGAGTTTAAACTATTTGAAATGAAACAACTGATGGAATTGGAGTGTAGATTTTCAGGTTTAATTCAAGAGGTCAAGAAATTGGACAAATTAATATTATCATGTATAAAAATATTATTAATTTTTAATACTTTATTGAAAATCATTTGCAGGCAATGACTGCCTGAAGTCTGGAACCCATGGACTTGCCCATGCCATCACACTGCCTCCCTCAATCTTCCAATGTCACTGAAATTAGATATGGAATCCCACAATGCTCCATTTTAGGACCAATGCTGTTCACTCTTTACATGCTACCTCTCAGCACAATAATAAACAGACATGGCATTAACTTCCACTGTTACGCAGACGATACTCAACTGTATATATCAGCCAAACATGATGATAAAACTAGATTAAAGAAAATGGACGACTGTATAAAAGATGTAAAATCTTGGCTGTAACTTCCTCCTTCTAAATGGTGACAAAACAGAGGTCCTCCTTTTGGGTCCTAAAACTACAAGAAATGTATTATCAGACAATGTTAAATCTGGCTGATTTGTAACAGATTCAGCAGCAAAAAATCTTGGCATCAAAATTAAATCAGACTTTTCATTTGACAAACACATAGGTAATATTACTAGGACAGCTTTTCTTCATCTTTGTAATATTATAATATATGAATTAATATTATAATAAAGTAAAAAAATGTCCTATAATTGCATGATGCAGAAAAAAAATGTGCATGATTTCATCACCTCAAGGTTTGATTACTGCAATGCACTCTTGTCAGGATGTTTAAGCAGGAACCTAAATAGACTTCAGTTAGTTCAAAATGCTGCAGCCAGGGTCTTATCAGCACTGCACTGGCTTCCAGTCAAATTCTGTATTGATTATAAAGTTCTTTTACTTGCATATAAAGCCCTACACAGGGCTGCTCCTGAGTACTTGCAAGATCTAATCTCCCATTATGAGTCATGACGATCACTCAGATCACAGGGTGCTGGCTTCCTACATTACAGAAAATGTTCAGGGCTCAGACTCAGTCTCAATCTTCAAGTCTAGGCTGAAAACTCACTTATGTGAAGAGTTTTTTAAATAATGTTTCAGCTAAATAATGTTACAGGCTGCAGATCTAGTGTCTGCCCTCCTTCCTGGCTACTAGACCAAGACTAGTTGCCTACCTGCCGTCACCAACTATGTAGAAATTTACATAGACCCTAATTAGCTGCTCCTGTTACAATTATGTTCACCAGCAAACTAACAATACATCAGTATTCCTGAGGATTACAGCAGAGGTATGGTGATCCAGTGTCCTCAAACAAACTATGTATGAGTAGTTTGACCAGAGGACAATGGGTCCTACCTTGTGAGCTTGGTTCCCTACAAGGTTTCCTCCTCAGGCGGTTTTCTCTTGTCACTTGTCACCCTTAGGGGGGTTTATGTCTTTATCGATTGTTTCATGTGTTCACCATTTTTTTCCCTGTAAAGCTGCTTTGTGACAACATCAGTTGTAGTGCTATAGAAATAGATTTTGATTCTATTTGCTATTTTCTTTTTTTCAGCCTAATGACGGTCTGTTTCACATCCATTTCAGCTCCTTTTACAGCATGATGTGGGATCACAGTTGCAGCCCATGAAAAAGCATTTGAGATAATTGTCCAATTACTTTTCAGCCCCTAAAATGAGAAGGCTTTGTAGAAAAATGGTAGCAATTCCTAAACATTTCATAATATTTTTTTATTCAACCCCTTAAACCTGAAAGTCTACACCTCAATCGCATCTCATTTGAAATCCAATGTGGTGACATTGTGGTGACAATCATGAAGATTGTGTCACTGTTTAAACATCTATGTGCCAAACTGTATATGTTTTTTTTATATATATTAAAAGAATCATGAATCTGAAAACATTTAGGGGACCATATTGCTTCACATCACTCTGTAGCCTGGGTTCCAAGTTGTCATACATTTGTCCACACACACACACACACACACACACACACACACACACACACACACACACACACACACACACACACACACACACAACGCAAGCAAATATAAGGTGGTATTCAGGTATAATACATAACACATCATAAACAATAACAGAAAGGAACAAGAATCAACTCTGATGTTCTGATGGCGTGAAGGATAACAATAGCTTGATATCCAAGGCTGAAATTACCAAGGCACTCTATAATTCAACACTCATCACACACATCAGACAAAAGAATAATAGCATGAGCTCTGTGATTGATGACTGTGGAGCACTTTCCAATCTAAGATGCATACACAAAAATGTAATTTTGCCATTCCAAACTGAAATATAAGACACCATCCCAGCATCCTCTGAAGGGATCAGTCTGGATAAATGGAACAGAGGCATTTAGAGTATTTAACAGACTGAGATCAAGCCCTGTGCACATATATCCACACTGTAATGATATGGTCAGGCTTGAATGTTCATTTTCAGACAGCAGAAGTGTGTAAATCATGCCCTCTGATATGCAAAACACTTTTTTTGAGGTGAAGTATGCCAACATTCACTCCATTTCCGTATTTATTCCCTTGCCACTGCTACAGTGCAGCTGCTCTCCTTTGGGAAATGTAACACAGCCAGTTTTCCCATTATAGGACTCCAACCAGTTCCTCTTTCCGCATTCTTGGACTCCTCTGTTTTTCAGCCTTTAAACTGCCCATATCTAGTATGAACACATGTACACAAACATATACACACAAACAGACCTTTTTAATAAATTAATACATAAATATAAATTAATAAATAATAATAGAAAATGACTTCATCCCACACATTATTTACAGTCTTCACCCCCTGATTCATACATACTCTGTCTGTACTGTATTAACAGTAAGTTCTCTAGTAGAAACAATTGCAGAGCAGACCCAACAGAATGTCTGTCTCAGTGTTTTGTTCAACTCTGCTTCCTCTGCTCTGAAAGTGCACACACAGTTCTAATATAAACTCTAAAACAACAACAACAACAACAACAACCACAAAGTTAGTAAACTGTTACGGGAATTGCAGATTCTACACTGGCCATTAATACCATTATTGGGTCCACTATGGTGAGTTTAGTACTATTCAAAAGTTCAGAATCATTTTGCCATTTTCTTTTCATTTATATGATTAAATATATTAAGTGTAAGTTAAATATAAATTACAAACCAACTGGTCGTTTTTCTTTTTATTTTGGTACTACCAAGACTAAATGGCTCTGTTTATTATCCGTTTAACATCTAATAAGCATATTAACATTATTTTAAACATTTATCTGAGGAACAGCGATTTCAAACTAAACGGTTTTACAGAACAGCAAATATTTTGATCTCAGTCACACAGATTAGAGTTATGGTGGCTGCTGTCTTAATTTGTTGAAAGATGACATCCTTGACTTTTCAAATGAATGTGTTTCACTGTAAAGTTTAAGTAAATTGAATTAATCACATTAATTATGCAAACACTCTAATTATGTGATTATATTAAAATATTAGAAAAAGACAACAGTGATTAGGCTTCAGGGTTTAGGATTTGAACTAAAACATTTACCACACAATGAAGGTAAAGAAGTTATCAGACACATATGTAAGTTGCCAAATTGAAATGGTTAATTAATTTAAAGGAATTCAAATGAAAACACAAATAAATGAATGTTTTTATGCATTTATTTATTTATTTATAGATTTGTGTAATTCATTATTTATCAGTATGATAATTGATCAGTAAGATAATTGCACAGACTAAGCTGAAGCAGTGTGTTTGATTACTATTTATCAGTGAATTATCATTTATTTATTAATGAATGTATCGAAACATTGCTATCTGTCTAGTTCCCGCTGTGATGATGGAGGCTATGAGCTAATACTCTCAGCAGTCTCTTGAGTCAGACGTAAGCCTGCCAGACATTTCTGAGATGTACAGCATGTCTATCAAGTGTGAACTGGTTCAACATCATCAAAACAGTGAATCAGAAAACTGCTGACCTTACAGACATAATTGTAAGCTTATTTGTCAGAATTAAATTGCTAGTATGCTGTTTGTTTTTAACATCTCTAGCCTAACTCCTGTGTTTGGCTCCAAGTCTAGCATCAGGCACCTGCCTATAGTTTCTCTTCCACCTTAAAAGACACAGAAGTTACATTTTTTACCAAAATGTTTCAGGACCACTTCCCTTTATCCCGTAGCTGCTGGAGCTTGCAGTCTGTTCACTTCAGCAGTGCTGTTATGTGATATACCCTCTCTGTTACTGAGATGTGTTTGATTAGTCTGTTATCCACTAAAGATTAACCAGACAGAATACATTAAACAGACCTGCTGTGTTCATCCCACATCTGACAACAGCTCATTAGAACTACAATATTGTCACCTACTTCAATAACATGGAAGAAAAGAATAAAATAATAAAATAAAAAGTATTTCTGTACATGTGGATATACTTACTACATTTATTAATTTTATTGTTATGCAAAATTTATCTGAAACAATACACCACATATATTCATTTACTTGTGCATTTATTTACTCATGATTTTCTGCCCAGCTTTACTCATTAATTGATTTATTTTTATTCAATTCCATTACAATTGTTAAAATGGCATGTTTCCCCTTGTCCTCTATCAAGATGATCAACATAATATCGTTATCATGATAAATTACATTATTAAACACATTTCTGAGGATATCTTGTATTGTAAGAATATCACATTCAGCTATGTTATGTAACACCCATTACTGACACAGTTGCGCAAAGCACACTTACTGATTTTCTAAATCATGTAGAGAATTATTGAGAATAGAATTGGATACCATGCCTACTGCCAAGCATGGGCTAGATAGGTATGAAGCACCCCAGCACTGAGCAGTGAAGCAGTGGAACTATGTTGTCTGGAATGATGGTGCTTCATCCAGTACAAAACTCATTTTAATAACCTTGATTTTGGAAGAAATAATAAATGAGCAGGTCCATATAATTTACACGTGTAACATTATTCAAATATAAGTGACTCTGGACAAAAATGTTAGCCAAACATTCTAAATGCAAATGGAGCAGACTTTTGCCTCACCGTCCACCCGTTCGTTGCTTTAGCCCGTGCAAACTCATGTTCTTGTCAGAAGCTCTAGGGCAGAGGTGGGACAGCTCACTGCAGGATGAGGTAAAGGACAGACATGGCCTCCTCCCTTACTAACACACAGAGACAGACTGACAGCCCATCAGCCTCCCGTAATCTGATTGGACAGCCACTGAAGAGCTCAGCGATAAGCAAATGGTAGACTGATGGACAGGCACACAAATGAATTGCAGCAAATGATTAATCGCTTGATTTTTAATGAATTGAGACAGATGCAGCCTTAAAAGGACCAACATTAAAATTAGAAAAGAGTACCTGATTAATAAACGTCTATAATTATTTTCATATATGATCCTTTATATCATTCAAACAGAATTTCCCTCTGAGATTAATAAAGTAATTCTGATGCTGATTGATGCTAAAGCAATACCAAACACTACTTCAACAGCATCTAAGTGTGAATAATCCCTGGATTCTAGCTAAACTTATCTGAGTGAACAGCAAAGCACTTTTGAAAGTCGCTCTGGAAAAGGCCATCTGCTAAATGCCACAAATGTAGATGTAAATGTACTGCAAAGTGTGTTGTATTGTGTGTTCACTCTGACATGCAGCAGTGTTTTCTTATTGGGAATTTGTTCAATTTATGAAGACAATTCTGTGAAAAATTCAGTGGTCTAAAAAATGATCGTGAAACATCATGAATCCGATGTAGATGTTGGCAATGTGATGCCATTTCATTGCATCATGATAAAGTTTGCTACTTTTATGCCTTGTATACTTTTCTGAACATATCAGGTATATTTTCCGCACGTGTAATTAGTCCAGTTTAATTGGATGGAGTTTAGCAACTGTTAAATATAAACACTTGTTCTAATTATGGGAAAGTATTTGAATAGCAGTTTTTAAGACTCTGCCATCACTGGTGAGTCTTTTTTTCTGCATGGGCAAGGGACTTTTTGATAGGACTTTTGTGAAGAACACATTTAAGAGAATTCTTAGGAAGATACTGGTACATTAGATCTCACATTGTGGTTTTCACTGGACAGCAAAAAATATGGAAAGGGTGCTGCCAAGATTTTCATATGGAACCTGAAAATACCATTACTGAGTTACTGAACGTGTCTGAAAATAATACAGATTGTCTGAGAAAGATAATTTTGGCCACTCATGTAGCTGTAACTTAATGTCCTGCCTTTGACCTGTCTTTTCTTCAGGGGTCAATTTAATCAAATACATGCAATTCATTGCAGTTCACTCCACTAAATTCATTGTGACTGATTATTTGACTCATTTGACAAACCTGCAAAATATATAAATACAGACCCACAGAAATTCAGGTTGATCAAGCAAAGCAGTAAGCAAGAGTGGTTATGCAACACTCAGGATGGCACACTCACATACATACTCATGCTCTGCACACACACACACATACACGGAGGTGGTAGGCTCACCAGCTGCAGCATGTCACAGATGGTGTCAGAGGAGCGCTTGGAGCTCCTGTTCTTCCACAGAACAGGCATGATGGCCAAAGGTCAAAGAGGTCACTACAGGGTGACCTCTAGAGGAAAGACCAACCCTCACTCCACCTTCAGCTTATCTCCTCCACAGAACCGACGAGTGTGAGAACGAAAACTGCCGCAGTACTCAGAAAGAGAGCAACCTGGTGTTCTTTTCAGTTCCCCACACTGCTACCCTGATCTATCAGCTCCCGCTCACCCCTCCTTTCCTGCCTGCTCACACTTCCCGCTCTGTCTTGGTCTCTCTTATTCTCTCTCTCTCACTCTCTCGTTCTCTCTCGTTCTCTCTCTCTCTCCCTCTCTCTCCCCCTCTCTCCCTCTCTGGATGAAAGAGAGAACACTTCTGGCAGAATTGGATCTGCAAAAGACAGACCAAGAGTTACAGATTGCTAGATAAAGACAGAGAGAGAGTGGGGGATAGAGGGACAGAAAGAATAATAACAATAATAATCCCATCTGCAGCAGAATGGGAGACAGGAGGGGAGGGGCAGGGGCTGGAGAGAGAGGCTCATCAAACAGCAGCAACTCTCGCCCCCATTCACCCAGTACAGCACACACTGTAACACCACCACAGCATCCTATTACCACAGCCTGACTGCAGCCCAGTAGGTCCAATGCTTACTGCTGTGCTTGTAACTTCTTCAGCATGAACTGATTCAGAAAAAGTGATAGTGTAATCTGTGGATGCTCACTGACCACTGTATTAGAAACCCTGTTCTAGTCAGTGGACACCCTTTTTAATCTGCTGACACAGATGTACAAAGGCACACACATAGCTTGACTAGTCCCGGTAGAGAATTGTGTTCTCTTCAATGTTGGTGCTCCATCCAACACTTTTAGTTGAGCTGGGGAATTGGGGATGAAGCAGGAAAATGATCATTCAAAATCCTGACCTCAGTAATGTTACTGGAGTTACTCCAGTTCTTTTTTATTACCCTTGATTTCAGAAGAAACAATGAATAAGGAGGTGTTCTATTACTTTTGTCCATATAGTGTATGACACCACTATTCCGTACACTACAAAACATGGTATACAAGGTTGCAAATACATTATAGACAATAATAAGACAGTCTACAGTCTATAAAGCTGTATCTATAAGGTTGCTGGACCTCATAAAGAAGCCAATATGAAGAACATTAGGTGTTTCTAATAAAAGTGTCTTTGTCAGTCAGTCAGTGTTTATGGCAAATAATAACCCATGGAATTTGATGTCAACGAAAACTAGTTCAACAATACATACAGCATTGAATTCAGCTCTATACAAACAAGATCTTCAGGTCCACTATAGGCTAAGTTCCTTAAACATCTGCTCTAAGGGTGTAATAAAGGTTTTTGACAACACAAAAGCCATTTATTAAATTACTTAATCATGTTAACTTGGTGTTGCTTCCAACAATATACAGGACACCAGGAAAATGGAAATAAAGTTTCAAAGAGTTCAGAATGATAAACCGAACTGTCCTAGATCCTAAAGCATGAAGATGATAAGATAAAATCTAACAGGAGATTTAGTGGGGTGTCTTCCTAAGTTGTTAATATGGCAAGTGATTCAAAGCTGCTTCCCTTTTGCAAAGGAGAAGATGGAGAATAGGGTCATGTTGTGCATGTAAAGACCAGCACAAAGCACATGCTTTAGAAGAGGTGCCCTGACATGGCCAAACACAGCATAAAGTAGGGAGAAGGCAGAAGCAGACAGTTTCGGTTCTTAAGTACAGCTTATCAGATGATACAAATAAGGGCATACTAGACGGAAAAAAAGCACACAGTCAAAACAACAACACTATAAATACCCCAGTAGTGAACACTTAAATCTTGAACTAAAGTTCAGGTCTCATTCGACCAGCAGGAACCAAAGCTCAAGATACTTACTGTTCTCAAAAGACAAGCTAGAACAGAATCTTGAATAGCTACAGTCATGATAGAACAGGCAATATTAAAGCCATTACTTAAAGACTCGCAAGACAACTGCAATCAGCAAATGCTGCTTCTAAACTTGTAAACTTACCGGGCTGCCTTATTAAGGAAACAACAAACACTGGGGCACATTTTAAGGCAAGAGAAACACAAAATTCAGCTAAAAAGGCACAAAACAAGTTAAAGCAAGTCTTCCATACCTCCATTAACGTGTGCAGTTCCATGGCTGGAGAAAGTCGAAAAGGGAGAGGAGGCAAAGACAGGACAGAGCGGAAGCAAGTCCAAACCTGTTCACACACTCTCCTACTGCCAGTGGAATCTCAACTAGGACACACAGTAAGCTTTGAACACCTTAACCACAACCCTGTCTCTACACAACACACACACACACACACACACACACACACACACACACACACACACACACACACACACACACACACACACACACACACAAAGGTCCTTCTTCATTTGCTTAAGGAAACCCCTGGGCCCTCATCTTGTCAGAGCAGTGACACATGGGACAGGAAAGCAAATGTTTCCTTCCCCAGAGAGCAAAGACGTCCTCTTATCACCGGGTTGCTCAAACATAAGCTCACCAGCATTCACAGCTCAGGAGCCACACTGGAAAAAGTGATGTATTGAATTTTCAGTATTCAGGTGTTCAGCATGTATTCATCATCATATGAATATAATACGGTATGTGTTTCACTGGGTGTTTTCAATAATGACTGTGCTTATTTAATTTACACTCATTGTTAAAATAGTTGCACCCAGAATGCATGACTGCAATGCACAAATGCAATGCATGGCTGCAATGCATGGCTGCAATGCATGACTGCAATGCACAAGTTTGCTGGTGTCATGCCAAATTGTTAAAGAGTCATTATTCAGTGACCAATTTTGTACTAGTTGACACAACCAATGAATCTTTGTTTGGGGGCACCAAGACTTCATGCACTTTTTTCCGCATACTGCTGCCATCTCAACAGCTTGCATTGCCATTAATTGTTCCTGGTCACCATTATCTTCTTTCTGAATGCCATTACAATCAGCATTTCCTTCTGGGAGAAACTAGTTGTGCAAGAATTTTCTTGAAGAAAAGGATTTTATTCATGTAGAAATGTGCACGTGCTCCCAGGAATGCTGTAGTTAGTAGTTAGTACTAAAAGTGGTCCAAAGGAAACACATTTGTACCGTGAAAAGTATAACTGTACTGGAACAGAACTGTAAAAAGGTCATTTTTTAAAGAGTAAACAAACACATTCAATAAGGTCTGGATTCTAAAGTGGTCAGTCCATTGGTCTGACAACTTCAGCAGCTTCAGGAGTTTCAATTGTGTCCGTTTTGATTCCTCAGTAAACAGCAACTTGATTAGCTTAACATCCTTTCAAATCCACATAGTTGAAACATCTCACAAGGTGTAGGCCCACACTTCCATTGTTCATAACTCATCTCAAAACTAGAAGAGCATAAATACAGGTCCTTCAGACATTTCCGAAATAAATCATAATAATTACTGATTAATCAGCATTTAAGACTGAATACACCCCAGTCAGCATGAACATTAATACCTCCTCCCTAATATTGTTTAGGCCCCTTTTTAGCACCAAAACAGCTCTGACCCATCAAGGCATAGACTTCACAAGTGCTCTGAAGTTATCCTGGGGCTGCAAATTCTCACGTTTGTTGTTTGAAACACCCCACAAGACCTGCTGAGATTTTCGTTTAGTCATGATATTCTGGGCCTTGTACATCGCACCCCTGCCATTTTTGGTCACTGACTTATACCATAGGTGTCATTTTAAAGTATTGGTTGTGAAAATAAACAGAAATAAGCACAATCATACTTTGACTCTTCTGCCCACCCCTCTGATGATGATAAAGTTATTGCTTCATTGTTGCTCAATGTGAAATGAACTGGATCTGCCTTTTGTCTTTCTCCAGTTGAGAAAGTCAGCCGGAGGCTAAGAAAGCCCTCTAATTTGGTGAGCCAATGCGAGCCACATCTAACGCAAGCTTGGCTGACTTGGTATTTCAAGGGCAACCTTATCACCCAGACTGCCTCATCAAAAATGCACAGACATTTTTTGACAAGAAAACTAATGAAGTGCTTCTCCTCTTTGCTACTCCCCTCTGGCACACCCCTGTATAATTGATCAACACAAAGCGATCTCAATTGATGCACGTAATCGGGCAATTAGAATGCACAGCTAATTAAAGGAGGTGTCTTTTCCCTTATATCATTCATCTCCAATAAAAAAAAGAAAAAAAAAACTATAAGATAATAACACCAACTAGCAGCATGAGGCAAACGGTGGAGAGAGGGTGGGGGCTACAAAATAAACAGTCTGTCCCCACCCCTTTCCACACACACACACACGCACACACACACGCGCACACACACACGCGCGCACACACACACGCACACACGCACACACACTTTGCAGCTGGTCAAGTGGGCTCTGAATAGAACTGCTGAAGATGTTGAATTGATTACACAGAGGCAGCAACTGCTTTACAAACTGTGTGAAGAGGACAAATATGGTGTCCATTAGACTGAATGCACTGCTTCCAGAATCATGCCTCCAGCTACTCATTATTAGGTACTTCACATCTGAGTGGCAGCAGGTGAGATGCTCCAGACACACTGATTGCATAATAAATAATCACCTCCTTCCACTGGGGAAATTGATGTGCCCGTGCTCAAAGCACTAACTCTGGTATGTCTTCAGAACTAATAACTAGAAACTAAACTGGTAACTAAAAATAAGTAAAACATTACTATAATTCTTATTGCATCCCATCGTATTGCTAGGTGGTTATTATGGAGTTCCTTAATAAAAGCTAGGCTGATGTTATAGTATCCCAGGCGCTTGCTATGGTGTGGCAGGCTGATTACGATGGGGTTGCCATACTACGCTAGGTGTTTGCTATAGTGTCCCCTGTGTTTGCTTAGTGGTTGATAGAGTGTAGGTAGCAAGTTGTTAATGTATTTAAGGAGGTTTGTAGGTAGCTGACAGTATTTATGGTATTTCTGTTAATGCCATCAAAACTTTGGCTTGATAAGGTTATTCTATAAGTAAGTATTCTACTTAGAATGTTCTAGTATCTGAGGTATTTATGCTGTGGTATTTTTGTTGTTGCTAGGAGTGCTTAAATAGTTTGGCTATAGACTGCATTTTGACTGTGGTGGAATAAGTAGATATGCAGACTAAAGAAGCTGATGTTGAACAGGTTCAATTGATTGCTATGGAAAAACAAGGCTTGATCCCCAGATCAGTCTGTGGTATTATTTCAGGCACTTTGGTCTAATTTCAGTAGGATAATGGTAATGTAATTCCAGTTCCAATGTATAGCCAGTACAAGGTCTATTTGTACTGTTTTTATTTATTTATTTGTTTGTTTGTTTGTTTGTTTGTTACTTTTTGTTAACATTTTTCCTGGCATTTGACCATTTTTTGAAGTACATAATCCAAGGTGCTGTTTGTGTATCTACAGAGATTGGTGACTGTCCAGGTCCAGTGTTTGCAGAGTCTGCAGAACCAGTATTAATGTACCAATACAGGTAGCAAACCCAGGAGACCAGCGTTAAAAATGTCTGGTCAATGTTCTTACAGGGCAGTAGAACTAATTTGTGCAGCAGTGCATGTCTGAACACTTTAGTTGAAACACTTGAGAAAGTCAAAGAGGAGGGCACCTGCAGTGTGTTCAGTTTGAAACAGACATGAACACATACACAGAATGGTGTTATTGGGGCTAAATGAGCGGCTCACTAGCAGATGGCACGTCAGAGCGCAGGCCAGATTATTCATTTCTCTACTACTGACATCGACTGGTGGGGGGAATGAGACAAGGACAAAGAGAAAGAGAGAGAGAGGGGCATGAGACAGAATGTGGTTGGAATGAAAGAAAAAGAAAGAATAGACAGTGAAACTGTATTATCTATTGTTTTTCTTCCATAACTGTTAAATTCATGATGTGATCTGTGTGAAGCAGCGAATTAAAGGGAAGGAAATGGGTGTCAGTTTTAAACGAGGTTAAAGTAATCAAGGTGACAAGCGTAGCGACTGTAGTCTGGCTACTGAAACAAGAGTGAAGCTCATCAGCTGCAGTGAGCATGATTAAATGAGACATCACCTTAATTAGAAAAGGATACACACATACGCACACACATACACACATTCCCTCTGCTTTATCCTGAATGGGAAAAACAGACAAGATATGAAATAAATCCACCATCCTCCAAGCATGAGTCAAAGAGCAAGAGGAACACAGTGAGAGAGCAAGTTTCTATTCATGAATGTCCTTATATGACTGGCTACGTTCCTTTCTGGCTTAACCGACCACAACAGGACACATTAATGCACCACCACCAAAATTCAGTGCTCATAGCTGGTGAGTGTTAATCATAATAATCAAGAATTTTAAATCAAGAATAAAATGATGGTTTAGGATTTTCATTTTTCATTTTGTTTTTTATTTCCAAATTATTTTTTATGAAAAAGTTAAAAAATCCTTCACCACAAACTTCCCAAAAAAACCTCACTAAAAAGTCCCAAACAATATTTCCAAAAGAACCAAAATATTTCAGTTCCATTACGCAGGCTAAGCTTGTCAAAATACCCTAGAAATATTTTAGAAAGGTAGGAATACACACTGTGTGTGTGTTAGCAATCATTTCCCTCTGATACTGTCCCAGAACTTAAAGGAAAGGCTCAAATATCCCTGACATTAAGATGTATTAGATAGTGTGTGTAAATGAAACATTAATGAAATATTACCAGAAATACAATCATACAGCACACAACAAGGTATAGCCAAAGAACATACTTTATGTAAATGACTATAATGATGGAGAAGTGATGGCCTCAGGCTGCTGATGAGAGAAAACAGGCAAACAGGCTGTAAAACACCTGCAGGACACTCTGTGTGAATCTGAACCCTGGTCAGCAGAAAATTAAGCCAGAAACTTTGCAGACAACATGGCAATATGTGATACAGGTAGGCTCTGAACAGCTTTGAAGATCTGTTGAATAGACTGATAATTATACCAACATGGTAGCAGCACTCTCCTACTATAATCTTGTATTGGGTAATCTGTATCCTGTAGTAAGATCCAATATGCAGTCTCACTGACCAGCACTACTGTGACTTATTGTCCCTGTCAATTCCCCCGGAATGTCATATCTTGTGAATGTGGAATCTATCATTAGGATTTGAGTTATAGTGACAGTGCATGTATTTGCTAATATTTATTATATACATATACTGTCACTCTAACTCAAAAGCTTGCATAATTGCTTGATTAAACTCAAATAAAAAAACACTGATTAATCAATTTTCTCTTTATATGGGAGGCAATTAGTTAACAGTTTACATACAGTGCGGAATATAAAAGTATTTGATACACTGCAGATTTTGCATGTTTCCCACCTACAAAGGACAGAGAGATTTGTCATTTTAATTGTACACTTCAACTGTGAGAGACAGAATAAAAAAAAACACATTGTATGATTTGTAAATGATTATTTTCATTTTATTGCATGAAACAAGTATATCACCTACCAACCAGCAAAAATTGTGTTTTTCTTTAAGAAGGCCTCCTACTCTGCAGTCATTATCTGTATTAATTACACTGGTTTGAACTTGCTACCTGCATAAAAGGCACCTATCCACACACCCAATCAATCATACTCCAACGTCTCCACCATGGCCAAGACCAAACGGCTGTCTAGGGACACCAAGGACAAAAGTGTAGACATGCACATGGCTGGGATGGGCTACAGGACAATAGGCAAGCAGCTTGGTGAGAAGGCAACAACTGTTGGTGCAATTATTCAAGAATGGAAGAAACACTAGATGACTGTCATTGACCTGAAGAGAGCTACGACCACAGTCTCAAAGATTACCGTTGCTGTCATAGATTAGAATCCTGCAGGGCAAGCAAGGTCCCTCTGCTCATGCTAGCACATGTCCAAGCCTGTTTGAAGTCTGCCAGTGACCATCTGGATTATCCAGAGTTGGCATGGCAGGTTATGTGGTCAGATGAGACGAAAATAGATGTTTTTGGTATCACTGCCACTCGCTATGTTTGGAGGACAAAGAAGGATGAGCACAACCCCAAGAACACCATCACAACCATGAAGCATAGGGGTGGAAACATCATACTTTGGGGGTGCATTTCTGCAAAAGGGACAGGACGACTGCACCGTATTGAGGGGAGGATGAGGACATCTATTTATGAGATTTTGGGCCAACAAACTCCTTCCCTCAGTAAGAGCATTGAAGATGGGGCGTGGCTGGGTCTTCCACACAGCCAATGCAACTCAAGAAGCATTTCAAGGTCCTGGGACTAGCCAATCTCCAGACATGAACCCAATAGAAAATCTTTCTATAGGGAACGGAAACTCAATGTTGCCCAGCGACAGTCCCAAAACCTGAAAGATCGGGAGAAGATCTGTATGTGGGAGTGGGCCAAAATCCCTGCTGCAGTGTGTGGTCATGAACTACAGGAAATGTCTGACCTCTGCAATGCAGACAAAGGTTTCTGTTCCAAATATTAAGCTATCATATCAAATACATATTTCATGCAATAAAATAATAATCATACAATGTCATTTCCTGGATTTGTTTTTAGATTCTCACACTTGACCTCCAATACAATTACAGACCTCTCCAATCTTTGTAGGTGGGTAAACTTACAAAATCAGCTGCGTATCAAATACTCCTGTTCTCCACAATATGCATTTTGTTAAAGCCTGAAAGCCTTCAATGATTTGTTTTTGTTCACTTAAATCCATTTTTATTCTGCTAATGAACACAACAGTCCATCATCCATCTTCCGTGCAAAAGCCCATCCATCAATTTTCCATCCATCTGGAGCCTATATGGAATCATTAGGCACAAGACAGGAACAGCCCATTGATAGGATGTCAGTCCATTACAGGGTACTACACATATCCATTCATTCAAACACAGGAGCAATTAAGAAAGGCCAAATTATGATGTCTTGTATTTCTGGGAGGTGGAAGGAAACTGTAAAAAAACGACATGCTATAAACCATAGTGACAGGCCTCATTTTTATGAGTGTGCAAGAGACAGAGGCAGAGAGAATGAAGAAGAGAGAGATACAGAGAGAGTTCACAACATTAAAGACCACTGCTTTGAAAATGATATGCCCTACCCCAGAATTCCTTGTTGTTCCTTGAAAGTTCATGAGTATTTCTATTGTCTCATTGTTTCCTTTGTGTCTTTGTGTTTGGCAGTGTGAAAAGAAAAAAACACTTTCAAATCTGATTTGAGGCAATGTGACTCACTCTGAACAGCAATCTCAGAATTAATGCAATTTTTATGTCATAATAAATGTGCTTTGAGGAGAAGGGAAAACTGCTCAGGGGAAGGATACTGAAGTAACAAACCTCATAAACATTTGGGGAAAACTCCTGGCCTGTGGACTTGAAAAACCTTACATTTTGCCAACCCAGGTAGGATTTGGTTGGAGAGCAGTTCTCTAATTGTACTGTCTAAATGCATGAATGTACTTTTAGTCTAGTCTGTGGTCTTGCAAACAAAGGCCAATTTTATCCTGTTCTGGTCAGTGAACTTCCTCAAACCTCATTATCTCACCTTGTGTCCAGTCTCAGTGTCCGGCTCATATCCCAGGCCATCTCTACTGCTCTCTGTGTTTATACTGGGCCTTTCCTCCAAGCCTTCACGATCTGGACTCTCCAGCACCAGCCCAGGCACTTCATCCAGGATGTCCTCTAGAGGGAGCAAGAGCACAGTCAGGTGAGAAAAAGAAAGGGTGGCAGGAGATGGAGAGAGAGAGAGAGAGAGAGAGAGAGAGAGAGAGAGAGATGAACTTTGATTATATTATTTTTCTCTAGAGATCTATAATACAGACTGATCTATAATAAGGCTAAATTCCATTTTAATACACTATTGCTGGTATTATGGGTAAAAAATAGGCCTGAGAGCTCCACCAAATACACAATTTGGCACATACTTGATAAGTCTGCCTGACCCTCTCTTCCAAAAACACTATGACGTACAGTCTAATAACTAATAGCCTTCTAATCCCAAAGGCAAATAATCCCAAATCTAACAAATGTGAGCTCTGTGCAAAATGCACCCTATTATCAGCCAGCAATGTTCAAACCTCATGTAGCACAAAATGATCCAAACAGGCTGTAAATGAACTTACAGATGACTTTGAGTAATTCTCCTGAGGCAGTGAAGTCACAAATTAGTGCTTTGTTCTGTGAAATCCCATTAAAATCTCAGCATTGAGCAATGCCCACAAGTCACAATATATTCAGCCTACAGTACAGTAGAGTAGGACTTAGACAACAGTGTTCAGTCCTGGTCATTTTTGAGTGCCTCTTTCTTAAATGCCATTCTGAGATTTATTAGTTTATCAGGACAATGACTGTAATTAAAACTGGATGTTATACAACTCGATTTGTCTGATTTTATACTAGACTGGATACCTTTCTTCCCAGAAACACACATTCTTTTGATGAAGATCTTACTATTCTCCTTACAATTGAATGTTTTGACCTATATGGCCTAGGACCACATATAAATGTTATAGGGCTGTAAAATTCACATAATCAATCCAGTTCAAAGTTGTTTTTTTTACATACAGCACAAATACTGTGTCTGATGATATTATGTTTGTCAATGTGTTAATGGTTCAATTTTAAGCCATAAAAATAGCTACAAAAATAATGTTGTTTTTTTTCCTGAACCATTCAGACTGGTAACTGTTAGCAGCATAGAAACACAAAACAAAAAGGCTTTATCATTCCTCAATTTAACACAATAGCCATTAGATGACACATTAGTTCTTTGGTAACACACTTCTCAAACACCCTTACACCCTTATAACTAGCTTAACTAGCTAAAACTAGAATTATGATTGAGTCTGAAGTCGACTCCTATTGTCCAGCTCTTTGTTTTCCTTGTTCCACCTTAAATGATTCAACCCTGTAAGTAGTTGCTGCACCATTTAAGGCAGAATGGGAAGATTCAAACAATAAGCTTGCAAATAAGAAGCTAACTTCAGCTTTGTTTAAGATACTTTGTCTAAGTAAGGAATGCTGTAACATTTACATTTGTCATTTAGCAGACGTGCTTATCCAGAGCGACTTACAAAAGTGACTTAGCTATAATGCTTTAATCACTATTATTTTTCACTTTATTTGCAATTATTTCAAATAAATGTATATATCTACTACATCAAGTTAAGATCCCCTTATTAAATGAAATATTAGCATATATACAGATACAGATCTATATAAACAGATAAAACTATCATGTAATTGTGTTCTTGGTTCTCCCCTATAGATCATATTAACACAAACATCACACAAATGAGTTTCGACCGCTGTTCTCTCGGCATTAGATACATAATCCTATCCCACAATATTCCTGAAGTAGTATTACTGTACTGTATCCGTAACAGTGCTGAACGCAGTCAGGCAGAGATGTTGACTGCTCTAAAATGGCAGCAATATTTCATTCTGATTAGAGATTTAAAAGGAGTACTCTGAAATTCTAAATGAAAATCATAATGTAACAGAAATGTGATTCAGGACGAATATTACATTTCAACAATGTACAATTACTCATCTTTCTTCCACCCTGTATTACAGTCCAGCAGGGTACAATATAATGCAGTATGATACAGCATGATACACTGCATTGTTACAGCATACTAAAAATGGCTGATTACATTTACAAACAAGGTTCACTAGTTCAAAAGAACTGGAGCTGGAGGACATGAGTCTACTGTGAATAACTGTACCTTGGTTTTGGGAGAAGATGTCTGTGCAGAGGTGGTGTGGTGTGTCTGAGCGACGAGGCAGCGGTGGGCCATGCTGGCAGTTCTCGGTTGAGGGTAGGGTGCTGATCGTGATTGTGAGGGAAGGCAGAGAGAACGCAGCCTGCATATCCGACATTTGCAATACACTTGCATCTTTGCTGTTCAACTGCAGGATTTCATCACCTGCCCGCAGACCTACACACACACACACACACACACAATGAAAACATGGTGCTTCATATTACCACGAGTTCACAAATGTAGGCCTCTTTCTAACACACACATATCTGGGATTTGACACTTTTCCATCACTAATTTGATGTATGCTTTAAAGACCATTCTACTGGTTTCTACTGATCAGGCCATTCTATTTGTTTTAAACCCAGTGTCTTGTAGAGCATTTTAAAAACTCTGAAAGATGAAAAGTGTTATATTCAACTTGGGACACCATCTTCTCATTTGCTATAAGAGTCACAAGAGGGGAACAGGTCACATAATACTAACTTAATGTGTAAATGTGTTATTTTTTTCATAAATTAAAATAGTTTTTACATTTCAGGTGTCAAAACATTTATCTGCAAAAATTAAATAGACCTTTCCATCATTTTACAGTTCATTCCCATTTTATAACCTACCGTTTAAAATATTTGGTGCAAAAAAATCTGCTTCAATAAAATACAGAAGCTTCTTCTAAACTACATTGTGAAATGAAACAATGGACTCTGGATTCTGTTGCCCATTCTCTTGATTACCAATTAGCAGCATATGAGCTCTCCAATTAGCTTATCATAGCTCAATTAGTACTCAATTAGGCCAGACTGCTACTGTAATTGATTACTGATGCTCATGGTCAGGAGAAATACAATATGTTTCAGGTCCCATACTCAGAGGCTTAGAGTACTTTCAAACAGCTTTCACAATAGCACACAAAGAACTGGTGTGAGCAATTGAGATCAAATCAAATTACCCAGTCAATTTACCCAGTATGCATATCAAGTCAATGTCAGAAGAACTTGCAACATATCACAGGGAAAAAATCAGTAATTCAATCTAGCCTAAATGACCTGTACTGCAACATAACTCAGCCATGCAATGACAACCCTAACTTTGAGCCCAACAGTGGCAGCATAGTGGACTTGGGTACTGAACCCACAAGCCTGTGTTCAATAATCCAGCACTCTGTGTATTGAGCCCCCTTAATGCACATCCAAACCAATGAACCCTCAGATATAAAGGTTTGCCAGTTCATCCCCAACGACACCACAGTCATCCATGGCTGGGAGTCTCAGAGACCACAATCTACTGGATAAGAATTTGAAATAATACTAAAACTAAATTAAATAAATTAAATAAATAAATACATTTCTTACCATCATTGCACGAATTACATTATAAACACTCAAGTTAAAAAATAATAAATAATAATTCTCAGTGAACATCTCTAATTAAAACAGTAATGTAGTCTATATATGTGTACATACAGTATGTACAGTGCATCCGGAGAATATGGATTTCATGTATGGATTCATTTTTTCACTCTAAATTCTACATACATTACCCCACAAAGAGTAAAAAGTTTGTTTGACATCTTAGCAAATTGGCCACTCAAAACTGAGCTCAGGTGCAACTTGTTTCCATGAATCACCCTTCAGATGTTTCTACAGCTTGATTGGACACCAGTGGTAAATTCCGTTGATTGGACATGATTTGAAAAGCACAAACCTGTTTATATAAAGGTCCCTTAGTAGACAGTGCAAACCAAGTCATTAAGTCAACCCCTTTTTATTTATTTATTTATTTATTTATGTTTTGCATGTATGTTGAAAGTTTGCAGATGTAACCTAAAATGTGACCCAGTTGCATGTGGAGCAAACCATGGACCATAACGCAGGCTTTCCATGGGGTAGCCCACCTGGGCATCCCCTGGCAGGGATGTGAGGATAAACGCCGGCATGATGTAATGAAAAAGAGTTGCCAGTGCTGTGCATCTAAACTGGCCTGGATTTGGAATGTGCCCCATGGGCAGCACACTACACAGCGTCTATCTACATCCATTCATCTCAGACTGTGCATGGCTTTTATTTCAGTACCACCATAGTCAGTGTTTTTAGGGCACATGCTTCATCTGAAAGGGGCTTTGTTCTCCTGGTGTAGATGCTGTCCACTTGGCTTTGCAATCATTGGCCTGGTTATTCACCCAGTCTAGCCATAGGCACTTTATCCACTCTGGACAGCATGAGCATTAGTAACCACTGCCAATTTGTGGCCAGCATGTACATGCACATGTTTGAATTTCTATCTATTCAGGGTGTTTTTTCAGTGATGTCTGTATTATCTTAGCTAAATGATTCTAACATGTTTGTTCTCAGTGTCCACTCTTGTGGTTTTTGGTTTTGCTGAAAGGCATACTAATGTGACATATTTCCAAATGTATGAAAAGTGTGTAATCACTTGTTATGGTTCTGAGCACATACAATGTCAAGTATTATTGTGTAATTGTTGTGTATTGAGTATTGTTGACGTTTTTTGCTATTGCAGCCTCAGCTTTCTGTTCTTGGCGGACAGATGAGAACCTGATGTGGTCTTTAAGCCCATCTATCTCAAGGTTAGACACGCTGTGCATCCTGAGATGCTTTTCTGCTCATCCAAATTGTACAGAGTTTTTGAGCTACTGTAGCTCTTGTTAATTCAAAATCTGTTAGATGAAATTTATATATTTTATGTCAAAATTTGACGTTTACCATAAATCTGTGTTAGATTTTCAGGGTTGTGGGTTCTGTACCCACATCTGCAAATGTCACTGTTGTGTCCTTAACTTTTTCTGCTCCAAAAATGTCATTGCACAGCTCAGCCTGCACTTGCTACCCTGGCTGCAGCTTTCAAAGCTGGGATATGTGAAGAGGTAGTACAGTATACATACATATAATGACCGTAAATATACTTAAATTAATTAAAATTATATTGACCTAGCAAAATATTAGGGTTCAAGTTTGGGATTATTTTAAATTGGGTTTTGGATTCAAAGAAGAGAATTATTTATCTTTATTTAGAAGACTTGTTTCTCTTCCTTACATGCACATTTTCTCTCATCTTTTTGGGTTGAGTTTCAGATTCATCAGCAATCAATCCCGATCGGGCTGGGTCTAAGAGTAGCCGGCCATGAGTAAAACATTTTACACCAACACAGTTTGAATTGTTACTGAGATGTAAATTAAAAGATAACATTGTGTGGATGTAATTCATTTAATTTATGTTGCAATGACATTGACAATTAAACCAAATAAATTAATTGTCATTATTCTGAATATCAGGGTAATTTTTTGTGAAAGTGTTCATTTTATAAACTTACACTAATCTTATGTCCAAAGCAGATGTGGAAGCTTTCTGGTTTCCATTATTCAGCCTTGGAATTCATGATCACTTTGCATTTGGAATCAGGTGTTGGGAGTCATAGCCTGAGGTCAAATGGAGCTGAGCTGGCATTTGGAGGCCAAAAAGGTCGACCTTAATGGGTGCCCACTTGGCACGACCTCACTGGCAGAGTGGAAAGGGTTTAATTTGCTTCTCCTGCTAATCCTAGCCTCATGTGAAAGCTTTTTAAATGAATTTCCTCCAGCCCAGTGGAGATTTGGGTCAGCCTGTTTTGGTCTGAATAGCCTGATATTCCCTCAATGATGTCTCAGCAAACTGGCTGAGTAAGGCACTTTATTGGAACATGCCAAGTGTGGGTCAGATTAAGGCTGCCTTAACAACCCTACGGTGAATTAATTCTTAGTCCTTTAGTAGCCTACAGCGCTTATCAGCTGTCAACCACAATGCTAATGTGCCATGCTGAGCTAATAGACCAAGCTCTGCCAACTCAGAGGCTAGATTGCTTTTGTTTTCTCCATTTTCTAAAGGGAAATGAGTGTGGTTCACCAACTGCATCGATTCAAATAAGGAATATAGGTTGTGTTCTTGATTAACCCTCTGATTCTGATCAAAGATATTTACACAGATGACAAATTGAGCTGATTTCCTCACCCTTAGTGAAGGCCAAGCCTCCAACTTTCACATTTGTGATATGGAGCTGCTGTATGCCATCCTCATCCACCACAGCCACGGAGAAGCCTAGAGAAAAGAGAAGAAAAGAGAATATATGACGAGAGGAAAAGAGATAAGAAAGCAAGGGACATGGGAAGGAAAGACAAAAGAATGAAATGAGAATATGAGAAGAGAAAAAGAAACAATATTTGACATGAGAAGAGAAGAGACGAGGAAAAAATATACGAGAAGTTAACAAATGAAAAAAGAAAAGATGAAGTGAGATGAGAATAAATGAGAAGAGAAACAGAAAAGAAGGAAAAAAGAAAAGGGAAAAACTGCTAAAATGAATTTCAAAAACAAATAAAGCTTAGACAATAGCATAAAGCTCCTACCATAGCCGACGGTGCAGGACTCATCTTTGTCAAACTGGATAACTTTGGTAGTTTTGGTACAAATTTCAATCTCTTTGTAGAGCTGAAAGGAGACATTATGAGGACATTTCAGTCATTAATACAAAATGAGTACAGACACGAAGTAGCTAATTACAGGAAAGATGCAAAAATCCATATATATATATATATATATATATATATATATATATATATATATATATATATATAAGAGAGAGAGAGAGAGAGAGAGAGAGAGAGAGAGAGAGAGAGACTGAGTGGGGTAGTTCAGAGTGAATTCTCATGCTCATATATCCGCAATATATATAATTCATATTATTTGCAGCAGCACTTTCTCTGTGGGGAAGTTCTTACACATCATAACCTACATCTCAGTCATGTTCTCTTTGCCTTTATCTGCAGAGCTTTGCAGTGTCTTGGGGTACAGTATTGAAGAGCACTTCAAGGTGAATTCCATCAATTTAGATGGCCTGATGTTTTTATATTAGTTCTTTAAATCACATTTATGGTAGTGAGATCCATTGTGAGATCCATTTCATCATCAGCATTACAAAAAAGAGTACATATGTAGGACCACTGAAGAGAAATTCCACATTCAAATGTATCAATTTATTGTAGATTGGGCTACTGCGTGTATGAAAGGTTTTCAACAGTTAAAATATATGGCTCAATTGCTGTAGTACCAAAATCGTTGCGTGACAAACTATAAAAGTTATGCATTAAATTTACTTTATTAATTTCAAAAGAAGTAATTTTAAAAATATAGTTGCACAAGTAGTTACACACAGACGGACATGTTGGATAGCAATGTTATTTGGAAAAAGAGGTTACCAGGAACAATACAATTAAAAATTTGGACTGATATGATATGTATCTTTATTGAGATACATCGAGTCTCTCAGGATGACACTGAGTATAATGCAACATGCCAGATGTTTCAAAATGCAGTTGTAGAGGTTACTAATGGTGTTCTGTGATGATTCATCCCATGAAGCTTAAATATTCTCACACTTCCTGCACATGTTTATAGCGGTCCAATAGATTAGTGTGTGGTCAGAAAGGGTAGGACCTTTGGTTGCAGGACCTCATTAATGTAACATTGAATGTCCAAAGTACCTGTAATGAAGACCAAATGTGATCTGGTATCAAACAAAATTGCATCCCACACCATGACGCCAGGCCTTATGGACATGTGACACATAACAACAAATGATCATAGCACTGACCATGGTGCCTTTACACATTGATTCCTTGAATACCTCCAAGACAAAAGCAGGGCTCATCAAAGAAGATGACCTGCTGCCATTCTGAGTGACTCCATGACAGTCTGGCAAACACCACTGTAGTCATGCATTGCAATCAGTTACTTCATTCTGGATGCAACTACTTTAATTATAATGAATGTATTACATGTTAAAACAATTACAATAAATAGCAAGTATACGGAAAATGTTTATATACACTGGCTACTTGCTAAAGCAGACCTAACTCACCAGGTCCCAGAGCTCCTCTTCGGGGTTCGGGACATACAATTGCACTTGATTGTCGATTAGAAACTTCAGACGGAGATAGTGCTTAGAAGGATCAAGGTTGTGGGCCTGTAATGTATAACAATTGAAAGAAAATTCAGTTGGTATCCACACTGTAGCTGATAAGATAGTGGTTATAGCTGATTAATGAAAGTGTATCACAGACTTATTCCACAATAACAGTGAAATACATTATTCAGCACATGTCATTCTGTATTGTTGCACGTACTAGTGGACAACTCTGTGTGGCCTATGGGTCCATAGCTTTATCCAATAAAACAATTATGAGCAGCATGATCAATATTGTATACAAATGCCTGGTGTTTAAAACAGACACAGCACATTCATTATTAAAGTACTAAAAACTTGAAAGCTATAAATGAAATGTCTCATACTGTATTCCCTTATGTTATTGGAAAAAATCCATTTCTGGGATTTAAAAGGTCATACACCATACACTGCATCATACCTTACTTGTAACTTCATAGTCAATGTTCTATTTATGTGCTTTTAGGAAATCCACATACATATACAGTGGAGTACAAAAGATTGGGCAGTGAGGTATTTTTGTTTTGTTCTGTAGAGTGAAAAATGAAAAGAGGTTTAGGCACACCAAGGATATTGACCTCTCAAATAATGTTTTAACAAGGTCTGAAATATTAATTAGCTTGGTAGGGGTTCTTCACAACTAACGTTAGGAAAGGCCTGATGATGAAAATTTCCTCAAACTTTGTCTCAACAATCAGGAGTTAAAGACACCTCTAAGCAGCTGCCTAGCACCTGCAACATTGTTATTTGCAAGGGATCAGATCATATTCATGTATTCATGTATCCAGATCTCCCAAACCAATATATATGGTTTGCTATGGTAATGATGTAGGGGTTAGATTATCAAAAATACAATATACACAAACTGAATATGTTAAAAATTGGATTTGGGATGGCAGTCAGGAAAGCATTTCACATAGTTGTTTCTTCAGTTTGTGATGTGGTTAAGAAATAGCTGTGAACAAGAACTGTGGAGGTCAAACTGAGCTCTGCAAGACCAAGAAAACATGGTGCACTGTGTTAAAAACCTGCACAAATAGTGTCATCAGAAGAACATCTCTCCTGGATCTTCACCACAAAATTCAACATTAGATGTTTTCAAAAACATCTAAGCAATTCTGATTTTGGAAACAAGTCTTACTAATGAATTTAGCACAATGAATTAAAAACAGTCCAACATTTCATAAAAACTGTCCCACTGTTAAGCATGAGAATGGCTTGTGTTACAGCCAGTGCCACAGGGAATATTTCAGTGTCAGAGAAAACACTGATTCAGTAAGTTTACAGATTCAGTTAAGTACCAGCAGAGAATGACAGTAGTCATAAACAATGAATAATCACAGCATTTTGTTATTTAAGCACTGCCATGATAAGCTCAGAAAAGTATATTGTGTATCAGATTAACAAAAGGTATCATGATTTGATACAATATTGTCATATCACACACCCCACGCTTCATGTGAACCCAGAGTTATGAAACTTCAGTTCAGATCAGAGAAGCTGTTTTGTTTTTCTTGAAGATCTGAATGGGATGCATGACTGCATTTGCACCTTACACACTTCGGTCAGCTGCTAATTGCAGGAACAGCTCTGGCAGAAGCAGGAACCTATTTGCTGGAACCTGTGAAATGAACGATTTCAGCTCACAGGTTAAAACCTAGTTCTCTGATCCCTGGTCTGCTGCTCCCTCCAGGTTGAGCAAGGGAATGATGTGAAATAGAGAAATAAATCCAGAGAAATAAGGCCAGATGTAGACCCAGATAGAAACAGACTCTTTCCTGATCCCACTGCCACATTGCTCCTATAGAGGACATCCTCTATGCAGTTACAGACAGGTGGTAAGATCACTACAGAGGAACTGGAAATGTGTTCCCGGTGTGGATGCAGCACATTGGGCAGAGGATTATCTGAAGCCTACATCAGGATTACAGCCTGCCGCAAGAGCCAAAGGGGCAAGCTGGGAAAATGAGAAGATTTGGCCATTTTAACAGCAATCACATGTCAGGGTCCAATTTCCAGCATCATCAGGGTGTAAAGATGATAGGAAGAAAGAGTGACCAATGGCTACTAGCTCTTACAGTTAAGATAGAATGCATACCATGTTTGGAAACCACTGGTCAAAATTAATGTTATTGTGAAAAGTTAAGCAAGTTGAAGAAAAATTTATCTCCAAAAGGAATGAAATTAAAGATGAAACAACTCCAGTCTGTTAAATTTTCCTCAAGGTCTTGTGCAATCAAGCGGTTTTCTGATTTCCTTATCTAGTAATCCTACAAGCAGCTAGACCTCCACTATTCCTATTAACTGCCATTTCTTAAAAAAATTCAATTGTTGAAATGGCAAACTGAAAACACATAGCCTTGGCTGCTGTTTTTGGGACAAAGTTAGAGGAGTCTGGGTTTATATAAAGCTTTGGAATTTGCATCACCTGTCCTTTCCTAAGCCATAACCCTAACAGGCTAACTAAGCTCAATCAAAGTTATCTGACTATTCAAATCCAACACTTTTGCTCCTTTACTTTTTTCACTCTAAAATTCTACAAAACAAAAATAATACACTGACACTGGTTAAAATATTAATGCCTTTGGGAGATCATTTCATCTTCAACTTGCATAACTGTCCACAGTATTTGGGGGTATCCAAATAACCCAAACATTAGGGGTTTGCATGCCTGTAATTCTACAGTACAGCCTCCACACAGTGGAATTAGCTGTAACGCAGTATTACTGACAGTTCACTTCCTCCAGCTAAACTGTAACAGTAAAACACTTTGAGGAATGCAGAGAGTACCATTATATATCATTCACTGTGTGTTTGCAAGTATGAAAAGGATCAGGGCTTACATCAGAGACAGAGAGGAGTACAGAATTTAAAGACAGAAACAGAGATAAAATGGAGTTGAAAGCATGAACACAATATTTTGTTTGTGGTTTCAAGGAACACTGCATATCTCCCAGGCTCCCTCAAGGCCTGGCAGGCTTGTGGTGTGTATGTGGGTGACATTCACCTTACACACTGCCTCCAATGCTTCTAATGTGGTCTCTCCTGGCTGTATGATGGCCAGGACAGGTTGATCGTTGGGCAGAGATACCCAGGATGGCGTGAGGTATTCAGGAAGCCAAACCTCACTGTCTGCATTCGGCTGAGGAAGGCTGTTCATGGACCCTCTCTGATCCTTCTGAAAGAGACAAAAACTCTATATATAATCAACAGTTTGAAAATAAAGAACACACAATGGTATTCTAGTAATAGATGCTATAAATGTAAATGTAAATGTAAATAAATGTAAATGTAAATATAAATGTAGCGTGATGCAATCTTATCGTCTGACTAAATTAGTCCACTTTTTTGGCCCCAATAAAGCATTTTAATGAAGTATTATAATATATAACATGAAGTAAAACCTGTATAAGTTGTGAGATGTTATCTTTTTGTGTAGCTGAAAATTGGCTTAAGTGCAAAGCATGATAGTGAGTGACAATTCCTCAGAACAGTGCTTTGTTGACTTTGTTGATTTCATGGCATCATGTGGTTGGCAACAGACACAAACCTTCCCATCAACCTAAAACAATCGGTACCATGACTGATATGACCATGCCACATGCTCTCAGTCCTCTCGGATCCAGTTTGCAAACTCACGCACCCAGATAAGGTGCTGTGTAAAATGTCATTGTTTTAACGGAGGTGCTCTGATATCCCATCCCACTTCCCTGACCTGTGGGATACGCATATGGGGCCTCCTGCCTCACATCCTGCCATGTGGATGTGATGTCTGTCAGCGTCACTTCTCTGTTGACATTTCTACCCAGACACCATCTGTCACAATCATTAAGCATGAGCAGCCAATGCGCTGTCCATTGTGGGTGGTAATGCCTTCTATGATCTCTGTTCTATTTCCCGTACGTTACACTGGATCAGTAAATGTTAAACTTCAGCATAACTGTGAAAATGGAGTTTCATATTCATCCAGGGTGTTTAATTCTAATATAAAGGAAGGCTGGAATATGGTCATGTTAAAATCAATTATGGCTGTTTCCACACAAATCTCAGAAGTTGACAGCAGAGGGAATATAGATGGATATATAAGATATGAGCCCATTAAGAATAATAGCCAAATAAGAAGTTTGCAGAAAGCATGAAGTCAGCGTTCTATTATTGCACTCAATACTCAATCTTATCACAATTAAACAGGTCTGCTCAGATCAATACGGACAAAAAGTGTCAAATAAACACTGTGTCCAAGTCCAATTCAGACTAATCTGTGCAATCTAATTAATTTGGCACCCAATCACGACTGTATCTGATTCTTCTGTACCCCTTGGAGATGTGGTCCGGGCCCCTGGTGGCCGATCGATGAGGTGAGAAGTAAATGACAGGGGGCAGACAGGCTGCACGCAGAACTGCTGGACCTCTGCTCTAAGACCTGTCAGCAGATCAGGTCTGCTGTCAGCAGCAGCATGCTGCCTGCCCACTGATAGCTTATCCTTCGCTATCGAGTGACAGAAACCCCCACCCCCTCACCCCCTTTTCTTACTGCAGTCTAGTCAGAACACTGACGGTGGTCCATATGACGGCAAGCCCACACACACTGAGAGATGAGGAGGAATGGGAATGTGGGAGATTGTGGTTACACACACATATGTGAGCACACAGACACTCAGTATACAGAGGCATTCTTCTGTTCTCTCTTGCACCATCTGTCTCTTCATCTGCCCAGTAATGGATGGGTCTGGTGGGATAGGAGTCTGGCTTCCCCCATGTCTGTCCCAGGAGATCCCTGGTGGGAGAGTCCAGAGAAACAGAGCCAAATCCCTCCCTCTGCCTATCTGTGCCTACCTAACTACCTTTTTTTGCTATGTGTGTCAAATTAAATAATACAACTCAATGCATCAACTGAGCTGCTGCCTGCTGTGCGGAAAAAAAGTGTGTATGTCTCAGACAACAGCATGTATAGCAGCTTGGCAGGAATGAGGACTGAAAATGTAGTGTATCAGACTATTAATCCTTTGAAAATGACCTTGCCCATCTGGCAGCAGAAGTTAATTTGATGTTATGAAGATGTTGACTTCTAACATCACACAGAAATAGATTTTTACTTGAAAATCCAAATCTGGCTGACATCAAAATCCAGCATTGTACAGACACTGAACTTGGAAATCAAAGTCTCATATCCCCCAGAAACCAACATTGGGTTGACATCAAGCTTTTCACATAAACACAAGACAGACGTTGAATTTTGGATACTACATTACTTAACACCATGACTTTGTCACTATATATGGTGAACTGAATGATATATCAGAACAAAATGTTCTTATTTTACATCAATAAAATTAGCATGTGATGTGAAAGCAAGCCAACATCAATTTGCATTTAACCAGTTAACAATGACAGTGTCTACAGTAAAAATAGAAATGAAAATTGTAAAAAACAATTGCAGATATTTTTGATGTCGTTAACTTGCTGCTGAATTTTAGGAAGGACTCCTTCATAACTTTGATAATGGAATTTCATATTTGTCTGGCACCCACCATCATGCCCCGCTCAAACTCTCAAAACGTCTCCTTGCCATAAGCACGCTGTGACTGGTATGGGTGTTCCCAAGCCATCCCCCAAGAGGTAACACCATTCCCAATCAATTTACTTACTGCTATCCCATGATTTTTGTTAAGTGTATACCAACCTTAAAGGTGCCATAACAAAAACAGCCTGTTTAATTCTAAGATAAAGGGAGGCTGGATATGGTCACACATATGGCAGCAGAATGGATATATAGGATATGAGCCCATTAAGAATAATAACCAAATAAGAAGTTGGCAGAAAACATGGTCAGCATCCTATTATTGCACCCAATACTCTTATCACAATTAAACAGGTCTGCCCACATAACCGATGACTGGGTATAATATCCCTCTCAGAGATAGTCATCAACCATCCAGGAAGAAGTGCAAGAAAAAAGTAAATGAACCCTTTGGAATTGATTGTTATCTAAGGCACAATTATAGACAAACACAGTGTAACTAAACTAAAAATGCAGTTTTGCTGTTTATTTAGTTTTATTAATTATGTTGAATAAACATCCATAGTGCAGGCAAAAAAGTCAACCTTTGTGTTATTGATTTCTCTAAAAGTTAAAAGGCAAAATGTTTATTAAGGCGATACAATTGGAAATGTGGGTCTTGCGGTTCTTTGCCCATTAAATGTATATTATTTTCTCCTCACCAGGCTCTCCTTGGTTGAATCCTCAAACATGCGCTCTAGGCTTTTCTTCACTGGTTCCTCTCCTTCCACAAATACCTACAATAGAGAGCAGCAGTGACTGGGGAGGTCTTATTCATTTTCTGGTCATAAAAAGTTCAGGGAAATTCGTGTCTTACTGCAGAAACAGTTCATACTTTGAATCTTTTTTTATTGAAACTGGAAAATGTAAAGTTTATAACTAGCATAAATCAGAAAAAAAGGATCAACTAAGGATCAACATAGCCATCCTTCATTTATCCTATTCAAAGCTGCACATTAAAGATAAATGTCACCTGGGACAAAGTGATGACAATGCTTAGTTCGGATGAGTGGGTTTCTAGGCACTATGTAAGCCTCAGTAAACAGTCCCAGAGCAGCCAGATGCTGTTCAATCTATAAACCTCCAGCAAATGTGACTCTTTACCTAGCAGATGTAAATCTCTTATCATGTGTAAATTGGCTTCATCATAAATCTATCATTTCTTATTTTACAATCATAATAGGCGGCTTGCTTTTTGACGTGATGAAAAATTCCAAACCAAATTCTAGGACCTGCTCTTATGTCATTAAAACCACAAATATTTAAACACACAAAAACCCACTTGTCTGATTCATAATAAAA
This sequence comes from Acestrorhynchus altus, assembly GCA_034509495.1. Taxonomy (NCBI): domain Eukaryota; kingdom Metazoa; phylum Chordata; class Actinopteri; order Characiformes; family Acestrorhynchidae; genus Acestrorhynchus; species Acestrorhynchus altus. Next base: position 13,375,608 of record CM067519.1, read on the forward strand.
TGATCTATTTGTTAACACTATTATTCTAATACTATTATTATAATATACATTTACATCTTTCAGACTCCTCTTATGTTAAATTTGGGAATAATTTCTACAATGACCCCTCATGAGCAGCTGGAATAGGGTCTTCACCCATGGGGCCTGGCCAGGCTAAGCCCAAAGGAGCAATATGGGTCCCTCTTCCCATGGGCCCACCACCAAAAAGGCAGGAGTGGGCTTACTGATAGCTCTCTTTGTCTTTGGACTGGGGACAGATTGTTGTTTGTCCGTATGCACAATGAGTATCTGGTCTTCCTGGAGTCCTTGGAAGTGGTGCTGGAAAGTGTCCATTCTGGGGACTCCATTGTTCTACTGGGACATTTCAATGCTCATGTGGGCGATGACAGTGAGACCTGGAATAGTGTGAATGGGAGGAACAGCCTCTATGATCTGAACCCAAGTGGTGTTTTGTTATTAGACTTCTGTGCTCTGTATGGTTTGTCCTTAATGAACACCATGTTTGAACACAAGGGATGTCCATAAATGCACTTTGCATCAGGATACACTAAACATAAAGCCAGGGCTACAATGGAATGGCTTAAAACAAAACATATTCATATGTTAGAATGGCTCAGTCAAAGTCCAGACCTAAACCCAATCGAGAATTTGTGGCAAGATCTGAAAACTGCTGTTCACAAACGCGCTCCATCTAATCTGACTGAGCTTGAGCTGTTTTGCAAAGAAGAATGGGCAAAGATTTCAGTCACTAGATGTGCAAAGCTGGTGGAGACGTACCCTAAAACACTTGCAGCTGTAATTGCAGCAAGAGGTGGTTCCACAAAGTATGGAATTGAAGTATTGAATACTTTTGCACACTGCACTTTTCAGTTTTTTATTTGTAAAAATGTTTTGAATCATGTATAATTTTCTTTCCACTTCACTGCGGCCATGTGTTTTGGACGCTCGGGTGAAGAGAGGAGCTGAGCTGTCAACTGATCACCAACCTTTGGTGAGTTGGATCAGGTGGAGGATGCCGGACAGACTCGGCAGACCTAAAGGCGTGATGAGGGTCTGCTAGGACCCTGGCAGTGGAACCTCTGAGAAAGGTCTTCAACTCCCACATCTGGCAGAGCTAATACCCCTCTAGTTCTTGCCCTGCATTAGTCATGCGCTCATACATTATCTGTTGATATAATGAATAAGTTTATGATTCTGAGTCAGAGGGTTAATGGCCAGGCAAACCTGGTTGATACTGGGTCTGCCTTTGCTTTTCTTCTTTGAGGTAGTGTCCAGACCCCACAGTGAGGAGAAACGGCTTTTGCGTTTGCTGGATGAGCGGGACAAGGCCTGTGCCCGTCTCCGGACGCCGCTCTCCATCCTTGCTGCAACCTGCAAAACACACACACACACGCACACATACACACACACACACACACACACACACACACACACACACACACACACACACACACATTACTATATATACTATATATGATGTGTAAAGCCCTTAATTGCATATGATGGCTTAAAAGCATGTGACAAGTTTCCCTTGTGGTATGAGAGGATGACATGAAATTTCAAGACGAGCCACAAATGGCTTCAGGCCTGGGGATTAATACATTAATCATTAGCATTAGTACCGGCACACTATAATGTTAGCCTGAAGTTACACAACCATGCTGACAAATGCCACTCTTTACCCCTGCCCTGAACAGCTGGATCACAGATCATGACAGTTTCATGCTATATGTAAAAAGCACCACTGTATTATTTATTTATGTCATTTTTATTTTCATATTTTAAGCTTCTTTAAATGTTTTTTATTTTGGGGGTGGATTTTAGATTTAACTATGTTCAAAAATGTCAAAGGTTATGTAATATGACCACTATCCAACCTCACTTTGTCACTATATCAAGCATTTCCCAAAGTGTACTATTCAGATCTTCTTAACTGGTAGAGTGAATATTCTGTTGGATGCGTTTGAACATTTAAGAATTATCTTTGTGTTAAGATGTTTTTAGGAGAGCCAGCTTAGGTTGATTTGGTTGCTGTACCTTTAAGTCATAGGTAAATGATGACTATTCTGATTGGCTGTCCTGTAATGTGCCTCATTCATAAAGTCAGAACATATCTTCTGCTTGCCAGTGAAAAATGTTTGACAATAATGTTAACAACTTAATATGACATCAGCGAGGACACATAAAAACCATGCTAACATTATACGCAGCAGTGTAGTTTACTTTACTGTCCCCTTTATCATTTGGACCCACGATCGCATAACCACATGCAGACATTCGGGTACTAGATTCATTCATCCTTTGGAGATTTTATTGCCACCGAGATGCAAGAGTTTCATCACTGAGGGGACGTCTCAAACATACTTACAGACACCCCCTGATAAACGAATTCAATGCGAACAGGGCTACTGAAAGGTTCTGTGGAGAACCAGAAGTGGTTTTATGGTACTGCTCAAAACAACCCCTTCTGGCCAGCTGATTGTGAAGCATGTAAGCTCTGAGATGAGAGCAGATATGATTTTCTCACTGGAAATATATAAAGGATATATTTAGGCCAAAGAATTAATACACATAGCGACCCTCTATGGCTCAGGCAGAGACAGAGAATCAGTCTGGCGTTTCTGGGTTAATTCACATCGGGGCAGAGCTCCAGAGCTAAGAGAAGTCACAGCAAGGCTGTGCTCCTCCAGCACAGATGAGCGTTTAAGTCCCACAGGTCATTAGAGAATCACTCACGCACTCACTCATAAAACATGATTGCCAAGCTCGTACGAGAAAGAGCGCAATCGCTGTGTAGAGTCCGATCTTCATCAACAGTGCTTAGTTCATTTACTTCAGGGTTCAGATGAGAGCTGAAGGGCAAGTTGGAGTCAGAAATGGTGTGTGAGAGAGGGATTAAACAAAGGAATGTAAATACTTTTATAATCTCAGTTAACGTTCACAGAACAAACATGTGAGGATGAAGTCCCTACAGAGCGACTCACACAATAAGACAATTACTGATTAACCACTGCAGCTCTGCTGATGACAAAACTCTTTATTGCTGTCTGTCATTCTGTCCATCTGTGTCCATCTCTATTTCTGTCTCTCTGTATTTTGGTCTTACTATCTCTCCATTTTTTTGTATCTTTTTTTATCTTTTTTTGTCTTGTTTCATCAGTCTTTCTGTGGCTGTTTCTTCTTGTCTGTCTGACTCTGTTTCTGTTTGTTTTTGTCTTTCTCTCAGTCTCTATTTGTCTCTCTGTTTCTCTCTTAAGACTCTCTGTTCATTCGTCTGTCTCTCTTTCTCTGTCTTGCTGTCTGTCTCTCTTTCTGTCTGTTTCTCTCTGTATCTCTTTCATGTTCTGCTGCCTTTCTTTCTTTCTTTCTTTCTTTCTTTCTTTCTTTCTTTCTTTCTTTCTTTCTTTCTTTCTTTCACGCTTTCTCTTCCATTCCCATTCCCTGGCCTACCTTTATCTGTCTCTCACACTCTGGTCTGAAAGCTGCTTTGCACTACATGCACCCAAATCCGTCTGGTGCACTTGTGCTCCCAGATGAATTATGAATGTTGTCAGGAAAGTGCAGAGAGTTCAGCCCTCATTAGCACAGCCACTGCTTCTCCTGTGCAGCATCACTGAACAGCAGACAACACAGAACTACACACAATCTAGAACTCTATCTATATAGATTAGAACATAACTGTAGAACTCTGTGTGCAAATGATGTTCTGTCACTCTTAGTTATTTGCCTGATTCTGATAGACTGCTGAGAGCAATGATGACAGACTGTGGTTAATTTCCTCACATTGAGACACACATTCAGAACATCACATCATTGTGCACATTCCATAACGGGCCACAGGAATGATAGACGTGCGGAGTGACAGTAGAGTTTTGTAATGTAGGATCGATGTGCTCAGAGCAGAGTGCAGTGAGACCATGTGCCTTTAGGTGTGTGTATTGAACCACAATGAGTGTTATGGGAGAGCATTGCTGTGAGGGTTTGATTGCATTCAGTGAAAAGATCGTTAGTGAGGTCAGGATATCAGATGATCACCCTGCCACCTCACTCCCTGCTCAAAAGCAAGATAATTTATTTTTGAAACCCTTGAGTTCAAAAGGAACAATGAATAAGCAAGTGTCCCAATACTTCTGTCTATACTGTGTATCTAAGAATAGCTTTTATAATTAGCTTAACAAGTTTATAGATTATAATAGTAATATATTCTAATGAAAAGCAAACTTCTAAATCATAGTATGTACAGATTGTTGCAGGGAAAGATCACAGGTGTGTGTTTACTCGTACCAGTGCATGGAAGGAAGAGACAGAGAAGATGCCGAGGCGGCCCATGGCCAGTTTGGTTGGACGGGAGGCGAAGGCCAGCAGACGTTTGGGGTTAGGTAGCTCGCCGCCCTGCAGGCTGGATAAGTAACAGCGGAAACGAAACAGGTCCATGTGAAACTGCTCCAGGTTCTGTTCCCACAAGAAGATCTGAGAAAGAAAAAGAATCAGATTTAATCAATGAGAACTGTTATTATAAGTGATAACTGTTTTTGTGGATTTTTTTTGTGATATATTACATATATAGGTTTTTAAGGTGATGCCATGTTTCAGTTCCTTGGGTCCTGATTTGTAGTCACTTGGATGAACCATTTTTTTATTGGTTGGTTGCTTTGTGTTGTTACGTGGTTGCTATGATATTCCAGGAGGTTTTTCATGGTGTTGCAAGATGATGGTTATTGTGTTGCTAGATGGTTGCAATATAAACTAAGGTGCTGCTAGATGGTTGTTAAGGTGTAGCTAAGTGGTTGGTCTGGTATCTCAGGTGGTTGATATGGTGCTGCTTGAAGGCAGCTTTTGAAACATAAACTAAGACAAAGTCATAAGTGGACCTGAGGAAAAAAGGACATTCTCCTTTTAAAGGGATACAGTGGAAAACATATCTGTTGAGACTTGCTAGCTTTAAATGTTTCGGGAACAAACTGTGCCTCCACTCCTGTCTATCAAACAAGAACAATACAGTGATTGCTACTACAGAAATGATTCAGCTGTGTGTAAATGGTTTTGAGAGGGAGTACTTCAGCTACCGTGGAGTGCTAGTAGGTGTTGTGGACAGGGGCTTTATTAATACTGCTCGCTTTGGCAGCATTGGTTAGTCAGCACACCTCCTCCTCAGTCTTTATTCTGACTCTATTCAAAGACCATGGAGGAGTATACACCTCCAGCTCTGAAACAGCAGAAACAACAACACAGACACACACACACACACACACACACACACACACACAGCTCTATTCATTCTATTCACTTACAGTTCTCCATCCATTGTAAACCTGCTCAAAATCTTTTCCCATATAATCAACCATTATCTGCAAACAACACACCTGCGAATTATCTGAAACACCAAAACAGCAATTTAAAGACCAAGACTGAGTCAGCATGAATTACAATAGGATTTAAGCAAGTATACCACCAAGAGAGTACAATAGGCACCACAATAACCACACTGAGTCCTTATGCCTGCTTTCACATTGAACTTTGAGTAAGCTCAGTAGAAAGCCAAGTGTGAGCATTGAACAAAAAACAGTAGCGTGAATACAGCTGTGTTTCAGTGAAGCAGCCGTTTCACCTGTGTACAGCTGCACACATTCAGTGCAGGGAGGATTCTTCCTGTGGGCATCAAGGCCCACATGCTTTTAGTGAGTGTAAAGAGCACAGCATTCTTGGAAGAGAACTGCAGGCATAGCAGAAATGCTTCTGAGTGGAATGTTAGAAAAAGGCAGATCATTGCCATGAGTGCATGATGATGTATTTGCACATGTATCAGTGGAATGTGGCTGTAACATGTTAAACATCTCAACCACTCGCACAATTATTCACTCCTCTGACTCTATTAGTCATGTTGAGTAAAACCACTGCAGATTTTTTTTACACTTCACCTGTCAGTGGTAACAATGTTATGGCTGATCAGAGTATAGTAATAAAATGTGTTTTAAAACTCACAGGCCTACGCAATTAAAAAGGGAAATAATACTTTTCATCTGCATCATTAATATTTGTCATCAGTCAGTGCTGTCATTGTATTATGGCCAGCCACAATCATGTTCACAACATATGTTCTCCACATCATTCCTGAATGTGTAAGTTGTAATATAGTATCCATTTTACATCCATAATGATTCATTACAATGATGATAAATAGCAATATTAATTTGCCAATCCCTAATTAAAAGAGAAAAGGGCTCTTAGGTCAGGTACCTGTTCCAGGATAGTTTTCCTCTTCTTGGCATCTGTGACGGCTGATAGCTGCATGTCCCCCATCTTCTTCATTTTCTCATCCATGTCAATCTTCTGCTCAAGCTTCTTGATTTCAGAGCGCAGGAAGCGTACCGTGTCCTCGCGGTGGTGCTGCCGGGCCACAGCCGTGGCGCAGGCTGAGTGGATAGCTGTGATCCAGTTTTCCAGCTCTGTCTGCCCTGATGTCTGATCACAAACACAGAGATATCAAGATTCTGACAAGCAACTGCTGAATATCAAAAAAGCCTGCTTTAAATCTGATATTAAAAGGTTAGATTCTATCTGGTAATGCTTGAGGATAAATAATGGTTAAATTTAAGAAATGTACAAAAGCCCAGCCTGCCAAAACATACTGAATACAAAAGTAATCGTCATAGCTATCAGCACAGCAATCAACAAATGCCCTCTAAACAACAGAGCTTTAGAAGGAAATGGTTGTTCACTGGATATCCAATAGAGGACTGTAATTAGACGCTAGATACTCTCTGTCCAAGCTAACATTATATAATGATGAGTCTATAAATGCCTTTTGTTCATATTTCAAAAAGGTAAACTGTATTATGTATTATTTATGTGTTACATTTGAAGTCAAATAGTAATTACAGTTTTATAACCCACTGTGTTGTGAACACACGGGAATTAATCCTCCGCATTTAACCCATCCTCACACAGTGATACACACTAGTGACTTCACACATCAAGGGGCAGTGAGCACACATGCCTTTAGGGGTGGGCAGCCCTATCCTCAGCTCCTGGGGAGGAGCTGCGGAGTTTAGTACCCTGCTCAAGGGCACTTCAGTCATGTCCTGCCAGTTCAGTGATTCAAACCAGCAACTTTCCAGTCCCAAGGCTGGTTCCCTAACCACCAGACCATGGCTTAATGGCTATTTTGTCTGATTATTTGAGTCTGAATTACTGACTTTCATTAATACTGATCAACAGTAAACTATATAAATATATGACACAGTTACGAACATGATGATATTCTTTTTTTGAGATCCACTAGTATTTGTAGTCACATTCCATTTTCATTTCAGCAAAATAACAAGGCATTTGATTGACATTTTATAAGAAAAACAGTGAAACAGTAAAGACATGTCTGATGTGGTAACCTTTAAAATCTCCACCTGGATGACACAGATCATCTACCGCATGACAAAATGCCACTGAAATATGCATCCAGATGCCCTGCATTAGCTTGAAGGACATTTGAACCACATTCTGAATTTCTTCCATCCACATGATAAACTGATAAAATAAATCTTGAGGACTTGCTGCCTAATTTGGACACATCTGGAGTATTAGACAGCCAAAAGTCTAATGTGACCAGGAAAGATAATTGGTGATGGCAGAATGTTTCAGAATTTGGCCGATATCAGCAGAAAATGCTGGACTGAATATTGGATGTAAAATCAGAAAAACTGGGTAGTATAAAACTCTGCATATTCTTTAATCATTTTATCATCCAAAAATATCTTAACATCAGAATTTAGCAATGTTAAATGATAAATCAAAAAACGCAACAAATCCCAATTATAAAGAATTTACTTTCATTTTGAATTATATCAATACACTCCAATAACAATACTCATACTTAAACCATGATTCTGCTCACCTGGAACAGGAAAGCATCTCCCAGAGAGTTACTAAGGCAGAACACAAAGTCTTTCTTGGGGTGTTCAGGAACGGCCTGGACGATGCTGTTCTCAGCCCACACTGCATGCTTGGGAATGCTATTGTGATCGATCCCTGAGCGCCCATCAGTCTCATAGAAGAAGAGTGTGCATCCTGGGAAGATTACATGATAAATGAATTAAGTGAGACTATATGGAGGGTGAATAATTATCATGCTTGCATACTAACCAACTTTGGGCAAATTGACTCCTTTAATTGTTGTATGTTGCATTTTAAAGGGGAATTCCAATTACAGTAAACAATTTACACATATTTAAATGAAAATGGTGTTAACAAGTCATTCAAAGGGGTTTGTTGAGTTCACTACATCACACAAAATATGAAACGACTGAAATTTTACAACTAGATTTAGGCCTAGAATGTAAAGCTGCATTTACCTTGATGCAGAGCTGAGCAAAATATGTGGAAGCAGTTAAAAAGGCTAGAAACTAATGCTAGGCCAACCAGAGACAATAAATGGAGCAACTAAGTGCTAGACAAGCAGATGGTTGCTATGGTGTACACAACAATTTTGTTGTAGATATCTCAACCTCTGGTTCCTATCGCCACCACTGTAGATATATCAGAGACAGTATGTTTCTCAATATTTAACCACTTCATATCTATGAACCAGTATAAATATATATATATATATATATATATATATATATATATATATATATCTAACAATTATATAAATCCCTTTAAAAGATCTGTTTAATGTAAGATGATCCTGGATTAGTCCATTAGCTTATCATCAAATCAGTCATTTGAAGACAGCAAGAGAAACACTGATTCAACTCTTAAATCACATTTGTTTTGGAATTGAAATCCACAGACAGTCATATCAGGCACTTGGTGCAGACTGCATTAAAATTCAAGGGCAGGGTGGGGCAACCTTCTGCGAGGCCAGAACAGATTTGCAAGGAGTCCCGTATAAATAAATGGGAATCTAAAGGGAAACAAGCGTGGAGATTTATCTCCACCCTCCCGTGGCAGTGAGAAAATGAGGCTCTCTCTTAGGGATGAGGAGTGTGGGAGGGTGACGATGATTTGATTTGAGGCAGCCAGGTTGAGTCGAATTACCTTAAACAGACAGCACAAGGTCTGGGGGAAGCACTTTGGAACAATTTGATTATATTTCATGAGCAAAGGACAGGAAATGATGTCATTGGTGCTATTTTTGACACACTCTTTTTTGCAGGGATAATGAAGGAGATGTAATCAGAATAGACTTGAGTGTGAAATTAGATTTTGATCAAATTGAGTTAGGGAGAAGATACAAGCATCAAACGTCAAGATCAGAAGCTCAGAGAGAAGGAATGAGTTTAGGAGTGTTGATCCAATTAGCTTCTCAAGCAAAAAAAGTACAGGTGGTTAGGTCCACAAGGTAACGTGACAGAAGCATGATGGAATGTTTTTGTTGCACAGCATTCGCTGACCCTGGTAAAGAGTGCATGCCCTGAGAACGGGACAAAGGTTCTCTTAGTAGCTGGTGTGACCTTACATGTCCTTGTAAACAGAAATATGTGGATACAGGGGCAGTCTTTTGAAGCATGAGATCCTGGTGGTACCATAAGTATTTAACAAATGCTTGGGGCAAAACATTCCAAATCAACTTGAGCGTCAAAAAGTCACCAAGGACATGAGCATCCATCATGATTAGAGAGAAGGTATTTACTAGCTTGTTACTTTACTATACATTAATCATTTCTCTTTCATAGATCAAAGGAAGTGTGTCAAAACATCAAAGCAAGCACGTGTAAGATGTAGATCTGTCTGTAGTGTGTAACTCACACATTACTGCTTAGAAAATAAGGCGATAAAGTATACAATTACATAATTATTCTAAAATAGCTGCCATGTCTGTTAAATGTACAGCACAACTCTAGAGATCTAAGGGTTAGAGATACCAAAAACTATTAAACTGAGCAGTTATTAGGACATTTAAATTTGAGATAAGCTGTTAAAAGGGCAATCATGTGCTCTATGCTTAACATTCCCAAACTGAATAATTAAGACACAAAGTTATTCAGAGTGGCTTGCTGTGAAGTGCTCCATTATAGAGAAACATACTCAGAATTGTTCACATCTCATATGAAAGAGACATCTGAAGACTTTAATGCCTCTATATATTCACTGACAGACAGCTACACAAAAGTACTGGTCACTACATAAAGTAATGGTCCAATCTACACTGAACATGTCCTGTAACTGTAAAAGAAGAATTTAGAAACCTTTACTTTTTGAGTGGAAGGTGTTAGGTTTGATATTGTTAAAGCTCAAGCCTGACAGCTGCCCCACCTTTCAGTGACACCCAATAGCGCTTCCATTTGCGCCTGGTTGCTGGCTCCACCTTCTTATTCTTCTTATGCACCAGGAAGTTCTTGACGGCCAGAGCACCAGCCTTACGCACTGTGCCCTGTGCCATGTTGAGCAGGGCATCCGACTGGTAGGCAGAGCTCATGGTGCCACTGCTCCTCTCATCGCTGACAGCTGACCCTGCCTCCTCCAGGCTCTCGCGCGTCTGTCGTGAGCTCAGCTCCAGCTCCTGCCGGAAGTTCTCATACACTCCCTGGTCTCGGCCAGGCCGCTCTGCACCTCCTCCACCACTGCTGCTGCCACTGTCACTGCCTGCAAACATGCTACCACTGGCCGCTGAGTAGACAGAGAAGGAGGCGGACATGGTCTTGCAGTGCCTGGACTGGGGCTCAGTCTCGGTTGCCACGCCATCAATGCCGCTATCTCCGTATTCGCTTCCCTCTCCTGCTGTGATGTCCTACACGGGGTCAAATTCAGTAAAGTTAAATTGAATAATAGATGATGATGTTCTATGTGACTGATGCAAACCTGAATATTAGGGATAAACAATCCCAGTACAGACAACTGACTTCCACTGAAAGTTAAGGTGTTGTGTTCCTCCTATAAAGTTTCTGTTTTGAAGATACAAGATGTTTGTCTGACAGGAATGATGTGCATGATGTAAACTGGATGGGAAAATCAACTGGAATTTGGTAATTTATTTAGGCCCTGTTAAAAATGGTAAAGTGGTTAAATGGTAGAGTGTTTAATGTGATGCTTGATCTCCCATTAACCAATGATCTTTGTCCTAAAGGCTTATGGAAATCTCAACCTAGATCAAAGTAACTCAAAGGAAATTAATACACGTTGGCTCAGATACTCAGTTAAGTCCCAAAGCCAGTGTAATATATCAGCCAGTTTCAAAATCAGTGAGCAGCACTGGTGTAGAGAAGCTGGACAGGCAGTCATAAATTGGTCCCAGAGCAGGGAACAAATCTTCTACTGCACTTTTGGGCAAGTGCTTTGAGAGCTTTGGGGTAGCAAGGTACTTAAAATTCTGGGAAGGAATGGCAAATGCAGGCCAAGACACTGGGAAACAGAACATTGTGTCCTTCTTACTAAAATTAACTATCATCCTTTGTACTTAAGAACTGTCCCAATATGTAGGATGGATCTACAGGACTCATTAATTAACTTCAGTTGAACTTCTACTTGCTGAACCCACAAACTAGTTGAAGGTAGCAGATGCTGAACTCTCCATGTAACAGCCCATGCTGCATTGAGCTCTCCACTGGAGTTTTCTGCTGATTTCCATTACAAAGGCACCAGTCGTTTCAAGGGAGAAACCACTGGATTCTCTTTTAATCATTAAGCTCCACCAGAAGTGGGTAAAAAACAGGAGCTTTGTAGAAGTGTTGCATAAAAGCTACTGTTTGCTCTTTCTCTCGTTCTGATCCAGCATTAAGGAGGAGACTGCTGTCTCTTTGTTGTCATGGTGACTTGAAAGGATGACTTGTTTACCTAGCCATGAAAGAGGAAAGTGTCTAGACTGTTCAAGCACATTTGACTCAGCTGTGAACTACTTATACAGACCATTATAAGTCTATTTCCTTACAGCTGTACATGTAGTGCAGTATGATTTAAAAAAATACTAGACTACAGTTATATTTATTAAGTACTCACATGTGAGGTTTGCGCCCGCCGCCCTTGCATACTAGAACAGAGTGCCCCCTGGTGGCTGGGAGGACCTTCAGAAAGACAGTGTGAGCGTCGACAGGGAAGGGTGTATGCGCCGTACCCGCCATTGTCTTCTTCTCCCGGGGACAACATCTCACCTGTAATCTCCCCTCCTGCAGTCCGTTCACCTTCCCGACAGTACTTGTAGCGAGGTTTCCGAGAGCTACGAAGGGTGGCACCCTTTTGGGTGCAGAGTTCATCCAACGAATTTGCCCTTTCCCCAGAGTGACCCTCACGTCCCCTGTGGAAGTCTTCATCCTCCCCATGAGCATCTTGAAGGATCTCCTCTGTGCTGGTCAGGTTCTCCTGACTGAGGTCAGAGAGTGAGAACTCCAGTGAATCCTCCCGCCACATGTCTGCAGACTTGGAGCGCTTCTTCTTGAAGCTGCTGCCGCTATCCCCCGGTGCATCGCTCACCCTCTGCAGATATGTTTCCTCGCCTGTGTAGAGGCCCTCATCCTCCTCTCCATCTCCCACCACAGTGTCACCGCCATCCTCTGAGCCCGGTGTGGTGGCTGGGTCTCCACCTGGGTGGTCATGGAAGGACATGGGCCGCAGGTTCATGGCCACCCGGTCAACCCAGATAGGGTCGCCAAACTCTCCTAGAGCATCTGTCCCATCAAAGGGTTCCAGGCCATTTTCAGCCAGCGATTGTGGAATGCTGGGCGTGCTGCTAGATCGCGTGCTGGCCTCCGAGCTGCGATGCTCTGCCTTGCTGGATGAAGCATGGCGGGAGCGACGTGACTGCTTGCTGGAAATGCGAAGTGACCTGGATGTCTGCTTGCGGGACAGGTGGCCCTGCTCACCGTAGAAGGCGTGATCTCCATTCTGGCTCTCCACGTTCCCCATGGTTTAACATCTAGTGCAAATACAAATGACCTGAGTTAGAACTGAAATGGTCAGGGGCATCAGGAAAAAAGCAGGTTCAGACACTGTAGGACATTTGTATTCTTTGGAAAGTTCATACATCTACAATTCCACTCTGTTTTGAGGTGATACTCCTTAAGCTACTAGAAACTGGGTAAATCAGTTCAAAGCAAAGCCACCCTGTAGTGTGTCATTCCTGAAGCTTTGGTTATACAGGGTTATGTGTCATTCCAAGGTTAAAGTAATCATCTACTGAATAGATAAATATATACATATAATGGTTGCTATTCATAAGCTTCACATTCTAAACCCCCAAGGGAATTTAGATTTTTTTGGCTTTCAGATGGTCCTAAAGGTAAATTAGGATGTCCTTGAATCCCCAGGACCCTTTATTTCTACTTGTGTTGAAGTAACTTTCTCTGTTGCCCAGGGAACCCTTTCTACTAGTTCTTGGAGCAGTGCTGTGCAAATTCAGTGACAACAGCTGAATGCAGCTCTTCTGGGAATGTTGGCATTATGCATGGTGCCTACAGGTTCATGTTCATCTGCTCCAGAAGGTCTGATTCTATTGACAATACTTTTCTATAGGAATGAGACATGCTGTGCATACAGTGAGTGTGACATAAAGCAGCTGAATACATTCATTAAAAGAGGTTTCCATAAACATTTAGACATTTAGGTGTGTGTTTACATTGTACATCTACACCTATTGTACACCTATTTTTTAAAATCTGTTTTTTCTAAGGTACAAATCCTTTAAAAATACAAAACTCAGTATTTATCATACCATACTGGTTATGTAAGAGAACATACTGCTCCAATTGTTGAGCTGCATAAGTGACACATCAGTTCTGAAGCACTCAAACCTGATCGACCAGAACATCAAATGTTCCTCCCTCAATGCTGTAAACATTGTCACTCGGAGCTAGCAGCTGACTTCACACTGCAGTTAAGTTCAGTTTCTCAGACTGAACACACTTCAGAAAAGAGATTCAGAGAGAAAGTTCCTGCTGAGGTGAAAATCAGTGCATGACAGAAGAGTGAAATCTCACCATCCAGACACAGACGCACACCCACACACAGACACACACCTCGGAGTGAGAGCACTGCAGAGCGTGTGATCAGAGCCTCATATATCTCTGACGCACAAGAGCCTGCTGAGGCTGACCTCTTGCTCCAGCAACATTGGCATGTATTTATGATTCACAGTAAAAGGATGCTTTAATAATGCGTTTGAATGTCATCGAAAGGGTTGCCTTATGATGTTTTGCTGTTGAATTTCCATTTGAGTCCTCTGTAGGTAAACCGGTCCTAACATAGTGGTCTGTTAACAATACTGAATAGAAGCAGTGATATTTGGAGAGAGGTAGTGCTAGAAAAAGGGATATGTTATACAATCCCTTAAGCACCAGACTCTAACATTGTACAGATGTTTGACTTTAGTTTTGAATGAAAATAGGGGTTTGTATGAACTGTGAACTTATGTTCACGTCTATCAAAAAAAGTAGCTGTCAACAATTTTGACATTAAGCTCCAACAATAGTCTGATTTTAGATTTTGGTTACTTAACAACCTTGCTTAAAACAAACACCACATCACTGTCTAACTAGCCGCTTAACATCACAATCTCCATTCAACCTAATACAACATCCTATTTCATCTTTTATATGAACAAGTTTCAGTGTATGTATATACACACACACACACACACACACACACACACACACACACACACACACACACATACATTCTGTGACCTGCTTACCATGAGCTCCTGTGCACTGGTGGAACATAATAAAACTCATAACACACATAACACAGTCAGATGTAGTCAGAGACGAAAGCCATGCTGCTTCTCACCATTATGAAGCTTATGAAAAGAAATTCAATAGAAACTCATGCAGATAAGAATGTCATTTTACAATAATTATGGTCAGGGTTACGGTTAGGTGAAGGAGTGGTTCATATAATACGAATACAATAGTTACTTTGTAACATTCACTGTTCAAATCATTGTCTGGGTTGTGTCTGTAATGCTGACTGTGGAAGAGGAACATATTTGCCATATGTATTTGTTAGTATCAGAAGGTGACTGTTTAGTGTCAGAAGGCATTAGAAGTTAAAGCCATTAAAGCCATTTTAGAGAATAAAGGAGGATAAACCAAACCAATGATAGTCTGTAATCCCTGACTGGTGCGTTAATCATAGGTTCTGTGTATATGTGTTTTCTCTGTACATAAAGATGATGGAATACCTGAAGTGGAACACTGGCATCACTGGCATCTCCGCAGTGGCACGTTTCTCTTCACATCCTTCATGGTCTTGCACATCTGCTCTACTCAGGCAAGATTCTGAAGGGAGAAAAAAGGAATAATATCATGCCAGTGGACAAGCCTGCAGATAAAAGGAGTTGTTCATAAATCTTTAAATAAGGTGCTTCAGGAAAAGGGTTCAGTTCCATAGGAGAACCACAGAGTTCCGTTCTAAAAATAGAAGAATCTGGTAGAAAATGAAGAAAACAACACACATGGCCTAAGGTAAGGAAGAATAAAGCCCCATGCGAAGTGCTCAGTATATAAGGTCACATGCACACCCTTATTCACACATACACACACAAAGTGCCAACTCTCTTATAAGCCCACACATTATCTCCAACATGAAAGAAGCAAAAACACTGCCATGAGTTCACAGGCAAGTGGAGAAAATAGTCTATATGCTTTTATGAGCTTCAGATTGTAAAATGTAAAATGTGAGGGAAGATCACAGCAGATTTACAGCAATACTGAAGCACAAACTCAATTATATCTCTCTCAATGCCAACATGACCTAATTTCCTTTAAATCCAATGTTGAGAGAGAAAGGGAGAGAGAGAGACAGAGAGAGAGATGTCTCTCATTTCCATACTGCAGTAAGCATGAAGAACCGAGGATGATTATGCAGTGTGTGCGAGACCCAGAGTATGCAGTGTGTGGATTAGCCTTAAGAAGAACATAGTCACTGCTCCACTAACCCAAAGAGAGAGGGAGAGAGAGAGGGAGAGAGAGAGTAAGCACAAGGCAATGGCAATACAATCATATACTGTTTGCTCAGCAAATTGAAGCTCATCTGGAAAACAGCTGGTGTACATTTCCATTAATGGAATTTTCCATCTTTTTTTTAAACTAATCTCTGTTGCTTCAGCATCTGCCCATTGACTTCTATTATAATCGTGATCTGACTTTAACAGGGTTTTAAATGAGCATCTACTGCTTTAGCACCTGTCCACTGATTGCTTTTATAATGGTGATTTGACTTTAACAAGCTGTTAAATATAGATGTACTATTCCAGCAACAGTCCACTGACTTCCCTTATTAGTGTGTTTATGTAATGATGGACGAAATGGCAAAAATGTATTTCAATATTTGGAGACAATTCACAGCATAATTTTCCATTTTGGCAATTCCATAATTTCAAGTCAATTTTCTACCTAATAGCCACTGACTTCTTATTCACCTTGTTCTGTCACACTCATTTTCACAAGTGTATTTCTTAAAACGAATGCACACACACAGAATGAGCAATGTTGTATAATCAGGTGTCACAGGAAGAAGAGGAGGATTTCATCTGAACAGCAGTGTTATGAACACAACACAACACAAAACACCACATAACAAATCTTTCCACCTTCTTCCAAAGATGAGGAGCTGCGTGTGTGGCTGAAGGAGCTAACGTACACGTAAATCATCCACATATCTGCTCATATTGTTTTGTGGAGAGGAAACCACATCAACAACATCCTTATCCAGAGAAATGACTGAGTTCTGAAGCTCTGGTGAAGCGGACATTAGCTTTAGAGCTATTTAGGACATAGCTAACTTCCTACCTCTTAGACAAACTTCATACCAGAGAGCCTCAAGCATCGCCACCTCTGTTTAACTGGAGCTTCATAACCATCATTTCATTCAGTGGAAGGGAAACCAACACCAGAATACCCTTATCCAGAGAAATGATTCGGTTTTCCCTCTAAAGAATAGTAAGAGCAGACATGTGGATGGTTTACATGCAAGTTAGGTGCTTCTGTCACAGGCGCAGCTCCTCTTCGGAAAGATGTGGGTAGATATGTTGTGTGGTGTTTAAACCCTCTCTGATCTTTTTTTGTGATATGTTCGTAACACTGCTGTTCGGGAGAAAGTCTGTATGTTTACTATCGCTGTGGCTGTAATCTATATCAATGGATCTGCTGCCGCAACAGAAGTTCTAAAAGTTACCAAAGTTGGCCTTCTCCTTGTTGTGGTGCAGAATGAGGTGAATAGAAGTTTGTTCTTTTCTAAGATGAAGGGAATGTAATGAATGATACAACTCAATACAAATGAAGAAGATGATGAAGAGGTTCAGTTCAAAACTGCTGAATTATTCCAATAAATCTTTCCATTCTGATCAAACCTGTAATTGAAGTTTATGAAGCAGGATTTTCCCCAAAACCTTTTCAGAGCATTTTGGTCTCATGGCCAAAAGTGTACTGAGGCTTCAAATTATGCAATAAAGAAAAAAAACAGGGTTAATTATAAACAGAGCAGAAATCTGCTCCTATTCCACTCATCCGGTTCTAATGTTTTTGTAGCTTGTGTGTGTGAGTGTGAGTGCATGTGTGTATACATGTCAGACTGTCTCTATGGGTTAAACACAAATGTTTCCCACGGAACCAAAAGAAGCAGAGGATGCATGTATGTGTGTGTATTTTTTTTAAGGGGGTGAAGTGGTCAGTTTGTCTGGATCATGTCCTGTTCCTCTTGCTGGGGTCAGGAGCCCTGATCTCTGATCACACACACCCACACACACACACACACACACACACACACAGTAGAACAGGAAGGGAGAAGTAGAGTGTGAAAGAGAGAGAAACAGAAAGAAAGAAATAGACATAGAGGCTGATGCTCCAGCTTTTGTGTGTGTGTGTGTGTGTGTGTGTGTGTGTGTGTGTGTGTGTGTGTGTGTGTGTGTGTGTGTCTATCTCTGCAGTGCAGTAGTCGACCCCACTGTAGAGTTACATAAACTAGAGCTGGCCCCGTTTTTCTTTTCTTTTTTTTCCTGCTGCTCTTCTCTCTTTTTCCCAGCTCATCCTCCCTGCTCTCCTCACCCCTCATCCGCATCATTTCCTCTAACACGGCTCTCTCTTCCTTTCCTGCAGACTCGGCTCATCTGTCACAACAGCTGAAGGAAACTCCACCATAGAAAAACTGCCCCGAGAGCAGCACTGCCGTCTGATCACTACAATTTCAGTTTAATGTTTCTTTGACTAAACAGCCCACCGTCAGTTTCCCACATCTTCATATCTCCATAGAATCTTATCTGATCTTAATACAAAAGAAACATGCTGTGAGTAGGGCTGTAACAACTCAATCAGAGGATCTGCTGTGTACTAGAAACATTGATATTATATTTTCGGAAATAATGAATATTTAGCAGAGGTGTAACAATACACATGCACACATTATTTTTAGGTGTGGTGCAATTCTTTAGTTTCTGACAAGTGACTTTAGAAACACATCAGCCATAAGTGTGTGTGTGTGTGTATATATAGTATGTATGTATAGACCACACCCACTGTGCTACAGATCATGCCAGACTAGAGTTGAGCAGAAGACCACAAGTTGTGGCTACAGTAGCCACATACTCAACAGCACTGGACAAACAAAGCCTGGAAAAGCATAGCTTGGTCTGATGAATCTTGATAGTAGGATCAATATATGAATCCATAAAGCAGATCATGCTCTTTCATTACTTCATCTCTAATCTCCCCTCTCCCTTTATCTGTCCACTTATTGATGGATCCATATACTCGTGACCTTTTGCTTATGTAATTCAACCAGATCAGAATGTTCAGAAGCTGCTGTTCTTCTGCCTTTTTGTTGGGCACATTAAATCAGGTTTGAAAGATTAATGGCTTTAAAAAAAACAAAAAAACAAAAAAAAAACTACCTCTCTCTCTGTCTCTCTCTCTCTCTCTCTCTCTCTGTCTCTCTCTCTCTCGCTCTCTCTCTGTGTACAGTGATATTGTAACAGATTTGAGGATACCTGCTCACCCAGTTTTTCTTCTGAAATCAACAAGATTGAATAGGGTTTTCCCCCTTTGCTGAAGTTGTTTTCTCTGATTGCCTAGAAGAAAGTTTTACAATAAAATGTAGAACATTGCTGTGAGAATATGATTGGATTCAGCCACAAGCGAAGTAGTGAGATCCAATATTGGGGATATGTGGGATGATCAGTTCTGATACAGTGTATGGAGAACTGGCACTCCAACTTATACCAATGTCATTAGTATCTCTTCACCCCAAAGAACACATTTCAGGTGCTCCACAGTCCAATTCTAGGGGGCTTTACATCATTCTAGTTGATGATTGAGACTGGACATGGTTCTTTTGGTTTATCTGCAGGTTATTTTTAGTTTCCTGTTCAGTGGTGGGACAAATAGTGGCATTTTTGGACTATTATTACTATTATTATTACAAAAGAAATGAAACAAGCTCTATGTGCACAGCCTGCTACTTACCTGCTACCTGCTATTTGTTTATGAACAAACCTATGGACTTTAGTGTATCCCAGATTTTTCCCCTAACCCAAAACATTGATCATTAAAGGGACAATGAGATGGAAAAAGTTGGCTACCTGGGCTAGTGTAGGGGTTATGTAGGGTTAAGATCAAGTCTGAAGAAAAACATATATAAGAAGAAAAAACACAGTAACATAAGTGAGTCTTGCTACCAACATTAACCTAACTTCTCCCTTTCTGTACAAAAGAAGCACACACTGCCTGATCAATTGAATCTGGGGTACCTCAAACATCTTGTCCATGTGCCTTTTCACCAATCTACTTAATTCACATTGTCAGTGTGCACTGAATTTTAACCTTCCTGTTAAATTGGAAACTTTGAAAATGACAGCTGCTGTTTACACTGTAAGAACCTTTTATGATGAATGGACCAAAAATGGTCTAAAATTATATAATCGTTTTACATGAATTAACATTCAGATGTACAATGTTTTCTCTTCCTAAGAATTCACCATTTTAGAGATAGAAGGTTGTGCCTTTGTGTTGCTGTGTCAAATGATTCTGAAAAGCAACTGGGAACAGGACCCTGGACATATGGTCATATGGGACAACACCAAAGCTTCATTATGGGGTGTCTGACTCTCAGGCTTCAGCTTTAACACTAAACAGAACCCATACAGAGAGAGAGAGAGAGAGAGAGAGAGAGAGAGAGAGAGAGAGAGAGAGAAAGAGAGAGCGAGAGGACAATTAACAAACATTTTCTTCTTATAAACCTATTTATTATTTCTTTAGATTAGCAAGGAACACATTTAAACAGACAAAAATAGACAATATTAAATCATTAATTCAATACGAAATGTTCCAAAATGGATTGATCAAAGTTCAGTGCAGATCTGAGAAGAATAATTATAGACTGTAGAAGACAGGAATGTCATCTTGTCCAGTTGTTGATTGAACAGATTCAGCATGTATCTTACTTGTCAGTATGAGTCACTAAAGATAACTCACCCGGACAACTCCATCTGTGCCTATGGTAATTAGCTCTCCCTCATCCAGAGCAAACTGTTGAATGGTCCCAGAGTGACAAGTGCGGCCTTCCTTTCTACAAATCTCCACCTTTATCAGACCCCCGTCCCACAGGAGCATATTCCCCCATTCTGAACCTGAGACCACCTGAAAAACAACAGAGATAAATGAGAAATAGAGAGAGAAGTGAATGTGTATGTATGTGTTTGATGAGCAAACAAGAACACACCTTGCCATCAGGAAGCTCCACATATCCTTCTATATCTGTCAAAGATGTTTTTCCAAACCTTCCCAGAAGGCCTTGCAACTTCAGACCAGTAAAAGAGTTTGTCATTTTCCAGAATCTAGATATTAAACAGGAAAGACAGGACAGTGAAGTTTCTTCAATATATATATATATATACAGTATATATATATATATATATCGACTGTGTATTTGATTTGTAACCATGCAATACAATATCTTTCTGTGATGCAGCTTAAAGAGACTTTAATAGGCAAGAATATTTACAAGATTGACATTTTCTGCACTTTTAATTCTTTTAATTATACACTTACTTAATATGTCCGGAGCCACAGGTGGTGAGCTGTTCTGGATTATCTGGGGAGAAGGTGACTTTGTAGACGTCCTGAGATGAAGCTTTACAGCACAGCATAACCTGCTCCTGCCTCCAGTCCCAGATGGTCAGCATGTAATCAGGGCTACAACCAACACTGGCGAGAAGGGTGCCCTCACGGTTAAAATCCACATAACTGTATGCCTGACCTGTACCTCCTGTTCATCACCGCAACAAAATAACAATTGATTCAGTTCAAGTAAATTATCATTATGCACACAGTAGAACCAGGAGTCTTGTTTGTCTGATTCAAATGTTCAGTATGGACGATTCAATAGTGTGCAGAGCAACAGATATACAGTACATTGTATGCAAATGTTCGGGGACTTATATTCTAATGATATGTTTTGCTGATTTTTCAAACAGACATCTTTCAGAGAATACACACACCCAGGGGGTGGGGTGAGGGGGTGTTTAAAACCTAAAATGTTGTTTATATTATAGTACATTTTACATGTTTTACTTACATTGCTCTATAGTCTAAAAGGCTTTTTAGAGCATGTTACAGTATAACATGTAAAATGCTCTAAAATGTGCAAAGAAAAGCCATACATTCACTTAGAAATGTCATGTCAGGGCTGCAATTATGGGATCTAAATTACAGTGTGCTCCTGCTGTACCTTGGAGAATCCTGTAGGGGCGTAGTGAAGGGCATTCATAAATGATGATGTTGGGCTTCTCGCCTTTCTCTGCCACC